>OZ010581.1:82067801-82297801 GCA_963932145.1 Acanthosepion lycidas
CGTGAAAATATATTATTGAGAACACCATAAATAAACGTTTAATAAGTTTAAACTAAATAAATCAAATATTTGCAATATATATGATATATTTCGAAGATTAAATTCCTTTAAAATATTCATAAACACATTCATCGAAAATATGTTCTATTCATCAGAACACGAGTAGTAAACATTAACGTATAAATGCTAACAACTATGACAACAATAAGTGAAAACAAATCCAAGTCGTTGTAAGAGTAGACATAGTATGGCTAGAATGTTTCCTGTGATTCTATGTTGCTAGGTCTTGATCGAGCCAGCTTGAAAATAAGATCAGTTTATAACCATAATGGAATCGCTGTCTTTCTGATTGGATGCATTGAAAGAAAGCATGGGATGGGTAGCGGAAGTAATCACTTTGATTGAAAATACTTGTTCCGGTCATCCCACGTAAAACCATGCCAGTTGTTAATAGGAACAAAATCTGATATTGATGTCTTCTTGTTTAATGTTGAATGTCTTGGGTAATAAGAAAGGAAAGGAAAGAAAAAGTTTGGCAGTAATAAAAAGAAAAAATCTTAGAATCGAAGATCACAATTGAGAACAAACAAAACAACGAAAGAAACGAAGAGGACACAAACAGAAATCACAGAAAAGCATCAATGATATGGAAACGAATAAAAAAGGAGAATAAAGACAACTGATAAAGATTTATTAGGAAAGAAAAGTTATGGACAAAAGAATAGAAAGCATGAACAATGTAGAAATTGAAACAAAAGGATCAAAAGAAACAAATGAGAAACAAAACAAGCGGATGAGGAGTAGAAAAAAAAATCTACAAATGCAATTTGGGATCAACAAGAACATACTGGCGGAATAACTGTCCCTCGACGTCTTTTCTACAAATTCTAGTTTCTATCAAGTTTCAGGATAAAAGCTCATAATAAAAATTATTACTAGGTAATATAAAATAATTAAAAATAATAATTAATAAACAACAGTGTAGATAAATAAATATAACAGATTGTGTTTCGTACGTTTACTTTTAGAAGAAGTGTATTGAAAAGAAAACCAGACAGCTAATAAAAAATAAATTTAATATGATACATTTTTCTGTTAGTTTCTAAATTCAGAATTGAATAAAAAAAAAATAAATAAATAAAAAAAGAAGCACCGAAAATAATTTCGTCAAACCGGACTGTTTTAAATTTCTTTTTCAAGTTAGAAAAATATATCCTCTTTGTATTTATCGTCCATTCAAAAGTGTAAATTCCAGCCATGTAAATTTCAATTTCAGGCCCATCGGAAGCTTCTTCAACGGATAATTTTAAAAAGTAGAGAAAATTTTCGACAAGAAGGTGTAATAATTTTCAATCGGAAGGTAAAGAAAATTTCGAAGTCAGAAAACGAGGAATCATGAAAATTTCGACCTGAAGGTATAAAAATAATTTTCCAGAAGGAAAAGCTGTTTTGAGCTGTCACCTGTGGATGAGTTGCGCTGTTTCTCACCGAAGAAGCAAAGAGAAAAAAGTGAAACTTGGGAATAGAACAGTATTTTTAAAAAAAAGAAAATATTAAAAGCCTCAGTGATGTAAGTCAAAAACACCGTTCTGCTTCGTCTTTCAATTAGGTGGGCACACTTTTTTAAAAATGTATTTTTAACTTTATTTAAAGTTTTTGTATTACCTTCAAGGTTTTTTCCCATTATTGGAATTTGTATTGTATATCTTTTTAAAAGCCTTTAATTCGTATGTTTGAACTCTTATCTTGCCTTGTTGCTAAAAAGGAGCACAAAAGGACACGTTTGCACTAGGTTTTGTTATATTGGTTTTTGTCATAAATATTTGTTCCTTTCAAATCTCACATCGGTGTTTTGAGTCTTAATTTTTTTTTTTTTTTGTATGTGCCTTTCTATAATAGGGAAAAGACAGGTGACACTCCCCACCACCACCCCATGAAAAATCATTTTATAATTTTAGTTAAATTTTACTAGTACTTGATTTCAACACCAAAGTCGACATTTCTTATTCTAAACTAAATATTTCGTAGAGCAAACAAAGCTATCAGCTCTGTTTTATACTAGTCGTACTGCTTCTTGCGTGTCTACAACTGCTGGGATGACATAATCTATTAGGAATATCAGTTCACGTACGAGTTTGGGCTGATGTCGGTCCTATTTCAAGGTTATGACATCTACATATTGCCATAGCAACTCGAAAGCCCACCGTAACAAACTTGTACGTTTGTAAAATTCTCAAAACATATGTAAATAGATCACCATCATTATTAATTAAATATCCAGCTCAGAGATGTTTATCAAAAGCAAAGCAGACGGCAATTTTTAAAGTAAGAAGATTTAAAATGATCTCATTTGTAAAAAAAGAAAAAAAGCATGAAAATTGAAAAATGCTGTTTCTACTGCAAATGTCATTCTGGCAAAATTTTAAGAATATTTCTAACTTTTTGATAACATTTATTAAGAACATGTATATTATAGAAGAAGAATTTACTTTCAAAAATTTATATATTTACGAAATCGAAAAGTATGAGTAACACAATTTTATCGAAATAATGGCAACAAAATAAAGAGCTACACTTTGCTTGAATCGGTTGGAAGTAAAATAGCGTAGCTTGCGTTCACTTTCGCACAAATGAACATTGGAAAAGGAATAAATCCATCTCTTCTCTTTAGGTCAAACAGCAAGGTAGACTAGGCTATATATTATTGCCTAGTAACTATCTTAAGAGAAGAAAAGTCTGAATTTCAAAACATGAGAAAGCAATGGAAAACTACTCCAGTATCTTTCCCAAGATATCATGGCAGTTCACAGATAAAGGAATGGAATCTGCAGATAGCTTCTTAAGGCATAAATAAGAATATTGAATCAACATCGCATCGTAACTGTCAGTTTCAAACCTCAAGCGATCTTCAGACAATGATGAACTGTTGACAGATTAAGGCGTGAAACTAATAGTCATCGTTTAGTGTTGATTTTTAAGTCCTCAGCTTATATATATGTGGGGGTATGTATGTATATACGTATAGTAATTAAATCTGTCACAAAAAGTTGTTTAATAATTTATTACATCTTTTTGTAAATCAATTATCCCAAATATTTAAAAGTGTAAAAAAAAATATTATTATACTGATAACTACGCCTTACTTCTGGTCATTAAGTTAGAATTCCTCAATACGAGAAGAGCGATTCCAATGAACGCAGAACGGGTGAACCTCACACTGACTTATTGCTTGTCAAAAACGTGACAGAACATTTTGTGTAGGTGTAGATATTTCGCGCCACTCTACACACACACACACACACACTATCTCTCTATTTATTCTTCTCTCTTTCACTCACTGTCAGTCAACTCTTTACAGACATATGTCTACAACGTATTGACTGTCTGCTGGTAAGAAGATGGTTTTAGACCAATGTTTAAAGAGAAAAAAACTTTTTAAAAAACTTTTGATTGTTATAGTTGCTTAATCATAAACTACAATCGCCTTAACAATTAAACTCAGTACATTTTATATATATATATATATATATATATATATATATATATATATATATATACCGGGAGTAACAGCAAAATTGTCTAAATCGTGTAACAGTATCATTATTCATTCCACAAAATATTTAATGTCTAAAATAACATTAACTAATTGTGATTTTTTTCCACGTTTCCCGGTAACACGTTTAGCTATCTTGGCACCATATTTGGTAAGAATCACTGAGAAACCCTTTGAGTTATTAAGCTAAAAAGTGAGAAGGTTACAATTGTTTTGTGTCAGATCCACTGTCTTTCCATCTGAGCAATGGTGAGAGGAAAAAATCATTCAGCTCTTCAGTAATGTTACCAACATTCATACTCTGGCTTCCATCTTCAAAGTCCATTCAAGAACCATCAAGAGAACTGTGAATAAGTTTAGAAAGAGGAAACAATAGGGAGTAAAACTGAATCGGAAAGTCACAACAGGAAGAGAGGTCATCATTAGAGCTAAAGAGATCAATTAGAAAAGATCCATCTCAATCCATAAGATATTTGGCAAGTGAGAGAGGAATTTCAGCAACGTCAGTCCCAAGATCAGTAAAAAATCAAATTGAGTGATGGTGGTTAATAAAATAATGCTTAATGTAATATAACAGAACTATTATGTATATATTAATAAATATACATATTAATCTTCCTCACCGGGAGCACGACGTAATCTTAAGATGCTAACGTAATTACATTAATACACCTGTAGAGTTATGTTTTGCACATCAATTTTTTTTATTTTCTAAGATAACCCCATCCCTTCTCAATGTGCTTAACCCAAATCTTAACTTTTACTCAGATTGAGCGAACATTATTGAGTAAAATATCTCAAAACAATAGTTAGCTATGTCAGTTTATTTATCTATCATCACTTAGTGTGTATATATATATATATATATATATATATATATATATATATATATATATATATATATATTCTTAAGGTGTGCTATATTTATGGAATAAAGTGCTCAATATCAGAGATAGAGCGTGTGTAAATATAAAAGTGAACATAGAAGTCAACACTTAGAGGCGACAGTCTGTTTCATGCATGAAACAGACTGTCGCCTCTAAGTGTTGACTTCTATGTTCACTTTTATATATATATATATATATATATATATATATATATATATATATATATATATATATTTGTGTGTTTGTATCGGCCTAAATACCCAGCCTTGCATGGAATATCTGAAATGAATATAATCGTATGAGATTAGTGAACATATTATCAATTGCTTTATTACCGTAATATGACAATCTTCAGTTGCTATAGGGATGTTGATATCAAAATCTTTTTCTCCCAAGAAATTAATAAAACAATCCTATTTACATAATTATTATCAGAGATTTCTCTTCAATCAAGAGATGCATTCATTTATTCATGCCAATTTCCAAAGTCAATAGTAGAAAGTAAAAGCAAATTACTTCAGTTGCAATTAGAATGCGATTCGCCAATTTAATTTTCATTCCTGCTACAATTAGAACAATTCCAGTTTATATGGTGTCACGGAGAGAGATTTGTTTGCACCTCAAGTGATTCCAAAGTTCAGAAGCATCTAGGCTATATTCAATCTTGACTCAAGTTACCGTTATAGAGCAATTTTCAACACCAGAATGTAGTCCTTTGTTCGTCCATAAGATGCAATAATGAAGCATCCCCCGAATTTATAGTGATATATATATATATATTAGAAGATCTCCTTTATTTAGAAGTAGGGGGACATAACAATTCAGTTTTTAGAACTGAAACCCCAGACTACGCACACACACACACTTTTGACTATAGCCAAAGCTTTTGTAGAACAGACCATCCTTTTCGGAAGAACTGATAACAGAAATTGTGCACTAAGTAGCACGAAGGATCCAAATTCAGGTTTTTCTCCTGGCTGGAAGAAGCTAGACAGCCCAGTAATCTGTATACCATAACTCTCTCTCTCTCTCTCTGTCTCTGTGTATATATATATATATATATATATATATATATATATATATATATATATATATATATATATATATATATATATATATATATATATATATATATATATTCCTTTCCGAAGAGAATTTATATAAAAGTGAATGCAACTAACTCGGTGAGAACTCGAACCTGTCTCGCCGATTTCTGTTTCCGACGCGATAATCGTTACAATACTCACAACTTGGAGTCAATGATTAGTATTCTAATGTATCGTATTTAAATTAAATATAAATATGACATCTGTAAATGAAATCAATAGATTTAGCTTACCCTGACGAGCAATGCATCTGCAATATTCGATAAAGAGTTGCTTAAAAAGTTATCAGACAGACCAGACCCACTTTGCGAAATCAGTATTCCAATGGCCAAGCATAAGAACATTGCACTGATAACGCATGATTATTTTGTGGGGGAGTATTGGCATTATTCTCATTGTTTTATGAACGGAACGACATTTACATCTTTGAAAATGTGTTGGCGTTTTTTTTTTTTGTTTTTGTTTTTGTTTTTTTTTCTGCACAAATGTGATTGGCTCATTGGCAATATTTAGATCTGAAAAGTTTGCAATTTCATCCTATGAGACTGGTAGGATGATGCTAATAACACCAATTGAGTGAAAAAAAAAAGAAAGGATGGATATCCTACAATATTTACATGCATAGCAACTGCCTTTCTGTGCGTGGAAAATCCCTGGTGAGCATATTTTCGTAGTTCATTGACGATTTCGATTCTGAGTCGAATGCAAAACCCGAAAACGGAAGTTCATGACGAACGTGTATTCATAAGTGATTAGCGTAAAACGATTTACACGGGAGATTCTTCTAAAGTTCCCCTTCCAAAGTGGGACCAGCAACAAAAGGTTAATTCGAATTAACTAAACTCTAAAACAACGGAACACATTGACTGGAACAGATACAGCCTGAAGATAACATTGTCCATATAAGAATATATTTAACACGAAAGGGATCAAGAAACACATGCGTAATTCTAGTCAGTCACACACACACACACACACACACACATTTCTTTACATGCATTAAACAACAAATAAATGCTTTTTTAAATATGCTTGCAAACATAATGTTTAAAGTAGTAAAGTTATTAAGCGTTAATCGAATTTACCACGAAAAAACATGAATCCAAATCAATCTTTGTAAATTTTGATACATTTGACACATCAGAGAAACCGACACAAAGCCCACAGCTCGGTCAACAGTGATAATTACTTAACCGAAATAAACTTGGAATGTATCTTAATACTTTAAGAACATGTACACAGACACACATACCTGTGTGTGTGTGTGTGTGTGTTTTGTTTTGTTTAGCAGTATATCAACATCTATGAGTTATATTAAATATTTTGCATACAATTTTTTGTGATAATAATGGTTTTAGTGATAAAAGTCTTATTAATTAAACTATAGCTGGGGGAGAAGAGGTGAATTCATACTTTTGCCGATAGCATTTGCGAGTAAGTAAGTATAACGAACCCAGCAGGAATTGGAACTCGGCTCTCTGATTAACAGTTCCGAGCTATTATCCGTTACACCACCCGCACAACCAAGCTTACAGCACCTGTTATTCCCAAGCGTTCACCCATCTAAGTACTGACCAGTCTCGATGTTGCTTAACTTTGGTGATCATGTTTCAACGTCATATGTGTGCGTGTGTGTAAACATATTAGAAGTGATGAAAAGTTCGGGATTCGACTTATTTCCAAAAATTTGATTAAATAACCTAACATCAGAATTCGGATGGAGGATATTTGCTTGGTCGAACCGAGAAAATTTCAGGACCCTCTCTACATATATACATCTCAGTTGGAATTGAAATAATACTAGAAGTGAGAATTCAGGTATGGTGTACAACGAAAATTGTTAGATGCTAAACAGAAGATAGATTCAAAATAGCCTAAAGAAAATCTAGCAAATTTAAATCACCAATCACTTGAGTTATTTCTCGTATATGACAACTGGGAATTGGTAAATATGAACAACTCTATCCCATTGATAGGCATCTCTTTATACTAGCATCTATTGTAAGCATGGCTGACTGCTTATATTACCTCAATAATAAACCAATTCACACACACACACGCAAAAAACACACACATACACGCTTCAATTTCCTACAATGAATCATCTCGTCTGATGAGCATTCACTACTCAAATAGAAACAGACACACATACACATAAAATAATTCAGTTGGTGTAAACGTTACAAGAAAACACACAATGTTCATATTTTAGATCTGAATATTTATTTTAAGTATCCAAGCAAGGAAAATATATAAGCTTTGTTGAATAAAGATCTTTATTCGCCTAAGAAAACACATACTGCCCAAATTTTACAGGATTCTATTGTACTGTTCACTTCAGAAAAAGTTGCCATTTAAATTTATTCATAACAATCTCTGACCAAAATAGGTTATATAAACTAACATATAGAGGATATTTAAAGACTAATCCTACAATATGACCCAACAATACATGAAAAATGCAATTTTTTCTACTTAGCAAGAACAAGAGAAACGAAAGTTGGCTCCGCACAGACCACAAGGAAATGCTCGTGGTAAAGCAAGAAATGTTCTCGTTGTTTGTGATTACACATGGGATTGTGAGCAATGAAGACTGTTTCATGCCAACCCACCATTTTGCGCAGTGATTCGGGATCAATGCCACATCGAGCTTCTGGTAAGTTTTAGATCAATGGGTTGGGATAAGGAGTGGACGTAGACATTCTAGCTGCTTTATACATGACCCATTTAACTCAGGAATGGTCGCCAGAGAACTTTCACAATTATGTTACATCCTAATGTGGGGCCTCTTAGCTCTTCTAATTTGAATTTCTTGGACTACACCGATAGGATTGTTCTGAAAAAGAAGACCAAGCAGTGGTTCCTCAACACCAAAAAATTGTAATTCTGATGGATAAAATTAACGAGAATCACCTGATCCAGGTATGCTGCCTATTCCAAAGTCTCAGCGAGATTGAAGGTTTTATTGAAGATACTCAAAATGTTGATTTTCCACGCTACAATAAACAAAACATTTGGAAAAAACATCATCGGTACTAAATACAGCGTTCACAGTTTGTGGACTTGAGAAACCTATAAAACTTTCAAGAGAAAGCTTTCTTAAATTTCAACCGACAGTAAGGCTAACTGCATAGAAAACATTAATCTGGCTATAACTATATACAATAATTATCAAAACATGTAAACAAGTTGCATTTGGGGACCTTGATAATTTGATAAATTAGTGAAAATGCATTATGCATTGAGTAAAGTTATGGAATAACGTGCGTGCGTGCGTATGTAATCATATTGCCTTAAACCTTTGAACCCGAACGACCGATATATAGGCCCTTTGTATGAGAGTGCATATACTGTACTAGCCAGGGGAAATGATTCAATTTGCTATATTTATAAAGGAATAGTTCTCAATATCACGGATAAAGCTATTTCATATATATATATATATATATATATATATATATATATATATATATATATATATATATATATATCTTTCTCCTGTTCTAAATCTTATTGAAAGCATATCTCCCAAGCCCAGTACTTGGTGAGGGCGGAGGATTGGCCGTTGATTCCCCACCCCCATCAGGTCGACGCTTGGACATAAGGTAAGCCGTACATTCAGTTACCATAATGAGGAAGAAAACAGACAACCACTTGCTGGCCCGTGTGAGTATAGTTTCGCTCTAGCAGAAACCCATTTACGTTTTTTTTTTTTTTTTCTTGGTTTTTAAATTTATCTATTTTTTCTCTCCCCCGACTCAAAGACATTTTGTCCCAATGATTAAGGTTACCCGGATTATTATCACATCTAGCCAAAGACATTTAATTTTCCATTTTTCCTGGGTTTTTTTTTCTTTCGAACCGGGATTTCTTACTAAACTATCAAATAAGGGATTTATTTGATAGTTTAGTAAGAAATCCCGGTTCGAAAGAAAAAAAAAACCAGGAAAAATGGAAAATTAAATGTCTTTGGCTAGATGTGATAATAATCCGGGTAACCTTATTTTCAATTTCTTTTTAGAATAGACAATGGGACTTATACTAAGTTAAAACTTAATGTGATAGGGTATAGCCAAGTGTGATCCAGGTCTCCTTACCTGTTATCTCCCCACCCAATCCTTCCCTCTGTTTGTGCCGTCCTTTTTTGTGTAATCTGTAATAGGAGTAGCTAGTCTCTTCTACCGCCCGGTCAACACTCCTCCCCTTTCTATTGGTCATGAGTAGAGGTTTACACCTTGTTTCTTGTCTATAAGGGGTTCCGGCTACTCTTTCTCCGGCTACTGTATTAGTGCAGCTCTGTTTCTCCGGTGATGTGTGCAGTCTGTGGCATCACCTCTTCATTCTGAGGGTACACGGTTAACAGTTCTCTGGTTGCTGTTTCCGACTGATAGTTAGGAGCCCTAACTCTTGCGTAGCGTCTTGAGCGGCCGCTCTGATCAACAGTTGTATAATACCGGGGTGTTTGTAATGTCATGTCGCGCATGGAAAGGTGTCCCTGCAGTCATCTCCGGTGGGCAGCCCTGAGGCCACATAATGATGCAGATTTTGCCAACTCCTCTCTGCCCGCGTCACGGTCGAAACTGTCTGTTTCTTTTACTTTGGGCCTTCTCATCTTACAAACAAAATTCAACATGAGTTACAAAAACCGAAAGATTAACCCTAAACCAGCCTCTCAAAAACCACCTAAGCCCTTCAACATTTCGTTCTCTAACATCCGTGGCATTAGGACAAACTTCTGCAGTCTGGAATCTTTCCTCACTGCAAACGACCCGGATATACTGGCTCTCTGTGAGACAAACCTTGTCTCGTCTATCCCCTCTTCTGATCTCTCGATCCCCGGCTATCTTCCTATCCTCAGAAAAGACTCTCTAACCCACATGCATTCCTTTACCGCTCTTCATCCTCTCAAGACTGTAAGATACTCGATAGCATTTCTGACAGCATAGACAAGGCTCTCTCCCTCCACCCGTTTGCTCACATTTTTGTGTTTGGTGATTTTAACGCCCATCACACCTTGTGGCTTAAGAATGCTACTACTGACCACGCAGGCATTCAAACGCTCAATTTTTCAATCTCCCATTCCCTCACAAAGATAGTTAACTTCCCCACACGTTTTGCCTTCAACCGGGAAGGTAAAGCCTCTCTTCTCGACCTGTGTTTTACCTCCATCCCCGAATCCTGCAAAGCCTCGCGACTCTGCCCTCTTGGTAACTCTTATCATGCAGTAGTATCAGTTAACATCTCCTTCAACTCCACCCTCTATAAAGAACCTCCTACCACTAGAACTTCGTTCTACTATCAACGAGCTGACTGGGACGCGTTCCGTGATTTCCTCCGCGATATCCCCTGGGATGGAGTCTTTAAGCTCCGCGTCCAAGAATGTGCTTCTGAAGTCTCTTCCTGGGGTAAAGCTGGAATCGACGCTTTCATCCCATCAAGGAAATATAGGGTCAAGTCGCGTTCTTCCCCCTGGTTCTCGGCTGCTTGCTCAGCCGCCATCGCCCATAGGAACCACTACTTCCACCTATTCCGTAGCGACATGTCTGACTGCAATAGACGTCTCTTTGCCTCCGCCCGTAACGAATGTAAGCGTGTCCTCAACGATGCTAAGTCACTATTTGCGGCTCGGATGAAGGAACGTATTGCACTCGCAAATTTGGCTCCATAGATTATTGGCGTCTCTGCAAGAGCGTATTGAACAATTGCAAACCCTCTATACCTCCTTTATTCAACCAGTTCGAAGTCCTGACCTCCTCTACCGACAAGGCTGAATGCTTTGCTCGGAAATTTTCATTCAACTCGACGCTCGACTCTTCCGGTGTACCCATACCCGACTTCCCTCTTAGAACTGAGGCCATATTGAGTGGGTTAAACATAACCCCATCTTTGGTACTGGGCGTTATCTCCAATTTAGACCCCAACAAGGCTAGTGGTGGAGACGGGATACCAGCCATTGTCTTGAAGAAATGCGCGCCTGAACTGCCGCCCGTCCTTTCTCCAGGGGTATGGCATTACGGGTCGATTATATAACCTAATACGATCATTCCTGTCAAACCGTAAATTGAAGGTCGTTCTCAATGGATTCTCCTCCAGTTCCTATCCCACGAACGCAGGTGTTCCTCAAGGCTCCATCCTAGGCCCCACTCTATTCCTTATCTACATAAATGACCTCCCTGACGCAATAACTTCCCAAGTTGGCATCTACGCGAATGTCACCACAATTTATTCCTGCCTCAAAAACAAATCTAGTCTCGCTGACAAAACTCGCCTGGCCGTGCGTCTCGAAAAGGACCTCCAATCGATTGTGAACTGGGGCATGAATTGGCTGGTCAACTTCAACGCTTCCATGACAAAACTGCTCTGTATTAATCACCACAGAGATCCTTCCCTTCCCTCCATTAGAATGTCTGACGCTCAACTTCTCGAAAGCAACTCTCTGCGGCTTCTCGGTCTCACGTTCACTGCTGACCTGAGATGGAATAAATACATTGAATCAATTGCATCGTCTACTGCAAGGAAAGTTGGCTCCCTGATCCGCGCCAGGAAGTTTTTCTCCCCGGAGTCGATCCACCAGATCTACAAATCAACAATTCGCCCTTGCATGGAGTATTGCTGCCATATATGGTCTGGTGCCCCTTCTGTTTGCCTCGGGGTTCTTAATAGGCTCCAGAGGCGGATATGCAATGTAGTTGACCCTGCCCAGGCGTCTCGTCTACAGTCACTTTCTCACAGACGCCTCCCTCTGTCTGTTCTACAAATACTTTCATGGAAATTGCTCCGAGGAGCTGCATTCGCTGGTTCCCAGACGTCATGAGTTCCAGCGCCTTACGAGGCTGGCATCCCGCTCTCACCCCTTCACTGTCGAAACTCCTAAATGTAGCCGTCTCTTCTACTCTAATAGCTTCATGTCTCGCACCTCTCGCCTGTGGAACTCCCTTCCCTTTTCCTGTTTCCCTGTGAGCTATAATCTCCAGCTATTCAAGTGTAATGTCAATCGACATCTCCAGTTGCCTTGATCTATCCACTACCCTCATCCTTTCTTCTATCACTCCTATCTGATCTTGCTCTAAATTTTCTGTAACTCCTTGCGTCCTAGTGACTTCCCGCCTTGCTTGGGGTGAAATGCTTAATATATATATATATATATATATATATATATATAGCGATGTCAAGGATAATATGAAGCCAAAAATGCTGACAGTCAATGCGATATTGCGAGAAAAGACATTTGCAATGATCATTCGCCTCTTTCGCTCCTCTTTTCTTTTATCTTTTTTCCTTATTTCGTTTTACACTCGATCCCTTTTTCTTCCTTTCTCCTCCTTTCCTTCGATCGTTGCCGCCTCTGTCGCAATTTGTTCCAAAAGTAGACACATCACCCACTTCTATTTTGGGGATTTCTATTTTTTTTTTTTTTTTTTGTTTCTTCCTTTTTTTCGTAAGGTAAGTTGTAGTTCATTTATTTAACACAAATAATTCATATTAATGCTTAAATGATAAATATTTTTATTTTATATATATATATATATATATATAGTACTAATGATATTAATTCTTAAATGATAAATGCTTATACACACACATACATACATACACACACACACACACACATACATATATATATATATATATATATATATATATATACATGCACACATACTATATATCTTCACTGGATGTTTCATGCTCAAAACCAATCGTTATTTCGTGACGATTGCATTTAAACATGAAACATGTCGCTAGGTGTTGATCTTAATGTCCATTATATATATATATATATATATATATATATATATATATATATATATATATATATAATGATTTGTTTTTAGTGATGACCCTTGTTTATGTTCTAAAGGTATTTTTTCAAAGGCCAATTTTAAAGTTGTCATCCTCTTTTATTTTTATTGACACAATTTTGTTCTAATTATCTATATACGTTGATTAGATTCATCCATTTATTGAACAATTCATGTGCCAGTTGATGTGTTTTTCCTTCTTCGCCAGTAGATGGCGTTCACGTCCACTTAGATCATTCTAATTAGTGAGTTCCAGTAGATAGAATGAAAAAGGAGAATACAGAAAGATTTATTAAATTCATATATTCGTAAAAAAACAAACTATTGTACATGTACAAATAACAACACACACAGACACACATATATGGGTGGGTGTCCGTGTATGTGTGTATAGATATATCACTTTTTGTAGGAACTGTGCATTTTATGCACACATTACTCGTTATTGCACACAAATCACTTTCTCCACCAATAGCTAATTTATGTAAATGATAGAGGGACAACAAGCAGGCACACCCACACAACTTGACATGCAAATGGAGATTTTATGAGAGGAAATTATGTTATAGGGTGTATTAGAACAACAAAAATATAATTAATAAAAAGAAAAGAAACAGGAGATTGACGCATGCGGTTGCTATGTCCTGGTTTTGTGCAGACCTGATGAAATGACAAGAATAGGGTCGGCATCGCGACTGATGCTGAGATAGAAAGAAACTGTGGTTTGCCAGCCATTCAATATACGCAACTATAATGCATACATGATGTGACGTTTTCACTGGTAAGTGTATCACATGGTGACCGCGAAAGCAAGTGGCCTGTCCTAAGAATGAGCTCAGCAATGAACAGCAAATAAAAAGAACATTTTTGGTCGCATCTTCTGTTAGCCCAGGTCCCAGTTTAGTCAGCATAAAACTTTCACTACTTTGCTAAAGTGATTCCCTACTAAAGAAAGAGACTAAATTCTATAGAAGAGTATTGATTTATTAAGATATCAGATTGACTACTTGCTATTCAATCAGAAGGAAGATAAACTCCACGGCAAAATAAACTAAGAAATTATTGATAGAACGTTTATAATCAAGCATTACTTATTAGAGGACGTCCACACATATATATTCAGATATAAACATATTTTCAGATGTATAGCTGTACATAAACACATACGTGTATATAAAATATCAAAGCTAGAATCATAAAATATATCTAATAAATCTATTACCCAAATCACATATACATGACTTCGGAAATATAATACACAAATCTACATATCAGACACTAATGGGTAATTGAATGATAAAATGGGAAACTCCTACGTTATGCGTTTCGTCCCTATCATGAATTATTATTATTGTTGTTGTTGTTCAGTTTCTTGATAGAGTCTGATCATTATATATATATATATATATATATATATATATATATATATATAGAGAGAGAGAGAGAGAGAGAGAGAGAGAGAAAGGAGGAAGAATAATATAGACATTACATCTATTTATTTTATGCTGATCCTTTGTAATCCGTTACACAGTAATTTACCCCTGAGGATGATCTTGGAGAAGATCGAAAGTACTTGGGTAGGAAAAAACTACGGCGCCTTCCTTGACGAATTTCATCTTAACATCAAGAAACTGATTAGAGAACTAGAAAGGATCAACATAAAAATAAACAGACATAATCTGTCTATATTATTCAATGAAACATGTTCGAATGAAGAAATTATGCATATTTATGTGTGTGTGTGTGTAATCAGTTAGTTTGATAAATGGAAGATTCGTTGTTTCAAAAGTTCATTTAAGTTTCTTTTGCGTAATAAAAATGTTGATGAGACATGTGTCCGATGTGAGGTTTTCAGCTGTTTTCCCTTCAATATCAGGCCAGAATGTCCATGTTGTAAATTAAACGTTGACAATTATTTAAGTCCCCTATTGTTCCTAGCGATGACAAAACAATGACCAAATGCAGCGGGCATAATAATCTAGATACTGGTTGACCAAATTACCATAAAACATCAAGTAAACCTTTTGATATGCAAAGAAACGTTGACTAAATCTAATCAAAAGAAAACGCAAACACCGTTTTCCAAAGAAATAGTAATTATTTTAAAATTTAATGTATATTCATAGTAATGAAAAATAAAATTAACCGGATACTTGTTCAAAGTAGGTAGTCTACTGTCAGAACCACACCGAAAAGTTAAACAGCGTCAAAACTTGTCAGTACTTGAAATAGTACTGTAACCAACCTCCTATAACCTGAAATAAGTTTCGACTTCAAATAACACACAAAGGGTCGATAATACGTCAAAATTCAAAGTAGGGAAATGATTGAGAGAATATGCTTAGGTATATACAGAGCTTTTTTCTTTCTCTTATATATAAGATAGTTAGTATAAGATATGTGTGTGTGATAACAAAACAAGTATTTGTCAGTGAAGAAAGCTTTTTTTCTGTTTAGAAATATATTTATGTTTAGAATATTAAAATTTCGCTGATATTTAGAAGAGAGCTGATGTTTAGAAGAGCTAAATATTGGCACTGTGTAAAACTGCTCATCTACTCAAGAGAGTATTAATATGAAGAAAACATAAGCACTGTACATGTTAAACAACATCAGAATTTGGGGAAACAATACATACATACATACACACACACACACACATATATATACACGTATATGTGTGTGTGTGTGTGTTTACTAACTTGACTCACCTTAGGTCTCTAGAATCACTTACCTGGTCGTTAGCAAACAGAAAGCAAAAGAAGTTCATAATAATCATTTTAAGCAATATCAGATGTCCTACAACAATGTATCCACATTTTTTAGCAACTGTGGTTATTACGTGAAAGCTAATGAAACGTTGTTTGATAAAGTATAAATATAATCAAATTTTGAAAGAAATGTATCAAAGACTAGCTCAAGCTTATTAGAATAGGTCTAGTTCATTATAAAAGTAATTAATTTTCATATAATCACCTAACCTGCTTTTAAGAAACAAAAAAGAGAGAAAGAGATGGGGTTATCTATTACTGTCATTAAGCTAAATTCTATGAGGCAATAACTAAAACAATAAACACTATAAAATACATGCATTCAGTAGGAAAGTAAAATTATTTAATCTTTTCAAATAAATAAGCTAAAAACCGTAAAAAAAAGGTTTGTTTCATTTTATGTACTTACCGAAAACTAGCAAACGCTGATATCATAGATTTCAAGGAGGGTATATGTATTTTAAGCCTTTCTCATTATTATCATTTTTATCATCCTCAGGATCATGATCTCAAGTACCTTGAAAAGCAACACCAACAGCCGTTAGAGTTCATAGAAAAGAAAAAGAACTGTTAATTTCTTTCTCCCTTGAAGCCCTGTGAAACGGCAACGTTTAAATTCCCCGAAATTTAAGTAAACGGGATTTGACGTCTTCAACTCATTTGTGTCCGTTCAACGGGACATGTCGCCCTTGTTTACTTACCTCCACCCACGTGCAAACCGTTGCGCATGTTTGTATACAAAGATGGAAGCTGGCATAAGCATGCGTCCACTTGTGCTGCAACTGTGACCCATGCATTTCAAAACCTGAAGCGCACAGCATTTTCTTCCTCCAACATTTCTTCCCTTACTTTCTATTTAAGGTAAAATAAGCTTCGCTTGTTTACACACATCACGCACAGGTTAATCCGAAATTATTTTATTCGTCGCGTTAAATGAAATGAGAGCGAATCAAAAAGAAGTAAATTGGTTGTAGACGGGATTTTTTAAAAATTTTAATCCGGTACTGAAGATTGTATTACGATCTTTAGTTAAAAATCAGAATTCAAAATTCTCTTTCATTTCTAGGCTCCAGTCCCCATTGGAAAATATGCATCAGGAAGGCCACGGTTTTGTTTTAGATCAACGAAATTGATGTATTTTAAGTGGATCAGCACAGGTTTTCAGAAATGTAGCCTACGGGATTCTAGAAGAATTTGCTAGAAATTCAACAGAAAGTTCATGACAATGTTTTGTGACAATTTGTTGTAGATTTTTTTTTTTTTTTGCCTGAAGTTTGCTTTCCCAAATAAAATTCTTTCGCGAAAAGCAACAGTGTCACTGCAGTTCAAATAACCTTATAGAATATTCCCTCTCTTCCTCTTTTTATCCTTTCTACTGTCTCTCTCTCTCTCTCTCTCTTTTTCTCTTTCTAAGAGACCTTTGCCAAAAAAAAAAAAAACTTGCATTACATGCTCAGTTTCTATTTTGAATTCTAAGTCGATGTATTGTTACTATTTATTGATTTTTCAAACTAACATCTTCATCATTGTTATTTTTATCCCAACATGTTGGTATATTCTCCGGTTTTTCCAGAGTGTATCAATCATTTTATAACTATTATGTATATTTTAATAAAAATCTCTTATTTTTCCAGTGACGTCCACTACGTAATTTATTGTCACGTCTGACGTACCTCCGATGTGACTGAAAACGAAAATATTCCTACCACTTCGTCCTCATGAATCACCCAGCATACTTCTTACCTCAACACGAATATTGCAGTGAGATATCATTTGGTGGATAAATTAGCAGAAAGACTTTCGAGTTCCAATCTCAGGGATGCAAGTCAGACGCGTGGACAACATCTATCTTAGAAAGAGCGGGGAATAGGTCAGCCAAAAGATCGAAAAGAATACGTTAAAATGCTGATAGAATAAATGCGTTAAAAGGAAGCTCATTCCTCTTAAATCAAAAGATAAGCTTTATATTCTCGGAACTTTAAATTCATAGCAAAATCATATAGGAAGTGCAAAGAAGCCTAATCGTTAAGATTTTGTGGATACGGCACGATAAACAATTTTAGCTCGTAAAAATACGGGAAAATGAAATGTTTTTATTACAAAATAAACATGTAATAATTTTGTCTTTTGAAACCCTTTATCTTGCATAGTTTATGCTAAGAGGACTTTAAATCCAAATTCTAAAAATGATGGATAAACCATTAAGGAGAAAGAGAGATAGTGAACAGAGATAGATGTTATGAGGAAAAAGAGAGTCTTCTATGTGCTGTATCCCTTCAGGTCGTTGGCAGTCATGGCTATCCACAATTCCCTGTTCTTTGTCGCATTTAGTATTTTTTGATTTTGTTATCTCTCCTAAACCCAGTTCTGCCATCCATTTATACGAGTTTTTTTAAGATATACATACTTTTAATAATGGTCGGAAAAAAAGATAGATAAAGGATAGAATAAAAAGGAAAAGAAAATAAACATAGATTTATAATCCATGAAACTTTTCAACTTTTATTTTGTTTAATGTTACGCACGAATGAAACTCGTTATTTCCCAGAAAATCTTGACCAAACAACCCATGCCAGATCATCGACATTATTACTTCGCTGTCTACATGCAATAATCAATATTCTTATTAACATTATATTCATTATTATTAATACAATTTTGAAAAGACCCGTGTTTGATAAACAAGTTTATACGTATTATTTATAATTGTAACATTTAAGAGAATATGTATTCAAAATTGGAACCAATTTTTAATTAACATGTACATTGAAATAAGTTATTTTTGAATCGTTGATAAAATTAGAAACACTCATACTTCAGAAGCAGATATGCCCACCCACACATAAATGTCGGCGGATGGATATGAAAATAATGTACTGAGGACTACTTTATACACTCACTGTCTTCAATGAACAACAACATGAACTTTGGAAAGTTTATTCACAATTTTCATCCTGGTAGGAACAACCTAGTCAAAAAATTGGAAAATTCAAATAAAAAAACGTTAAACAGACCTTATCTGTTTAATTCAATACAGTTTGTTTAAATCGTGTAATAGTAAAATCTCCCGTCGATTTCGACATACTACCCGCACAAGGGATTTGATTCTGGTGTTGAAAACTAATTTAGAACAAGTCACGCTTTTTAAAAGTATTAATAACAGACAAAAGGTGTCCAGTTTGTCAGGAAGCCACCAACTAAACCTCCTTATGTTTAAAGTCAGAGTTGTTGTATATTAATGTTATTATTAAAGTTATTTTAACGTTATTAATAGTTTTATTAATGTTATATTTTTATGTTGCAGACCACGGTTTATGTTGCTTTTAGGTTTCAGACATGGCCAGAAAGAAAATATCGCTAAGATGTCCATCGTCAAACGAATGGAGGCACACACAGAAATTTATTAACTATTTATATATAAAGTTTACCATTTACTTTATATTATGTAAACATTTCAATAGTATCCAGTTACCGTTGTAATTTTAAGAATTTTTTTAATGCACATTCTGTATATTTTTAATTTATATATATATATATATATATATATATATATATATATATATATATATATATATATACATATATATATATATATGTGTGTGTGTGTGTGTGTATGTGTGTGTGTGTGTGTGTATGTGTAAGACATGCCATAAAAATCAACTCCTTTCGCGTTCATCAGACGACACTGTGAGGGCACCTCGATTATTGGCAAGATTTTCTCAATAGAAAAATTGCTACAGAATGAGATCGATCCTCATTGAGTACCCCATAATTTCGGCCTTGTGCCACATCTAAGCTACGCTTAGAAAATCACCATCAGACCATATAGTGTATGTGTATGAATCTATAAAACATTTTAAGTCATTTTGTGATTTACATTGTGCGTGTGTATTTACTTAATCCGAAAGAAAGAACCTATGTAAATGGGAAGAAAGAGATGGCTACAGATTCTGAAATGTAGTAATATAGAACAATATAAATAATAATAATAATAATAAATGTGCACTGAGATAGAAAGTTCAAATGGTTTATTTGCAGCTTCTCAATTACTGAACATATACTTTATTGGTAAGAACTAAAGTAGCGTCAACATAATACAATGCTGCGCGTTTAGTTGTCTTCGAAATCAGCGTGCGAAAACAGCTTCAAACTGCATGTGAAAACTCACTCGTAGTAGAAGAATCATTAATATTGCAGGTTGACACAGCCATCGCATATATACTGCGATTGGACTGGGATAGATAGATAAAAGAAGATGACCTGCCTGAATTCGATTTGAATAGACTGATATAGATAAAAGAAGATAGAAAGAAACGAAGATATATCGAAATTTAGATAGATGTCAAACTAATTTTGGTCTAATGTAATATATCAGTAGATATTCTGTATCCATGCATTTGTTGATCTCTCGACTTGGATCGAGAAATAGAACCATTAAGGCTGTGCAGTCCTTTTACTCATACGGGATCGATAAAATAATTTGATCAAAGATAAAAGTAACACCCACCCTTACCTTCATGGCTGAACTCAAGAGAAGCCATCCTTCGCGTAACCTCTTAAGAGGTCGATCACTATTTCCAGCGGACATGGGACACACAATTATGTACGCTTAGCAAATTTATCTCTTTCTTTCTTTCTTTCCTTCTCTCTTCGTGTCTCTCTGGGTGTCGACCGCTTGATATTTAAGACAATAGTGTGTGTGCCTGCGGGGCTTGTAGTTCAGGTAAAAGCCAGTATTTGAAATGGTGGTTTGCAAAGCAAGCAGTTCAGCGTCACAAGCAAAACAAGCACTAGACATTCTTCCCACAGCTGTGCAGTCAATATTCATTATATTTGTTAAAGAAACGGTATCTACGACCCAATGTGCTTGAAGAAACTTAGCTCGAGTCTAACACAGGGTCAAATGTGGCGAAACGTGCAACAGGAAGATTGTAATAGATCAATCTTTTAAGTGGTTAGCATCCAAACAGTATGTCTCTCTCTCTCTCTCTCTCTCTCTCTCTCTCTCTCTGCTTGGACACTGACAAAGGGCACCACTAAGAAGGACTCAACCCTTGATATATATATATATATATATATATATATATATATATATATATATATATACTTTTCCATATTTACTCATGATTAAAATTTTTTTTTTTTTTTTTAACACAGATTAGAAATAAAATTGTCAATATAATGTTTTCATGAACTTATCGCCTCGTAAACATTGATTTAAAAGTTTGTTTTACATAGCTCGCATTAAAACAAATGTTCTCAGTCCGGCCAAGATGTGATTCAGATCTCATGTTTAGACACTTTATCAAATTTTCAGAAATGGCCGAACTGAGATCCTTATATAAAGACAAGAAAAATTAAAACGATTCCCATTATTAAAAACATAAGTGAAAAGCCAATTAAACCTTTCTTGATGTCATTTTTGTACTTGTAAAATTAATATGTTGAACCTAAAACTACTTAACATATGTAGATGATATACTTGTGTAGATGATACATATGTAGATGATATACTTGTGTAGATACATATGTAGATGATATACTTATATAAATATACATTTATAAATAATATGCCGTACCCCACATTTTCACTGTGACAGTCGTCTTTTCATATTCCCAAATGACTTTCTAAATATATAAACATTTTGTTAATTGAGAAATAACTTGTTAACAAGTTATTTCTCAATTAAAAAAATGTTAGTTTGCTAAATGTACACACAACCCTTCAAGGGGTATTGCAATGTTGTTTTTTTATTTTGTTTTTTAGTTGTTTTTTTTTGGGGGGGGGGTTGGTTTTTTCCAGTCTGCTAGAGTGAATAGCAAATCAAACAAATCTGTATTTCTTCAACACCCACAGAAAAACATTTGGTTTATACTGCAACTCTTTTGAGCGGACATGAATTAATTTCTGTGAAATAGCCCATAATCTGGCGAAATCAGTAGAGTAACAAAGCCAGTTCGCACAAACAACGACTGGCAATAGCACAGGAACCGATGACTTTCAATTTCACAAGCAACTCGTAGTATATTTTTCAATCATTTCTTAACTATATTACACGCTGGGATCATCAAGTGGCATCTTTGGGGAAATTCAATTGATTCACCTCAAACAACTGAATATTTGTGATATGCTTTTTTGTGGGGGAGGTAATATCATCTGTTCTGTTGCCAAATAGGAACATCACCCTTAGATATTGTTTCTCTTGCCTTCAATTTTCGCATGATTTCCCACTATTGTAATGGCCTTTTGCCAGATTAATCTTTATTACCTGCACTATTCTGCTTCATAGATTTATCTTATAAGACACTCTAAATGAGTTCAGTCTTCAATGGATCCGTACTAGATGAATCACAGGCTAATAAATTAATTAAAAAGGATTCAAAAGATTTTAACTAGAAAAAAATGCCATATTTCGTTTTTTATATGCTTATTGCAAGAATGCAGTTTTTAAAATTGATTTATTTCCAAAAACCTCTTCATTTTGTTCATTTTATTAACGTCCATTGAAGTTATGAAAGCGTAGAGCTTGGATTCAAATTTCTAACTATGCAAATAAAAGCATGAATAATCGTATTGTCCTAAGTTTAGGAAATTCCTGGGAAAAAGTTATCGTGTGTGTGTGTGTGTTTCACTCAGACACAGAGGACAATTAATGTAATCAGAAAATACCTTTAAGCTTTTGACTGAAACGTGAGAGAATGAGGGTTAGGAAAAAAATGTCACAAGGACGCTATGCGCCTTATCAACAGGTTAGAAACATGAAAGAATCAAATGCGTACTTCCAAAAATAAAATTTATATTTGTCTATGCAGGAGTTGTTTACAATGCACCAAAGATTAATTTTGATTATCAATGTGTAATAAATGTTATACTTGATCATTATTTAGATGTCCAAATTATTAAAGGCGGTCGTTCGCAGAAGTGGCTTATTGAATGAAAAGTTTTTTAAACATCAGAAATGTGTTTAATCGAGTTTATAATTCAACAACGCCAATATCTGAGTTCGTGTTGAAAGATTCCAACTAAGATTTTTACATGTTGTCAAATTTAGAAAAGTGTTCTAAAAACATTTCAACACTATCTCATAAATGTGTGTGAGCGGTTGTATAATGGATGTCGGCGCGTAAAATGAAATCGGCGAAGGAAATGTTGCGTTCACTTTCGCACAAATGACTGAAACAATCGGGAATTCGTCTCTTCTTCCCACACTTATAGGTTAAATAGCAGATTAGACTTGGCTTTTAGACTTGGGTAACAAACAGTTTAAGAGAAAGAAAACTGAATATCTATATTTTTTTATGCATTTGAGGCAGATATAAATCTATCAGATTATTTCAACAAAATGATTTCATTTCCACTCACACACACACACAGATATATATATATATATATATATATATATATATATATATATATATATGGTGCTTAATATTTCACGAAGTTGATTTTGCAAAAAATGAATCTTAGTTCAGTAAAGAAAAACATCTTCAAAGCATTTATATAAATCTGCAATATAAACAAGTGAAATAAAATGGATATACATTCGCAAGTACTTGTCCTAACTCGTGTGTGTATATATTTCAATATCCTGTTTATCTTGACACAATCTCAAGTATATTTCAGAATTAATACAAGTCGATACTCTCATTAATACAAGATATGCATGTGCATAGTCATACATAAAAGTAATATTGTCAGCGTGATTAACTTTGTTTACAATGGCCTACATATAACTCGGCGTCTATGTGTTTATATATATATATATATATATATATATATATATATATATATATATATAGAGAGAGAGAGAGAGGTATATATGTGTGTGTGTGTGTGTGTGTTTTGAACAATAAAGAATATTAAAATTTTAAATCTTCAGACACACTGCGTTGTATATTAATATTCTTTCGTTTTTATTATTATTCCACTTAGATTCCTCGATTAGTTTCGGCGAACATGAGGAGAAAAAAATTCTGCTTGTTAGTAGCAGTGAACTAATATGCATGCCTACGTATTTAGTTGCCTATGAGTGTAAAACTCTATTCAACTATACGTGTGTCCGGGCACACAGACACACATAATGACATTGAGAAAGAGAAAGATGTCTCTTTCCCCTCCCTCTCTATGTCTGTGTGTGTGTGTGTGGTTATTACAGCATCCACTTT
Source organism: Acanthosepion lycidas (assembly GCA_963932145.1). Taxonomy (NCBI): domain Eukaryota; kingdom Metazoa; phylum Mollusca; class Cephalopoda; order Sepiida; family Sepiidae; genus Acanthosepion; species Acanthosepion lycidas. The sequence continues at coordinate 82,092,084 of OZ010581.1, forward strand.
CATAATTGTGTCAGACTACGTGCTATTATTCCGGAGAAGATATTTTACTAATCTCAGTTTAGTGCCACAAAAGACCACAATGATTGTGGATGTGCGACTGTATGTGTATAATGTCAGTTCATTTCCCATTTTCTAATTATTCATGCTGCATCGACCCTGCTTTGTAAGCAACAGGTAGGTTTTCGTTTGTGGAGCCGAGTGCAACAGGTTTTTATCAGACTAACCTTAATAGACAGCGGGAAAGAAAGACGGGTAAGAACAGCGTTGATGTGTGAAGAGGATTGTTGAGCGAGTGGTACGAGCTTAGCTTTACACTAAGATAAAAGAAAAAGACGATAAAAAATGTAGAAAAAGTTATGGAAAGAAGAAAGACAATGTAAAAAAGAGAAAAGGAAGGATAAATGTAAATAGAAAGAGGAAACAGGAAAAAGAGAGGCAGCTAAAAAAGGGAGAAGGAGAGAAAGAAGTCTGGCGATGAAGGATACTGAGCAAAAAACAAAAAAGAAAGAGAAAAATAAAGAGAAGAAAGAATGAAAAGTGGTGGAGTAGCTAAAGAAAGAAATGATAACTTACAAAAGAAAGTTCGAAAAAAAGAAATTGAATAATGTATAAAAAGGAAGAAAGAAAGGGACAAAAAGGAGAAAAAAGGATAAGACGAAAGTCAGACGGAGACGATAAGACGAAAGAAAGAATTACGAAAAAGGATTAATTGAGATGGAAAATGAAATAATAAATATTGTTACTGAAAATTGGATGAAAATTATAAAGGAATCTTTTCAGACCAGATTGTATTAAACTGCTAAGAAAATAAGATAAAAAAATTTAATGAAAATATGGAAGTTGAAAAGGAAACCAGACAAAATAAAGCCCCCAAAAAATAATTAAGCGAAGAATTAAGGTGAATGAAAATTACATTGAATGAATGAAATAAAAATCGGGGACAAAAAATGAAAAATTGGGAATAATAAAGAGGAAAACTGTTAGAATGTAGAAAATTAATTTGGTATAACGAGTGGGGAGAAAGACGAAGTCGGGAAGAAAAACAGAATGGGAAAAAAAAGTAAAATGAATGAGACTCTTTGGTAAAAAAAAAACAAAAAAAAACGAATGAACACTTAAAAGAAATCAAGTAAAACGGAAAGAAGAAAAACAAATGGACAGACAGAAGAAAATACACATTGTTCCTGTGTTGCTAAGCAACTTAAAGAAATTCGTGAATTTACATAGAATTCTATCGGGTTAATTGGAAATTGAAATATGAATGTACTTCTAAACAGTTCCATTGGTCAATGTTTCAAAAGCTTGATTTTCGTGTCGAGCAGGGCTTTCTAAATTGGACGGTCGACAAACCATAGAATGTTACCAACAAAAGACAAGGGGAAAAGTTAAGTCAAACGAGAAAAAGAAGAAAGTGAAAGAGAAAATTAGGAAGAAACAAATGAAGAAGTAGAAAGACTAGATAGATTCTATATCTATATTTACCTGAATACGGAGAAGGCTTATATATATATATATATATATATATATATATATATATATATATATATATATATATATATATATAGTTTAACCCGGATATAAGAGAAACCCGGATATAAGAGAAATTTTCTCTGGTCCCAAATTAGAGCCATAATTACCTAAACAAAATAGACCAAACCCGGATATAAGAGTAACCCGGATATAAGAGACTTATTATCCGGTCCCGACAACTCTCTTATATCCGGATTACACTGTGTGTATATATATATATATATATATATATATGTGTGTGTGTGTGTGTGTGTGTGTGTGTGTGTGTGTGTGTGTATGTGTGATTATGTGAGCATCTGTGTGTGGTGGTTCCGCAAATACGAAACCTTCCTCTTTCTGAACTTGAAAATAATTTTACCTCACCACAAATTAACATTAGTTATTCTATACATAAATAAACACTTACAAGAAATCATGCCTTATATATTTTAACACAAATATATATGTGTGTTCGAGAGACGCGAAAAGTGAATTCGGCATGTCGTGTCCAATTCTTATTCGATTCTGTTTCGTTCACTTCGATAATGACATTGAGCAAAAATATCAATTTTCCTCCAGCTATGGGTTAAGCCGAAAAGCAAATTGGACTTTCTTGCTTTGAGATGGTAACCAGTCTGGACAAAAGAACATTCTGAATTCAAAACTAGCCTAAAGAGGAATAGTATCCGTCAAGTTATTTTGCCTAAGATATACCACTGTTGCTATGACTGCAATACATTTGATGTTCCTACATCAATAATGGGTTACTGAATCATGAGTTTATTATATATAGGTGTGACGCTGGACGGATTAAACTATTTAATAAGCTTAAGCAAGGCATATTAATAGGGCATACTGTAAGGGTTGAACCCATTACATTAAGTAAGCATGACTCAATAGTTTGAATGCAACAATTAAAAGAAACAGAGGTATTTAAAAAGAAAAAAACAAGCCTTATAATTTCCATTAGTAATTTTAAAAGCTTTCAAGAAATAATTATACGCTCCTAAAAACCAGTTTGTTAAAAGTTATGGATCAATGGTTTGGTTGGGAAGGCGGATAAATTTCCTAAAATATGATTAATTGACTTGAAAATCTTTATGTTGTTGATGGAAGAAACATTTTCTGCTCTATTGGCTGACTCCAAATATAATTTTCGGCATTTCTTTTATCCCCGTTAGTTTCATTCTCTCTACTAGTTCTGCTCCAATGATATATAGATAACTTTCGCAATGTGTTTATTCGCTTTGGTGAGATATGAAGAAAAGCGTGGAAATAAAATAAAAATTATGATTTTAATACAAATATACGTAACTTCTACATATTTACATATGTTGCTACCTATTTTTGAATACGGAATCAGATACACTAGAAAATATTACGGGTGTGCGAAAAGCGAACAGAGACAAATATAAGTGTACACAAAAAGAAAAAATCATTTCTCTCTGAATTTCTCAGATGAGGAATTATCATCTATATTCGGGCTAATGCTCTCATTATTATTATTATTATTATTATTGTTGTTGTTGTTATCACGACGTTTCAGTCGTTGTGTCCTATCGCTTTCGTCAGAGAATTTCGTACTTGAACTATTATTTAATCTATATAGGTAGACGGTTATCATTCCGCTGTCTATATCTAGGGATACCTCGTCTTTTTCTCTTTGTAGTACTGCTCAGTTACCGCTTGCCGTGATTCCACTAGACAGGCCTGAGATTGAACTCTCAATTACAATGCCACCAAATCCACGAACAAACGGTTCAACTCTCTAAGCTATTGTTCCGTAGAACTAAAAGAAAGTATCGAAGAAAAACTTTCTTGCAAATTATCAAGATCTGATTGACATGAATATGGGATTTTTTTTTTCTTTTTTTCAAAATGAGTTTGTTTACATTATCAGAAGAAAGCATATAGGACTAAGCTTTTGAGAACATGTTATTAAGAAACCATAAACGAAAAAAGACTGGATATAATGTTACATGACATACTGCAAATGTTAACATATATATTTCTATTTCAGATATATTGAGAGAACATGGCAGCTCCCAAACTAACACTGGACATGAAAAGACATGCCTGTTGGTAGCAGAAGCCGTCAACCTCAGTGACCCAATTTCTTAAAAATTCTCAGGTGAATAGAACAAACAAGTAGTATCTGTATACAGACCGAAAAAAGTTATCCTAAGTAATGCAAACCCACTTCATAACGCCTGGGTGGGGGTTTTTGGTTCGTGAACATGTTATACTATTGCACTTTCTGCAAAGATCCAGGGACAATGCCACTGCCTACATCAAAGTGATGAACACGTTGGTCAAGACGTAGATGAAGATGGAAGTTGGAAATATTCCATCAGAACTCTTCTATCCCACATACTCTACGTACCACGGGAAGGATTGGTGAAGATATTTTAAGATCATGTCATCTCCTTAATTGCATTCACTACACTAATATGAACGTGAAGTGAAGTTCCCTGCCCGACCAAGACTTTCCTCCAAATTATACTATTAGATTGGTTAGATTTTGAGAAGTGTACCGGCCTTTACAACACCCTCTTGTCTAACAGCAAAGCTATATAATACATATATACATGTTTATGTGTGTGTCGATTAGGTAATTCACAAGAACATTGTAAACTGTAGATATGAAATCTGCATATATATATATATATATATATATATATATATATATATATATATATATACAATACACATGCTCTCTCTCCCTCTCTCTCTCTCTCTCTCTCTCTCTATATATATATATATATATATATATATATATATATATATATAGCTATTCGTTATCCAGACATACTAACACAAATGTATCCAAATTAATTTTTCTCGTTTATCAAAATTTAAAATCTATCCAATGAAAATTAGAGCATGCATTTATTTCAGTCCCTACAGACACATGTGTAAATTGATAATGACATTAAAACAAACGCACTCATCATAGATAAAACCATGCACGCATGACGGATTTATTCAATGTACCGGTAAATATATTTTTGTTCTACACACCACAAACATAGACGTTATATATATATATACATACATATAGATAGATAGATAGATAGATAGATAGATAGATAGATAGATGGGGAGGGAGGGATGATAGAGAGATAGATAGATAGATAGAGAGCGATATAGTTGATGCTAATTAAATCACCTGTTTAAATTTTCTTGTAAGGCGAAAATATGTTCCATAAGTAATTAAGATTTTAACGCAATCGTCATGAAACGTAAACAGGTTTTTTGAGATTACTTTCATTCATGACTTAAAATCATCTAATAGACTTAACTTAATACTATATCTATTTATATAAATACATGTTTACATGTGTGCGTGCGTGTGTGTGCATCTGCATCATTTACATCGTTTCATCATATTTATCGTGTTTATGTGTAACAATTCGTGTGCAAAAGATTCTAATTCCAAACTTGTATGAATTTAATTCAATTTCCCAACCTTTATATGCCAACCGCTTGTTTAAGAACCGATTATAATTCCTCTATCATATTCAACTAGACATCAATAAATAAGTGAACCTCATTGATTTTTTTCTTCCGTACAGTTAAGTGTGTAAATTATATATATATATATATATATATATATATATATGGAGTTACGTTCAGTTTACAACTTAACCAAGATCAGTTTTGTCCAGTTGGTAGCCACAAAATTCGAGCACTCAGTGAGGATCGAATGTGCTACAACGCCAATGACCTGCGGAACTGGCTTATATTCCGTTTCCCTAGAAAAAGCGCCCAGATTTTTATAGATCGTATGCCTCTGTCAGTGACCGTAACAATTTTTATTATTGTTGTATGGACGAGATTTATGGGAGAGTGTTGTTTGTTCATGTGTTCACTCGGCCAGACTTAGCATGTAATAGCAATGAAGAAATATGTCTGTCAATAGGAAAATGGATTAATTCCTCTCCTGGTGTCATGGCCCAAACTCGCCACACGTGTTTCTATCTTGCTCTTAAAAAATCTTTTTTAGTATCATTTAGATACTGAAAAATATTTTTATGAAATCATTTGCGAAAACAAACAACGTTATATATATATATATATATATATGTGTGTGTAAAACGTGTTTATCACATGTTTATCTGTATAAGTGTGTATGCGTGGGATTTCCCTATATGAAAATTCATTTATACGTTGTTTTTATCGATCAAATATATACAATGTAATAGATGCAGTAAATAGTAAACAAAATAAAACATTAGCGCTTTCTTATTATACCCCTTTCTAAAATAAGAACAAAAAACAATCCAGGGTTAAGTCTTGGGCTCATCTGTAAAATCTGTTTTTATTTCTCAACTAGTTTGAAACTGCATGAAGTTATGAAGTCTATGTTTATATTTAATCCATATCGACTAATAATTTCACAAAGCATGAACTTCAGGAAAGCTATAAAATGAAATTTTTCAATACTATAGTATTTACTTAAGTGTGTTCACACCAAACATTTATGATACAGAAAGGTATATACGCATGCATTGATACAGTACTAGTATCGAGTAAGACTGTAGGCAATAAGGTTAGAGGTTCCGGTAATTGTTTAGTTTTGTTGAAGAAAGAAAATGTAATTTCTTAAAAGCAGGCAATGACGATGTTATGTTACCGGCCTCCTGAGATGTTAAAATTACTGCGTCGAAAAAGCATTAGATGACAGCAGGAAGAATACTCGCCCCATGTGCAAGAGAATGAAACAACAAGCCCACTGACAACTTATACCAGACATGCACACATAAGTGTTGGTTGCGTACAACTTGACATGCAAATTTCACAGCTTCTCCCTCACTTTTCCTCTCTCCTTACGCTATCATTTGCTTACACTTTCTTCACTTTTTACGGTTCTTTTTTCTTTCAATTTTCTTGCGCACATTAGTTTCTTTCTTAACCATTCACTTGTTTTCTTTCCTCCTAAATGGAACATTGGCCATCGTCTAAGCTACCCCAAACTCCGGATCAAATATTGATATATGAGAGGGATGCTAAAAAATTTTCGGCCCGACCACTTTTTGGAGGGGAAAGAGCACTTTGGCCGAAGACGTTTTCTTCTGCGTGTGTATTCTATCCGGGTCAGACTGTGGTTTCTCTTACAAAATTCTGCCGTTGAGCACATTTTTCTTTACGTTTCTCCAGTACGCAGAGGTTAGACATAAAAAAAAACAGGCATCATCTAAAAATAACGTTTGAAGTAATAAATATACCGAATTAAAAATAAATCCATTAATTATTTAGAAATTGGCTTATATATATTAGGTGTGTGTTTGTGTGTGTTTGCGTGTGTTTGTGTGTGTAGGTGTGTGGGGGGTGTCTGTGTGTCTGTGTGTGGTAGAAATCAACTGCATGGTGATTGCTGGTTATATACCTCAAGTGATCATCAGATCATGGTTAATCGCTACGAAACGCAGTCGCCGATAGTGAGGATTCTTTGCACATAAATAAGGCAAATTTATTATATATAAAGAATTACATCGTTGTTTTTACCGCGCGCGATATGCTCGATGATTGCCATACGCAGGAAACCTTGAGTAGCATTATCCAGTAAGTTATGATATAACTCATTTTTAATCTATATCTTAGCTCTGTAATTTTACATTGAGCACTGGATTCTTAATCCCAGCACACACACACGCACGCACACACACACACACACACACACATATATATATATATATATATATATATATATATATATATATATATATATATATATATATGCATGCAAATCAACAGAATGCAGATATTGATGAGTGGATTGATTCAAGAACGTTTCAGTTTAGCCACAACCTCTATGAGATACTGGATCAGTTTCAGCATCATTAAACATACTTTATTTTTTAATGCTATGTCAGACTATTTGGATGTGTCACCGTAATTAATATTTGTTAATATAATTTTATTCTTCCGTAAATTTAAATATATCCAGGTCCATATTTTTCCAATAGGATCTAAGTTATGATTTTGGAGCTATGCTTTTTAACTTTGTCAAATAAGTTCATACAGCTTCTAGATAGTAAAGCCACAACCAATAAGGCGAAGAGCACTTGGTACTTCGTGATTGATTTGTCACCTTATGACACCTTCCTTGCCCCCATTGCCCGTAGGCATGAACAGCATTTTGGATAAACAAAGCATTATCCGTAACTCTTGAAATCTGCCCTGTTTCTATTTTACAGACATAGTATCTGTAGCTTCATGTCTAACCATCTTTGTATAACTTCAAGTAACTGAGTTTTGACCAGTGCTGTTGTTCCTACGAGTTGTCAGTCCCGGCTTCAAAATCAAGTTTACTACTTAACCCACATCTGGCGGTGAGAAGAGGCGTATTCATACTTTTCCTAATTTTTTTACTTGAGTCGCATTCATTTTCGTAAAATGTTTGAAAGTGAAGGCAACAAACTTATTCCGAGACGCTAACCCTTACACTAGTAATATTGTCCTTGATTCTAATGAGCATTATCGAAATAAAACATGTCTTCAATATCATCCGCTGAGAAGCACCAAATCCTACTACTGTTTTGGCTATGATTAATAGATGTGGATAATCTGATTCTCTTTTCAACCTTCCCACTCACTACGATTGACGCTAAGCAAATAGTTAAAGTTTGTTTCTTCTGTCTAAAGAACTCCTTTCCACTGGTCTACTTTCAGTATGTTCTGTCAAATTTGAGTCGTTTAGTTTAATGTCTTCTCCTTAGGAAAACTTTTAGCTGTTACTCTTCCAGATAAGCCATACTTTTCACGGTCTAGGCGCATAAAATTCATTTATTTACCAAGCTCACGAACACGTTTTCTCTTATTCCGTACGTTCAATAAAGATTTATTTTAGCAGGTCGTCCTGTTCTTACTGTATTTTCAAATTTGCTCATTGATTTGACAGGACTCAGAGAACAGAAAACGTCTTCTGCAATTTTCCTCTACGGTCAAACACAATTTTATAATGCATCTATCAGATTTCTTTCCTATTTAAAGCTTTCTGCATTGCTCGATGCAAAATTTCTGGGCAGTTAAAACTGAATTAGATTTGAAATTGTTAGCCTTAAACTAGTGTATGTAAAAGTAAATGTCAACCTTTGGAAACAAGAATTCAACTAAATTTGACTAAAGTTATAATAGAAGTGGTTTGAAAATATGTGTAGATATTGCAGATAAATTAATTTTTAGTAGATTTGCAAGTATAAAACAAGAAACAGTTTACATTTATTTTCATATCTCCCCACCCCAGTAAATTTATTATTCTGTCATGGGATTATTGGAAGATTCATATTAATATTTGTTTAATCAATTTATCTTCATTGAATCACTGAGCATCTTTTTAGCCCACCGTTGTTACTGTGGGGCATTAACACAGAATTAGTACGGTGGAGTTTTCAAATAACGCATTTGAACTTTTACAGATATATCACTTAGTATTTTTCTTATATATTGTCTTTTCTGGTTTTATAGGCATAGTGAAAATAAAAAATAAATGTATTATTTAAAAAATTCGAATTAAAAGATGATTTAAGCAAAAAAATAGTTTTCGTTTTTTTACTAAATATATAAAAATGATATGACTTTTATGACTAAAACCAGAAACTCCTTGTAGTTTCTTGACAAAGATATTCTGAAAACGACTTAACTAATCATAAAAAAAATTGATTGTCACTTGCTAAATATTAAGGAAAACGCTTTTGGGGTATTCAAACAACCCTTGTATTAACAGGGTGCTACAGACAATTCATTTTGTACCCCATCTCCCAACAGCTACATGACCGTTTGCATCGTTGAATCTTCAACCAGAGGCTGATCGCTTTCGTTGCTAAAAGAAAAGTTTTCTTCCTCTTTCTGTGAGCTCAAACGTTTGTCTAAATGCATAAAAGTGAATACTTTTTGAACTCTAACAAGCAGTAAAAGAAAACAATCACCAAACAAACAGAAAAATCAAAATTTCATCATAGATTGTGTTTAGAATGTAATATCAGTGATTTTAGATCTGGATAGGAGTCTCATAATCAAGGTATTTTTTTAATCGCCAGCAACTACCTCCTCCAAAAAAGACATTTTATATCAGGAAGAAAATAGAATGACAAATGTTTAAGTACTGATCAACGTTCGTTTCCAGAAGCTCATATGGAATCCGAATATTTTCTAAAATTTGTAATTAATATAATATAATTGACTAATTGTATAAGCAATAACTTCTAACAACCGCTTAACATTGAGAAAATGATGACCATGGTAACTTTCGCAACGAAATATATATTAAGGGATGAATGAAACCATTTAGTTATATAATCGCAAATTGGTAAATTGTCAATAAGTTTCGAAATATAGATAAAATTAAGCATGTTAAAACTCACCAATGATACACGGACAAAATAGAATTCACATGTTCTCTGTCAATCTAACCAATTTTCTAGATACCATTTTCACTGTCTACATATTTTCTGTTCATACCTGTTCGCTATCCTAAGACATGCGAAACGCATTAAATTGTATGTAGCCCCTTTTCCCCCATCCCTAAGTCCCTTTGCTTAATCTGTTTCCTTTTTCGTGCGTACAAACACGAACGTTTGCATTACTTTTACCAAAACAATAATGTATCGACGAGAATAGATGCTAAGTGGTTTATTTAGGTTAGAACCCCTAAGTGTGAATGTTAATACACATGCAATAATCTCAGCTACGGTTGATACCACAGCGTTTTTCTCAAAATGCCAAGTCCCTTCGGGATGAAGGTGATTATATCTGCCTATATATTCCTTTTCCTTTATCCTTAAATTACCATGACTTCATGGGAAATATAGTGATGTTGTTCCCTGATGCTATTTCCACATTTTCAATTCAGAGTAATCTGTCACGGTTAGATGACAGCGAAGGCAAGAGGGTCCAGCTTATCTTGCCTTTTAGAAGGTTAAACTGGATCCACTCACCTTAGCTGGCAACTATAGCCAAATGAAGAATCGGTAGATACATATATTTCACATTGCACATGAGTGTTTATATTATCTGTCCTTTCCCCTGTTTATATTGTCAAACGTGACGTTATGTTTAGAATTAAATGGACACGACTTGGAACCACAACAATAAATGTACGTCACAAATTCATTTACAAATAGGATGACCTCAGCAAATTAGGAACAAAAGCAAAATACGCGAAAAAGAAAACCTACCTATTTTTAAAATCCGCTATTATTGTAAGTTGCAAACTATGGAAAACTAATTAATCCACCACTCCCAATCAGTCAGGTCAGGGATTACCCCTGCTGCTGGTACCATTTATCCAATTGCAACTTGTCGCATATAGAGACGATAGAAGCAAAACAAATACATTATTAACCTAGGAAATATCGTGAAGAACCCAGCGTGTTTCCACGACAATATACTAGGTTATAAGATAATAGATTTCATCAAGTCATGGGTAGATTGATAGATACAGGAAGAGATTAAGAGGTATGATTTAAAAGAAGGTTAATAAGTTTATCGTGAGTTCGATTTTCACCTGTTGTTCAATCACTCTGGTCTTTTTCCCAGATTAATCTTGATATATATTAACATTCATGACTCGTTTGAGGGTTGCCTATAATTTAAAATATAATATCAATAATATATATATATATATATATATATATATATATATATATATATATATATATATATATATATATATATATGAGAGTGAGAAAACACACTGGAGAATATCGTAAGTAATTTTAAGTTACTTTACTGAAAACATCTCACCTTTCACGGGAAAATAAAATATATATGAAATTATTTAATCATAACCTGAGTTTTAGAAATATCATTCCCTGACTTCTGGAGTTTATCACACACACACACACACTATTTGTTATCAAAATATAGCATGGTCATTTTTTTATGATTAGGTTGGTGCAAAAATAATGACGTAATAATGTCGTTTTTTGACGTATTTTTTACGTCAAAAAACGACATTATTACGTCATTATTTTTACACCAACCTAATATTATTATGTTGTTTTTTTTGTGTGTCTTTTTTAGAAGAGATTTTCTCATTCTGCAGTTATTATTTTAAATGAATCTTTTTGGTGGTTCATGCAAAATCTATGAAAATACGAATGGACATTGGTTAGAAATTAATTGCTTTGGGGTTTGTTTGTTTTTTCTGGAGAAAAGAAAGAAAAAAGATATTCTCTTTCGGACGATAGTGTTTTTTAAGTGCTCGATATTTATTTGGTGCAACTCTCGGCTATTTCAACAACAGGTGGTTAATAAATATTTCTGCCCGGCAGTTTTGCAGTCAAAGTTTATAAATGCTGTTTGTAAGAAACAATCGTACATTCAAAGAATACAAACAATATATACTTAGATATAAAAAAGTGTGTTTGTAGGGTTTTGTAATGCGTGCAAGGAAATAGTTTACAAACTGAGGGATGTTAATTTTCTTAACTCATATTGCCTTAAGCGCATCTAAATATTTATCTTTCAAATTACAATATATTCGTAAAAACCTATAAATTTTCAATTTCTTGGAGCAAATATATTTGAAAATAATCTTGAATAGTAATTTCCGAGTAATGTCCACTTTCCATAAACATAATTGCGCGCGCACGCTATATATATATATATATATATATATATATATATATATATATATATATATATATTCATGTGTGTGTGCATTTTGTGTATGTTGTGTGTATGTGTGCGCCCGCGCGTAATCTCGAGTTGAAATTTGAATTATTCATATGTCGTTTCTTTAAACTTACTTTCGTTTCACAATTCAATTGATATTATCATCTGAATGTTAAGCGCATTTTGAACATGAATTAAGATATTAAAACATTTCGCATTAAATGATTATAAACATAAACATGGCAGCCCGTGAATGATGCAATTTTTTTTAATTTTTTTTTGTTACTGAAATGTTAGTGATATCCAGCCTGAAAATATAAGAATGTGCTTTTTCGCCAATCAGGACTTCATGCTGTCCACTGTTTTATGCGTTATTACTGATTTACGATGCTTTTCATACGAGATAAAATCCTAGTTTACTCACGCAACAAAATTAATCTGACTTAAACTGTTGATTATATATTATATACCCTATAAATCTAGTCCTTCAGATAGTTGGAACAAAACATTCAATTTCATTTTAAACGTTTGGATTCTTTAAAAAAACATCTTAATCCAGCCCTAACTAATCCACAGTTAGAACCCATTGCATTCTGTAAAATATCGAAACACGCATGCGCATTCATGTGCAAAAAATGGCGGTTTATTAAAGATCACGAAAACAGACTTTTAGTATTTTTTTACAGACATTAAATATTCGATATGCACTAAAGTGATAGCAATCGCCAATGAGTTTCGAACACTGTAGTGTAATGCATGTAAAAGTAAATCATTTGAATTTAAAGTGGATTTTAACTGAGTAAACTAGGATTGGCCATTCATTTGTATTGAGATATATGCCTTAGCTTAGCTTGCTACGATTCGCCTTCTCCTGATCTCTTTGAGACAGCTTGCGTTTTGACACAAATACACATGACAATTTATCTTCTTCGTTGCCTCTTTTGTCACTCTCCACCCCCAAGTCAGTGTAAATGTGATTGTTAGGCTTTCTTTTTAACTAGTTGGGTAGAGTTCGTGTCTGAGAGCGGGACTGGAGGTAAGCTTTTCGCCCAATGCATCGACTGCAATTGTTAAATTCAGCAGCTCACAAATCGGGGCATCGCTTCTCTGTATAAATATTACTACAAACCAACGCACACATGTCAAGGAGCAAAATTTCAAACCTCAAATAACAAACTGAATGTTATTTTCGGTTCGTTTATTTTCAGACATAATTATACAATTCCCGTAAACACACACATAAGCTCACAGGGAGAGAGGAAAACACATCAACAACTATATGGATTATGTAAAGCCAGTTCATCTAATTTAGGGGACTTTATCTGAGTAGTAAACTAGGCTGTATTTCGTTTACATTTTTTAAGATATAAAGCAGGCAATGATATTTTTCTAATTTTCTCAGATATAAGTGAGTTCTGAAAAAGAATTGTATAGTTTTAGGCAGAGTTTTGAAGAAAAATACAAAATTATTAGAAAGTCTGAAATATAATCAAATTTAGAATATTAAATTGGTATCAAATAGATATCAGAAATGGATGCAGAGAGATAGACAGAGATACATGCATAGTAAAAGGCTGGCAGGAGACCGGGCGAAGATTCAATGATGTAAATGAAAGTGAAAAAATATCATATAGTATTGAGCTGCCGAAAATTTGAGTTTGAAGAGACGGGAAATTCAAGCATGATAATGTTTCCCCCGTCCCCGGCTATAAAATTGTTGGTTAGATGGGAAATCGCTGAATGGAAAAACTGATATTTTCTTTAGACGTTCGGGAAAAGGCACATGTGTGATTGAAAGATAAACAAAAACGAATCGATCGATCGGTACAGTTATAGATACATACATAATATTCCATGAACGCATATATGGATTCATAAAAGTTGAGATAGAGATGGAAATTTAGTTAGGAAGATACTGTAATACGAGCTGAATGCGGGATATATAAAAGACTAACATACACACATACACACACACATAATATATATATATATATATATATATATATATATATATATGAGAGAGAGAGATACGAATAGAGTGAGATTAGCAATGTGTGAAACAGAAATTAATATAAATGAATACATATATAAGAATTAATGAGACCGTTGACAAAAATGATCATAGATAACGTATCCAGTGAATGTTACAAACGTAAAATATTATAATGAAGAATAGTGTCTCTATAAAAACACGTACAATCTTTTATTGTTTCAAAGATTGTATATCGACATAATTATTATTATCTTCAGTCCTCTTTTCTCGAGTGATAATATCTGCACCATTTTTCCATGGTGATCAAAGATACCCGCACGCACAGTTTGGCCAAGCGTTTGGCCTAGGAACTACATCAGTCCTATATGGGGCCCACCTCTTCTTAGCTATGTCCGTCTTTCACAACGAGTGTGTGACAGACACTTGTTGGATTCTATTAGGAATAAAAATATCTCACTCAGTGTTGTTTTCTGCTTCTTACAAGAGTAACGTTACGTTTTGTTTTAGAATCTTGTTATGTTTTTTTTTAATTTTTAACAATCATCGAGGATTTAATTAACTAGTTAAAAATTTATGTATGGTTTAGAGAAACTATGGAGACGTTAATTTAAAAAATATAGCAAACAAAATTAAGAGGTTTATACGTATGAGTGAGGACTTCTTAAAATAAATAATTTTAGCTGATCGGCATGCATTTCTGTTTTATTCAATTTGCAATTATCATTAATTAAGGCACTTTCATATCTCGCTCTAAAAATAAATTCAAAGAAAACGGCAAGCATATTATAAATAAACATATATTTGGAATAAATATATATTTGGAATAGATATTTAAGTTTTCGTCACGGTTAGAATATTCATAAGGACATTTTTTTTCCAACATAATTATATTTTTTTCTTTTCAATCAGCAAGTTTGTGCTTTCACTTACCTTATATTTTCCGGTGTTCTTCAAGGACGTTAAAATAGATAAAAATGTAGGTATTAAATTATTTTTGCGTATTTCCACATTACTTCGAAATTTTCTTCATACTCTTTTTTTCTTCATATTTCAAAATTGTGTTGCAGGAATTCCAATATATAGATATACATATATACACATTTATGTATATACTGACCCCACTCTTAATGGGGTCTTTTTTTCTTTCTTTTTTATGTGTGTGTGTTATGAGTGTGTATATGTAAGCGTAGAGTTACAGGTGTGAGGGTCAGGTCTGGGAAGTACGTAAGCACTGATGTATGTATGAGAAGTCATGTAATCTATCATATAAAGTTTACACTTTTAGTAAGTAAGTACGTTTGAATGCCAATCACTACTAAATGTTAATAATTCTAGGTACATAGCTTTGTTTGCGTCTCATACATAGGTCGCTTTTTTTAAGGTATTGAAAATTTTATTCCCTCGCTGTCAATTGTCAAAACATTTCAAGGTTTTTCTCTCACGTTGTTTTTCCTTTTATTAATTCTATCCTACCTGTAAAAGTTCCTGTTCCATAATCACAGATTAAACATTTCCTTCCCTTAAAATAATTTATTCAATCACCTATGGCCTCAGCCAACATGTGTTCGTGCGTTTTCTACGTTAAAACAAACGACTGTGTAAGACTTAAGTGTCTGTTACTTGTCTTATTTACGAAAGTAATGCACTGAGGAGTTTCTTACAAGGAACACACTGTGTGTAGTGTACACGTATTTGTTTACATAAATGTTTCTATGTATGAATTCTGGCATGGCTAGTAGAATTGTTTAATTGTAATCGATGTCAAATTATATACTTGTATAAATAATTTTATTTTCTCATGTTTTATAATGTCTGGATTTTAGAAGGTATTTTTGTATGATTGTGTTTTTTTTTTCTTTTTTTTTACTTACCCGTATTGAATATTTTTTGTATATTTTTTGTTTTTGTTTTGTTTGCTTTTGTATTTTGTTGGTATTTTCCTTTTTCTTTTTTTTCTCCAATGTTGGTTGGTCAGATGTCCGACGATCTATGGGCCCCAACCGCGTGTGTTTATAGTTGCCGTCCCGACCCCACCGTTATTGGTGTCGACAGTACCAAGACACTGCCACACTTATAGGTGGGGTAACCGTTCTCGCCGCCGCCGCAGTCGTGGTTGTCCTGACAATAATTGTAGCAGCAATGCAAATAGTCGTTACCTTAACAGCAGCAGTAGCTGTCGTAGTAGTCCGAATGATAGTAAGAAGGGTAAATGATGGTTTGGTTGAAGTAGTTCAACTATGTCACAAATACAACGCTACCTTACAGAGAGTTATACTTGTAGTTTGCAGATATTACTAAGTCCCTGAAGCAATTAGTTAGCATTCAAACAAATTACAATACCGGAATAGTTTCGAGAAAGGAAGGGATGCAAAACTCTTAATTCTTCTTTCGTTCTATCAAAATTAAAGAAGTCGAAAAAATTGTTACGTACTTCGCAGGATTTTTCTGTTTTTTAATTCTAAAATCATTTCGTGTCTAGTTAATTTTGGTTGGTTTTAGCTGGTAAGTTTGGGGTGAATCGACATAAAATGTGCCTATGAAGAAAATAAAAAAAAACTACGTTTTGGGTTATTTTATATTGGAATTCGTAAGTCTAGGTTTTAAATGTAAACATAAACAATTTTGCGTTATAATTATTGACATTTTAAAACTACAAACCCTTGTTTGTTATTTCATAGTTTACTTTTTTTGTCTGTCTTGTTGTGACAGAAGAACAAGAAAAAATCTGACTTTTGGTAACGTTTTTTTTTTTTTTATCATCAATTTGTCTCGTTTCTTCTCTACTTCAATTCTGATAGGGTATGTTCCCTTATTTTATCACTGTGACTATGACTATGAAACTGCAGTGTTACTAGACTGGACAACACTTGTCAAACACACAGACAGGCACACACGCAAACAGACGCTTGCACACACACACGTAACGCATTTAAATGCGCACTTTGCAAAATTTGCGAAACGTAGAGACGTATTTCTTTACATCACTTTCTGGTTTTCTTTTTTGTTTAAAATAAATGTATGCCTTTGATTTTTTTTTTTAGTATAAATAAGAAATTTGGGAAGGGAGAGAAATGTTTTTTTTTAAGCTGTTTTTTAGATAAATTACTAATAATAGCTTGAATTAACCTTCTTAGGTTTTTTTACTAACTCGACTTGTTTATCTAAAAACAGACTCGCTGAAGGAATTCATTCAGAAAATATACAACACAATGAGTAAATGTTGAAGATACATTAACGAGACGATGACGACAACGGTTTTTTCGGGTTTTCTTACTATTATTCTGTTGGGATTTTTTTGTATTAAGACCTTGTGTAATTCCAACAGGTAATATCCAGGAAGGAGAGAACTTTCAACAGACGGAAAGGAAGGAACGAGGGAAGAAAAAGCGACAGACGAACGACAAAAGCTCAACGCAAATCGTTGTAGCCGGCGTTTTGCAGTAAAACAATTGCTCGATGGGCCAATAGAGGCTTTCCACAGTGGCAGTAGAAATGATTAGTAGTCGGACAAGTGGTTGGGAGGGAGAGGTAGGCAGAGTTGTGAGTGGCGATAATTGATAGAGTTGAAATAGTCGTGGTAGTAGTGGATGAATAAAGGAAAAGATCTTAAAAGAAGCAAATGGGAAGAAAAAAGAAAGGATGATAAAAAAAAAGGCCGAATTACTGAATAAAAATGAAAATAAGGAATGGAGGATTAAAAATTATGTAAACAAGACAAAAACGAAAGATAAAAAAAAATTTATTATTGTTGTGACTACTACATTCACACAGGTTGATATCGCTGGGGTCAAGTGACAATGTCTCATAAAACCAAGCAGGGTGTCACAAAATAAAGTGTGTGGAGGGGGATTAATCAAATTTTAATTTTTTAAAGATACCTGATTCTATATCTTTTATCCGATTTTCGCATAAAATTAAAATTTTTCAGTAAACTAAATTTTTGTTTTGCTCTTAAATCCACCGCTTGTTAAAATTACCTGCTACTTATTTTAAGAAATAATAAACTCTTCCGCATATAACGCTTACATAAAAAGTTTTCGAAACTAACATTTCGGAAAAAGGAAAAAGTGTTTATTTTGAGAATTAATGGCAGTAATAATGATTTAGAGACAAATAACAGTTCAGCTCAGTAGAACTTCCATAGACAAATTTATTTATTTATATTTATATTCGGACTAAAATGTCATTGTTTTGTCGTTATCACGTTTTGGTCGTTATGCTCTGCGGTTTTCTTTAGGAGTATCAATCCGGATGTACTCAGGCCAATTTCGAATTGAACCCTTTATTTTATTTACGAGGTGTAGATTGTTATCGTTCTGTTGTCCATGTCGCCATTTACGTTTTAGTACACAGCCCAGGGATTGAACTCACAATTGTGACCAAATTCACGCTTTTAATTCATTAGTCCACATGTAAATAATCTTATTCTTAATTCTTTATCGCAGAAAAGCAGACATAAATTAGACAAAGTTAATCTTTTCAGCTTCAGCAGAAAGTGAGGGGAGGGCCCCCAAAACACACACATAAACACACACTATAGTGCCGTGGATTAATTCTCCAGCATTTTTCTTTGTATTTGTATAGTGATTATTACCAATGTTGTCTCGATTTTGCCTTGTATTCCTTAGTAGTAGTTTATTAGTTGAAAGTATAGTTGTTGAATGTTGATGGTGGTAAAACAATCGATGTCTAAACTAAACTAAATAGAAACATTCAAAGAAAAAAAACTTTATTTGGGGGTAAAAGAAGTTGTGATATTATTGTTTCTACTCTTCTTTACGGCATAATACTTACCATGGCAGCTACAGCAGCAGCAGAAGTAGTAGTAGTAAGTCGTAAGTGGTTGTCTAGAGCTGTTAAAGTTGTTAGAAAAGTTGATCGCGACAGCTACAACAATGACAGTAACAATAATTATCGAACGATTAGCAGTTATTTTAGTCAGAGCAGTCGTTTTGATTTATTCGGACGAAGAAAAGAAAAGTCTTCTTAGACAACCCCGCATACGTCGACGAGTTCCGCGAGTAGAGATCGAAGTCATCGTTAAAGTGAAATACACGAAAATAACGGTGAACCATTTACGAGTGATTAATAAAAAATTAATGTTGCTCAAAAGCGGATCTACTGTAGATCCCTACTACTAAGTTTAAGTAAGTTTCATATATGACCACAGGTGTGGACGACGGAGTGCGAATTGAACTAAGTAGGAATGGCTTGCTAGTTTACCATGGTAACCATCTCTCTATGGCAAGCGACTAAAGCAACACTTCAAATGTCCAATAATAATGATGACAATGCTTTATCTTAGAAAAACCGACATGTTCTCCTAATATATTGTAAAGATGTGTAATGGAAATTATAAAAAAATCCTTTCGCTAATCACCTTTTGTTTCATTTTAATTATATTTATAATTATTGTATTATTTTTATTTGCTGTTTGATACAATCATTTACCAAGTTCTTCGCTTGAGAATTAAGGTAAATAAATGTTCTTAAGAAGTTATCTGTGAGAAATACTTTTAACACAATATTTTTTATTTCAGATTTCCTGGAATATTCTTAATATGATTATCAATATGCTTGAGCATTCCTAGTGCTCTTAAAACTACTGGAATTATGGTAATACTTAGAGCTACATTCTTGGAATTTCTATTTCCACGTTCTTATATTTGAAGAGTTTATCAAATTTTTTCGCTGAAATGATTTTTATCAGATGGTATGCTGATATCAATAACATTTCTTTGAAATCTATTATTATTATTATTATTATTATTATTATTATTGAGTGAGTGATTGAGTGAGCAACACGCCAACAACCAGTCTGATAAGGCTTTATTATCAGACACATCATGCATCACAGTAACATATGCGGGACATTGTGACAGGTCTTGATAAGAACAGTGTATAAGTTTGCAGGTGGAACCTACTTAGAAATATGTTGAGTAAACCCAGTTTGCTCAGACAGTCTGTAGTTGTTCCTAAGTATCTAAATATAAATTGATTTTGGCTGCCTCACCCATCGAACTTACAAAGGAAAAACCCCCTGGAACTCCAGCTATACTTTCCTACTACTCCCGCTCATGAGCAGAGATGCACAGACTATCGACCTGGTTATGGTCAGACCACTGACGAGAAAATATCTGGTACTAAATGGGATAGTAGCCCATATTGTCAACAAGACAAAACATGTATATGACATTTATAATTAAGATCAGAATCCATGAGAGCCAAGGGAATTAATAATTATTATTAGTGTCGTTAATTTAGCTGATATAGAACATGGTCTAAAGATTATATGGAAAATAAAATTGGCGAAATGATTTTAAATTCTACCTCATGTTATGTTCATTTTATAGTAACACCTTAGGAAAAGGTGTGAAGTTTTCTTGCGCGATGTTTCATTGTCCAACAAAATGTCATCACTATAATGCCACTATAGTTAATAGAAAAGAACGTTTTGAGAGTGAAAATACTACACCATAACAAAAGTCTATCACTCTTATCCTTAATCTCAACAGAGGTCAGATACAGTTAATTCAGTATATTTTTGTTACTCGTGCTATAATATAATTATATATTGGGCCGGTGCATAATTATCAGTCGTTTTTGTAGGAGAGTTATTTGTTAATAAAAGTTTCTGTACTGTTTCTTTTTTTAATAGATATATTATTTTATTTTCAGGTTATAAAAATGTCTGTCGATAATCATACTCCCCGGAATAAACATTTAAAAATGTTATTGTTGAATTGTTTCTTTTTTCATAATAAATATTGTTTAAAAAACACCTGATAATTATGCACCAAACCAATTAGTATATAGTGGATATTACATTAATTTATATAAACTCACCGTATATGAGAATAAAACTCGCCGAGTAAGTCCTTTTTGCCAATTAAGTATCTTTACCGATTTTAACGATCAGAACCGTTAGTCCAACTACAACGACATTTGTTTACAGAAACGTCGTATTGTTATTACTTTCTTCTTTTTATTTGCTATATTTTTTATATTAAATTTTCAAGGCACTCTTTCGCTATTCTGTGTCCCCGAAATTTCAAATGACTTTACTGATTGTAAGCACAACTTTCTTTGTAATTTCTCGTTTCCTTAACACTTCTTCGTTGGTTACATGTACTGTCCATGGTATTCTTAGCATTTGTCAGTAGAACTACATACTTGTCTCTTCAATCTTCTTCATCTGAAAGGAGATTGGTCTTCGCGGCCACACAAGAGATGTGTTTTTAATTAAATTTTCATAGCTTTTATAATTAGATTCAGTTGAATATCTTTTGCTCTCCCCATACGCTTTCAGATTCCGGTGTAATATTTTCAGTCGTTTGTTACTATACAACACAAATACTTTCATTTCTGCATCCATTTGATGTTGACGTCCCCAATATGCAGATCACATGAGGGCCATCTCTTTTGCTGACGACTATGTACTGCCTTACAGTTAATCTTTTCGCGTTGCTTTTCTTTATTACCTTGTCTTTTCATTTCATTTCATTTCTGAGACTGAAACAGAAGAATAAAGAGTCATTGTTGAGGCTCTTCCTAAGATGGTGAGTTCGTGTGAGAAGTCATTACTAGTTCTAATGTGGTTGCATAATATGAAAAAAAGCGGTTTTCTCTCGAAATTTCCTTAATACCACAAATATAGTAAGGATACTTATTTCCGAACTTGATGTAAGCTGTCAGAAACATGTTTTAAATTTAGATTAATTTTGATTGTTTTACTAATAATCTATTTTCTTTTCGAATTTATTAATGAAATATATCAGGGTGTCAAATGGTGTCATAATTCTCAGTAATCTGGAGTTGTAGATCATAAATAGATCATAAATAGATCATAAATAGATCATAAAATAGATCATAAATATTGAGTACAATTCTCACAAACTGTCTTACATTTATGGCTTTTTTCCCAATGCAAATTAAGTTTTTAGAAATTTAGTTTAGAGAAATTAAGTGAAATTTGATTTCGACAAAAGAAATTTAAATTACTTCCAATAGACAAATTCTCAGATTTTAGGACATTCTATATTTATATTCACGTAGATAAATAAGAGTTAGCCTAATGTTGAAAAAATAAACATTTATTATGAACATTTATTTTTAACATTCTTTGTCAACGCATTTAATTCGCTGTTGAATATTAAGCACATAAATTGAACATTATACAGTGAAATTTTCAGAATCATTCAGCTCAGAACAATGTCTACGCACTTAATTTCCCTGCTACATCGCAAAGGGAGTCAAAAAATGTTAGCTTTGTGTACGAATTAGTCGTAAAAGCTAAAATTGATAAAGGCAGTTGTTTTTCGGGTAATAATTATAGTTGATAACATGAATAAAAAAGAATTAATAGTCGCTAATGTCTGCGATAGCATCAGCAAAATATAATTTATTATATATGGTCTAATGTCGAAAGGGGTAACAATTACTGAAGAAAAAGCGTGTAAAGGAATTAGTATATTCTCTTCAATGGGAAATTTATTTGAGACAGAGACAGACAATTTATCCAATCTATTTTTGACTGGAGTGCCACGCCTGACTTAACAATTAGGACTGAGTCTCTAATATGTGATATACATATATCAATTATCTTCTGTCTTCTTAATTCATGTTCTTTTATTGTTCTCTCTCCTTAATATTTTTTCTTTTTCTCATATTCTTTCTCACTCAGCAATCCATTGCGTCTTGGTAGCTTTATTGCCTTGCTTGGAGTGAAATGATTTAAAAATACTATTATAATATACGTACTTATACAAGGAAAGGCGTTAGATATGAACCAACTTGGATAGATAGACAAACGAAAGGATATAAATCCTATTACAAGTGTAAAAACGGAGCGATTAATGACCAGAAGTCTGCGTTTGGCTGACAGATGAAAACGGAAGGTAAGCAAAGAAGGCATATCGTAGTATCGCAGGAGTGGGGTTTTGTTCCATGAGGAAGGGGAAATAAAAAGAACCGAGTAGGCCTTTTAATAAGTTTTGTTTTTTAATTCATGTTGGTAATTTCCTAAGATGCTAAAATAAATCTCAAGTTAAATAATTTCAGACACGAATTTCTTTCGTCTTAATTTTAGTTATATTCGTCGAATCTGCACGTTCTTTATTTTACAGTGTGTGCTGTAAGCACCGTAGAATCAAGATAATTTCAATTGCTTTGTATCGCAACTAAGATAAAAGGAAATCGACTATAATTGTTATGGGTTAACAATACTTTATCTTATAGATATTGAAATAAAATATTACTAAAAAATCACACGTGATTTGCATGTTACAAGTGACGGTAATTAAAAAAATTGGAATGAATTTCCTCCCTCTATCCCAGTTAGTACGCACCGCGATTGGTGAGTCATGTGATTCAGCGGAGCTAGGTTTGTAAAGTGATAAAGTAGACAGCGCTAACAAAATATGCATTTCTGACGTATGGGTAGAGACAGCTTTATGTAACCTGTCATACTGGGCTCGTGGGTAAAGAAAAGCCTTTACTCAAGAATCCATCAATTTTCCTTTCAGAATCGGAGAGATGGCATGTAACGCATTCCTTTTATTTTGGTTGCATGTTATCTTTATAAAACTTTATTTATATCCTTTTGAATTCCCCTAGACGTCTTTATTGTTTATTTATAACTGCCTGAGTAATTATCTGCTTTAGTCGATTAACAAGGTCGCCCGATATACTTGTTAAGCCAATTACACTAAACTGAGGTAATGGATAAAAAGTAACAAAAAAGAAAATATTTTTTATATTGCAAGAATTTTTATTAGTTAATGCTAATCTTATTCATTAACCCATAGCCGAGGGAGAAGAGTTGGATCCATACTATCCCAAAGGTATTTGTGTGCAAGTAAATATAATGAACCCCACTAGAATTGAAACTTTAATCTTTGATTAACAATTCCGTTACACCTCCCTTACATCCAAGCTTATAACAACTGGTATTCCCAAGCGGTCACCCATCAAGGTACTGACCAGGCTCGACGTTGCTTAACTTCTGAGTGAGAGAAAAAGAAAGAGAAAGTCTGAGTGACTGAGAGAGAGAGAGAGAGAGAGTGAGTGAAAGGCAGAGAGTGAGTGAAAGACAGAGTGAGTAGGTTATATTAAAAGAAGATATACCTGGTAAATAGCATTGCAGAATGCAAATTGACATGGAAAGTGAGAAGAAAGGATTAAGCATATCAATTCTAAGAGGATAGAATATTTGGTTGTCAGCAAATGGAACAGAACAAGATGCAAACTATGAATTGGAGATACCAAAATCAAACAAGTATAAAATTTAAATATCTAGGAAATCTTTTTAACAGAGTATGGAAAATGTGTCAGCGAAATCTGAAGGCACATTGGAATTGTGAAAGATGCCTTCCTAAAGGTAAGCAGAGTATTAAGAAACAGGTTAATTCCAGTGGAAATAAAGAAAAGAGTACTAAACTGTTATGCAATATCAGTCCTATATGGCTGTGAATGCTGTACAATCTGAACATGCGAGCAAAAACAAAGTTTTAGAGAATATGGAAACAAAAAGGAAACTTATACTTAACATCAGAAAAAGACTGTTTAAATTTCTAGGGCACATAATGAGGAAAGAGGACTTAGAAAATTTAAAACTGAAAGGGCATTTAAATGCAAGAGGGACAGAGGAATGCAGCACAATTAACAAGCTTGTGTTGACAGAACAGTGATTAGGAGTGATAGCAAAATGACATTTCCTAAGAACTGCAACAGAGAACAAACCGTGGATAGCCATGATAACATACGTACTGAATCAATAAGATGATAACCATGACAATATTTAGGAGAGGCAAAGAAAGTGGGTAAATGTCTTGATTGCCTTCAGTCATTGATTTTAAGATTAACATGCAATAACAAAAGTTTCTTGCCGGAATCACCTTAAGCAATTTAGTTTTTTTTTTAAAGGAAATAATTACCTTTTACACTTAGATTAATTTATATTTGCTATTCAAGACAGTGAAATATGTGTATGGTTTGTTTAGTCCATTTTCTTTGAACTTGCAGTATTTCAATTTTATTTTCATTATAAAAATAAAATTTTTCTGGCATGAAATTGATAAAAAAACCACAAAATTAATGTAATATTTTCTTCTGTGATATTTCTCTTCAAAACAATCAACATATTGATCATAAAATGTACTTTTTTAATAATTTGTTTTGTGTCAAGCTATTTTCAAAAGATATATGGAACTTTAATTTTACTGTCTCTCACAAATAGAAGAAAAATGTATCTTTTGCTGTGCAAAATCAATGAAAAATGTTATTTAAGAATTTTATCATAAATTTAAATAATAATAATTAAATTCGGTAAATTTAATTTGATATTTTAACCAAATTAAAATAAACCACAAAAATTTAAAAGAGAACATAATAATCATGTTTCTTCCTACATTTCTGGGGTTTAGTTGAAGTTTTCAACCGTAAAACTCGTTAAATAAATTCATTAAGAATTTTATCACAAAGTTAATATTTTTCTCTATAACAATGGTTGTTAAATTTATTTTTAGGAATAAGTTTTGTTCTAACATTTCTTCTTTCATGAATGTTGAATTTTAATTTTAAAATCCTTTGTGAATACATGACTTTTGTACTACGAAATTAACAAAAAATTTCATTAAGTGTTTCATCACAAAATTAGTGTCATAATTAAATTCAATAAATTTACCCTAATATTTCATCACAGTTCTTAAACATATACTGTTAAAGACATTCTTAAGTTGTAAGGTAAAATACGTAATTTGGATGATTTAAAGCTGCACTAACCTGAATTTGTATGGATTTTACATTCCTAATTTTCATTCCTATTTATATTTTCTGAGCACTAAAATTTCCAAATCAAATTTGTATGTCCTTGAGTTTTCTCATTCACACATTAGCCTCTAAAAGATAAATTCCTGTATTCATACAAACCTTAGTGGAATTATACAATAGGCAATACAACCAGAAATAAACTTTTTTTTATATTACTATAGATTAATTGCTCAAGATAAATGTTGTTGTCTTTTTTATAATGGTTAATAGGGTGTCCAGTTTGTTGTGTAAATTCATTGTAAATTGATCCAGCAAGGGAAATGAAAATAAATCATGTGGCATGAGTATATTCTGTTTTGGCTTCCTGAGGGTGATTAATTTCATAGCAAACTGGACCCCTTATTAATTTTGATCATTTTTTTCATTCTAATATCTATGC
The DNA here is from genome assembly GCA_963932145.1 of Acanthosepion lycidas. Lineage (NCBI taxonomy): Eukaryota > Metazoa > Mollusca > Cephalopoda > Sepiida > Sepiidae > Acanthosepion > Acanthosepion lycidas. The sequence continues at coordinate 82,118,414 of OZ010581.1, forward strand.
TTAATCTAAACAAATATAAAAAAAATAATTTAAAAAATGTACAACATGCATTAAACTCATGCCTTTAAATTATAAATCATAAATTCCTAAGTCAAAATCATTGAAACCTTAAAATCTAAGGTTCAGGAAAATTTTAGAATCAACCAGAAATTTTTACAAAATAAGATTATGTAACATTGTTTAATTTCAATATCCCAAAATCTTTCTCAAAATGGAAAAAACTACTGTGTAAGAGGTAGTCATGGTAACTATAACAAACAAAATAAGGTTTGTATATTTTGTCTTCCCTAAGAGGAGGAGGAGTGAGAATGGTGGTTAAGGGTAATACTTCAAGACAAAGCAAACACTGTTGTTTGTGAAAAGCATTTTCCATCTAGCCATGAAAGAGTTATTATTAGAGAAAACTTATGACACAAAAATCAATCATCAGAATTTGATCATTTGCCATAAAGTGTATTACCTAGTCCTCAATCAAAACCAAGAACTGCAAGTAACATTTTTGCTTCTATGTGAAATGTGCAAAATCAGGAGTTGGCACAATTTCTAGAAAAAGGCAAAAAAAAAATCTTTAAAATTTTTTAAAATTGTGTCAAAATATTGATCAACAGGATTTTGTGTCAGCCATTATATATTGCTATAAATCAAACAATCAACTGTTCATCCATTCTGTTGATTTTATTCACTGGAAGTATTACAATTTTTTATTAAAATCTTTTAGTGTTACCATACAGGTATATATACAATTATTTCTCCTTCAAAAAATCAAATATTAATATTTCAACACCTGGTCACAGATCAATGAAGCAATTAGTTAACTTAGTAACTTAAAAATTGATAATAAAAAAAACAAAATTTAAAATGAATATCACTTATGTCACTACAAACCATTGAGTAAAAACTTAATGATTTTGATATTCTTATCAGAGCTTTTGAATACATTGTTACAACTTGATCATTATATAACGGCCTTCAAGAAGATTTTAAGTTACCAAGTTTAAGAACACTCTCTGTTTTGTCATCAAAAGTTTCAAAATTAGATGACTAATCTTCTTAGTTATATATTTAATAAAATCTCTGAAAATTAGAAAAAGTGTTGTTTAGTTGACAAAATTTACGTGAAAGTTGCTCTACAATAGCATGGAAGAAATTTATTTGGTTTTGTTGAAAATTCTGACAGATTAGTAAATCAATATTGGTCATCATGGTAAAATGTTTAAATCGTGGACCAAACATTTTGCTAAAATGATTCAAGTTAACAAATTAGATAAAATCTTTTATATGAAAATGTTTCATATATTGTTACATATACTGTCAACCTATTAAATGGTAAAGTAATTGTAATTATATGTAAGGATGAATCAATCTTTTTTTAAAAAATTAATGCTGTTTCTTATTAGCCTTAGGTAAATAAAAATGGCTCATAGTTGCTTTTTGATTTTGTTCATTTATTTTAAAATATTTGAAATAACTGGATTATTGAAGCTTCTTCCGAATTAATGTTTTAATCTGAAAGCAAAAAATCATGGTAAAAGTATAAATTGTAAAAAGCTCTTTTTTAGTATGAAAAAACTCAATTTGTTAAACTGCCAAAACTAATTGATATAGCATTTTACCTAAAACCTGTTGAGAAACAAAGTTTCCCATTGTTTAAAAGTATTTTGTGACCAGACTTTAGCTTCACTTAAAACTCACACATTATCGAATGTATTTGACACTGCAGATACAGATCAACAGTGTTGCAATTATGGGAAATTTTTGTCAAAGAAAAATGATCCAATTTAAATGAAGAACATTTAACATTTCTTTTTAATTATGAAAGAATGATAAAAATAATAAGACAAAGCAATGTCAAAAGAGTTAAATCATTTACAAGGGACCTTAGATTAGCTATTGGATATAAATGTAATCATTTAATTGATGTTTATAGATATTTGCTAAGCAGGAGATTTGTTATGCTTGGTGAATTTACCATAAACTATTTGGAAAATCAAGACAAGGTTCTGGCGATGCATATTTTATAAGAGTACAAAATATTACTGAAAAATTTCAAATAAGTAAATTACTTCTTCTACTGAATGTTGATCTTCTAGAATACAACTTTGATGCAGGTCATAATTGCACAAAGTGTGCTGGATGAAATGTATGCCAAACACTTGATAACTTACCAAACTATGAAACTATGATCTCTAAAATGTCACTTTTATATATAGCAGGCTACGTTACAAGAAAAGATGGTAATTTTTTACTATTACACTATCTCATTTATTGACCTATGTGCCTGATCAATTTAGCCCCTACTACATTGTCATTGGCCAGTTGACTACTTAATGGGCATAAAATAATAGTCAGGATGTGATGGGTGTAACAGTAAAATAATATAAAAAAGAACACTGAAGAAATATTTAATAATGCAACTTTATTTTAAAAAATATAGACATTTATTTAAAGAAATAGATTGTGGTAATTTAAAAATTTTAGTGGATATGACAGTTCTGTGGGCATTATTCTGTTTTATAATGTTCACTGTTGTTAAATTGAAAACTTGCAGGAATTCTTCCACAAAGAACTTTGTAGGTTTATGAAATACATCATTTCAATATAAAATAAATCATGGCATTATATTGTGAAATATACTTTAAAAAAAATTTTATTTGATTCTCCTAAAGGAACTCAAAAACCAACACTGAATATTTTGAAATTATTTTAAAATTTTATTTATAATATAATGATGTTTCTACAATTCCCTTGTACAAGTCCTATTAAGACTGCATAATCAATATTAAAAATGACTATATTTTTTAAGTAGTAAAATATGTTCATGAAACTACATATATATTATCAATCTGCAGATATATCTACGTTATTAAAAATTACAACCTTGAAGATGAAAAATCAAAAAATCTGATTTTTTACAATTTGCGCAAAAATCAAAGGCAAAATGTAATGTCTGTAAAAACAGTGTACAGTCAATTTACAGAGTTGAAATCTAAAACAAAAGATTATTAGAATTATAAAAAAAATTATAAATACAAATTATCATATTATTATGACGGTCCATGGAAGAGGTTTCTTCCTTGCAAGATTGAAAACGCAAAAACAGCCGTTTTCAGGGTGACTCCCCAATCCAATTGTTAACCCCCCCCCCATTTGCGGATGTGCCACAGTTGCACCTAATTGTTGTTACTAATATTGATTTTCAGGTGGGCTGACTTTAAACTGAAACTGCTCCAACTCAATGGCAAAAATCCCCAGTAATGAAACTCCCGGTCAAAGACGGGTCATACTGCTAGTATCATATAAAGTATTCTTAATTTTTTTTATGAATAAAGTGTTTTTTTTTTGTGCATGGACCTAGAAGAGTTTAGTTTAATTCCTTTTTGTACACTTGCACTCATGGAAATAAGTCAATAATTGTTATAGTTGTAAGGTGCTTCCAGATAGGTATAGTTGCTAATTAACTAATCACAGGATATTACTAACAAGTTCCTTGCAAAAAATCTTCTTAAAAAATAGAAGTAATAATTTAGGTCTCTATATGCCTGCTTTTTAAAATCAATTTACCCCATGCAAGGCAATAAAACCACTAAGATAAATGTGAAAGAATAAGAAAAAGAACAATAGAAGATAAGTAATTAAGAAGAGAGTAGATCAAGAGTAGAAAAAAGATTGACATTGCATTTAAATTTTTGAAGAACAAAGTTGGCTAGAAAACAAGAAACCTGAAGAGAGTTCCACAGGAAACTGTTAGCCTAGAACTTACGATTACATCTAGCCAAATTCAACTGCAAATTGATGAGAATTTGCTGTCAATCTAATGCTACACTTACATTCATAAATTCTAAGTACTTTAGTAGAAAGTTCATTCTAAAAATTACCATGAAAGTATTTATAGTATAGGTACTGGGAAGCTGCATTATGTTGGTGGGAAAGTGACTGAAGCTGAGATGCCAGGTCAGGATCAGTAATAATGAGAATTCTTTGGATTTTATCAAAAATCTGTACATATTTAGTTGGATCATATGTGGCAGCCATATTCAAAGCATGAAGGAAGGCTAGACTTATAAATATGTACGATTCTAAAGAGAAAAACTGTCTAAAATGAGACAGTGAACCAACTGAAATTAACAGCAGACCTAGCAATTGATTTAATCTTTCCACTTCATATCAGCCAAGAATGTTAGCCTGAAAAGGTGCAACAAGTCACTCTCCTGAACTTTACTATCAGCAATGCTGATGGGAAGCGAAAAGGGGTCTCTCAGATTATTAATAGAGAGAAGTTTTGTTTTGGAGGTATTAAAATTAAGAAGCCATTATGTGCCCCAGTTAACAGCAGATTGTAGGTAATTTCTGAGACAGCTGCTAATTTTACCTTATCAAACCGATCAGACTTATTACTGAGACAGGAGTAAATATTTGTATCATCAACATAGATACCAATTTGAGAAGTGATGAAAGTAAAAACAAAGTAGGTCCAAGGATAGCAATAACAAAGACTGAATCAATTCAAAAATTCGTTCAGAAATAACATAACCTTTCAACTCTTGTTGAAGACCAGTATGCTAAACCCTGTCAAATGCTTTCAAGATGTCTAAAGTAACAGCCTAAGCTTCACTATTCTTATCTAAAACTTGATAGACTGTTTCAGCAATAATCGTTATTATATCAACAATTGAAAGAGAAAATCTTTGCTTATAACCTATTAATGCCCACCTCCCCAAATATGGCACTGTGGTCATTTATAAGTTAAAGTAAAAATATGGTAGTTTATAACATTGAAGTAATATCATTTGCCAAGCACCCTATTATCATTATTAATACTATATTTCTTTTGATTTCTAGTGTATACTCATTTCTTTCTGGTTCCCGACCAATGTCTGGGCGATTGGCTTTGATTATTCTGTCTGTGTGTATTGTAAAGTCCCATAAAATTGTTACAAGTCCTATGTAACGGGGTTTGGATGGTGTTCATACCAAATTCTTGCAGTTTCCTTTCCTTAAAAGTTGCATATTTTCCAATGCAGACATTGGCCCACTCTGCCTTGTCGGGTTTTATGTTCAGTGGGTGCCAATACCATGCAACTTGATACAAGATGATCAATTGTTTCTGGATATTTCTCACATAATCTGCATTTTCAGCTAACACAATTTTTCAGTATGCGTGCTTGGTAATTTCTAGTTAGCAAGCATTAGTCCTGTGCAGCAAGAATAAAACATTTGGTTTCAGCTTTCAACCCTGCACTACGTAACTACATCAGCTTGTTTGGTACGGGCAGAGTATTGACCATGAAGAGGCTTATGTTGCCATTGTTTCTGCATTTGATACATTACATTTGTTTTACTTTCTTTTTAGGTTCTTTGCCGATGCAGTAGGGGAATTATCGTTTACTTACACTTATAGCCATTGATAAAAGAATGACCGACAAACTTTACTTTAATTATATCAGTTGCTTTGCGCTTGCTCAGGAAAAAAAAACAACTTCATCAAAAACTCCCCCTCATCACGGATAAATGATAGAAGAATTGAAGATGAAATTTTCAATGCGCTTTGACATAATATAAACAGAGTTAGAAAAATGTCATGATTTATATTTTATTCGCAAAGTCTTTAACTTGCTAATATTTTGTGACATGATAATGAAATAAGAAAAAAACATTACTAGCAAATCTTACAATTTAAATATGAAAACCCTTCGAATTCTGAATATGCATATGTGTATTTGGGCATATAGTCGTGTATACTTAACGATACTACAAAGATTTCATACTGACGGGGCATATTAAAGTCAAGAGGAACAAAAGGATACGGTGAATAACCTCCATCACAGATAACAGAACAGGGATTGGGTGGGATAAGGGGCCAAACATTGTTTAGCGCTACAAAGGATAGGATGTTGTGGAGAGCTATGATCATCTACATTCTGAACAGAGACGGCACATAAAAGACGACGACATAATTAATTGATTAGCGTGGAAGTCTCGCAACCAATACTGAGGTTCGCTCCTCTGGCACTATTTGCAGGGATGTGGGTTTGTTTTGCAGGCAGAACTGTCCAACAAAATTGTTTGTTACAATTCTGCGTCTTTGCCTGTCAATGATTAAGTGGAGAAAAAGGCTTGTGTTTTGCGATTCATTATTCATTGAAGATGGAGGCACGAGTGAAGAAACAAAAAAAAATCTTATCTGCGTTGAATCCTACTCTCGTGAATTGGAGGTAATCAGCATTGACAGATTGGTCAATACTGAGAATGAAAAAAGAGTTCTCTTGCCTTCTGCGCGCCGTTTTTCTCCCGAAGGTGAAAATGAATGTTCTCAGATGAGCATTTCGACGATTTGCTGATATCAATTGGGGGTGGGGGGATTATCATTTTGTTTGTAATTGTTACACATTGCAAAGGCGCTTATTTAAATCTTTCTAGATATTTATCAGTCTCAAAGAGCAGATAAACTAATCCAAATGCAACATGAAATCTTATATAAACAAGAGAATATTAAAAATGTCAGTTACTAAGAGACTTTATTTGAAGTTACGATTGAGTCTTCTCTAATAGAGTCAAATCAATAAGTTCACAGACTGACATCTTGACTTAATTCTGATTTGAAATTTACACTTTATAATGATTGATCCATGGGATTAAAAATGATCAGGGATTTAAAAAGGAGAGATTTTGTTGAAGAATAAATTTTTGTTATTTAAGACAAATTCCGTTTCTTCCGCTGCTTATGTACGTGACTACGTTTCCTAGTGGATTTTTGTGAATACTACGCCGTAAAATTTACAAGCAAAAAATAATGCTATCGCTAGTAAATTCAGTCATTACTGAGATCTCAACAAAATTTAGTTGTAAAAAAATATATAATGTGAATGCAACTTTTTCTTACACTCCTACACACCTACAACTACGCACATACATATATACATACATGCATATATATATATATATATATATATATATAGAGAGAGAGAGAGAGAGAGACAGAGGCAGAGACAGAGACAGAGATAGAGGATATATTTACAAAACAATTTTCAATTTATTCAGTTTCAGCCACAGAAAAACAAAGCATATCCAGAATTATATTAAGAATTATTTGATGATAATAGACTATGAAATCCGAAAGCGTTCATAAAACATTGGATAATGTTCAGATTCGAAAACCAGAAAAAACATGAGAATTTTCTGTCATATGCATGTGAGTGCGTATGTGTGTGTGTACGTGTGTGCGTTTGCGTGTATGTTCTCTGAAGTGTTGTAAAATGCATAGAACCAACCGGTTTTAACAATTGTCCAAGTGATCCTCTCGAATTTTACTAACATTTTTAACTCCCAATTGTGCACACCGTCATCATTCCTCTCATTGGTTAAGAAACGTATTGTGTCTGCCGAGTTTGGAGCAATGAAACTGTTGGAAAAAAATTTTCTGAAAAGATGAATGTGAAAGTTGAAGAGAAAATTCCCTGTAAGGTCGAAATGTATAAAATTGCTAAAATGTAGAGATTTGAAAAGAAATTTCGATTCTATCCAAACATCAATTTTCTCAGTGAATTTTTTGAAAAATTTTAAGGCATACTAATGTTCATTAACCGAATTAGTTCGTTTAACTATAAGCTGGATTTGTAAGTTACCCACTGGAAATCAGTTGAAAATATTGATGTTGAATGTTTGAAAAAAAAAATGCCTTTATTATGAAAAACTTTAAATTAGCAGCCATAATATTAAATCACAAATTTTATAATTTTTACAGGACTACAAAATGGAAGCAAATTTTTAGACAATAATTATTTCATGGGCCACATAAAAAATTATGGGTTCAAAGTAGGCCATGAACTAAAAAAGTTTGGGAACCACTAGTCTAGCCGACCTCATCCAGCTTACTGCTTTTGTTTTGATTTTTAACGCTATTGTTTTTTTAAATATATTGAATTGCAACTGAAACAGTTTTGTTAGTAAAGGAGATGTAGGATCATTGACGTAAATTTATCGTGAAAAATTATGAAATTAGTTCACATTCACTATATTTCCACTTTAAATCATTTTCTCTTAATGAGTATGAAGATGTCTTTATGGTCACGAAACACATAACGTACTATTTTTCCATGGATGTGTACGTAACGTTTCTTTTAGTTATATCTCCTCTTCTTTTAACTGTAAACCATGTATTCTCTCATTTAGCCCGTCACGAACCAACTGAGAGAAAGCAGTTTGTGTGCGCATAGAAAATGTACAAGCACACATATGCACAGAACTGGATTAAAAAGAAGGATAGAACTAAAAAAGGAAAATGTGCTCGCAAATAACTCGAAAGGCGCGAGAAGACGATGCGTGCAAATGTTTTATACAGAGTGACGTCCGCTTCTTTGAGTAGGTCCTTACGCGTTTACTTCTCAGCGTTACGGAGAATATGACAAGAAGTAGCCTGAATGCTGATTACAGGAGGACGTATTAAAAGTTGTAGATACTTAGGACACATTGCCTGAAGGCAGCTCTACCCTGGTGTTTCAAAATGAAGGCTTTATAAAAAAATAGGCTGAAAATGTTTTAGAATTTTAGGAATCTTTAGTAATGTAATAAAAAACGAGCACCTACAAAATAGAGATATTTTGCCTACAGGCATGGTGGCTAAAGAACACATAACAGATGACAAATATTACTGAAGACAAAATTTTAAATTTAATTACGAAAAAGTAAAATATCTTTGAAAATGGGCATTGATTTACATGTTTTAACTACAGAGAATACACGCACACATCTATCACTCCCACTTTCTCTCTCTCTCTCTCTCTCTCTCTCTCTCTCGTATATATATATATATATATATATATATATATGAAATTTTTATATATATTATTTATATATTATATACGCGCGGTGCTTATTGGAAAGTGCTCACTATCAGCGATAGAGCTAAACATAAAGGTCTGCACGTTGTCACCGCAACTGACGAAAGATGTTCGCTACACAATCCAACATTGAATACAGCGACCAATTGCGTACGTATGTACCCAACGACACATGGATGAGCATATATGCCCAGTCCCACATTGTTCATATATGCTTCAATGACTGAGCGTGTGTGCGTGTATGTATGTCTGCGTACGTCAATGAGTAAACGTTCGTGTATGTATGTCTGCGTGGCGTTCTGACGACAATTTGTCCTCCCACTACCATGAAAACACCGATATACGCAACCATATAAAAATCCAAAATTTTAAAATTAATCAGTTTGTCTGACGATCGCAAATAGCGTTAAATCCAGGGTCACAAACTCCCATCTATCCAACTAAATATATATATATATATATATATATATATATATATATATATATATATATATATATTATCAATACATAGACATTTAAATGTATACATATATTTCAAGATTTTATGTAGATATTTACTTGATTTGGCATAAAATGGAAAGATATTCACAATTTCATAGTGCCTCATACTTGAGTTCAAAAAATATCAGCTTTCAAAATGTAATATTTCGAGCAACTTCAATACAGAAAATAACAAGCTTCTGTTCAATAAACATTTCAACACTGCTCCTTTTCCACCTGAGCAACAGGCAATTCTCGAGAAATAAAAGAAAAAAAATGAATAGAATCAAATATATATGGATTTATAGTGCCTTACCGAGGATATTAGTAAGAATTATATATATATATATATATATATATATATATATATATATATATATATATATATATATATATATATATATATATATGTTATAATGGAACATTACTTTCTTTGGGAGTAGACTCGGTTACCTGCCCGCGTGTCAGAGGAGCACAATCCTGATAGTACCATTTTTGTCTCGAAGAAGAGGGAGATACGATACTCACATACCCGAAGTGATACCAGTCATCACAAATGTCAAAAGCAAATCATTGCTCGATCACCTTGCAGGGCATTGCAGATCCGACAGACCCTCGGTAGGCGAAGTTTCAGGAAGGACAGATGCATGATCTACTGCAGGTACACCAGTAGACAAGGGCATAGCTCCGACTTGATCTTCTCTGTCATCTGACAGGGATATCTCAAGAGGGAGGAAACAGGTGTTTCAAAGAGTAGACCTACACTGCTTCACTTCCCTGTTTGACCTTAGCTGACCTGACAACACCATCATCTCTACTAACAATCCCAAGAACCCAAATGGTCTGGGTTTAAAAAGGCTCTTGACTAGGACCACGTCTTCAACCCTCAGTCTGTTCTGAAATGGCAATTTTTCATCGTACCATAAGGCCCTAAATTTCTCCACACATTGGTTCAGCACCTGCGTGGACCTGAGGAGCGGCTGGCATGGATGGAGCAAAATCCCCATCATTCAGGTTCAATAGCATCCTTGGATTCCCATTCGGCCTTAAAAACATGTTAGGTGTTAACACCTCCATCTCTCTCTCCGTAGATTCCCGATAAGTGAGAGGGTGGTTGTTGACAGCCCTTTGAATATCGGATATAATGGTTTGTAGGGTGAAAAAATCTGTTTCATATCGGTCAACCACCTTGTGGGGGAAGGTTTTAATATTTTAGATACTTCTCTCCAAGACACTTCCAACATTGGGAGAAAAAAGTGGAATAAGACAGAACTTGATTTGACAAGAGCCAAATTTATGCTGAAAATTGTGGCACAACACTAAGCTCTGGAACAGCCGGCTACTTCGCAGGGAGGTCTTTGCATTGTAGATGGCAGCCGGAATCCCATACAAGTTTGTGAAACAAGGCCCGAAGAAAGGACAGCACACCCATGTTCGGCACCACCTTAATATGTAGTTCTGACACTGAAACAACTGAAGATGACAAATTACATCTTCACCTCCCTATTACTCTCACTAATCTAAAAGTATCCGGTGAAGTCAACTCCAGTATGTTTGAAGGGAAATATCCAGTTCCACACGTGAAGTGGGTAAATTGGCCGCGCTGGGAGGCAGGACTTTTCTGGCATTGTACTTCTTGCATAATGCTCAAGAACCCAGGACCATCTTTACTGTTTGTCTTCCTTTGGGCACCCAGTAACCACGACGTCTCAGTTCAGCCAAGGTTGACCCAACTCACAAGTGCTGGCACTTGACATAGCAATCCATTATGATCAGCCTGGTTATCGGCTGATGTTTAGCCAACTAGATAGGGTGTTGAACCTCCATGGTGAAGTGAAGGATTTTACCGATTGTGCTGCCCGACCTGATTAGGCCCTCCTTGTCAAGGATCAGATCAAGGTCCTATACTAACATACGAACGGTCCTGCTCGAAGCATCAAGCAAAAATTCTAATTCCTTAGGATACGACTGTTGCTGCATAGTCTTTATAAGAAAAATGTCGGCCATCCTTTCACTGTCAACCTCCAACCTATTGACGAATTTAAGGATTTAAGAAGTTTACCTCAAGAGCTTCGCGAAGAAATAAAGACTTTTGAGAATTCCCCTCCCTGAATGACCGCGGCGTTCAATGAAGAACGGATGATCCGTTGGCTGCGTAGATTGAGGCAGGTTAACCCCTGAGCGGCCCAATTACTCAACCAATCTGAACCATGGCACTAGAACTAAGCAATTTGAAATGGCAATTTAAAATGGATCTAGGAAAACAATTAATATTTTCAGAATATATTATCGAAACAAGTATTTGCCTATATATGATAATATTCTCAAAATAACACCAGGAAACCGCTAATATACGAATTAACAAAGCACAACATAAAATAATATTTGGGGATTAAAGGAAAAACAATAATAAAATTATAAAGAAAAACTGATCAGAAACAACGGAAAACACCAAAAAGGGGGGCGCGTTTTTTTTTGTTTTTTTTTCTGAAATGAATGTAAAAAAAACGTCATCTGTGTATGTGTATATATGGATATATATATGTATATTGGTGTATATATATATGTGTATATGTTTGTCTGTAGGTCTTCTTTTCTGTGTTTCTGTTTGTAGTGAAAAATGTGTGTGCATATATGTCTGTATGCATTTTTTATTTTCTTTCACATATTGTTATATTTTTGTACTCGTGTATGTGCACTAGTGCGTATATAGGTGTATATGAAATATTTATATATATTTGTGTGTGTGTGGGAATTTTCTTTTTTATATATTAGATGGTGTTATTTTTTTGCGTAAATATCTATTTTTCTGTCCATGTCTATAAGTTTTAGGGTCCTTTTTCCCTAATGTTTGTTATTCTGTTCAGCCCATTTTGAATTTTGTATATTCAACCATTTTTACCAATGTATCTTTGCCTGTATAAGTTATATATCTTAATAAGATGTTAGAATTCGTTTAATAACACTTTCAAACTTGAATATTTTTGGTGGGTGTATCGACGTGTCTTTGTCAATGTATGAGTGTGTATGTGCGTGTCTTTGTCGGTGTCTGTTTGTATGGTCATTTGTGTGTACTTTTCATTCTGTATGTATGTTGTCGGTTTTCTGTGAAAATTTCTCGGACATTCAGGCCGGTAAATGTTGTTTAATACTGTTTATTATAAACAGAGCAAATACTTAAATATTTGTATCTATAAAAAGAATGTATAAACATAAAAATGTCTTAAAATAATTGTCGAACTTTTTCCATTATATATATATATATATATATATATATATATATATATATATATATATATAAGGTTTTATTGAATGATTTATACAACTTTGCCTACTTATTTTCAGTTGGATCCTTTCATATTCACGAACAAGCTTTTTGACGTCATTATTAAAAGAGAGAAAATTTATTCCGAGTACTTTCGACATTATCACAATGTCATCATCTGGGGGTTGTTTTTTTATAACAAATATTGTAGTGTTCATCACTTTCAAAGACAAAATTAAATTACTGTGATTATCTGAATGTTTTTTTGTTTTTGTTTTTTTTTTACTAGTGAAGTGAAGAACACTGAGTTCAGAATTATTTGGGAATTGTTTTGGAGTTGATGTATTTCTTCCGTATCCTTGACTAATATAAGGATATTATCGATGTATCTTAAGTAGATGGAGGTTTTTGTTAAGATTAGACATATAGAAAATGCTAAAGGTGTTCATTTCAATGATACTTTGAACATTTCTAAATATTTATAACAGCATACCTGTCCACATTCGCAATTCAGAAAAATTCGTGTTGAAAATATACATCAATAATTTTTAATTAAAATAATAAACATAAACTAAAAATTCTTGAAGTTATTTATTTAAAAACATTGAAACCAAACCTTAAGAAAATTAATTATGAATATTGCACAAATGTTTTAAAATGTTTACAGAAGATAATTTAAAATATCGAGATCTGGATCAATATTTCTTAATACTTATTTTGACTTATTTTGTTTTTTAAAAACTCTCGACATCCTCATAATTTAGTTGTCTCCCCTGAAGCTTTACTCAAGCTATTTACACTAATCTCAGCGTTCTTCACTTCATCAAGCAAGAAAATATGCTGCCAAAATATAGGCAATATATATATATATATATATATATATATATATATATATATATATATATATATATATATGTATATTAACTGATTTAAAAATATGGTTCCATCGCTACACAGGAATTACCATGTTTCAAAAACAGAAACTAACAACTTCAAATTCAATTATATAATTCTAGTTCTGTTTCATTTTCAAGCGAATTTTTCTATAACTTATTTTGAAATTTATTGAGTCTTAAATATACATACATTCATAATATTTGTTTCCAAGGATACAGAGAAATCTAATCATTAAGACAGGGGCGGTAGCGTGTTTATTTTTATTAACAACTATTGTATCAAACATGAATTACTTTCCAAAAGAGGATAAGTCTAGGTAGGAGGGGTGCATTTTTCAACGAATTATAACATCCGTTCAACGCATGACGTCTGTTTTTTTGTTGTTTTTTTTATCAACGACAAAAAGTTTTTCGGCATTTTTATCCGTTAAATTTGTACTTGTATACATAAAGATTCTTTCTAAAAGGGGTATTTGGATTAGAATACGTTTTATTGAACTAAAACTCTAAAATATTATTTTTAATTTTAATTACTAATAGACTATATTTCATTTTAAAACAAAAAAATGTAATAGAATTACTTAAATTATTTAAAACTATTATTAAATATCAAATATAAGTATGTATATTACTATTATTATTAAATATAAAATATAAGTATGTATATTACAGCTCTTTTTTTCTTTAAATAATGTCGGCAAAGGATAGCTATTTCATTTCTTTGACTCAGTAAATTTTTATTTTTTATAAACCTAGTAATATATAGTTTCCCATATATGCACAAAAGACACGGGTCATTTAATGACCTACATATTCTAGCTTTTCTTATTAATCTTCATTTTACTGTAGGTGTTTTATTTGTTTCTTTTAAGTGCCAGAAATATTTTGATAGGGATGTCTGATTTGGGTATTTATTTATCCTAAATGAACTTTGATGTTGATTGAATCTTTTGTTGAACTAATGGCTTGTGCATCTAGTATTGACTTTTACGTTGTCCGGATCCTCAATAGATGAGATATTGCACTGGTATACTAATGATTCCGTCCGACATTTATTTTTTTAGAGAACAGTTATTAGAATTTCCGCAGTTACATAATTTTTTTTTATCTTCATCTATTTTTTATTTTTATACTGTCTAAATTTCTTAGGTTTTGGTCTAAGTGCTTATTCAAGATATTAGCATTGTGTTTCTTAATAATTTTCTCAAAATTTTCAGTACAGTTGTAACTTAATGTTAGGGTATTTTTATTGAAAATAGTACTGAGTTTATAATATTTTGGAAAATGTTTAACGATTAATGCAAGGAATTTTTATCCTAATTTATTCTTTACCATTTGCTTGTATGGGGTGTATGTCAAATTATTTTTCTGCTTCTGTTTTTTCTATGCTTTCCATTTTCATTTTTTATGTAAATTAGTTTTGGGCTTTTGTAGCCACTATATTTAAGAGCTTTATTATAGAAATTAATATGTTCATAGAAAATCTTCTCATTTGCTGAATTTATACTTATTCTTTATTCGATAAATAAAGGTATATGCTTAATTATAGATGAAGGATGATTAGATTTAGGGTGTATATATAAAGGATTAGTATTGTTTTCTATAAGGTATGTATACATTTTTCATTGAATCTAATGTTATATCAAGGAAGTTCACTTTTTTCAATTTAGTACTTACCGTTCAGGCATTTTAATTCTTTATATAATATCTTTCTAATTTTATCGATTTTAAAGTCAGTAGAGTTCTTTATAACCGTAAGCCCATCGTCACTGTATAAACCAATGTCAGTTATATTAATTTCATGGTACGCTGTGAGATTGTATATTATAAAAAGACTGATAAGGTCAGAAGACTCAGCTTAGTCTAGTGATCCCATTGTAATGTCAAAGTGGTCATAAGAATTTTTTTATCCATTGCTCACCTTTATGTATAAGTACTGATTTTTTTCGCATTAATAATAATGCTCCTTTCTTCCTCTGTTACGTCCGTGTACTAGGTAGCAAAGTCCAACGCAGTCATTAACAGTTCTTTTAATATTAATTGATAATAATTTTCAATATCAAACTGCATTAGTGTACAGTTTGTTTTATCTTTAATATCAGTAAACTAGTTTGTCACTTCTTTGGTATTAATTCAAAGTTTCAATCCTATGTTTTCTTTCATTTGTTGATTAAATCTTACTAGGATTTTTTTAATTATTTTTCCAATTTCAGGTCTTTTTGGGTTTATATCATATCATATATATATATATATATATATATATATATATATATATATATATATATATATATAATTACATGATTATTATTATATTTTTATTATAGGAGATTATATTAAAAACATATTAAATCGCCACACAAAAGCTTTCATGTTTCAATACTTTGATTGTACTTCTTCAGGCGATGGAAATTTAAAAACTCATTGTTCCCTTTTTCCAAAAGTTAAAGCGGGGCATAAGGTCAGAATTAAAATGTCATGATATACTGAAACATAGACGAGCCGTCGTTGTCGACTGCAGAAAATGTCAGCGACAAAAGTATCCAGATTGTAGACAAATATGACATGTTCAATTCTTGAAAGGGTGTTGAAGGGAGGAAGAGTTTGATCAGACGTAAAGTTAACAGATTTTTTTTTAAATTTTATATTTAGGAAGCTTCCTAAAGAGGCATGTAGATAAAATTAAAAATGTGGAACATCCATATAAAATATTAATAATACTAACTGGATGGCAAAAGATAGCAAAATTAACGCTAAATAAATAAAAAAATAAGGTACTTAGCCGTAGAGGGTGGAACATTATATATTCACAAATTATGGCTATAAAAAATAGTAATACGTAATTTTTTAAATTTAACATTTTTACGTTAAAAGATAAACTGTGTCGGTAATTTACCATCGCCAATTCACTCTTCTCATTTAATAGAGGTATTTATCAGCAAGTTTTATTATCTCTAATTTTTCTTGTAAACATCAGAATCACGGTTCATTTAAAGACTTACAAGTTCTCTTTTTTTTTTTTTAAATATTTTCCTTTTTACCGTAGGGTTTCTGTACGCGTTTATATATATATATATATATATATATATATATATATATATATATATATATATATATATATGTTAACAAATACCTAATGAAGAAGAACAACTCGCCATATTAATGTAAAGAAATTCCTATTGACCATGGCAGTCTCTTGATATGAATGTGTATAAAAAATATAGGTTCAAATTGAAACGTGAAATGTGAAATGATAAAATATATATTCCTTTTTTGATGCAGATTTATCAAATATCACACGATAGAAAATTGCAGATCTGATGGATTTCTTGCATGAAAGAGCAAAAAGAAATGGTTATGCCAAATGTTTTTTTAATTGTTCACATTTCAAAAGTCGGTTCTTTATATATATATATATATATATATATATATATATATATATATATATATATATTGCCATTTCGTTCAATTTTGCTTATGGGTGTCTTTTAAAGGAAGCATCGAAATCAATCTCACCTGTTTTGTCATTTGTCCCTTTTGTCTTTTAGTAGCCAGTATTTTATACTTTTCGACACTTACAAGCTGATATTTTACCTAAAACTATCGTAGTGTGACAAAGACGTGTGTTTTATAAGTTCTCCCATGAGACGGGACACATATTGGCGAAAAATAAAACCTCCAAATTGCAATTATCACAGTCCAGCATCCCCCGCCATAATGTTACTTGTATGCGACATATATCTATTGAAATTATAAATAAAGCGTTTGTAAAAATGTAATAAAGATTGTTCTCTACTGTAACATTTCTGTTAAGATTCTTTATGAGGTTGAGAGATGATCGATAGTACTCGAACATAAACAACACGAATTTAAGAGACTATCACCATAAATTGATCTAGATACGCAACATTTTATAAGCAAACTGGTCAAATGTTTTAAAAATAAACACATATTATCAGTCAATAAAGTTACACACACACACACACACACACACACACACACACACACACACACATATATATATATATATATATATATATATATATATATATATATATATATATATGTGTGTGTGTGTGTGTCCGACGTGGTGTAACAATTATGTTCGGTTTGTTCCACATCTCAGCTTTGCTTAGTAAATCAATAACGTAAAGAAGGAGAGAGAGAGAGAGATAATAAGTAAAATTAAATACGTTTTGTTATGTGGTCTCAATTCTAGCCCAGTATATATATTCATTTTACAGTTTAAATTACCAGATGTAACAATGATATACAGCGATTTGATGATGCGCAGGACAAATCCCTTGATTTTAAGTGCCTTCTCCGGCCTCCCTTATCAAAACACGGATTCACATATGTATAACGAAGTTAACAGAAAGAATTTCAAAAACTTAATTTTTATTTTACTTCTTGATTCGATTCCTTCTCAATATGGATGTGCGGGACTATTGCACCCTCTGACTCTTACCTTCTGCGCGCTACTGAACAGAAAGTTCTATACCAACAGTTTCTTTTCTCGCACTTCTCGCTAGTGGAATTCTCTTCTGCTTCTTCCAAAATTTGAATGCAATGACGTTTTTTTTCTCTTTCCTTAACAATGTTTTTTTTTCTTTTTCTCATATTCATTCACACTCAGTACGCTTCTTGCTTCTTAGTCACCTTGTTTTGGGGTGAAATGATTTTTTAAATATTTACAATCAAATCTCAAAAACTTTAATGTATTTCCGCGAAACTCTGGGTAGAGACTAAATAAATGAAAAAAATTTATTTTATTGATTATTATTATTATTATTATTATTATTAATGCAGTAACTTTTGATATCGCGCATTATAAATACAAATGCTGTTTACTTTATAAACTTTTGACCATTTTATGACGAAATATAATCTTTGTAATTGTCATTAGCTAGCTAGCTAATATTATCTATGTAGCTTAGCTAGATCAGCTTGGTTACTGTTGAAATATTCCTGAAAATAAGTATCAATCAAACCGGGTTTTGTCTTATGTCGTTTAAATTTCATGTGTTTTTTTTATGTTCATATGTTTAAAATCTGAAAACAGAAAAAGTGAACGATGAGTTCTTAGTGCGTTTAACATATTTACTTAGAAGCGAACGCATGCACGTGGATTGAGCATTGCAGATTGCTGACTGTTTCGGCTGCACCTGAGGATCTGCTAACCAGCCGGACACACAGACACATAGTTGCCCCGGCTCGTACACACACGCAAACTTAGTCATTCAGAACTCTAACAGAACGCTTGATTATGCAAATAATCGCGTGCGAGCGGGCGCACACACATACACACGCATACATGAAACTTCGCACTCACGTTCACTTAAACATACCAGAGCAAACAAACAGACATGTAAACACGCACACAGAAACGCACATTTTTACCCATTAAGAGACAAAAATAGACGCAATCTGTATTCTTATATATAAATTGCGTCTATTCTTGCCTCTTAGTGGCTAAAAATGAGTGGCTACCATCAACCAGATATGCTGAACATTTAATTTTATTTGGTTATATATATATATATATATATATATATATATATATATATATATATATATATATATATATATATATGAAATAACTATATATAAATTTTTATGTATCAAGAACAGTTTTGTAAGAAATATTTATGGCAAACTGGAAAAGGTTTTCGTGTGACGCATTTCGACGGATGAAGTCCTAAGCATTTTTCCATTTTGTCATATTATATATATATATATATATATATATATATATATATATATATATATATATATGTGTGTGTGTGTGTGTTTGTGTGTGTGCGTGTGTGTTTGTGCAATTGTGCAGTTATTATATATATATATTATTTATATATTATATATGCGCGGTAATTGTTGGAAAGCGCTCAATATCAGTGATAGAGAAAACATATTAAACTGGATTGATCAATCCAACTATATATATGTATAATATATATATATATATATATATATATATATATATATATATATATATATATATATGCGTGCGCGTGTGTGTGTGTATATATATATATATACATATTTATATACATATATATACATACATATATATATACACGCACACACATATATATATGCGAAAAGTGTGTGTATATAAATATAAATATATATATATATATAAATATATATATATACATATATATATATATATATATATATATATATATATATATATATATATATATATATATATATATATATAATTTTTTATATATTATATGCGCGTTACTTATTAGAAAGCGCTCAAAATCAGAGATAGAGCTAACATATTTGGTTAGATTGATGTGAGTTTGTGACCCTGGGTTTTGCGATCGTCAGATAATCGCAAAAGCGTGAAACCCAGGGTGACAAACTTACATCAATCCAACCAAATATAAATATAAATATATATATATATATATATATATATATATATATATATATATATATATATATATATATATATCTGTGGTTTCTTTCCAGTCATCGTATTGGTAAAAAAGATTTGAATTATAGATTCATGAGTTAAACACTATTACACGTATAATATTTATCTACATACATATAATTGTTTAGTAATAGTTGTTATTATTTAATCGTTCCATTGTCTTTCACCTTTTTCGGAAAACAGTCTCGTATTTTCAGCGAGATATATTTCAAACATCCCACAGAACATTCTGTTGAGTTTTATTCTGTCTAGTGAGAAGAGGCGACTCGTCTCAGAGAAACAATCTCGTTGATCATTACTACTGAATTGTGTGTTCGATCTCCACTGGATATCCCATGCTAAGTTTACTATATAAAATATCGTTTTCCGGTATTTTTGGCTCGGAAGCGAGGATTTAACCAAAGTCAAGTTCGAGAAAGCCATCACTCCAGGTTGCACTTTCCTATTGCATTTAAAGGGAAATGTCAAGGTCAATTCCTAATATCTGGGGCGTCCCAAAAAGGAAAGTGCTGAGGGAAGTTGACACCCTCTGACACGACACGCATGTCAACCAACTTTAAATCATAGTGTGAGTAGGTAAATAATACATACATACATATATGTGTGTGTGTGTGTGTAAATATATATATATATATATATATATATATATATATATATATATATATATATATATATATATATATATTCGCTCAGTACAGGGCCCAAGAACTATTCTGAATGAGGTTTTGTAATATGAATGGTAAGAGGAAGAAGTAAAAAATGAAGATTACGAGAATATGACGGATAGATAGTAATTAACCTCGACTTGAAGAAATTAATATTGAAATGTTCAAGGAAGAATCAACATGGGAGTCTATTCCACAAAGTAGAAGTTTTTAAAATCTGTTAATGTAGAAGTGAAGGAAGACAAAAGGATAGAAAGAGTAAAGACCAGAAAAAAAAGGAAAGAAAAAGAAAGAAGAAAAGAAATTAGAGAAAATAAATTAAAATAAAACAAAAATCTCAAAATAATTAAGGTCTATTTGATTTTTATTAATTATTTCCAGAAGTTCAAAGGGAAAAGGAATTTGTTTCAGTTGTCATTATATGCATTCATTCTTTTTTAAATATTTGCTATAATAAATAAGGCATGTTTGCCCCATTTATTTTGAAGTTGTTATTTTGAAAGCATTAAACGTAAAATTCATCTTATTGTGAGAGTGTTTCTAATCTGCATTTTTAAATTTCTGTGCGTGAAAATCTGAAACCTTACACATTAAATTAGAGCCAAATACCAATATATATATATATATATATATATATATATCCTGGCTTGAGGCAATCAGATGTCTAGCCACACTAAACAGTCTGTCAGTGGATAAATATATATATATATATATATATATATATATATATATATATATATATATAGCGTGCATACACAGATAAGCAAATAAATATTTAATTTAATTAATGTTGCAAGCAAAACAGCAATTTTAAGTTTCATGGTTTCCAAGTCGGCAGACATATATGGCGATTTGTTTGCTTATTACAGTTGTTTTTAATACATTGGAGAAACACTAAATTATACTCAGATTTAAAGCTCAAATTTAATATAAACCAAATATATTATTGGGGTGTAAATTTAAAATAAAGAGTGTATGGAGGGAGATATTGGGAAAAAAGATTATGCAAGCTTAAAGTTTATATGGTAGAAGTTTTTCCGCTGCGAAAAATAGGATGATGCAAACATAAAGTTTATATGGTAGATTTTTTTTCTTTTTTTTTGCTAGGGAAATAAAACGCAAGAATTAAGTTAAGAACTTATAAAGCGTATAGAGCAAGCAATATGAATAAAAATGAGGACGTAGGCGCAGTGAATTGTACATTATTTATAAATAATCTCTGTTTCAAGAGAGTAACATTGCACAGTATATAACGCTAACGATTAATAATATCAGGATGTAGATTAAATAAACAAAAAGTTTAGATAAGCTGAAAACTTAAAAAGTGAAAAAAATATTTAAAGAAACGAGGAACGTCGTGTAACCCGTTACGCATTAATAGACGCTTAAATGGTTAAAGTCAAGTAATAAGTATTTAACCTAAAATATTTAATGGGCAGCTGAAATTGTGTAAAAAGTTTTATCCAGATTCAAGATAGTTGTTGAGCAATTGTATATGGCTGAAATGTTTGTGGAGTAAATTAAGGAAAATTTTACCTACTTTGGTTTTGACATTTTTGTTAAATGGTGGGTTAAACCAAATGATGTAGCGTTTTCTGTTTTCATTTATATTGTTAGCATTCTTATTAATGTTTATGTATTCTAGCTTAACTTTCTGTTTACATTTTTCTAGTGCATCTACATATTTGGTTTTATGTTTTTCAAAAATAATTTTGCCGCTAAAGTTAGTTGAGAGTCTATATTGCAGCGATTTGATCAATTTGTTTAAAATTCCTGGTGGTTGGTTAGAGTGTGACGTCGTCCACTGGTCGCAGCGCCAACAGTGTCGTTGTATCCCAGTCTACCACGCCACCAACTGTGACGTCCTACTTTGATTCCCAGTCTGCCTACCCACGTTGTGATTTGATCTAGGTAGAGGAAATCAATCAGTCATCGGGGCCGTACTGCAAACCGAGTCCAACGGGGGTGATACCACAAAAATACGCATAAAAGGCAAAAAAAAATGAAAACTCAAAAGTTCAAAGTATCAAAGAAAAAGGTAACAAACTTTATGTCTAGTTGTTCGATACATAGGACTGAATCAATCTCCCGACCCGTTCTATGGATTGTGACACGTCGTTTTCCGCTAGGCAAGTTTTAACACTTCAAGTCGTCTGCTCTTTAAGAAATTGGTGTTTCGGTGGGTCTTTGGACGAAAGTCAAAAGAAAAACTTATTTCGGTGATCTGGATCTAAGTCACTCTTCAAAATAATTGTTCTTGGTTTGAATAGATGGGTCCGGAAAGTGTGCGTGAATCCTGGTCAGCTATCTGCGAGGCTTGCCTCAACCGGAGACTGACTCTGGGAATTGCTGGGTCTCGACTCATTTCTGCTCGTTGTGGCTTCGTTTATATGGGCGCCGACCAAAATCGGGGTGAGTTTGTCGGCGCCGGGGGTTCCTCGATAATTCTAAATACATATCCACCTCTCTGGTTAGGAATTTACACCTGTTTCCATTTTTGGGAACCTTTCCTCACTCCCACCTTCTCATCATACTTCAGAGGGGCGTGAACTGCCCTCCCCACATCTTCGTGGCAACCTCTCTTACTCATCCTCCATCACGTGATCACCACTCGACCAATGATGTCTTAGTCGGGCGTGGACGAATCTGCGGCTTTGTTTCAGGAAAAAAAAATATCTTGCTTAAAAAAAAATTATCTCTTCCCTTTTCTTCCCCTTAATGGTTTATCATTTCTCCAGCCGCGAACGGGACAATATGACAATGGCAGTCATAACTCTTGTTCTACACGTGGTTTACGTCAGGTATTTTATCGCTAATTATCAGAATGTGTGGTCTTCTTGACACGGTCTCAAAAAAAAACATCTCCAAAGTTCCAGTCGGTCTGTCGCCTCGAAGAAAGAAAAAAAAACACATTCATTTTCTTTTGGTACAAATTCCTGATAACAAAATTTTATTATCGCAGGCCAAGGATGCTCGTGGGTGGTTTTTAATTTTTCATATCTGTCCAAGTCCTTTTAGTTGTCTGTTTTTCGTCACTTAACGAAATAACATTTTCATTTGAATTTTTTCTCTTTCCTTCTCTGGCCAGCCGGTCTGTAGTTGATAATAAGATGTCTTCCCGTATCAATAGTTTGTTTTCATATCCTTAGATAACACAGCCGATGCCAAAACATATCTGATTCTTTCCTTCTTTCCCTTTCTTTTTACTCAGAATTTCCCTGTCATTGTAATGACACTCTTTCGCCATTTGTTACTTATCAAAATATCCTTTTAGCTGTGTGTGTGTTCTTGCTTAACACTCACGATTCGGTTCTTAGCCTCTCTTTTTCTTCTTTTCTCTCTTTTCCCTCTCTGCCTCGTTAAATGGTGCCACAAGAGTCTTTGCTAATGTATTTTTGGTTATAAAGCTCTTTAGTATAAAACATGTATATTCTTTTGGATAGGGCGAAAGCAGTGTCCAGAATGTTGATTACCTTGGCATTGATGCTAGTAGTGATATCTAGTCCATGATCTTAAAAAACAAACAACTGTAATAAGCGAACCAATCGCCATAAGTGCTTGCCGACTTGGGAAACCATAAAGCTGTAATTTTCACTACAAACGTAGGTATATGCGTATTTATTAATATATATATATATATATATATATATATATATATATATATATATATATATATTTATGTATATATATATATATATATATATATATATATATATGACTTCAAATAGGACTCAAGGAAATATATAACTTTTGTCTTACACAGTATAACAAATGAAAACAATGTTATTTCTATACAAAAACAAAGCTGTTAATGAAGAAATATTTTGATGCCCAAATCTAAATAAATCATGTTGCCTTTACTTTGACAATGATTCTAGGAAAATAACATTGGTATTTTTCCATTGAGTACAATTAGGAAGAGTTTTGGAGAAACCAGAATAGAGTTAGCCGGCCAAGAGAAAACTGGAAGAAGCCAGCGATCATGTGTGATGAAACCCCCGTATCTTGTACATGGTTATAGCAAAGCTGGTCCTCAGTAAGAAATGAAATCACTTCAATTCAAAAGGCAAATTTTTGTATTATGAGCATCCTGAGGACGAATGCATTCTCATTTTTCTTCCCGCAGTAAGGATAACTGGCTTGCTGAATAACACGTTTGAAATGTTGTTTGACAGGCTAAATCTATTACCCAACCTTCGATGGTTGACATTACTTGGGTCAAACCGCGGTCTCGTTTCCACGCAGTTCCCTAAGTCGCTACAAGTTTAGATCGTCTTTAGATTACATCTCCTTAATAAAGACTGGAACGATAACTCGCTTAACAACTCGGCCACAGAGAGAGAAGAAAAGATAGTGTAGGAAACGTAACGTATGATTATAACTTCAATCAAAATAATTGGCAGATAAAATATATAACATTATTCTTTCATCATTTTCGTGCTAAAATCATGACTTCAACGGACTTTGCGCTATATCCTATTGCCATGTTTTTTTGTTTTCTTGCGAGCACGCCACTATCAATCATCAGGAGAAAGAGTGAGTGTACGAATGCATTGGCAATTCACTGTCCCATAATTAAATCACCCAGGTACACCAAGTTACCATGGATATAACTGCCAAATGATTATGAAATCCATTGCAAACAGATCAGATTATCAACCACTTTCCATGCTAATAGGTGATGAACAATTCTCAGAACGATCCACTATGCGTAAATGACCAAAACTCTAAACTATTTTTTAATCTTTTCTTGTTTGAACTCAGAGCATATCAAAGTTCTCTCCTATATAATTTAGAAAAAGACTAAATATCCATTTACGATAGATAAATGTGTGTGTCAACATTTGTATATAAATATATAAAAACTAATGCAAATTCTCTGTGTGTGTGTGTGTGTGTGTACAAAATCAGTGAATTGGCATTTTTTTTAAACGCTTTGAAATTTGCAAAAATGGTGAGATATAAAATGATCCCTTTAATGCAGCTTATTTTCACGTGAGCGGCACGACCCTCTCCCCCTTAAAAGTGTCGATCGTATTTTTTGCTCATATCCTCTGGGTTCTGCCCTTCACTTACGATAATTTTTAATAGCGAGATGGCCATTAATGTGATCATCCCTTCGGCTCGAATGCAAGGGGAAAATAAAATAAATTAGTAAAAATAAACCGTTCTTCAAACAGGGCAATCTCAAATAGCTGAGTGGCGTGCACACATAGAGTAATGCATGCGTGCACGTGCAGATATGCTCAAAGAACCCATTCAGAAGATTCATGGAAATATACACATTGCTTATCGAAAATGTTAGGCGTTTACAAAAGTTCCAAATGCTTTCTTTTTTTTAAATCATAGACTGAATATACAATCGAAAACGAGTAGAGAACACTGAAATCATTTTGCACTAACCTAATAAGTAAAACGTATAAGGTCGAATTCGGCAATGTATGCTGGACAATTTTTTCACCAATGTCTTGAAGCGTTAGAGATGTGGTTTTACCGACAGATATTGAGAATATGGTTGACAGAACAGGTGAGAAATAAGGAAAATTTATGGAAACCAAGAACTAGAAGGAAAGAAGCAAAAAGAAAACAGGAGAATCTTTTGGGAGAATTTAACACTCATAATTTGCGGCGTAAATTATTTTTTTTAATTTTTTTAACAACAGAGATAAAACAAATTAAAGTAGAATATAAAACACTATTATACAATTTACGAGTGGTGCTAAAAAGATCTCCTCCTAAAACATAAAATGATATTTTTAAAAAGTGTGTTTATGAATGAGCAGGTCTGTAAGCATAAAATGATTTTAAAAGTTCTGATACTTTGTTCTTTGGTAAGATTTGGTACTGTAAATCGAGCAGAGAGTATTTCAATAGCCTATGTATTTGTGCCACAACAATATATCATCACCGTTATACTTGGCGTATTAAGTCCTATATGTTTGAGTATGTGTCTTTGTATGTGATTGAATGTATGTGATTGAATGTATGTATTTATGCATGTATGTATGTATGCATGTATGTATATATTTACACTATTTACTTTGTTCGGACTGTTGTCATCATCCTTATTATCTTATTTACAACGTTTCGGCAGCTGTACACCGCGCACTTCTGCAGGTGATATACGTTGGAATTTCGAACTGAACCCTTTATTTCGTTCACCGAGCTAAATTGTTCTAGTTCCACGTGTCATGCCCTTTCTGGGTATCTCAGTTTCAGTTATTTCCCTTTAGTAATTCAACTCTCCAAGTTTCTGTTCACCTCTGCTGCGGCCAGGTATTGAACTCACAACGCTTTTATCCACTGAACCATGTGTCATTGGGCGTGGCAGTTGGAACTAGCATAATCTAGCTCGGTGGACGAGATAAAGGTTTCGGTTCGAAATTTCAACGTATATCACCTGAAGAAGGACACAGTGTACAATGGTTGAAACGGCCTTAAAATGACAGTAAAGATGAGGACAAAAGTCTGAATAATGAAAATAGTGTAAATAGTTACAATACCTCTTCTCATAAATATAGACAGGTATACATATATTTATGAAAAATTAAATCTTTCCTAAAAATGGCATCTAAAAGTGCACATTGCCCCCTGATAAAGGACACAGAGAAAATACACAGCCGGAAGATTTTGTTTGATATGCGTGTGGAAATGTACGTAAGTCAAAATTTACTGCCGGTCTCATGACCGACAATAACAAATTACATTAAAAGTTAGTGATGGTGATGTTTATTTAACGAATAAGAAATCATCATGTATGTATATACATATATATATATATATATATATAACTATTTTACTTTTCATATCTGAAAAGAATAAAGACGGTGATGCATGCAGAGAATCTCGTCAAGATATCATTGCTTGAAATATATCGATTTACACATACCTATACGAATTATGTTTTTCAAGAATCTTATTGTCGTATACAAATGTGTGACGACGTCCATACATAATCCAGCCGTAATACACGATGTACCAAAGTGACCATGAGAATATGTATAATTGTTTTGCATAATATTAGAGAATTATACTAACTAAACAAGAAGCATTTATTTCTCACACGAG
Organism: Acanthosepion lycidas; assembly: GCA_963932145.1. Lineage (NCBI taxonomy): Eukaryota > Metazoa > Mollusca > Cephalopoda > Sepiida > Sepiidae > Acanthosepion > Acanthosepion lycidas. The sequence goes on from OZ010581.1 coordinate 82,146,070, forward strand.
TTTACACATGCGAACTTGTTTATGTCACTTTTATCTTTGTTATTTTTAAGAAAGCACGTTTATAGCGCTTTTCATTTTTATTAGAAGAATTGAAGAAGTTAATCCGCGTCCTAAAGTTTTGAGCTGTGAAGAAAATTTTAAAGCCTTTTACATTTTTATAAACTTAATCTATTAAGACCATTGTGATATTAAAATCGAATAATGGGTATAATAAAGTCTGTAAGTTTAAATTTTTAATGAGTTCTATTTAGGGTATGAATATCGAACACAATTTTAAAGCAAGACATGTTAACACAAGTCTCCATTCACTAAAGTCTCTTAAAAAAAATCTTATAACGTGGATAACATGTGTGATAGGTTTAAGATTCTAGAATAGTCAAATGAAGTGAACTTCATAAATGTATTGTCAAAGAAGATGTTATGGGTGAATATGAAATATAAACTTCATATATCAAGCTAATAGTGAGTACTTGAATGACTAAATGAAAAATATCCTATGTTACACGTTTCCTTCTTCAAAATGTCTTCTTCGAAGTAAACACTGTGAAATCCGATACACATATATTGGAAAGGAACGACGTTACTTGTATTTCATCCTCTCCCTGCCGATATATATGATTTCATCCATAAAATATATTTTAGTCTGAAGAAGTTTTTTCGAAGGTTGAATCGCATAACAGAAATTTTGCCATCTAATTAGCCAAGGTGAGAGATGATATATTAACAAAATGCTATGTGTCCAATATAAGTGCATTTGTATTCGGTGATATTATTCGTATTTTCCAATGAAGTTATTAAAGACAGGATTCTATAAGAATTTTCCAGCAAACTCACATAACAGCTTTTTCATAATTATCTTTGACGGAAACGTTTTAGGATAATGGTAAAAATAACCGTTTGTTGCTGCTGTTGAAAGTATGAAAGTGATGTGGCTTTTGTATTTGTAAATCACATTGATTTTGTAGCTTATTTGATTGAAGTCATTGTAAGCTTAGTTTTATGCCGCTCAATAATAAATTTAAAAAATAATTATCTCAAAATAAAGGAATTTGATCGGCTTTCTATTATATATTTAATATATTTCAATAGAAAAAGCTATGAAATCATATAAAACTCGAAAGATGTATGCACATATATCTACAGAAATAAATACGTATACAATTATTAAAAAATATATATTTGTTTGTGTGTATGTGTTTGTGCGTGTGTGTGTGAGTGTGTGTGAGAGAGAGAGGTGTGTGTGTGTGTGTGTGTGTGTGTGTGTGTGTGTGTGTGTCAGTGATATTGTATGACAATGTGGAAAAACACTTGTAACGCATTTCGTCCTTCAGGACTTCATCGGACTAAACTTATGTTTGCAGGACTACACATGCGCACGATTGAAGGGTGCTGGGAATTTTAGATTTTTTTAAATCTCATTTTGAGTCTTTTACATTTTCTTTTTCTTTCCATCGCTTTTGCTAGTACGTATTCCACAAAGTGGTATTAGAAGATCTGTCAGGAATGGTGAAATGTTATAAGAGCCAAGACGCAAATTTACTGTAGATGATCTTGCAATTAGGGCACTCTCTCTAGACATTTACGTCGTAGTGAATTATTTTTCTCTTTTGATCAGAGTAGGATTTTTTATTTCAAAATTGTCGTTTTTTGACGTATATTTTAACGTCAAAAAACGACAATATTTTTGCACTAACCTAATAAATAGTATTAAGTAGCATTGATGAGACGGCAATTCTTATTATTTCAGTTAGTATAGATAGAGATTTATCATGTGTTAGATGTTTTTAGGGGATTTAGGAATTTTTCAACAGGGACGTTAGTGTAGAGGGATTTTATATCTAGACTAGCCATGCAATTTTTGTCGTTGATTTCCCTCAGTTTTTCAGCTAGGCTGAGTCCGTCATATAAGATGAAGTAATTCCTCCAAGGAAAGGGGTTAGAATTTTTATTATAGCTTTCGCCAGTTTATGGTTGCGCTGTCTATTCCGGAGATAATGGTGTGAAAAGAGATATCAGTTTGGTGGGTTTTAGGAAGACCGTAAAGTTTAGGTGTTCTAAGCTGATATTCTATCAGGTTATACCACGATTTGCTTTCATTTTTAACTAGTTTCATGATTTCCTTGTTAAATTTGTTTCTATAGTTATTTTTGTTCGTTTATTTTTTCGTATGAGTCGGCATCGTTGAATAGTGAGTTAATTTTTCTATGTATGTATTCTCGTTAACTTCCTCCTTTGTCATATTTTACTCGCTTTAGTGCATTTAGTTCTCTCACTGGTAATGTATTTTCATTGTTGGTATCTATAGTAGCAGTGATTAAACCTTAAATGAAACTTTTACTGCATTCGGAATAGTTTCGCGTATGATTTTTACTATAGTGTCTACTAAGTCTCCTTTGCGGATTACGGTGGCAAATTTTAAACCAAAGCTGAGGGCTTCCTGTACTGAATTGGAGAGCTTTATATCCGATAGATTTTCTATTAGATTAGACTTTCCAACATATTTCCACTTACTGTTGCTGCATCGGTTGTTAAGGTTTGTCTCAGATTGTTGTTTTGATTGTCACTCATTTATTTGATTGTTTGGTGTAGTTACATCATTTCTGGCTTTGTTACAGCGTACTTTTTGTGGTGTGGCATTCCAGAAGTTCTGGCTTTTTTTATTGGTTAGTTTTTTCAACTATTCTAGTTCTTCAGCAGATGCCTTTTGAAATCGTATGCGTATGATAGAAAAATGTGATGTTATGTTCTGAGTAATTTGTGCGTTCATCGTGAGAAGACTAGTTCATTAATGCATTTCAGTAAGAAGTTCTTCGGTTTTTAAATCACTTCGCCGATGTTAAGTATTTTTTTTTTTAATATTCTTTAATAGTTTCCATGTCGATGGTATGAGATAAAGATATATATTTCATATATCAAGAGCAGCATTAGGAAAATGTAATAATAATACTGTTCTTGATATATAAAAATATATATCCTTATTTCATATATATAGATAGATGAACAGATATATATATATATATATATATATATATATATATATATATATATATATATGCGTGTGTGTTGCGATAAGGGTGACAAAGTGAAAATCTATTACAGGCAACGCGTTCTGCTCGGTAGTCGTCTTCAGCTCAAAATGAAAGACAAAATTGTGTGTAAGGAAACTGCGTTAGGATTTTTGAGGAAAATGGGGAATAAATTCACCTGATCAGATTTTATAAGATGCCTTTTTTTCGTAATAACACCATTAATGCTGTTAGATTTGTAATTAGCCCGACAGTTTTAGATCTTATATGACGGAAGTACCCCTCTCAACCTTCTTCAAGCAGGCTGTTCTCGCCTAAAAATGGATCCTTGGTGGATTGGAGAGTTTTATAGGCCCCACAAAAAACAATACAAACCAACCAGCCAACCTTGGTTCACCTCTGAATGCACTGCAGGCATAGCTCACCGTAACCATAACTTCAATATCTATCGTAATGAGCGATGTAATTTGACTCTTGTTGCATTCAAAACCGCTCGCAATCATTGCAAGAAAGTTCTGGAAAATGCAGTGTAGCTATGCACAGGCGGTCCAGGCCAAGGTCGAAAACAAATAAATTGGATCTCGAGAGTTCTGGAAGATCTCCAACCAAATTATGAGTAGAGGCAAAGCGGCTGTGCCTACTATTATAAATGGCCTCGAGGACAGATAAGGCAAAGCTCTTGTCTTTGATTTTTGCTTCGAATTCAACGTCAGATGAGAGAAGCCATCCCCTTCTCAACTTTCGACGTCTCCCTGAGCACAATCTCAATAATATCATTACAGCCTGAGAAGCCTCAAGTTTTGATCATAAGAAAACCACTGGCCCAGACAAAATCCCAGTAGTTGCCCTTAAGCATATTAAAACGGAAATATCCTTGATCCTAGCGAAGTTTTATCGGCCCGATCCACTGCTGATGTTTTAACTACCATCCCTCACACAATCAGTAAGGCACTAAACAACAAGTACACCTCAAGGACTATAGCATTAGATATTTCGAAGGTCTTTGAAAAAGGATAGCTGCTCAAGCTCTCTAGCTGTGGAATTACCGGAAGGGTCTTCTCAATAATAAAGTCCTTCCTGACGAGTAGATTCCGGAAGATAGTTGTTAACGACCCTAGCAATCAACGTAGGCGTTCCCGAGGTGTTACTTTTCGGACCAAACATCTTTTTTTTACCTTCCTAAGAGTAAATATGCCGATGATATTGCTACACCTCCAAAACTAGTGAGTAGCAAAGATTGGTAGTTGATCTCTCATCCGATCTTGCTGTAACATATCAATGGGAAAAAATGGTTACATTCAATGCTTCGAAAACCAAACTAGTTACATTCCTTCATCATCAATTGGACCCCGAACTATCTCCAGTCAGCATGAATGGATGTCCCCTCGAGGATTCCCAGTGCCTTGAGCGTCCACTGGGCTTTAAACTCACTCCAAATTTCAAGTGAAACTTGTCCATGCAATCTATCACTAAAGATGCAAAAAAATGATCAGTTCCCTGTACCACTCCAGTAAGTACCTGATTCCTCGAGCTATCCTCTTCCTTTACAAGAGAAAGTTCAGGCTTAAAATGGAGTACTGCTGTCATTCAATTTCCAGTCTCAATAAAATCCAAAAGTGTCGCCATATCCTTGTGGGTGATAAACTAATTTCTACCTTCAAACCTCTCTCTCGCAGATGGAATGTGGCAAGCCTTATTCTGTTCTATCACTACTTCTATGAAAAATGCACGGACGTAATACATTCTTGATTCCGCCTGCTCGAAACTTCACGGTAAGGACCCTCCATGCCATTTGCATTGTAGCAAACTATCCTCATTCCAACTACATTCGTTGATGAGAAATTCCACTCGAGCAGCTTCTTCCCGCGAACCACTGCTCTGTGGAACCCGCTCCCAAGGGGATGTTTCCCCGATCACTACAGTCTTAACGTGTTCAAGTCTAGGGTTAACCTTCCCCATCTACCCACATAAAATGTGCTCCTTACTCTGTAACCGTCTATATCGAGTGACTCGTACAGAGTGAATCTCACTTTTATTTCTTTTATTAGCTCGTATACTGCATTGTGCTACGATTACTTTTGCGATGATCGTTATGTACGGGTTTATCGTCTAAAATTGTGAGATCAAAATACTTTCATTATCTTCAAGAATCCTTTCTTTTTTGATGATATTCGAATTTATTAAGTTGAAATTGTGGTCTCATGTCATACGGTAAACTCCCAGTACGTTTAAGGTTACAAAGAAAAAACAGAAATCTATTCAGTGTGGGATAATTTCATATCCGACACGTTAACGGCTTCAATAGGAAAAAAAGAGTATTTTCTGGTTGTCAGATCTGATAACATAAATTTATTGCCCCCTTTCTGCAAAGCTTTCTCATATAAGATACTTTCATATAATATATATATATATATATATATATATATATATATATATATATATTGACACCAATAATTTTAACCAGATAGATAGGATGAACTATGTCAGTAAATCAATTACTGACAAACTACGGATAAGTGATCAGGTCAGTAAACTGCAAAGAAAGCGCGTGTTTTGTTAAAAGACCATAAACCCGAATTCAGAACTAAACCATCTACTAGGCTTATTAACCCTACTATACCAGAAATCAGTAGAATCAGTAAAACCATATTGGAAAGAACCAACCACTCCATAAAAAACACCTTTGGACTCTTACAGTGGATTAACACAGCTGATGTTATCAACTGGTTTACTAACATCCAAAATAAGGAAAACTGCACTTTGATACAGTTCAACATTATTGACTATTATCCCTCTATATCGAAGGATCTGTTCACCTTGGCCTTGGAGTTCACTCGAGAATACTCCAATATTTCTGAGAGTGAAGTGGATATAATCATGAAATGCCGAAACTCTGTTCGGGTCTATAATGAAGAACAGTGGACCAAAAGGTCTTGCAGCGAAAATTGTGATATTTCAATGGGTTCTTTGGATTCTTCAGAAGCCTGACTTGGTTGGATTATTTCTTTTATACAATTTAAGTGCCTTTGAATGTCTAGATTCTGATAGTGTAGGATTATATAGAGATGATGGCTTATTAGTTATTAAAAACTCTACTAAAATTAAGGTAGACCGTATTAGGAAAATGATCCATAGGGAATTTAAGGATATAGGATTTAAGAGTATAGTTACAACTAACATTAAACAAGTAGATTTTCTTGACGTAATCCTAGAGCTTACTAGCAACACTTTCCAACCTTAAGTGAAGGTTAATTCCAATCCAGTATATGTGCATCACAATTCCAACCACCCCCTTCGGTTATCAAACATATACCCTCCTCCATTGGATTTAGGATTAGTACTAACTCTTCTAACAAAGGTTTTTATAAACATCGGGATTTTTACAATTCTGCCCTTAACAATAGTGGATAGGGTACCACTATTCAATATAGAAACCCTGTTAATTACAACCATAATAAGAAAAGATCTAGAAAGACCATTTGGTTTACTCCCCCTTTCAATATAATTGTTAAAACTAAATTAGGACGTATATTTCTCAACCTCAAGAACATTTCCCCAATCCAGAAAATAACCCTTTTAGTTTAGATATTTAATACCCTTAAATTAAGCTAGTTGTGCAGATAACCTAGAGAAATTAATTAAAAACATAACAACATAGTCTTTAACAAGTATAGGGACTCCAAATACTTGACTACTCACCAGGTTGCTTGCAGTACTACTAAGTATAATGACACGAATAACAACTTGTGCAATTGTAGGAATCCAAATAATTGTCTACTACAGAATAATTGTTTGACTAGTTCTGTAGTTTATCTTAGTACAATCTCTTCACTAGAAAACCCAAATATATATATTTTTTTTACATTGGTAGCACCATGAATTCATTCAAGGAACGTTGGCGGGGGCATATGAAATCTTTTAATGACAGTAATTATAAGTACAAGATTAATCAAGAGAGCCCGAACATGTAACTCCCTATATGTCCCGCGTTATCTATGTCTTAACGAAAAATTTGAAATAATTAGATTTAAAAATAAGACCCATCTCTTAAATCAAACTGTAAACACCGTTATAAATTTAACTTATTATAGGGGTTGTAATACTTTCAATGATAATGATATGTCACTGTATATTTACTTTTATTACTTTTATGTTATTACTTTTATTACCTGATGGTCCACCTGTTGATGCGGGGGGGTGTTGGTGTACGTGTACTGTGTTGTTCGTGTCTGCATGTGCGGGTATGTATGTGTGTAGTGATTTTTCAAGCGTAACTCAGATGCGGCACAAGGCCGAAAATAAGGGGCACCTAGTGAAGATCGAACTCACTACTCAGTCGTAATAGTTTTAGCCAGACAAGCTTGCTAAACATTACACCACCTCGAGGTGCCCTGGGCATGTAAGTGTGTATGTATGTTTCTACTGCTGAATGTATATATGTATATATATATATATGTACGTGGTTTGTTTTTGTTTTAAAGGAAAAAGGTAAAAAGGAGGAGAAAAGGAGAGGAGGCTAATATATATATATATATATATATATATATATATATATATATATATACAAGTCCAGGTATGTTGTGTATGTATATTTCTATTTACGTGTACTTCTGTATGTATGTATGTATGTATGTACGTGTATATATGTAGGGATACATGTATTTGCGTGTGTATGTATATATATATATCTGTGAGAAGGATGGCAGTGTCTAGAGATCTCGTTCGGGGCTGTTTGCTTTACGACTTCAAAGTGGGCTTATCAGCAGCTGCATCAAGTCGTCGCATATGTCAAGCATTTGGGGATAGTGCTGTGGATGAACGTACTGCAAGGCGTTGGTTTCGAAACTTCAAGTCGGGAGATTTGTCTCTCCATGATGAACCTCGCAGTGGATGACCGCAGTTCTTGAATGGAAGACGGTCATTGAAGAGGACAGTAGTCTAACGTGTGGTGAACTTGCAAGACAGTTCAACGTTTCCGATGAAACAGTTAGACTTCACCTGCACCGCCTAGGTAAGGCGTACAAACTGAGTAAGTGGGTTCCGCAAACGTTGTTGGAGGTCCACAAGGGACAACGAGCGGCAGCCTGCGTATCGCTGCTTTCTCGCCACCGTACCGCATCCTTATTCAATCGAGTGCTTACCAGTGATGAAAAGTGGGTTCTGTACGGAACACCCAAGCGTTCCAGACATTGGTTGTCTCTTCAGGATGCTGTCCCTCACACCGCAAGACCGCCTATGCATCCACGCAAGATTATGCTTTGTGTCTGGTGGACAGGTCGTCAAGTGGTTCATTATGAACTGCTACCAACGGGCCAAACGGTCACTGGAGACCTATACTCGCAGCAATTGAAACGTGTGCAACAGGCATTGCGCCAGAAGTGAATCGCAAAGGTGTGCTTTTCCTCCATGACAACGCCAGGCCGCATGTCGTGCGAGTGGTCAGGGATACCATACAGCAACTTGGGTGGGAGACTTTGTGCCATCCACCTTATTCACCTGACCTTGCGCCATCCGATTACCACCTCTTCCACTCCCTGGATAATCATCTTCGTGGGAAATCCTTCACCGATGAAGCAGATTTGCGCAAAGCCCTCACGGACTTCTTTGCGTCAAACCCCCCGAGTTCTACCGCAAGAGCATTGAACAGCTGGAGACACGTTGGCAGAAGGTGTTGGATGCCGATGGCGATTACTTCGAAGACTAAGTATAAATTACACATGCTGTGAAGCTTTTTCTTTCTTTTTTTTCCTTTAAAAACGGACAGAACTTTTTGGTTACCTTGTATTTTTCTTTTTCCCTCAGTAATTTTATAATTTTAAACTTAATAGAGATTAATTTTTAAAATGGGTAATTTTAATTTTTTATTTCAAATTTTATCATATAATTTAATACTTATTAGTTAGAATAAATTCTATTTTAGTCTAACCCCAACATTAAGTCATTAAATAGTTATTATAACCTTAGTTTGTTGTCAAGTTTTTTGAATTCTCATATACTTGTATTTTTATTGGTCATTCCAGCTTATGTAATAGCGTTTCCTCTTGCAAGGGGTGGTTAATTGACTTGAGCCTTTTAAAACCCTTTATTCTACATTCAACATCATCATTTGATAAGACACCAGAGGTGTTGAAACAAAATGGCTTTTTTGTAGTGATTTTATAACATATTTATGTTATAATTTTCGAATAAATAATTATATATATATATATATATATATATATGACAAAGTGGACAAAAGTTTTCTTGTGACGCGTTTCGTCCATTAGGACTTCATCGGAATAAATTTGTTATGCTGGCATGACAACACATGCGCTAGAACGAGGGATACTGGTAAAATTTAAATTTATTTTTTTTAATCCAGGCGATTTCATATAGACTTCTTTCTTTCTTCATCACTTTTAATATTATATATATTTAATTCCCCTTTAAAACGTTCAGTTTTATGCACTATATATATATATATATGTGTGTGTGTGTATGTGTGTGTGTGTAAAAGGGAAAAGTGCTTCTATGAACAGAATATGAATTCTACTTGAAGCAGCTTGCATTGACCACTTATACCTTTGGCAAATAAATTAATTCAGAACTTCGTACTCTAACCTGACGTTAATCCCAGGCATCTCAAAATGAGCAAACCGCTCTCCCATAACACCACCCCCACAAAAAATAACAGTAAAGATATATTACAAATATCGCTAACTTTACAGGGTACACACACACACACGCGCACACACGCGCACACGCACACACACACACACACACACATATATATATATATATATATATATATCTGTGGCTGTGTATGCGCGCGCGCTCATATGTATGTGCCTATACATACATATATCTATAAGTTCATTTCTATAAGGTAGGATGGGCGAAACTTTCCACTGTGATACATTCTCTAATTTTCTCACTCTTCAGTTTACAAATATATTATAATATAGGTCAATTGGGCATGATGTAATGGTTAACAAGCTTGTCTAGATTAATGAATTCGATTTTCACTGCATGCTCTATACTTGCGACCTTGTGCCACATTTAAGCTACGCCCATTAAATCACTATATATTCTAAAATACACAGTTCCATAAATATTTTAAATGTTTGAAATATTACAAGACGAATAATGTTTCGCCTAAAATGGCCGATGTTTTACAGATAACGAAACATCCCGAAATTACAGTCGTAAATTGCAGTTGAGTTATCATCAGAATTTAATAGTAAATATTGATTCACCTAAAGTAAACAGGTGTTGCCGGCAATCAGTTCGTACGTATACAAATGCATGCACACAAGTATACTTTCATCGCCATAAATGCGTATAAACATATGCCTAAGTAGATACAATCCATTACTAAAAGCCGTTTCCCTCCAAGGAAATATTTAGTATTCATTGACCGAGAAGCCAGTACTGCTTTCGGTTGAATTTTTATAAAATCTTTCTCTGAAATCAATTTTTCAGGAAAATTGTTTTTTTTCAAGTTCAGTCGCTGTTATCGCACTTTCCAGTATCGAGAGTAGTTTCCTATCCAATCTTTTATTTATAGTAGTGTGGAATGTTAATATATGGATTATGCCATTTTTTCTTCGAGTTACATGTGCTATCCATTTTAGTTGTTTCTGCTGTTGGTTATCGTCAAGTGATGCGGCTTCGATTATTTGGTACAGTTCTTAGTTTTTGATTCTGTAGCGCCAGTCCACAATAAGAAATATATTTGTCAAGATCATCAGGCTTTAGGCGCTTAAAGCCGTTTTTAATTATTGATATGAGAAAGGCGGTTGTATACAGCTGAGAGCCCAGATATTTCCGAACGGTTTTGGTGCCATGCATGAGATTCATATGAAAATCTCGATCTAACGATGTTGTTTATGAATATGACTCGAGTTTTCAGGTTGATGTTTTGATATTATAGTAATTAGCAGTGTTGGGGAAAAACTATCTCTAGTGCAGCATATTCTATGTTCAATTTCTTTTTCTCCTATACTAAATTTCTTATAACCGCTCGATACGCTGAGGTATTTAAAGTGTTTGGTATTTATTAATTTCACATACTGAATAATTTTTATGATGGATTCGGAATATGTACCATCGCTGTTTTCATTCCAATTATATATATATATATATATATATATATATATATATATATATATATATATATATATTTGAGCAGAAAACTTTCATTTAAACATATTTCATTAAATATGCCAGACAAGGAAGATTTAATTAATTTCTAATTAGTTTTTCCATCATCTTTACGCTTTTCAAACTTGTAGGCGTAAGGGAGTAGAGAAATTTTCCATAATATTCATTCTGCCAAGTGTTTTCGAGCACTTATTTAGCCATTTTCTATCCTATCTTTTCACTTTTTCAGTTGTAATTTATTTTTGGATTGTTTTCAATAGAAGCGTTTATTCCAAGCCTGGTATGAATAATGGTTGATTCTAAACCTGAAGATGTTATCATTGTAGTGGTTACGGACGTATCTACTCGGGGTTAATCGCTTTTGAACTTTGTTACGGTTGGACAACGAGGACTGGTCAGCAATGCTCAATTCTTGGTCTGATCTAACTCTTATAAAGATAAAGCATAGCAACAGGAGTTAGATATTTGATGGGAGCCATATAATGATAAACGACCAATTTTCCAACATCTTTAGCGATGGTAAGAATATACGAATTCCCGCTGAGGTTTGGTGTGAGCTTTAGGCGTTTGAAACAACGACTCATTTAGTGTATTTTGGGTCTGCCCGATTGCGATGAAACATTACACGCTTTGTTTCGGAGGTACTGAATAATACAAGCCAGTTGCCACCACCATTATGCTGTGAAATGAGGTCAGAGAGATCACGATTAGCCGCAAAGCACAGGTCATCTGGATATTTGAAGATGCACCTACACACCGTGTTCTTAGGTAGATCGTTAATGAAAAGATTAGGGCTGAGGAGAAATCCTTGGTAAACGCCAGCATTGATTTCAAATGGCTCATAGGATTGACCAAACATGAAAGACTTGATAACTAAGTAGACTTTTCAAGAGATTCCATAGCTGAGAAGTTTGTGTAATAATCACCTTTGTCGCACATTGACAAAGGCCTTCGAAGTATCGAAGGCGACCGCTTTCGTCGAGATGCATTTATTATTAAGCACTTCACTATTCTGTGTGTGATTATCGTTAAAATATTAACAGTGGATCTAGAGGAGAAAAAAAACATATTCCTTGTCCCGTAGGAGGTTGCTTTTACTGAGGTAGTCAACAGCACTTTCCTGTTGATGACTGCTTCAGAAAGTTTTCTAATGATTTAAGGATGCTTATGTGGCGAAATTGTGATAGGGGACGAGGGCTCGCTTGCTTTCTTGCACACAGAACATGATCTAAACAACTTCCATAGGCTTGACAAACATTTCTTCTTCAGGCAGCTGCTAAACAGATTCTCCAAGAATGGTTTCCAAGAATTAAGGCTTTTGAAAACAACTACAAGGATTTTATTCAGACCAGTAGATTTCGTAGTCCAAGCTTTTGATAATGCTGTGGATTCCGTGAATGGAATCCTGCACAAATAAATAAACAACGCCAGTAATTGAGATAGAAAAAATAAGTGTATTAAACGTAACAATACAAACTTGAAGTGAAGATTAATAGTCCAGGAATGCGGGTTAGTAGAAAGTACATGTACAAGTCTCTGTAAGTAAAGCCGTAATATATATATATATATATATATATATATATATATATGGACACTTGTATAACTCTCTGAGAATAACCTGTGTCTGTCTCCGTATCTTTCAACGTATCTCAACGTTTCTTCAGGTATCTCAAACGTATCTCAACTAGCAGGTATTCTCTCTGTCAGTATAAATATACTTTGGACGAGTCCATATGTAAAAAGGGGAAAGCCCCACAACAGATAAGTCTGGAAGTCTCCCGAGACCATAGAAATATCACAAAGCCTGTGCCTCGTGTTATGGGAGAACCCAGGTAAGGAATGACACTTGTTTTTTAAAGTTCGTGGCAAAGTTCATTGCAAGGAGCTTAGCCTTATCTGACGAGAACGGAATAACCCCAGGCTCACTCATAATTGTGAGCACCAACTGTCTGCCGCTATTGAGATTTTTTTTTCAGAACTAGCGAGATCCAAGTTTCATTTACTTTAAAATAACAAAAAAAAACTTTGACTGCCTTCGAATAGCTGTTCTTTGCATTTTCCGGTAGTCACTTGCAGTGATTGCACGCGGTTCGGAATGAGGCGAGAGGCTCTATTACAGCGATCCCACTGACAAAGACGGTAGTAGTGGTTAACGTGGGTCATTCAGAACATTCAGGCATGAACCAACACTTGTTATTTTTATTGATATTTTTAATGGAGGATAAAAGATTTCCTTGCCGGCGAGAAGCCATTCGGAAATAAGTGAGGTTTTGGAGGATCCGTTTTTGAAGAAAGCTGAGAGAGCTGCTTCTGCTATGTAAAGCTATATGATCTGTCCTTATCAGCTTTGTAGCATCGGTAGTTCTATGAAATGGCATCTCAGTGGATAAAATTTGAAATGGATCAAACAGTAGTCTGAGGTGCTGAAGAGAGGTTAAACAGCAGAACATTGGTCAGAGTAGGAGGTAAGGAAGAGGACTAAAGAATTAGTATCATGTCCAGCTGTATCGGGAGCACGAGTAGGTTTGTCCACATTCTGGGTCATCTCGTAAGCTATGAGAAGTCATAGCGTTATTTCTCTTTTTCGGCGTTTCTGTTTGAGTGGACTAAGTCTGTTCTAACAATTAGCAAGAGTAAATATGAGATGCTTTTTAGAAGGACTTTCAATTGTAGGAATTGTGTCGTATGTCTCAACAACTCTTATGCTAAATATTTACCGTCTGAAATTTTTAAATCGAAACACAATGGACACAGTAGTTTGAATACATGAAAGAATATTGACAATAACCTGCCTCAAAATTCGAATCAAATCTAAATCGACATGATATAATTTTCGATGGAATACTTAAACTATTTTATCTGACAACCTCAGAAATTGATACCCGTTGTATACATAGTCTGAAATGTGCGATCGAAGAAAGAAGTTCCAGGTTGGGTGACTGACCCCTAGCAAAGTTAACAGCTGCCACTTCTTGTTGAAATAAGATTGTTAGGAGGGACGTGTTAACCAAGTGATACACTTACACTTCTTCGTAGATTATTGGGACAAATCAATGACGAAACAAAATATCTGACGATAGAACATTTGGATTCGTGACATTCCAAAACACCTTGCTTCAAAGTGAATTCAAGCAGCTCCAGATTTGTATGTATCATTTATGAAATAATGACAATAATTCATCTCAGAAGGTAAAATAAAACTAGAAAGGACTGAGAACTCATCGACCAAAATCTAATGACCAAAGTAATCAGAATAATTATGTTTTTACATAACTCGTAATAATTGATCAAGTCATTTTGGGATTTGAACAGTTGTTCTTCAATGTACCACTCCAGTTCCTTAAGAAAATGAACTTTCATTTCTAAATGAGTCATGAGCAAGTATAATTATGATTTAAAATTAGAAGTTAAATTTTGTTCGACTGCTTCATGAGAGTTGTATGTTTGTCATTCATGATAACAAATGTCAAATAAATTAGCTGTCTGTTGAATTCCAAACGACCAGGGAAACTTTTTCGGCGAAAGCCCGCGGCTAATCAGTGTCACGTGATAAGAGAATGATGAAACAAAACAATTCAAAGAGAAATCAAACCTGGCAATGGATACAGAAGCAATTTTGTTTCCGTTATTTTATGCGAATGTCGATTGCCATTTTAATAAAAATTATATTCTGTATTTCAGTCACAGGGGCCAAATGAAGACAAGGAGGGAGCAGAGGAAAGCAGTGAGTAACCGACATGATTAGCTTGTGTAAATGAATGTCGGAACAGAGATGGGAAAATATAGTAAGAGCTCTGACGGATATAGGAAGTTGCAGAGAACCATGATCACCAACTTCCTGATGGAATACTGCACATAGAAGATCAAAGGTATGTCGAAGACAAAATCAGGATCAAGATGATAGAGGATTCATGCATTGAGATATTTAATTTGAAGTTGATATGGATTTGATTGAACACACAGACACAGACACACACACATACACACGCACACACACACATATATATATGTGTGTGTGTGTTGTCTATCCTAATTTTTTGGATGAGGAGTTATTATTTACTCAATAATCCGACATTCTGTGGTCCTGTAACTGATATGGGCCGACACTTTAAACCAGCCATCGTTAAGCAGCTACAAGAGCAACACCACGCGTTGTTTACAACTTTCCACGGCGGCAAACAGCAGTAGAGTGATACGGTCTTGCTAGTTTCTTATACATAACTACATATTTACCCATTCAGAAGTGTAAGTTTATACTATTTTTTGTTTTAGGCGTTTGTATTGCATGAAATGCTATAAAAAAAAACTAGTTTAGAAGAATTAATGATTGTTTTATTTCCTGTTTTAAGCTTATTTCTATCTTTGATAAAGGCAATATACAAGGTGCAATGGATAAAGTGTCGTCTTAAAATATGAAAATAACACTGACATCTCATTTTAATAGATATATTTGCCAAAATTACACGATATTATCTTGAAATGTTACTGAGTAAATTTATTTAATAAAATTGCCACGGCTTTCAGGCAAGTTCGGAATCTCCTGCAACTCTTCTGGACGGTCTCCTTGTTTAAGTTGGTGAATGCTGCCATAATTCTTGACTTTAGTTCATCTTTGATGTTACAAGGAGTTTTGTTGGTTTCATGCTGAACAGCACCCCACACATAATAACCAAGGGGATTGCAGTCTGTGGAGTTAGTTGGCTAGATGTGGTCACCAAAATTGTTTGACAGCTATGACTGGATTCTCCTGCTTGTTTGGCATAGTGCAGAGTCCTGTTACCAGATATAGGGTCTTCCAGCAGCCACCCTCTTGATCTATAGCAGCACTACCTCCTCAAGACACTTGATTGTAGGCCTCCGGGTTGAGTCTGAGGCCATCACCATCAAATTCTTTTCTTATCAGATCGAACAAAGTTTTCGGAGCTGCCGTACCATTATAATCACCATTAGACTCATCTAACTCTTTCGGAATCCTCTGCACTGTCCTCAGATTGACATCTAAACACTCTGAAATGTTCATATTGGACCCTTCGGCGCGAATGCCAAGCAGTACATCATGCCGTTTCCAAATTTCTGGCAGAGTGAAATGCTTCATGGTGCTCTTTTGCTCACAGACGGTGCCCAACTGACCCTACTGTGTAGTAGACAAAATCAAAAACAAACAGCGCGCATGCGCAAAATTAAAAATATAAAATGTCGACAATTTACCCATCACAAACTGTATATGTGGAATGAGCTGGTAAGTTTTATGTTTACATATTTTTTAGGGGTGGTTTCTGTCATCTGGCATTTTCTGTGGTCCTTTACTGAACTGGTTCCGAGGCTGCTGGATTAAGGTGCTTGGACTGTATTTTCATTCGGTCTATTGTCCTCATCTTTGGTCGTTAGTTTCTGAGCGATTAGTAACTGAGTAAATCCATTACGCTTTAACCATCAGTGACGATGATGTGTGTCTTCGTGTTAGCACAATCATCAACGGATTCTGAACAAGTTCATTCGTATATCTAATTTTATTCATTGTTGAAAACACTAACATTCTAATCGGCCACACCGCTCATGTATGCACACATGTATTTATGCATGTATGTATGTGCGTGCATATACGTGAGTGTATGAAAACTATAAAAGTGTGTTGAAAAGTTCTCAGCTTGGCTCACTTTCCAAAATCAGTATCTCAAGAACTAAACACTATAATGCAAGTAGGGCCGACCAGGAACTTTTCAACTGCTCTTTATATTTCTGTCACTAACTCTATATCAATTAGAGTCCACTTATATCAATCTTTAATAAATGTGATAGTAGTTTCGACAAAGTTAAGTTATCGGTGTTTACTTTCTTCGAGAACTTTGGAAGGAAACATTTCCTAGAAGAGACTGGCGCTAAACCATCTTCTCCGACTATAAATAGCAGTTTAACTTTCAAGATGGTCTAGCGATCTATTCATCGATGTTAAAATATTTCTTAGCTTCTAGTGCTCATTTGTTAAATGATAATATAATTTACTTTCGAATTAACACAAAATGAAATGTATTTCAAGTGAGCCGACTATTCCTTGCTCCTTTCTCAAACACTTCTACAACACTTCTTTGCTATAAGCCATTATCACGAGCAGCTATTTCCGTTAACAAACTGATGGAGGAATTAATACACTGATTTCGAAATCGATGTTTCAGTCCAAGTAAAGAAAAGAAATTTGTGCTCACAATCAACCAAATTTCCCTCAAGATATTCATAATCTTAGCGCTTTAAGCAGTGTTATATATTTACAAACCTCTAGTGCTGCTACATATTTAGGAAATTTCCATAGAGCTATATATTTACGAACCTCCATTACATATTTTCTGAAACTTGTTGCTCGTATTCTTCAATTTGAAATGTATTGTCGCTACACTTTAATACTGTCGCTCTCTTTTCTCTGCCTATTTCTCTTTATACTGAATATTCAAAAATAATATAAAGCAATGCATACAAGCCATTATTTGTGAGTGCGATCTTCGCTGGATGCTCCGTAAATCTGACTTAGTACCAAATATGGTTTAGTTCCCGAAATATTTTCGCTCCCAACTATTTTCTTTAAATCAAAGCTGTTATTCATCATGACGGTCGTCTTTGAGTATAGAATCCAGAGGTTAGGAGTGAATATTTCGAAGACAGTAGGAAAGCGTTGTTCAGGTTAGCAGTGGATAGTTCGATAAAAGTAGCAGAGCATAGTTCGGCCTTCTGTTTCTCTTCGCCTGACAAGCTGGACTGGACATTCGGGTAGAGTAAACAAAAATGGCTGCCTTTATACACGACGGATATAATGTCCTGCGTCTTCTGATTGGTTAACCTTCTATTGGTAGACTATAAAGCGAGTCAAGGCATTTGGACTAACTTACTAGTTATATATATATATACATACATATACACAAAAAACTGTAACAAAAGCAACGAGTATTTTATATTTGAATAAATTTTTTCTCTATTTCATATTTTTATATATGCATTCATGCCTTCTTCGCTTTTTCTCTGTTGTTCATTCTACGCAATATAGTTAATCGTTTAATTTATAAGTCTTTTAAATATTTTTTACGGGATTTTCATTAATCATCTTTGATTTCAAGTCGGATTTTGATATTAAGCAAAAGAATTCAGTTTATATATTATAAACCACAGTAATTAACCAAAACTAGCGCGACTGCATTCCTCCTCGTCCAGGAAATTAACAATTGGTGAACCGTTCTAAGCATGATCATCATATCAGACTTAATTTTAAGTTTTATATTTCAATTCTGTACGTAGATTAGATATTTATTAAGCTTAAACTCAGGAGGGCATAGGTTTTGGTTGCACTAGGTTTGCAACTAGGATTATAATGTCTTTATTAAAAAACCAACTTTTAAAATTTCTTATTTTTATCCGGGTTTGAATGCAACCTGATCCTACCTACTGATAACATCAAGTATGAGGTGGTGAGTTATGTAAAAGAAAAAGAAAAACTTTATATTATCATTAAAATGGAAGTACAACAATTTTATGTCAAAATAATTTTCGCTATCATTAAAGGATGTTCTGCTAACACAAAGACATTCAAGGAAAACCGATGTCTATAAAGGCTGAAATGCTAACAAAACCGTTAAATATGAAGATAATAATATGGATAATTCGTATGATAAAGGCAAGATTAAAAACTTCAAACAAAACTGTAATATCCAGGCAGCCAAATCAAAACAACATGAATAAAGATCTACATTTATGTGCCGCGTCCCTTCATGTTGTGAGAGATCATGGCTCTCCATAATTCCCTATACTCTGTATTTTTAAGTAATTTTGGTCTTATTATCCCTCCCAGTTCCTATTCTGCCTACCATTCACAAGAAGTTCGCTACATACAGTAGTATAAGAAACGGAAACAACAAAGACATAAATATGTGTATTATTTAAAATGTAATGCATGATTAGCAATGAAATTTTTACCGAATAAAGATTAGGGTGTAATGCATAAATATTATACAAAGTTACAAGAATTTACATAATAGTTTTTTTTTAAAATAAAGATTAAATGGAACAAAGGAAATAAGCTACTGGACAAAAGTTAAGGAACGATGTTAATAATTTGCATAAACTTTTAATTTACATTGTTAAAAAACTCGATGGAGCTTTTCAACAATAAGTAAAAGTTCATTTATCATTAGGACTTTATTTTTAAGCAATATGGCAAATTCTACATACAAAACGCTCTCTTTTGAAGAAAAAAACTCATTTTCGCTATCAAGAAAAAAAGTCAATTTCAGAAATTTCTGATATTGTTCATAGGTCTAAAAGTGTCGTTCATCATGTATGTAGCAGGTATAAAACTGATAAAACGTTAGATGCAAAACCAAAAACCGGCAGACCTCCAAAATCATCGCAAAGAGAGGATCGAAGAATTGTTAGAATATCTACAAAAACCGTTTTAAAACTGATACATCAATTGCCCGTATATTTAATGAAGAGACAGATAATAAGATCTCGTAGTTTAAAAAATGCAGGATTGCATGCCCGTATTCCAGCATCGAAGCCTCTCATTTCAAAACAAAACCAAAGGGCGCGCCTGAAGTATGCGAGAGAACATGTTGTTAGGACTCACGCACAATGGGATACAGTTCATTTCAGTGACGAGTCCAAGTTTGTTATATTTGGTTCTGAGGGCAAAACTTACGTACGCCGTAGAACAGGTGAAAGACTGTCTTCTCAATGTGTCAAGAAAACCGTTAAGTTTGGTGGCGGCAGTGTGATGTTGTGGGGAATGATTTCATCTGCAGGAGTTGGCCCTATCATCTGCGTACATGGCAATATCAATGTTGAGATTTACAAAAGTCTTCTTCAGCAGCATGTGGTACCAAGATTGCACCATAATCTTTATGAATCTCCTATTTTCATGCAGAACAATGTACAAGGCTCAGAAGGTTATGGCTTTATTTGAAGAAGAAGGAATCACCCTAATGAAGTGGCCAGCCCAGAGCCCCGACCTGAATCCAATAGAAAATGCTTGGATGATAATTGGAGAAAGGACTCAGAAAAGAAACCTGAAAAACCAGGATCACCAATGGGAGTTATTGAAAGACGAATGGGAGGCAATTACTGCTGATTTTTGCAAGAAATTAATTAGATCATGCGGTCGACAATGCAGAGAAGTCATTGAAAATAAGGGTATGTTTACCAAATATTAAATTTTGTTGATATTTTGTTCACAATCAAGTATTAACAAGATCGTTCCTTAACTTTTGTCCAGTAACTTTTTTCATTTGTTCCATTTAATCTTTATTTAAAAAAAAATATTATGTAAATTTTTGTAACTTTGTATAATATTTATGTATTACACCCTAATCTTTATTCGGCAAAAATTTAATTGCTAATCATGCATTACTTTTTAAGTAATACACATATTTATGTCTTTGTTGTTTCCGTTCCTTATATTATGGCAGCTACTGTAGGTTACTTGTTATTTTCTTATCATCCTCTTCCTTTCAGTATGTTCCGTGAATGTCAAATTCTTCAAGACCTCATGTTTTCCTGAAATTTCAACTCTCTGTTTCTGATTCTAAGTGCAATGTCCTTTTTGTTTCCATCTTCCTTAAAACTTCTTCATTGCTCACCTATTCTGTTGTCGCGCCTCTTACATTTCCTACACTATGTTGAGCGCTCACCGATCAAATTCAAATTGCGTAAATACATCTTCTGCGCATCGGCTCCACGTATACATCCACTTTAACCAAAAAAAAAATGAACAGTATATTATGACGAGTCAGAGCCACTTCTGCTCAAAAATCAAAACCTTAATTTCGAGCCGATTGACGAATTTATATATACAAATACAAACAGACCTAAAAGAGACCAACATTTGATGTAAACATCAGCACACTGAGAGAGAGAGAGAGAGAGAGAGATACGCAACACAGATCAGTGTTTGATTTCAACACCGACGCGTTGAGAGAGAAACGCCACCGACAACAGACAACACCAATGTCCACTTCACTTTTAATTTCACCATTCTCTATTACAGTTGCCTTAGCATCAGCAATAGATAGAAGTTACTAGTTTTTGTATATATGTAAATAAATTATACATTTATTTACCCATACCCAATGACTTCTTTTGTTTGACGCTTTGAATTACGTTATCCGAGGCAGAGAAGGAATTATCCCCCACAACAGTAACAAGGTTCTATCTTCCAGATTATCCATTCCAGCCTCCGCAACACTGTCCATGGTATTTCCAGCATCTTCCTATAGAAACTCATCTCTTGTCTCTTCATCTGTGTGGAAATTATTCAACATTCACTGCTATATACGAGGACTGATATAGCAATTCAGCACTCTTTTCTTTGTTTCTAATAAAATTTCTTGTTTCTTAATAATTTCTTTAGCTTTGGAAAGCAACATGCTATTCCAATCCGTCTTCAGACTTCTGTGTCATATTTTCAGTCGTAAGATACTATTAATTATTTGTTGAGGAGTTTACAGGGAGAAAAACTATCTGTATTTATTAGAACTTAGAAAAGCCTCCACTTATTATTATCCGTGTGTATTTAACCAAGCAAATTGTTGCATTACTTCAACGTAATGAAAACTTGTGATGCTTGAACATCAGTGTTCGCATACGCAGCATGTATTTCAGGCGATGAAGACCAACAATTCATCAGAAAATGTTTGCAGCCAATCTGAGAGCAAAAATAAATAAAGTAAAAATAAAAATGTCTGCTACTAGACATACGTAGAAAGTTACCCAAACCAAATAGTAACATTTTTGTTGCTGGTTCAGTATACAAATATAATCCTAGCTTCCCCTTCGGAAAAGACAAATATCTGAAAGGTCACTGACAATTGGGGCGGGCAGGAGTGGTGGTCAAATCAGGAGACGATTTTTATCGCTATCTCATCGTTACTATGTTGACCTAATAGAATTTCTCTTTTCTTTCTTTCTTTCTTTCTTTCTTTCTTTCTTTCTTTCTTTCTTTCTTTCTTACTTTCCTTCTTCCATTCACTTTTCTACTTTCTTTCTTTCCATATTTAATTCTCATATTTTTACTGATTTCTTTTTCTTTCCCATTTTTATTTTCGTTCTTATTTTTCTTTCTTTCGTTTTGTGTATTTTTTGTTCTTTCTTTTCCATTATTTTAAATTTTCTTTCTGATATGAGATATTAATTCATAATTATTGCCTTTCTTTCGTTGCATGTCTCTGACCTCATGTAATATTACTATATTTACTAGGAACACTTGAAACTATGATCATAAATACCAAAAACTATATATTAAATAAAATATTATCCAGCCTGGGAACAGGTTGGCGTATTTAATAAATTGAACAATTAATAAAAAAAAAATAAAAAATAAAAAATAAACGTGCCTGTGAAAACAATGCATAACCTACCTAGTGAGATCGAGTCAATGAATGGAGGAACAAGGTTTAAGAGAGATATGAGAAAGAAAAAAATTATTTAGAGCCACAAATGACAGGAAATTGTGAAGAGCCAGGATCGCCAATGGCCTAATGGGACACAGCACATAGCACATAGAAGAGAAAGTTATTTGCAAATATTTATATTTACTGTATGTTTTTTTTTTAATTAAAAATAAACGAACATAATCTGTTAATAATTAAAAATTTCACTTACTAAAAAAAGCAATATATTAGCAATCTTTTTATCATGGTAATCCGAGGAATTCTAATGACTAGCGGCGATGTTACCATAACGAAATTATAGATTATCTGAAATAGAGGAGATCAAGATGCGAGCCAGATTAATATATAAAGTCACATTGCATTTTAGACCAAAGAAATGAATTACAATTCTGCTTGCTTCTACGTTAGTTAGCGAGTTAACGCGCGTGATACGCACTGCTGCATACCTCAGTTAAATAATGAACCAAGACGGTTTTATTGCGAGGAAAAAATATGTCATAGTCGATGCTTGGTTTTAGCGAAAAAAAGAACGCTTACGTAATAAGATAGATAGATAGATAGATAGATAGATAGATAGATAGATAGATAGATAGATAGATAGATAGATGTGATGTTGTTCTCCTGCTCCAGGTAAATGGAAAAGTCAGTTTTTTGTTTTTGACTTTTTACCCTCTTCCTTCTTCAAATAATAATTTATAGTTACCATTGTTATTGTAATTTTTTGTTACACTTATTAGGGTAGGAGAATTTGCACGGTTGTTTCATAGTTACGAAACTCTCAAGGGGTTTATTTAATCATTAACTTAAGAATCATGATTCATCTAAAAATTCAGATAAGAATAGTACAGCTGTTTTTTTTTGTTTTTGTTTTTTTTAAATCGGCGCCACCCTGTGCAAGGACACAAAGGGTGTGGAAGAATTAGGAACAGAAACATTAATAACGGGTGGAGAGAGAAAAGAGTGACCAGGAGGGCAGTAGATAGCGTTTGACATTGCATTTAAATTTTTGCAGATTAAAGTTGGCTGGAAATCATGAAACTGGAAGGGAATTTCACAAGCGAGAAAAGTAACTGTTAGCATAGAATTTACGGTTACATCTAGTCAACTCAACTGTAAATTGAAGAGATCTCGACGCCAGTCTAGCACTGTGCTTAAATTCGAAAATTCTAGCGAAGAGCTCGGTCGAACAATTCCCATGAAAATATTTATAGAAAAGACACAGAAAGGCAACCTTAGGGCTGTGGGAAAGTTACTGAAGTCGAGCTGTCAGATCAGAACCAATAATCTTGATGATTCTTCTTTGGATTTTATCACGGAACTCAAAGTTAGTAGTAGTATTAGTGGTGGTAACGTTGATTGTAACATTTTAAGTAGTACTGTTGATACTGAAAAATATTGCTAAAACAAATAGCACTGATCTTTCTCTTTATTTACTTGACTTTAAAAAAAATCATAATCTGTGTTGTTTTCTTCTTCCACCTTTTTCTTTCCTTCTTAGTCCAGTTCGTAACTTATTACAACGACATCGTTATCAATGTCTACATCATACACATAGCCACCACCCACCACCGTTCTACCCAGTTTATATTACTTTCCCAACTTGCCAAAATCCCTTTTACTATCCTGGTTTTCAGATTATTACACTGATAGTGTTTCTGTTCTCTTACGCGCTGCAATCAAGAGAAAAATCAACAAACGCCTAAAAATCAAGCTGTGTCCTGATCAAAATGTTAATGCTTATAATATCAACTAGAGTCAGCTGTCTGTAATGACTAAAGCCTTTCATTATAAATATTCATTTTGGCTACATTTATAGATGTTATTATTATTATTAATAATAATTTATTTTCTTTGATTTCTGGTCTATATTTCTTTCTTTCCGGGTTCCAACCAGAGACCTACGGTCAAAAATGGCATCATGACATTTTCCACTGTGTATTTTTTCAGGAAAAACATCCTAAGATCACACATATTTTACATAAGAACTTTGTAAGTCGTGGTCTGTACATGTGAGTGCAATTTTTGTATTTCTTTAAATCTTACGCTACCAGGAATCCCTTCAATGAGTCTATCGGAACCTTTTCCAATTAATCCGAGGGCTCCAACTACAACTGAAATTTTTGATGTCTTGTATACTCGTTTCTTTCCGGGTCCCGACCAGAGACCTAAGATCAGAAATGGCATCATGACATTTTCCACTGAGCAGTTTTGAAAAAAAAATCGTACATATTCTACATAGATAAATCACTTCGTAATGTGTTGTCTGTACTTGTGAGTAGAATTTTTTGTATTTCTTTAAGGCATGGGCTACCAGAGATTCTTTCACTGAGTCTTGGGGTCTTTTCCAATCAATTCGAGGGCTCCAACTACAACTGGAATTGTTAATGTCTTCATGCGCAACATTTTTGAGATTTCGATTTCACGGTCATTGTATTTTGATAGTTTTTCGAAGATCTTCAAAGATACAATCCAGTCTGTAGGAAGTGCCATGTCAATAAGGAGGCAGATTTTGTCATTGCGGTTGCTAATCATGATGTCAACTTTGATTGTTCTGTCCGTGTGTATTCTATAACCGGGTCTGGATGGCCTTTATACCAGTTTCTTACAGTTTCCTTTTTGTAACTGTTGCAGATTTTCTAGTGCAGATATTGGTCCATTCTGTCGTGTCGTGTTTTATATTCAGTGGGTGTCTATAACGCGCAACCTGATAAAAGATGGTCAATTGTTTCTGGATATTTATCACAGAATCTGCATTTTTTCAGTATGTGTGCATGGTAATTTCTAGTTAGCAAGCATTGGCCCTGTGC
This sequence comes from Acanthosepion lycidas, assembly GCA_963932145.1. Taxonomy (NCBI): domain Eukaryota; kingdom Metazoa; phylum Mollusca; class Cephalopoda; order Sepiida; family Sepiidae; genus Acanthosepion; species Acanthosepion lycidas. Next base: position 82,171,471 of record OZ010581.1, read on the forward strand.
AGTAAGAATAAAAAACTTCAGTTTCAGCTTTTAACCCTGCACTACGTAGCCACTGATGGTCACAGGGTCTGTCTACATCAGCTTGTTTGGTACGGGCAGAGTGATGACCGTGAAGCGGTTTATCTTACCATTGTTTCTGTATCTGGTCAGTTGCATTTGCCTTTGCTTTCTTTTTTAAGTATTTTGCAGCTTCATTCGGTGTATTATTCTTTACTTGTATTTCTTCACTCGCTTGAGACTCCATTTTGAAAGTGTTGGTTTCTTTTGTTACTGAATAATATTGCTTAGTACTTTCATGTTCTTTGAGACGGATCATCATCCAATCTTCTGTAGTTTCTAGTATGTTTGAATGCCAATTGTTTCAGTTTTGTAAGACTGATCTAGTTGAACTAATCCTCTGCCTCTTTCGGATATGGGAACATAGAGACGATCGGCATCAACCTCGGGATGATGCATGCGGTAGCAGATGAGAAGCATTATCGTTTTGGCGTCCATTCGTTTAATGTCAGCTATGGCGGAGTTAAGAATGTTGAAACTGTATTTGCACCACAGGGACGGCCAAGGTATTTATGGTTGATATTCTGCTTTTGAATTCGACTCGGTATTCAGTATTAGACGCATACGCCTGTTGTACTGCTTTCTTACCTTCTCTTTCATTTAGGTATGCTGTATTCGCTGATTCCTAGGTACCTATGGGCTTCATCTTGTTCCAGTTGTCTATACTTTGTGCCAAAATCTAAATCCATTGAGCGTGTTTCTCTAATACTTCCTTTCTTGAATGTTACTTTTGTACATTTATCTAACCCGAAATCCATACCCTTGTCGTTACTGAAACATTTTACAGTATTGACGAGACCCATCATCTCATTGTCGTCTTTGACAAAGAGTTTGAGATCATCCATGTAGAGTAGGTGATTGAGTAATTTCTTGTTTAGTTTGTATTCATTGCTATAATTCTTAGTTCATGCGTAAGGGTGATTAAGAGCATACAAAACAGAATGGGTAACAGAGATTCTCCTTTAACGATTCCTCATCGGATATTCAGTCGGTTAAAGATGGCAGTGCCTTTGGTGTGATTTAGATATAATGTCGTTTTACACATTCCCATGCTGTGTTTAAAGAAATTTACTATGACAGGGTAGACTTTGTACATTTCCAATGTCTTAAGTACCCAAAAATGTGGCACACTATCAATGGCTTTACCGTAATCTATCCATGCTGTGCTAAGATTTCTACATCGTCTCCTGCAATTTTCCAGGATCATTTTGTTTCTCAGTAGTTGATCTTTGAAACTATATGAACCTCTCCGGCATCTCTTCTGTTCTAGTGGAAGAATACTGTTTGTTTCGAGAAAGTGCGGTTCGTCAGGACACACGTAATCAATTTATACGTGATGGATAGATATGTTATTGGCCTATAATTTTTCGGGTCATCTGTTTCACTTGTTTTTGGCATGACATATGTAATACCTTCAGAGATCCATTTTGGGATTTTATTGGGATTATTAATAAGCGTTGATAGACTTTATACAAAGGTTTTATGGACTGATGAGAGATGATAGAACCAGAAATTGGGCACCTTGTCATTTCCTTTGTCATTTTATGGCTTCAACTATAGATAAAATGCGTTGTTGGTCATTTTGCTATAAAATATATTGCTGGTCATTTTGCTTCAAAATTGTATTGTTGATACTATTTTATATAAAAATATATTGCTGGTATTTTTATGCTTTTATAATGCTTTGTTTTAGTCTGGAGGTTCTCTATTTGCCCTCACCTGGGGCCCTAACAGGTGCTACCACCCCAGGCCAGGGTTGACCTGCGAACAACAGCAATTAAGAGGTGGTTTCATGCCTCCTCAAAACCTTCAATCTTGCAATCAGAATCTTTGCTGTCAGATGTAGCTTATCGTCATACCCAGGACGCCCTTTAATAAAACTTTGGCTATCTAAGCAGGCATTAATTTCATTGTTTAATTAACGGGGATATATACTCAAATACCTGTACCCACTAAATATAATTTTTAGTGTAATAAGAAACAATGTTGGATTAAAAATTCATTATTGCTTAAAAATATTACATTTATATATGAATAAATAAGGAAATAAATGTATATAATATCAGTCTAGTAAAACGTATTTTGTTTTATTTAATTATAAAGAACATTGACTTGCTACATAGTGTATATATAGATATAAATACATACGTCAGTGTGTTTTAATTATGTGAACGTTCTAATACATTCGTATAAAATGAATTTTTGATAATCGTACGTACATTAATAAATATAGATGTATATTAATTATCAAACTGAATCTCCTAATGAATGCGTTAAAAACAATTTCAATATACTAAAAACGAAGAAACGAATGCTCCCTTAAATGTTAACGTCATTTTTAAAAATTGAGTTATGTCGAGGCGCACTGTTTTTTGGCTAGAAAACAACATTTATTGCGTCATTATAATTTATCCTTTTCATTTTCACACACACACACACACACCTTTTCATGTACAATAATTTCAATCGACTGTGATTTTTTTTTTTAAATTTTGCAATTTTAAGAAAAGTCATTGCAGATCCTGTTGTAAAGTTTGTTATTAGAAGATTGCTCTTAAAATTACAGCATGAATGATTCTGTTTATCTAATGTAATATTTATCCGATTCTTGGTAATGTTTATTTTATAATGTAAACACAGGAGGGGGAGTAAATTGGTTAACTTCACTTTGATGATAAAATGTTGGCGCCAACATTAGTTAGATACGGATTGTTTAATGTTTATTACTATTAGCTAACGATATTAGACGGCAGAGAAATATTGGCTGAATTAGGGCGTTCTTAGAATTTACCAATGGACAAAAAATTCTACTATCTAAAATCTAGATTACCATAAAGGTTACCGATTTCTTATTGTCTTATTATTAATAGTCATATTTTTGCACTATTCTAAGGAACCACACTGTATAAAACTTTTGAATATTTTTATAATATCTGTATACACATTTATTATCACTCCAATCATTGCCTTTTATTGAAATGTTCAAATTAATGCATAAAAACGATAAAAAAAAAATCAGAGTTAACTGTAAGTGGTTGGTGTGAAAAATATCCACTTGCCTAATTTGGTCAAATAAAGAGGTACAATATTTACGCATAATCCCGTCTCAAGCTACAGAGGTGTGGTTCTGCAGAAGAATCTTGTGGATCAGGAAGATGCTATAAACTGATCGTGTAAGCAAAGAGAACATCTTAAAGAAAAAATGGAAACAAAAAGGACATTTATACTCAAAATCAGAAAGAGAAGGCTAAACTTTCTGCAAGACATAATGAGGAGGAAGGGCCTGGAAAATATGAAATATCGAAGGCAAAATGTATAGAGAGAGGCAGCGGGACTTTTAACTGATGAGCTTATCTGAATCGATGGCAGGACGATGACTGGGACAGATGGTAAAAAGACAAATGTTACTGCTAAGTGCTGTACGAGATAGAAAGATGAGGAGAGCCATGACCACCCACATCCTGAAGGGATACGGCACGTAGAAGAACGATTGTTTTGTGATATAATCCTGAACCTAGACCTTACAGCCTTTAAACTATTGTTATTAACCGCCTCCTGCTCTCTTTGCTGGTGTCACTGATGTCAATTTTGAACGCTTTTGTCACCACTTCTTTTGAAATTTTTATGCGCCAAGTACTTCATTATAAAGAGAATCATCCCCCACACAACTTTCTCATTCTCTAAGTAGTTTTAATCCTTTAACATTCCTGTTCTGTCATCTATTCACGCAAACTCATTAAGCGTACTGCCCGCTTTTTCCTCTGTTGCTACTGCTTCCAGTATGCCCGGTGAGTGTTAAATTTTCTAAACCTTCTTTCTTCGTCATGTGTCTCAAAAATTCCACCTCTCTTTTTCTGATTGTATTTACAAGTTTCTTTGTTATTCCTGTTTTTCTCAAAACTTACTCATTGCTTTTATGTTCTATATATGGTATTGTGAATTTTTTCGGTAGAATCACATTTCTGTAGCTTTAATTTCCCCTTCCATGAGGAAAATTTCCAGCATTCACTGCTATATAGGAGGATTTATATTACACAACAGTTCAACATTATTTTTCTTACAATATTTATTTCTGCATTTTGACATATTTCTTTGCCTATTGAAGGCATTTTTCGCCGTTCCCATGTGATTTTGGATTTATGTGTCATTTTTATTATACTAGCTAGAAGAGATAAACATTCTATATTTGCATAATTTTGACGTCTTATACTTTGCACTGTTGCATTTGTTTAAAACTATACATTCGGTCTTCTTACATCTTTCGAGTTGCTGTTAATTTAGAATTAATATTTTGATGACTAATGCGACAAAGATATATATATATATATATATATATATATATATATATATATATATATATATATATATATATATATATATATAGACAGCATATCTTCATTCAAACATGTTTAATTAAATAATATAGGCATATTTGTCTATTTATTTTGTACTGACCTTTTCCAGTTGTCTAATCAGTTTCTTGAAGGCGTCATAGTTTTTTGGTGTTTTTTACCAAAGTATTTTAAACATTTTTCAATTCTGTATCGCGATGAATACATATTTTTAAAAAATGATTATTGTGTGTGTGTGTTGAATCTCGTTACAGAATTGTAGAAGAATGCAGTAGATTTAAGTTATATTACTTAAACTCAAAACCTAACTTATACAACTCCAAATTTGAATTTCTATATTCATAACCAATCAACGACGGCATATGAGACGCGTGGCATTCTTTAAATTCGCAGACTAGATTTGTTGTCTGCTACGAAATTTTAGAGGATCACTTCAGAATATGATTAACAATATTTTTCCTCCTTAGTATGGATATTTAAAAATTGGTAAAATATTTATTAACTAATAAATTTAAAATTAATAAATCTATATTTTTTTTTCTGGAGACAATGTTTCGTTATATAAGAGGTCAATATTTAGTTCGCTTGTTAGTTTTCCAATTAATCTTTGATCAGGTGTCGTTCTGGCCACAAGGAAACTATTATTTTGAATCAAGAAAATCAGCATTGATAAAGATGTTTTCAATTTGATCCAATAGATTTTAATAAGTGTGCCATACTTAAATCAACCACAACTTTGATCTAAAGAATGCCACACTTATTCCTTATATCAAAGTTGTGGTTGAACTAAAGAATGCCACACCTATTAAACGAGAAATTAACTTAGAAAGAAAATTATTATGTAATTTAGTGTCCTCCATAATCTACTTAGATATTCCAGCTTACTTGATATTACATGAGCGTTTCTTAAATTAATTTTTTTTAAAAAAACTAACAACATTTTTGTGTTTTTCTTGGTTTTGTTACAAAATAAAATCCTTTTTTTGACTTGAGAAGGTACCTCAGACAATGAAACCCATCGGCTCTGATAAGTTTTTCTTTTGCCCTTTTACATATATATTCTATCTGAAAAATATTACATACACACACACACACACACACATATATATATATATATATATATATATATATATATATATATATATATATATATATATATAATGGATACATGTGTTTGAGGAGACAACTGACTTTTATCTTTTTTGAATAATGAAATTAGTGTATAACCGCCTAGAGTAGAGATTCAATGTCTTGGTAAAGGAACATATACCACCGGATAGGAATTTAACTTATTTCCAGTTTTAATGACTGATTTCACAAAATAAAACAGTTACATCTACTCAAATGTGTAACTACGAAATAAAACATTTACTGCTAATAAATTCAGTTGATTTATCTCATGCCTAAAGAGTGGAATAATTTCTGCGAAACGTGAAGTCGGAAGACAAGTCGAGGAAACTTTTACTTTATTTACTATATATATATATATATATATATATATATATATGACTAATGTGAGTAAGATTTGTCACTTAACTGATTAATAGATTAAACTTCGGCATTCCGACTCCAGAGTTTCGTAGACAGACCTGTTCATCAATTCTTCAGGGGGTATCAGCAATTTATTTTTACATTTTCTTTCTTTTTATACACATTTAGCACTGGTGTAAATTTTCTTATGTGTTCTCTGAGTTTGTGTGTGCGTTTGTCCGCGTGCTCGTGTGCGCCCGTCCGTATGGATGTCCGTAGTGATTATGTTGCCCTTTTCTTCGGTATTTTAATCTGGTTTTGATCTAACTCGAGAAATGTGATCTATTTTTATTCATTTATTTATTTTTATTCGTGGACATTTTAGCTTTTTTGCTAGGGAAGTTACATTTCATCTAATTACATTGTTATATAAATAATTCATTTAGGCAATAAATATTATATATATATATATATATATATATATATATATATATATATATATATATATATATATATATATATATAGAGAGAGAGAGAGAGAGAGAGAGAGAGATAGATAGATAGATAGATAGATATAATATTAATGATTAAATAGTAAATATTTATATATACACATTCTCACATATGCATACATACATACACATACATATATACACACATACATGCACATATTTAAATATGTTCACTGGGTTATTATTCTGCTTTTTGAATTGGCATTGATGATATCACAAGTATTAATTCTAGGGGGCTAAATTTATAATTAATTGTATTTATTATTGTTAGAATTTATGTTTGTAATTATATATGTATGCGCACATATACACATCTATTCGCACGCGTATATAGACATACGTATGCGTACACGCATACATTAGAACAAGTCTGTGTTCTTTTAATAATAGACTAATGTATAAATGGTTATTTAATTTTTTAAATATCAATATTTACACATAAAAATAAACACACACAGTAATATATATATATATATATATATATATATATATATATATATATATATATATATATATATATATATATATATATATAGTACACACTCCTGTACACCTACGTACGCACTGCACGCACGCAGCACACACGTGTATTAAGTATACAGTATTAAGTAGCGTAGGTAATTCAAATAATTTTATGCTTGTATCATGTTATCATTTATCATTTATTTAATGTTTCATTTTAATTTTATTTAATGGTTAGTAGTTTATTTGTTTTTACCTTTTGCTGTTATATAGTTCGGTATTATTTATGAGGGTTAGGTTAGTTCATTATATGATGTTTTGGTATTTGTGTGTGTGTGCATGTCCAAATGTACATGTACACACACGCGCATATGTGCGGCGTACTTTAATATTTGTTCGTTCATTTGTTTATTAGTAAATTATTATATTATATTTGCTGCTTTTATTTATTTATTTAAGTTTTTGTATTGTTTTTTAAAGTTTATATTTATTTTATTTATATGGATTTCTTTATTTTTAGTTAGTGCTTGGATGACAAAGTGAATATTTATATGACTACATTTGCCCATTATTCCAGTTTTCATTAAGAGTTTATTTTGGTTTTTGAAACTAATAATTGTTAGTTTTTTCTCTAAGCATAATTTACAATTTTTGCTTAGTTTCCTCTTTACTGTATGAGGCTGCTCATTTTATAATTTCCCATTTGATTTTGGCGGGGATATTGTTTTCTTTTTGGGTCTATATGTATTTTGATAGGGTTGTATTTTTGCGTATTTTCCTTTCGAGTGACATTTTGTAGTTAAAATATCTTGCTTTAAGGAATTTTCAGTGGCCTCTATATGACAGTGGCAAACCTTTCGTTGAAACTTGGAAAGTGCTCGGAAGAACTACATTCTTTGGTTCCCTCGGGCCTAAATTTCATGGCAAGCACACGCCATGCCACTTGCATTGTAGCACCCACATTCCCACATTCCAACAGCAGCAACAGCTAAAAACGATATCATTAGAAACCTATTTTATTGAAAAAATTGTTTTACGAAAACGATTTTTAAAATTTCAACCGACAACTCTACTGTCTTTTCGGACAATGAATGCTGAATGTATCCTTAAAAGGAAACGCGCTAATATTACCCATACAGCGAAACAGTCTGTCTGTGGATTACTATATATATATATATATATATATATATATATATATATATATATATATATATATATATATATATATATATATATATTCATAGCAATTCATCATGTCTCGACATATAATCCTGAACACGCACACATACGGAAAAGCACTGGACGGCCGTTTTGTTCTTTAATGGGATTCAAACCCTGACTGTTATGATACGTCGTATACATCATACCATTGGGCCAGCGGGCCACTGTGGCGAAGAGGAAACTAAGTTCCTAGATACATAGGGTCGGTAGAAGATGCGCAATTCTGATGAGTCCCAAAAATGACGAAACGGCTGTGCATTGCTCTTCTGCATGTGTGTGTTTACGATTATAGGTCTAGAAATGATCAATTATTATGAAAATTATACAAATCTACTAATTATTAATACCCAAATTATTAATCGAACAGACAGGTGCGGTTTTTTGATATGCATAAGTACATTAAGAAATACGTTTAAAAATATAAAATGGACGCTGATTGAAAAGTCAACGGCCGGGCCATTTTCCAATCTGATAAAATAAGAAAACATCGGAATTATTTTGGGAACCTATTTTGTGTTTGACCGAGAACGATTCAGCATCTCCTTGTACATTTAAATCTTTTCGTTTGTTTGCTTGCTTTTGCATAGATATATATTTAAAAACCGTAATCCTTGATTATAGACCGCAAATACTTTATCATTAGTTCTCGTGTTTGTTTGTTTTTTATTTTGTTGCTCCCACAAACTTAATCTAAATCCACATGAATTAATGATGTCAAAACTTCTAATTCCTGGCTTCTCCTATCACCGAAATGTTATAATGTGTTGTAAGAAAATTAGTAATCCAGTCCGACACAAAATGTATATTACCCAAAGCGAACACAAAACTTATCTTCCTTGAACTTTATCTAAAAATCATATGCGGCCGTCAAATCTCGCTCTGACTATAGAAATTCTTCCCATTCTATAGATACCATTTGTAATTTTGTTCCTCGATTACACGGTCTATGTCTCAGTGCAAGTAAAAGGTCAAGTTCTAAAAGGGGAATTTCATGACAAACACTCTATATTGGGAATATTTTAGCCATGTAGGTTTTTTTTAAGGAAACATTAAATCTGGAATGGTGACGACTCAGAATTTAGCTAAATCAAGTGGAAATGTTTTATAGAAAATGCGGCAATCTCTCTATTATCAAAGAGATAACAATTTCAGACTAAAAAAAATAGGATCAGATTCATTACTGTTTTGTGGAGGACGAAAGTCTTTCCAAACTACACTCCGCAAAAGAGAGGTACAAACTGAAAGGAAAAATCAGTTCTAAACATCTTTTCATATCAAAACAGATTTCAAATTCTTTTCTTCCATCCAGTTCCTTTTTAATTAGAATATTTTTTTTATCCTCATTGCAATTTTCAAACATCATCGGAGTCTGAAGATCGTCTTAAAACATGAAACTAGCAGTCACGATACAGTATTGATATTTACGTCTACATCTATGAACACTCTATCTCCGATACTGGGTACAATAAATATGGAAAATCATAAACAATATATATATATATATATATATATATGTGTGTGTGTGTGTGTGTGTGTGTGTGTGTGTGTGTATATATATATATATATATATATATATATGTGTGTGTGTGTGCATATATATATATATATATATATATATATATATATATATATATATATAGATATATATATATATATATGTGTGTGTGTGTGTGTCCAGTAAATGAAAGTAGGTATACGAGCGAACGATCGTATATAAATACATATAAATACTCTGTTGTGTAAGAAAAAATAGTGCTCAATTTTAAGAAACAGAATTATTTAACACATATATTAGGAAATATACATATCCTGTTTATTTATATATATATATATATATATATATATATATATATATATATATATATATATATATAACGGTCAGTCTACACTCAGCACCTAAAGATTGCGTTAAAGAACAGTCAGCATATATAGATCAGATATATGCGGGTAGCAATTACTTCCATCATGCAAATCCCCATCTTTCGTATTTAAAAAATTTCAGCTGTAAACCGTTTAAATATATTAATGGGCATTCGGAATCGTGTTTTTTAGTGTGAAGTTGTCGCATGTTATTGATGTTTTGTCCGTCTTTTTATTTTTTTATTCTAGACCAAGAACAAACTTCGCACACTTAACAATTTCCTTATGCTATTTTATTTTAAACCTCATATATCTACAACGTATAAAGCGAGTCTCCATTAATTAAGCAAATGACAACATCAACGATGAAAGAACGTAAATATAACTTTTAATATCCGCTTAGGATTTTTCACTCTCCGATTTATTGATATTCATAAAATAAACGCATAAATATCTCTACACACATTACAGACATTGGCTGTGTATTTTGATTGAACAGTTTTCATCTCATCATTCTTCTCAGAATGTCACGAACAAAGAAACATGATGGAATTCCGACAAAATTTAATGTGACTATGTTTTCAGAACGACTTAGAACGACAAAGAAGAGCACTTTCATATTTCAAATTATATACAGATTTATCAAGACATCGTTTCGAACGTCACACCGTTTTGGACGTTGCCATAACTGGTAACATTTCAGAAATTTCATAGTGAAGCTTTTAGTCAGTCCACGAGAATAGATGTTCTCAAATCAGTTCCCTACCTAAAGTGATATTCTGTACCAATTACTTCTGACTTAACTTATTCTCTTGATGTCATTCGCCTCTTCCACCGAACAAGATTATATGACATTTTGCATTACCAGTACCAGAGATTGAACTCCCGACTATCAAGTAACTATATTCGTTTTATCCAGTCGGCTATACGCCCTTTGTATTTTATATTAAAATGTAATATATATGTCACCTCAAAAATTCACGCAAAAATCTTTTAAAGAATTATCGATTCAAGAAAACACTTTCTGAAAAATTAAATGCATTAAAGCAGACATTGTGATGTACTACAGATCTTTTTCTCAAAGCTGGAGAAAGATTCAAGTTAGTAAAATCGCATGTACATCTACGATTTCTTTAGGATGTCTCGTGTAAACTGATTCCAGTGGTTTTATGCGTCTATCAGTAAACACTATCAGAGAAGCCATCTCGAGTTTACTGCCAAAGTGCAGAATTACAAGCCTTCTTTTTATTTATTGATTTTGATTGGAAAAACTGATAATTCAAGTATGAGATAGGCCTTTTATACTTACCAAAAGATAAATATCTGAAAATATATATTCGCGAGGTGGTGCTACTGAAAAGTTGGCATCTAATAAGAAATCCTTCCCCAGAATCTGATGTTTGGTTATTTGGTCAGCTTTTTTATGACAGAGCCAGAAAAATTTTAATACTATCGAGTATATTCACGTACATGTATACCGCACTCAGTACAGAATATCTTTCTCTCACACACACACACACACATAGATACACAGACACACACATTTTTTATCTAACTCACGCTCTATCACAGTGTTTCCATTTGTGGACAGAATTATTCACCCCCACTTCCATAATTGCAAATAAATGTGTAATATCTCAGATTTTCATGGAAACTTCATGTGTAATTTTTTCACAAATGATGGAATAATGGATTTGAATGAATGTGCAGTGATTCCCACAACAAAATTTTTATTTTAATCTCAAACAATAATAAAAAAACAAACATGAAAAATCATATAACATAGAACAAAATTCCTGTCTCAACAATTAATTGTTCAACGTTTCTTCTTTATTATTGCTTTTAATCGTTTTTGTATAGTTCCTTAGAAGATCACTACGCACACTGATAGGTATTTTGCTCTATTCTTTTTTGGCAATAGCTTCTAGTTCCTCCAAATTCAAAGAACTTCTTTCTCTTACTTTTTCTTTCAAATACGCCCATAGATTTTCAATGGGGTCTAGATCAGGAATTTGTCCGGTGCACTCTAATACAGTAATTTTGCTGTCATCTAATTATTTTGTATTCGGTTGGTGCAAAAATAATGACGTAATAATGTCGTTTTTTGACGTTAAAAATACGTCAAAAAACGACATTATCACGTCATTATTTTTGCACCAACCTAATAACAATTCGTGCTGTGTATTTCGGCTCATTGTCATGTTGGAACGTCCAGTTATTCCCCTAAAAGATAGCTTTCGTTCACTTTGTTTTATATTATTTTGAAGAATAGCCAAATACAGATCTTTATCCATGATGCCCAGTAAGCTTACTAGTCCAGAAGTAGCAAAACATCTTTCCCTTCACTTTCCTCCATACGTAACGGGAGTTGACGTGATCAAATAATTCTAGTTTGGTTACATTTGACCATAAAACAAAATTCAAATATTTACTCACATGTTCTAGATGGTTTCTAGCATATGCTAATCTGCATTCTAGGTGTTTAGCATTAAGCAAGGGAGCTTTCCTTGGATGACTTGCTCGAAATTCGGCTCGATGAAAGCATCATGTAATTGTCTTTGTTGATATATGTATTTACACCATTGACAATATCCTTTGTCGTTAAGTGAGGATTCTTCGAGATAACTCTAATGATTTTCCTTTCGATTCTCTCAGAAATTAACCGTTTTGTACCAGTCCTTACTTTATCTTCAGCGCAATGAGCTCCATTGTACTTCTGGCTAATGCTACAAACTGTCGATCTAGGAAAATTTAAACGCTTGGAAAGTGTTGTATATCCATAACCTTGTTTGTACGCATCAACAATCTTCATTCGGAGCTTCTTGTCAAGTACAGCCGTCTTCGTTATGGTTGCAGAACGATTGAGTTAACGTGGTACGTGGCACTCACATGTTGTCTTCTTCATTACCCTTTAAAATGTTATAGAATCAGGTCAATACTATTTCATTTGTAAAGTGTGTTTGTATTAAAAAAACAAATTAAAAAAACTTTACAATTGCCATAGTGCAAAATTATTTCATAATTTCCATAAGAAGTGGTCGAATAATTTGGGACTAGACCATTTTTTATAAAAATCTATAGCTATGAATATAATAGATCGAAACTTCTAACAATTTACCAATTATTCAAGACTAAATACGGAATAAACTATTTATGGTAAATTTAGTAAGTACTTGCAAATATTCGCATTTCCTAAGAAAATATGCAAATATTCAATGGAGGCGAATAATTCTGTCCACAAGTATCTTAGTATGAAAATCGTATTGCGGCGTGAAACTGATAGTCGCGATGTACTGTTGATACCTGTGTCCACATTGTATATATTTGTGAACATTCACTCTTTGATACATCCCCCCAACTCTTCCTGTATAAAAAGGGCAAATTTTAAACAATATATATATATATATATATATATATATATATATATATATATATATATATATATATATTATAAGTTAATAGACTTAAAACATGGTTTTTAAAAATAAAAATATCTGTAAGAACACCGGATTATATATCTTACTGTTCTTCCTTTTTATTAATATATATATATATATATATATATATATATATATATATATATATATATATGGAGCATCTTGTCGATTTGACTTGCTGCACCAATGGCCGTTATGCTACCAGAACATCCTTATAGCGAGTAAGATATGAAAAAAATATTTATTCATAATTATTACACGAGTTCTATTTCTAACTGCTAGATTTTCAAGACATACATTGATATTGATATTTTAGAAAAGTCATATGTATATTTTTTATTGATAGCAGTACCTTCGACATAGAATCGACAGGAACTTGTATCCTGCACACTGATTACACTGATAGTAAGGATATATATAAAATCTGAAATAAATATCAGTGACATTAATAATCCTTAGATAAACTAGTCTATATAGACCTGCTCAACATTTGGTTGACATATTATTGAGGTGTGTGCGTATGTGTGTGTAAATTATTGGAGTGTATCTGTAAAGGAACAAAATGAAACCCGTGCAACAGAATATATCCTATATTGCCTTGATAAAGTCCCTCAGAAGACGAAATGCGTCGGTTAAAAATAGTTTTTCCTCTGCTCTCTTTTTATTCATATATGTGTGTGTGTGCGTGCGCGCGTGTGTGTGCGTGTGTTTCTGTGTGTGCGTGTGTGTGTGTATTTAGGCAGCAAATACTTTTTCAGGCATGTCTGATTGACAAACCTTATGTCTGCTTTTTTTTATCATAACCCTTTCATATTCACGAATATTTTTCTGTATACTACAATTAAATGAAGTAAGAAATGCACTGTAACAGAATAACTGAATTTTCCATCTATTTCTGAGATCATCATCAGGGGTGCAATTATTAAGGCAAAAATAATGTGAATTACTGAATCTTTCTTTTGCATTTAAATGCTATGACATCCTTGCTTTAGTGTTTATTAAAACGTAAATAGTTATCCATATATATATATATATATATATATATATATATATATATATATATATATATATATATATATATGTGTGTGTGTGTGTGTGTGTGTGTAAAAACATCTTAGAAAATATCAATACTACATTAAGGAAAAAAATAGAATTTAACCAACAGAAAAACACTAAAGCCGCCGCCGACGGGTTGACAGAAATACAGAACAAAAACGAAGCTACCTTCATCCAGTTCGACAATTCAATTCATTTTTGATTTTACAAGGAATTTGTCAACTGCACCCTACACATAATAATCAAAGAGGTTGCAGTCTGGAGAGTTAGGTGATCAGATGTGGTCACAGAAATTGTCTGACAGCCATGACTGGTTTCTTCTGCTTGTGTGGAATGGTGCAGAGCCTTGTTACTAGATATAGTGTCTTCCAACAGCCATCTCATGACCAAGAGCAGCACTACCTCCTCAAGTCTATTGATGTGTACCTCCATGTAGAGTCTAGGGGCCCTGTGGGAAGATGAATGGAGACATAACGTCGCCATCACTAGTGGTCACAACAAAACTCCAAACACCATGATGTTGTCTGAATATATCATGCAAATCTTCTAAATCCCCTGCACTGTCCTTAGATTTGCACCCGAACACTATGAAATGTTCGTATTGAAGCTTCCGACACGAATGCCAAACAGTACTTCATGCCGTTTCCAAATTTATGGCGGACTAAATTGAGTCATGATGCTCTTTTTTCTCACAGACACTACACAACTGACCCTACTATACTGTTCAGTAGCCAAAATAAAAATAAAGAATAAAAAAATCAACTCGCATACACGAAATTAAAATATAAAATGGTGACAATTTACCCATCGCACTCTATAATTGCTTCATCTACATGCTAAAAAACGTTAAAAAATGATGGAAGTATTATTAATTAAAAAAGACCAACATTCAGTAATGATCACGCTTACAATGTGGTGCCCGTGTTTGGAAAATAGTACATTTCTATAACTCAAGATAGATACATGAGAAAATCCATACATTCAGTTAATAGTAAAAATAATTTTTTCCTTGATAATGGCTAAAACGAACGCGCTCGGATATACAAAGCATTCAGGCAATTTTTACATAATTTGTCCAGAAAAGAAGAAAATTATAAGAACACAAGACAAATTAAAGATACTTATCTGCAGTACCTTGTCAGTCGTTTTTAATGAAACTTGTATATATGCGTGTATCTACAGAGACAAAAAGTAGCTAAGTCATTTAAAAAACGTCGTTATTCAACAATCTGAAAACCTCATATATATTTGAGTATACGCATTCAAGTTTAGTGAAATATTCACGTGCAAATATAAAACATTTTAAGCACCAAATTTATGAAATATACTTCATAGTCTCGAATATTTGACTATGTTCTGTTCAAAGGACGAGGTCATTCTTTTATGGAAGGATTTCTGATGACTCAGACATGTTTGATAGCAGGAGAGAATCGCCTCATGCGTTTTGTTGATTGAGGTTTTAAAACCGTTTTTGTTCTATAGCTTGGGGCCCTATACTCTATTAACAAATACTGTGAGAAATCGCTTTTCTAGTATGTATATATATATATATTTGTCTGAATTAATATTGCTCTTATATCCCAGAAGCATTGAAGGAGTGGTGCGTCAAATTGCTTCCTACACCATAAAAATATCTTCCATGTGTGATTGTGAGATGCAAATTCTTTAAATGAAATTCTCTATAAGACTATATTCTTCCGATATTTGATTATTGAAAAAATGAAAACAGATCTTGAAAAATGGCACTATGCCAAAATTGCAATAGTCTGTTGTTCATCATGTCTACTTCACACATGTTTACAGAATGTTTTTCGATTTATAAAGCGCCTTTCTTCTGGCAATTCTAAAATAATAAAAATACTTTACTGTTGTTCATATGTTAATTGTTCACATTATGTATATCTGCCATTTTTGCAATGAGAATTTATTTTTCAATTTCCTGTTTGTTCGCAAGAAGCCATTTTTCTTATGGTCAAACTCAGGTCATTTTAAATTAGGAGTAGTCTTTAAATTCTGACAAACGATGCAATGTTAAGTGAAATTTGGTCTCTTTCGTTTGTGTTGCTATAGTAATAAGCATTTCTTTATTAAATGCCACATTTTCATAAAATGTAATGTCTATTTACTTACATCAGTATACACTTATATAAATATATTCACACACCTATGGCAAAAAATGCAATAGAAGTAGGGAATTTACCCGAACTCTCGCTCGAACTAAATGCGGTACAAGCCCAAAACAAGGTACATTATTATTATAAATTATATAAAAATTATTATTATAAATATATATTATTATTATTATAAATATATAAAAATAAAATAATAATAAAAATTCTAAATAAAAGAAAAGAAAACAATAACATGAAAACGTCGTATAAAATAAATTAAATAAAAATAATAAAAAGTTCTCCCAGCATGCAACAAAAACAGTTCCTGTCGGAAATACGGGCATCGCGCCAAAAGATGTCAAATTCAACCTCTTCGACACAAACCCCCGGACAGTCAACATGTATCCAACTTCTCTCTGTAACACGGCGTGTAATATTACGAAGTAACTTCTTGCTCTCATTACATGTACCATGAAACCATGTACCAGTACACATAAAAAATAAATAAATTGTAGCAAACTAATGTAAAATTTTACTATGCTTTCCTGTTATTTATGCACATTTCCTGTCAGATATGTTTTTATCCCGGTAAACATGAGGCTAATTTCTGCTTCTTTGATATGAGTGACCCCACACAGTGATTTCATAAGGTGATGATTTGGTCTCATCGTTCGAACATCATTGCCACTAACCTAGTTCACTCTAACAGTACGTCTATATATTATTACAATATGCTACAATAAATGCGGCCAAATGGATAAACAAATCTAGCTACTTTACAGCTGTGAGTCCAATCTCTGTATCCAGAAGTCATGCACTCATTATGGTTTAATTTATTAGAACAACTGTTTTAATTTTGATTTTTACAGATGTTATTATAGACACAACGTTTCAGTCAATTACTCTTCAGCCACCAGTGCTTAACTGAGATAGGTTTATTATGTTTTATTTTGTCCCTTTCATAACAGGTCTTGTCCGTTTCTGCTGAACTCGTATATATTGTTTCACGGCCTGACAATGAACAACTGAAGATGACCAAAGTGTACTTGGCCGAAATGGGGTCTATAATAACTTCTATAGAAATCAACATGAGAACAATAGTTGGAATAAATTAATGAATATAAACAATTAAATATTTTAAATTATTTTACCCCAAGTAAGGCGATAACGTCACTAACACGCAAGGAATTACAGGGATTGAAAGAGAATGGGAAACATTAGTAGAAGGAACCTGAAAACCAATACTAAACAGGAAACAAGGGATAAACTCATTCTCATCCTATTCAAAATACGAGAAAATATTGTGAACCAGGCGATAGGCGAACTTATCTACATCTGTCGGATGTATGCAACCGCTTTCTTAAATCAGTGATTAAATACTTACAGCCAATGAAGTCTGTAGGTCTTAGTGAGGATGTTTGAGACGACATTCCAAATCTACAACAGCGCTGCAGTCATTGCAATAGTCATAAAACGATGCGTCATATATTCTGCAGAATTCGTTCCTAGGATGTTTCCTTCCTTTAAAATATTTACTTGTACTTGGGTTGAAGGAATATTATTTGGCATCTATGCAACATCTGTTTGTAGTCTCGTCTAAAGACCTGAAGATTGCGTTGTGCATGAAACTCTGAGTCGTGCTACCGGACTGGAAATTATTATTATTATTATTATTATATATATATATATATATATATATATATATATATATATATATATATATATATCTTTAAGTGGACACTTAGGTCAACACTGAGCAGTGACTGTGTTGAGCTCAGTGTTCGCTTTTTTGTTTACACATGCTCTACCCCTGATATGGAACACTTTTAAGCTTAAATATAGCATACCTTAAAACTATATTTTTAATCATATATATAAATGTAATTTTAAAAGAAATTGTACATAAACTTACCGGCTAATTGATTTTCACCAGAAAATATCTACAGGCCGTAATTGGTGCTTTTTTCCAATCCCATGGAAAAAATACGAGCAAATGAACACACATGCAGTCATTCCAGCAGGTATATCCAAACGATTGAAACGCTCAAAACGTGCATGTTAAAGTTTCAAATATATTAATATTGCTATATTTCTTTTTCCGTTGGAGAAAAATAAAGAGATAGATGGAATGAACTATGCAAGGGAAGAGTGTCCAAATCCCTGAGATACTTGCTACACTCATATAATCAATATATATATTGACCCAATATATATGATTTATATTAAGTCGTTGAATAAGCTTGGGTTAATTTGAAACCACGTTAATCTATGTCAAGATATTTTAGATTAACGTAGAGACATGACTACTATAGCATAATCTGCCAGCAGATTCGAACTCCCTATATGCAAGATTCACAGGATAATCTTTGTTCTACAATAAACAGTAAAAGAACGAAAGATGAGCGGAAAGTAAAGAAAAAAAATGATAGAAACACAAAGAGAAAGGAGATAAAAATGAACAGAATAAATATATAGTGGCTTACAAAGAGAGTAACAAAGAAGAAATGCTTCGAGAAAGGAAAGAGACTAGAACTGTTGAGAAAAAATAAGTCAAAAAGAAGAAAAAGTGAACGAAGACAAGACGAGAATGTAGCTAATGCAAGCTGAAATGTGAGGTGGCATGAAGCAAGTTTTTGGGTTGGGTAAAGGTGAGTAAATGAATGCCACAGGAGACGCTATGTATAAATTGAATTCTGAGAGAAGCGAGAAAGAAGGCAGAAGGATCTTGGTTGATATTTAATAAAAGCTACGGAAACTAAATGAACAAGATTGATAAACAAGCGACGAGCAAGGTTGTAAATGAAGAATCGGACAAAGAAATAAATGATACAAACAAAGGGAGACAAAGCTAATAAGTTTATATCTGTCTGTATTAATTTGGCCCGAATCCTTGTCTGTGATGAGCAAAGTTAACCACGGTCTCATCACCCAAAAATGTCTTCACAATCGAAAGAGTTTTAGAAAAAAACAGACTGTGTAGTATTATAGTTTGCCTATTAGGCAATTACTCGTGATGTCACTGAGGTCATAAGGGAAAGAGAAAAAGTTGTAACATAAAATTGAAAGTAAAAAAAGGACATTTTAAAAATTTTTCAACATGAACATTATTGAAAAACAGACTTCTGTTCCATTATTTTTATCATTTTCCAAACAAATTCATAAATCCACCTTTCCGAAATATTTTAAAATTCCCATTTCTGTTCTTGTTGCTTTTATAGTTTTCAAAAATTTAAATTTTGTTAATTACGATAATTCTGAAAGCCTAGAATTAATGGTAATCCAAAAGTGCAATATAATTAAATATAATAATTAATTATAATTAAAATAAACTTTGATCTTTCTTCGTAATAATAACATAAACAGTTAGACGATAAAATTTTGTTTTCGTCAAGTTTGGCGTCTTTTTCATCATGCTATGCTCTTTTTTTAGCGATCTCGTGGCGGTACCTACATTAGTGAAATGAACACTATTGTTATTGGTTAAGGGTTAGTTGCTTTATACTTCTGGTTATGTGGTATACAAGAGTGGGGATTTGGAAAATTATGGGACGTAGAGTCAAAGTATGTTCGTCTGTTTTTATGTTGTCGTATAAGTTAACCTATCTCCCGATTCTCACTCTTCCTCGGTCTTTTGAATAGGAGTAGAGGTTTTTCCCTTGTTTTGTGCTTAAGATTTGGTTTCCGGTTCTTTCTAAAGTCTTCTCATTCTAATTTACTCCTAGTAGCCCCCTTTCGTCTTAGTGACATTATCGTGTTACTTGGGGTGAACTGATTAAAAAGAAGTAAATGGCTGAATACTCAACCAAAATGCTGGGGAGTTTGAAAATTCCGACTTCAGTGTTCATGGCGGTAATAAATTAATTTATCTGTCTTGAGCAAACTAATGTTTCGAAATTAGCTTTATTGCGGGGAATTGGGAATTGTAATCAGTTTTGTTTAAAATAACAAGAATGTCATCATCAATCTGAATGTTTTGTTATTCGGTGGCGACCTGTCGTAAGGCTTTCGTTAAGAGCTAGATTCGTTTTCTGTAGTTAAGTCTACATTTTATGCCTTCGGCTTTTAAGTAAGGTCTCTATGAGTGAGTTGCGATGTGTCTGTTGTCTTGTAGATGTCGGAGTTTTGTATATAATTTCAGTTTCGTGTTTTGTATGTTACTGCCCATATCTACATATAAAATTATATGACTTCCGTTAGTCCGTCCACACACCCTCTACACTGACAGATCGAAATCACATTTTGGGGAGAAGTGCAAACATATAAGCGGGTACAAAGTGCAGTAGGTTTTACTAGGATGCGTAGTTTAGTACCATAAATTTTATTATGCTTTTTAAAAATTAAAAGTTTTATTATTTAACATACAAAATAATCCCACTATTTTAAAAACAATTTAATGATTAAAATAACAAATATTGCATATCTTTTCTTTAAGTTTTATATATATATGAATCCAATTTACAGTTCGCCTTGCGTTTGCGAGAACTATAAACAAATTAAAAGACCAAACGCTTTAAAAAATTGGAATTTGGCTCCAGAAAGAAATATTTACGCAGTATGTTGCATGCTGAAAAGTAAGAAATCCTAAGAATTTATTCCTCGCTGTTAAAAAGGAAAAAAAAATTTTCTTAAAAAATATTGCTTAACATGAAGTCCTGTAAAATTAAATTAAAGAAATTATTTAACCACGAAGTAGAGTTTTGGCAAAGTATTTTCGAAATAAGTCAGCTTATTCAAATTTTATCGATTGGTTTCCGAAACTGAACGAAACGTAGAATTTGTAAATCTCGACAAAAATTTTAACGATAAATTCAACGATATTAAATACTGTGAGGATTTCTAATTCGAGTAAATATGAGAGTTTGTTCCACAGTTACATATGAATGTTCTTCACCTGTCTTTTTTTTCTCTTTCAATTGAGAGGACTTCGTATGTGGAACAGATGTAATCAAATATGCTTATCAGATGTAATAGATGAAGCTATATGCACGGTTCTCATACAGTCCCTATATATTCGCTACGCATGACAATTTTAAGCTGCCAGATATTTGATCATATCAATTTGGTCATATCAAGTGATGAAGAGAAATTTCATTCATAAACTTTTGATTGAAATGTAAAATAAATGTATATATTTTGACGTATCTGAAGAACTGAAGAAAGTAACGAGTGACTGACTAGTTCTTAAATTAGAAGACTCTGAAGTTGTCAATGCCAATAAAGCTGATTGCATTGTACTTGATTATGTCGTAGTTGTCGATTGCATGAGTCTCCTTCCTTCAAATCCGAATACATCGTAACGTACGAGGTCACGAATCACTGGTGTATGGGGTGGGGGTATTGTAAAGTTCTCTGTCTGGCCCACTTCCCAAAATGACCAAAGTTTTTGAGTTTTTAAAGTAATTCTTGGCCAGACTGAAAGTATTTCAGCAACTCTTATGAAGTCGAATCGTTTGCCGTTGACGCCATAGTATATTTTAAATAAATTTGTAACTCATTTTTGAGATGAGGAATTGTAAATATAACTTAATTATTATTATAATAATGAACAGAAAGTACCTGACCGAAAGGCCTTGTCTATAACAATATCTATAACAACCAAAGTGAGAAAAATAGTTCGAAATAATTAAAGTGCATTGATTATTACACGTCTAAAAACACTATGATGATCAAATATATGAATCTTCTGACGTTTAATATGAATGATAATCAACGAATATCCCATATTAGCCAAAAACAAATGACAACGGATGATACTTGGTCGAAACATTGTGTCCAGAATAACATCAATAACAAACAGATGAAAACCATTGTTCGAAATAATTAGATATAATTTCTACATCGTAGACTAGCCAAGCAACTAGGATAAAGTTTGTTAATTGTTATCAAGTAATTCTTGTTATTTTGTCTAACATCTCATTCGTTTAACGGAGACTTCCTCACAATAACAAGAAATATACACGTTAAGTAACTTGTCAGGGACATGCCAAAATTTCGCCTCATGTCATCGGCACTCACTAGGTGACCATACAAATTTCGAAATTAACTGAAAATGTGTTGTCATTTAAAGAAATCAACCAATCTAACCATCAAAATTTAATGTATATATGTTCTCTGTCAGTTACAATATTTAATATAGAAAAATACTTTAATTAAAATCCATTTTTACCTACAGACACAACAATGTATCAATTTTCACTTACATTTTCGAACATGTACTCGCCTATTGGAATTATATATATATATATATATATATATATATATATATATATATATATATATATAGAGAGAGAGAGAGAGACAGACAGATAGATAGATAGATAGATAGATAGATAGATAGATAGATAGATAGATATAGGTACATTCAAAAAGCGATTATTTTAATCGCTTTTTGAATGTACCTATATCTATATTTAATGTACCTATATCTATATTTAAACAATGAAAAAAAATTTCAAGCTTTTATTTCAATTTTAATTCCAAGCTAATAGATTAAATTTAATATTTTCAATAAGCAAAATATTTTACTGTTTTTCAAATAAAATTTAAACTGATTGGAATATTTTTTATGAGCAGTAAAATCGCTAAAACTGTCCATATTGACAAATCTATCAACACCACATAATTCTTTTTATTAAATTGTTTCACAAATTAAATATTAATTGCTTTAAGTTGAGGAAAATATTAAAAAATTGCCAATAATTTTTAAATTTACTATAGTTTCTGACAGCGTCGTGTATGAACGCCCGTTTTTATCAAAAAATGCACACAAAAAAAATTAAAAATTATTTTTTTAAATATTGGGCATCACTGAATCGGAATAAGGTTTTCCATTTATTATTAGTAAATGTTGTTTTTATTTACTAACACTATCACTTAACCCCTAAAAATTAATACAGAATTTTAAGATTTAAAAGTTTATGAATTATTTTAATTATTTTTTTAAATTGTAAACAGTTCTTTTAAAAATTCATCATTTATCGAAAAAGATTTTTAAGACAATAGTGTCCGTAATATATTATATTCATAAAAACAATTAAAATCATTTCTAATTAAATAATACCTTATTTTATTACATTTTATGCTAACATTCAGAGCAGAATATCTTTTTGATTATTTAAATTCCCCTACGGTTTTTCCT
Source organism: Acanthosepion lycidas (assembly GCA_963932145.1). Taxonomy (NCBI): domain Eukaryota; kingdom Metazoa; phylum Mollusca; class Cephalopoda; order Sepiida; family Sepiidae; genus Acanthosepion; species Acanthosepion lycidas. The sequence goes on from OZ010581.1 coordinate 82,195,147, forward strand.
TATAACTAATATAAACATTAAGCTTTTCAAAAAAAAAATTCTGGAAATTTCATAAAATTAAATAAGTAGGTGTAAAATAAGGAAATGTTCAATGCTAATTTCATTCATTTATGGATAAAACTTGGAAGTTTTATTAAAATCCAACAATAATCTGATTTTTGCAAGAATTTATAAATCAATGTGTTTTCAATGTGCAAAATACACTCAAATTCCTAATATTGATTTATGGGCTTCCGTTGAGCCTATAGAAACAAAATGCGTAACCAGAATTTCTAAGGTTCTAAAAATATTTAAAAAATAATATTATCAAAAATCCTTTGGTCCATCCTCTTAAGAATAACACAAAAACTTTGACAATAATATTTTCTTTTTATCTGTCTATATTTCCGAGCAGGTCAAGAAAATCCCCTAAGCCGGCCAAAATCTCCTAAGCCGGCTAGGCATAGAAATGAATACAATATGGGAATCAGTGATACGGAGTACTAGAGAAAAGCAATAATAGCAAAAAAATTGCAATATGAGCTCTGGTAAAAATATAGTAATAGATATTAAGCTTATAAGTCCAAAAAAGATTAATACATTGATGGACATATAGCCCAGTAGATAAAAGAGTTGGGTGACTTGACCCAAAGAGTTGTGAGTTCAGTGATGAACAAGAGTTGATGTAAAGAGAGATAATTGAGACATCCGGAAGAGGCATGTCACTTGGAACTAGAACAATCTACCCCGGTAGATGAAATGAAGGGTTCAGTTCTAAATTCTAAAAACCTGAAGAAACCCGGAGCGTACCACGGCCGAAACTTCGTGAACATGACAATAAAGATGACAATCCGAACAATGTAAGTAATTACATTTTGTTTTTATTACGTTTTTGTCATTTTTTTCATAAAACATACTCATTTTAGAGGTACACACACACACACACACACGGCGGAGGATTGGCCGTTGATTCCCCCCCACGCTTGGACATAAGGTAAGCCGTACATTCAGTTACCATCATGAGGAAGAAAACAGACAACCACTTGCTGGCCCGTGTGAGTAGTTTCGATCTAGCAGAAACCCATTTACGTTTTTCTTTGTTTTTTGGCGGTTTTTTTTCTCGGTTTTTAAATTTATCTATTTTTTCTCTCCCCCCACTCAAATACATTTTGTCCCAATGATTCTCCTTTATTTGATAGTTTAGTAAGAAATCCCGGTTCGAAAGAAAAAAAAACAGGAAAAATGGAAAATTAAATGTCTTTGGCTAGATGTGATAATAATCCCGGTAACCTTATTTTCAATTTCTTTTTAGAATAGACAATGGGACTTATACTAAGTTAAAACTTAATGTGATAGGGTATAGCCAAGTGTGATCCAGGTCTCCTTACCTGTTATCGCCCCACCCAATCCTTCCCTCTGTTTGTGTCGTCTTTTTTTGTTATCTGTAATAAGACTGGGTAGTCTCTTCTACCGCCCGGTCAACACTCCTCCCCCTTCTATTGAACATGAGTAGAGGCTTACACCTTGTTTCTTGTCTAGGAAGAGGTTCCCAGTACTCTTTCTCTCTCCGGCCTCTGTATTAGTGCAGCTCTGTTTCTCCCGTGATGTGTGCAGTCTGAGGCATCACCTCTTCATTCTGAGGGTACACGGTTGACAGTTCTCTGGTAGCTGTTTCCGACTGGTAGTTAGGAGCCCTAACTCTTGCGTAGCGTCTTGAGCGGCCGCTCTGATCAACAGTTGTATAATACCGGGGTGTTTGTAATGCCATATCGCGCATGGAAAGGTGTCCCTGCAGTCACCTCCGGTGGGCAGCCCTGAGGCCACATAATGATGCAGATTTTGCCAACTCCTCTCTGCCCGCGTCACGGTCGAAACTGTCTGTTTCTTTTACTTTGGGCCTTCTCATCTTACAAACAAAATTCAACATGAGTTACAAAAACCGAAAGATTAACCCTAAACCAGCCTCTCAAAAACCACCTAAACCCCTCAACATTTCGTTCTCTAACATCCGGGGCATTAGGACAAACTTCTGCAGTCTGGAATCTTTCCTCACTGCAAACGGCCAGGATATACTGGCTCTCTGTGAGACAAACCTTGTCTGGTCTATCCCCTCTTCTGATCTCTCGATCCCCGGCTATCTTCCTCTACTCAGAAAAGACTCTCTAACCCACATGCACGGTCTTGGTGTCTACGTCAAGGAACATCTCCCTCTGGCCAGAGAGTCCTCTCTCGAATCGCCAGACCAGTCATACATGTGTCTCCGACTCTCTCTCCTCAATGCGGTAAGCTATCTCTTCTTCCTTTACCGCTCTCCATCCTCTCAAGACTGTGAGATACTCGATAGCATTTCTGACAGCATAGACAAGGCTCTCTCCCTCTACCCGTTTGCTCACATTTTTGTGTTTGGTGACTTTAACGCCCATCACACCGTGTGGCTTAAGAATGCTACTACTGACCACGCAGGCATTCAAACGCTCAATTTTTCAATCTCCTATTCCCTCACACAGATTTGTTAACTTCCCCACTCGTTTTGCCTTCAACCGGGAAGGTAAAGCCTCTCTTCTCGACCTGTCCTTTACCTCCATCCGCGAATCCTGCAGCGCCTCGCAACTCTGCCCTCTTGGTAACTCTGATCATGCAGTAGTATCAGTTAACATCTCCTTCAACTCCACCCCCTATAAAGAACCTCCTACCACTAGAACTTCGTTCTACTATCAATGAGCTGACTGGGACGCGTTCCGTGATTTCCTCCGCGATGCCCCCTGGGATGGAGTCTTTAAGCTCTCCGTCCAAGAATATGCTTCTGAAGTCTCTTCCTTGGTTAAAGCTGGAATCGACGCTTTCATCCCATCGAGGAAATATAGGGTCAAGTCGCGCTCCTCCCCCTGGTTCTCGGCTGCTTGCTCAGCCGCCATCGCCCATAGGAACCATTACTTCCACCTATTCCGTAGCGACATGTCTGACTGCAATAGACGTCTCTTTGCCTCCGCCCGTAACGAATGTAAGCGTGTCCTCAACGATGCTAAGTCACTATTTGCGGCTCGGATGAAGGAACGTATTGCATCTCGCAAATTTGGCTCCATAGATTATTGGCGTCTCTGCAAGAGCGTATTGAACAATTGCAAACCCTCTATACCTCCTTTATTCAACCAGTTCGAAGTCCTGACCTCCTCTACCGACAAGGCTGAATGCTTTGCTCGGAAATTTTCATTCAACTCGACGCTCGACTCTTCCGGTGTACCCATACCCGACTTCCCTCTTGGAACTGAGGCCATATTGAGTGGGTTAAACATAACCCCATCTTTGCTACTGGGCGTTATCTCCAATTTAGACCCCAACAAGGCTAGTGGTGGAGATGGGATACCAGCCATTTTCTTGAATAAATGCGCGCCTGAACTGGAGCCCGCCCTTTCTAAACTATACAACTACTGCCTCAAGGAATCTTGTTTTCCTGACTGCTGGAAGTCCTCTTCGATCGTTCAAGAACTCCGGCGACCCCTCTGACCCTTCCAACTACCGTCCTATCAGTCTCCTTCCCCTCTTCAGCAAAGTCTTCGAAGCCCTAATCAATACCGGGGTGGTTAACTACCTCACATCCCATAATCTGCTCTCAGACAAGCAATATGGTTTCCGCTTTGCCCGATCTACAGCCGATGTGCTTATGGCCATCACTGAAACAGTCTACCGAGCTCTTCAAAATAACGGGGAAGCCCGAGCCGTGGCCGTGCGTCTCGAAAAGGACCTCCAATCGATTGTGAACTGGGGCATGAATTGGCTGGTCAACTTCAACGCTTCCAAGACAAAACTGTTCTCTATTAATCACCACAGAGATCCTTCCCTTCCCTCCATTAGAATGTCTGACGCTCAACTTCTCGAGAGCAACTCTCTGCGGCTTCTCGGTCTCACGTTCACTGCTGACCTGAGATGGAATAAATACATTGAATCAATTGCCTTGTCCACTGCAAGGAAAGTTGGCTCCCTGAGCCGCGCCAGGAAGTTTTTCTCCCCGGAGTCGATCCACCAGATCTACAAATCAACAATTCGCCCTTGCATGTAGTATTGCTGCCATATATGGTCTGGTGCCCCTTCTGTTTGCCTCGGGGTTCTTGATAGGCTCCAGAGGCGGATATGCAATGAAGTTGGCCCTGCCCTGGCGTCTCGTCTACAGTCACTTTCTCACAGACGCGCCATCGCCTCCCTCTGTCTGTTCTACAAATACTTTCATGGAAATTGCTCCGAGGAGCTGCATTCGCTGGTTCCCAGACGTCATGAGTTCAAGCGCCATTCGAGGCTGGCATCCCGCTCTCACCTCTTCACTGTCGAAACTCCTAAATGTAGCCATCTCTTCTATTCTAATAGCTGTATGTCTCGCACCTCTCGCCTGTGGAACTCCCTTCCCTATTCCTGTTTCCCTGTGAGCTATAATCTCCAGCTATTCAAGTGTAATGCCAATCGACATCTCCAGTTGCCTTGATCTATCCACTACCCTCATCCTTTCTTCTATCACTCCTATCTGATCTTGCTCTAAATATTCTGTAATCCCTTGCGTCCTAATGGCTTCCCGCCTTGCTTGGGGTGAAATGCTTAAAAAAAAAAAATAAAGTCGCCTAGATTATATGCCCAAAATATATATTAAATTAATAGAATAATTCCAGAGTTAAGAGCTGAACATAATTTCTCTCGACAACAACCAGTATCCATTTCACCAGTGAAAAATCGACTTAGATCAGCTGGTCTCAAGCGGTGCATAGCCATCGAGAAACCTCTGTTATGGAAAGTGAATAAGCAGAAAAGATTTCTATGGACAAAAAGCCTAAGAACCGAACATTGAAATAGTGGCTAAATGAAATGTGGACAGACGAGTTCAATTTCGAACATGTAGTAAGCGGAGAGTGTATGTGAGAAGAAAGCCAGGTGAAAGACTGAATGATGAATATGTGCCTCCAACTGTTAAGCATGGAGTAGGTTTGTTATAGTGTGGTGTGTTTTGAAGGAGATATATCTGGAGATTTAATTTAGGTCAAGGGAAACGTGAGACAGAAACAATATCGTTCGACTTTGCAAAGATATGCTATACCATCTGGTTTACGCATAACTGGAAAAAACATTCGCCTTTCAACAAGACAACGATCCAAAACACTCTTCCAAATTATGTTGATAAAGAACTTCAAGTCAAAAGAAAAAGAAGGAAAGTTTGAAAATTATGACAGATGAATTAGCATGGGATACATTGGATAGGAGAGTTTGAAAAGGAAGAGTGAGGGCCTTTAGTTTTTGTAGAAGGTTTGAAAGTTTGCTATCTACTTATTTTTCAAAAACGATTGGAAAGAACGCCAATAATTTTTAAAGCAGCTATTAAGGTAGATTATGGTTTTATTGGCGAAAACAAAATATGATCCTGTTTTATGATAATTTTCTTTAGCCAAGCATTTTTTTTTTGTTATATTAAAAAGAAATATAGGTTAATTACCTTTTACTTTTAATAAAATACAAAAATATCTCAGTTTTTAAAGAAATGCAGCAGAGTTTCCCAAAACATTTTGCTTGTAGTGTATATGATTGATAATCACTCAGTGGAATCTTCTAGACACCACTGACTCAAGAAGCTTGGCATCGCTGTTGTGCCTTCTTTAGCAAGTAGGTTTTTATGGGATGGAGTTACTCACCCTATGTAAATATGATAGATCTACTTTCAATCAGTATGACTTATGCTAACCCCAAATAAAGCAACGTTTACGACTTCTTGGTCACACGTTTTCCACTGATATGAAGTGGTGAGATTATATTGAATCAATTGCTAGGTCTATTGCTCGGAAAGTTGATTCACTCTGTCGTACAAGACAATTTTTCTCGTCAGAATCTATCTTGCACATTTATAAATCTGCCATTTGTTCGTGCATTGAATATTGTTGTCATATTTAGTCTGGCGCTCTCAAGATTCTTGACAAAATCCAAAAAAGATCTATTTGATGTATTTGATTCTCACCTAAAATTTCGACATCAGTCACTTTCCAACTGCCGTGAAGTTGCTTCTCTCTTTCTTTTCTATATTTTCATAGCATTTTCATTATTGTTCTGGTGAGCTTTCCTCCTTGGTGCCTCGACTGCGTGAATTCAAGCGTAATACTAGAAGATCAGGTTTCACCGTTTTATTATTGAACTCGCTAAATGTAACCGGATGTTCTCTTCTAATAGTTTCTTTTCTCGCATTTCTTGCCTGTTGAACTCTTTTTCGATTTCTTGCTTGCATGCCAAACACAATCTTCAAAACTTTTAATACAATGTTAATGGTCATCATCTGACTTCTTGAATTATTGATGTGGGTGCCAAAGTTGGGCCCACAGAAGTAAAACACGGAACACGGATTAGATGTAAGAAAGATATATTAACAACAGGTTACAGAGATAGTGTAAGCAGAGCTTACTATAAGTTAGTGTCCAACACTGGTAGTCGTACGAGAGTCTCTCTGTGTCACTCTCTATCACTCTCCTGTAGAGTGCTATGTCGCCTACTTAATATAGGCCTGGAAGAGTCTGTTGTGTAGGTAGTTTCCGGTCTCACAATAATTATGTTCTTTATTGTCCTTCTTCTCATTAAAGTCTTGTTATCATTGTCTTCCACTTTTAGTAATCACTTGTGTCTTCATGGTATTAGCGCCTTCCTTGGGCTGAAATGATTAAAAGAACATTTTTAAAACGTTATTTTCTATTCTGGATACAAAAAATCTGACAAAAGAAGTAACCAATCTAAGGAATAAGAATAAAAGAATTTTGAATTTTTGAAAATATTTTTAACTTGTTACTCTTTGTAATTAAGAATTACCTTCTTTTACAAAGTGTTTTTGTTTGCCTAACAACTCCAGCACAAAATTTTCTTAATATAATTTCAAAATATTTGATAAATTTCTGAATTATTAAACTTTTATTTTCATTTTTATTTTCTCGACTCCGCGCGTTGTTTGCAATTTTTTGCAGTAAGCCTCAAAACGAAAAAGAAATTATTGATGGTAAATGCATCATCATTAATCAAATCCATGAAAACTAAACTCACGAAAGTTGAGGTTTCACATTGTACAGGTAAACTTTCGGATTAAAATTTAGTTAATAAGCGTATATCAGGTTATAAACTTTTGGGTTTAACACACAGACATACACACACACACACACACACACACACACACACACACATACATATATATATATATATATATATATATATATATATATGTATATATATATATATATAGTTGGATTGATATGAGTTTGTTACCCTGGGTTTCACTCTATTTGCGATTGTCATATATATGGGCAGCAACCTTTCTTTTAAACATCTTCCGTTAAATAAGACGGACAAGGGAAGTTTTAATTTTTTTTTTTTTTTTTTTAGATTTCCAACATCCTTACATTTTTCCCGTTTGGTGGGATGAGGGGGTAAAAAAAAAAAACGATCCATATCGTCCACTGTCGCAAGCGCTTTCGGACACATCTTTAGACATTTTTAAGGGGGTTTTGATTTTGGTATTGTTAGTTTCTTTTGATATTTTGACTATTACTTGTGTCTTTTTTGAATACTTCTAGGAGCGTTTGTTCCGAGACTTCTTATGGCTGGAATTTGATTCAGCAACACACACACACGCGCACACACACACACACACATATATATATATATATATATATATATATATATATATATATATATATATATATATATATATATATATATATATATATATAGTTTTAAGGTGTGGTATATTTATGGAATAAAGTGCTCAGTATCAGAGATTAGTGGCCTGATGATTGCGTCTAGCATGATACAGTCTGTCGCCTCTGAGTGTTCACTTCAATGTTCACTGATATATATATATATATATATATATATATATATATATATATATATATATATCATTACCTTTCAATCAAGTGGAGAGATTTATTAAATCATAGCTGAGTCCACATTTTCATTTTTTATTTATCAAGAGTAAAATGAAAATATGATTAACTTTTAAGCATTACTAATTTTATTAATGTCTCTTCTCATTTTATACATTGTAAATTGTTAGTGTAAAAGACCGTTTCAGTTGTTCATTTTTGTCTCAAAGTTTTATAGAATTTTCTGCCATCAAAACAGATCTGTCATGCACATCTGTTGAGTTAACCAGTCAGAATGATTGATATAATATAATGAAAATAAGAAGCAAACACATAATGGTTAAACTTGAAAAAATATTTTGTTAAAAAACAAACAAACACGTAATCATGCAACCATGTTACCATATATACATTTTTTTCTTTTTTAATAAGGTGGATTTTGTAAGTGCATCATTCCATATGTATGGAAAGGATGCAAGTGTCACATTTTTTATTCGTGAATTCACAAATAAATATCAAGTTTTACAAGTACACAAATGAATACACTGAAGTGGGAATTACTGCCATACCGAAATATGCAGAAAATAACCAGTTCCAGGCTTGTGTTTCAAATGTAAATAAGATGAATAAATAATTAATGCATTTTTACATGATTTAAGATTATCTATGTTGACACTCCTTTTCCTTACTTCGACAGTTTTTATTCATTTACGTTTAGAAAATAGCGGTGGTCTAAACACAAGTAGTAAAATCCAATTCATGCACCTGTTTCGGTAATGTCAGGATAAAATGTCATTAATGACTCAACACAAAAAAATGCTGATTTTTCTTCATGCCGAAGAAAGGGCATCATTATAGAGAAGCTATTAAGTACAAACCACATAGGTAAAAGTTTGCAAAAAAGAACAAAGAAATACATACATACATACATACATACATACATACATACATATATATATATATATATATATATATATATATATATATATATATATATATATATATGAGATAATATATATTTTTATATATCAAGAACAGTATTGAGGAAATTGTAAAATAGAGCGGTAAAAGTTTACTTGTGACTTCATATATATATATATATATATATATATATATATATATATATATATATATATATATATATATATATGCACCTTAAATAAATTGCACTTAATTGTAAGACATAAGCTAGCGGAAGAAACCATTGCCACTAATGTTTTGCCATGATGTGGGTATTTCTGAGAGGTATATGTGTAAGGCATTTCTGCCTCTTCCTGTATATACAATTTAATGTCAAGAAATAAACACCAATTTAATTTCGTGTAGCTGCTCCCTTTCTTTGAAAAACAATGGCTACGCTACATGGTACGATTTCTCCAGGTATTGGAATCGTTGGGTATGACTGATGGGAATTTTGTAAGATCTGTAATATACCTCATACATTCATAATTGGGTTTAAATTTGGTAAGAGGTGGAGTAAGAAATGGTGTACCAAAAAGTCGTCCAGATTGTGTTGCTGAAACCAGTAAATGTATCACGCGAACCCGATGATGGATTTTCAGCATTTTGTTTGAATAATCATCAAGTTGGGGAAAAATCGAGAAGTATAAAATAGTGCAAACAAGATATGTGGATATCGAACTCGGCAAGAAGTCTCTAGATTAACTAGTGAGCCTTGCATGTGTCAATAAAGCAAAACCCACACACTTACAGAGCTACTAAGCTTAGTTTGCACAACGCCCTGTTGAAAGGTTGGATCTATTGAAAGAGGTTTAATTTGCTGATGATTTTAGCTTTGTATTGTTTCTGTTTGCAATAAATCGGCGATAAAAATAATCGGTGGATAATCATTTACTGACCCTTTTGTCTATTATTATTAAGAAGTGACAGATTGCGGAAGTCGGGGCAATGTCACTAATTATTGAATGTTTGATATCAATGGAGGTAATTATTATTCTTTTTGTCTTTTCTCTTACAAAATTAGCTGTTTTGAAACCTAGCCTCATAGAGAGAATCAATATCTTTTTATTCCCGAGTTTCAAGCATATTATCACGAATATAATATGAAGAAAGAAAAAGAAGAATGGCCAGTATATTCAATTGAGCATATGTCAATATAAAAGTGTGCCTCATACTGAAAAATATGAACATCATCCTGAATCAGTCATAGAAAGACATGAGGTCATTATTCTTTGGGACATTAAAAATCATACTGACAGTCATATAAAAGCTTATAGACGAGATATGCTGAATAAAGACTAGAAACAAAAAATTCATTCTCATAGATATAGCAGTGCCATTACAAGAATATCTGTTAAAATATATGGAAAAATAAATAAATATGAGCATTTTTAAAAAAAAGTGGCACTTTAAAAATACTGTTTAAACAGTAATAATTGGAAGCCCTTGGCATGATAAAAATATACAAAGAGATAAACAAGATATCTGGTACTCCTGTTTACAAAAGATTTTTTAAAATGCACCTGTATAGAACTGCTCATCTCCCCAAGAGTGCATTATCAAAGAAAATAAATATAAAAACTGTACCATTTAATATTAGAAGTTGTTCAAATAGAACGACACATATTTACTACCTTTTGCTATTCAAATGCTTGTTTGGATTTCGGTGTCATATTATCCATCCTATATTAAAACACTTCCTAGATATTTAAACTTCTTTACTTGTTTGATGTTGTCATCTCCAATTCGTAGGTCGCATCTTGGACATTTTCTCTTGGTGACAACTATACTGTCTTCTGGGATTCCATGGTCTTTCCTTCTCGCTTTACTTTTACTAGGTGGAAATGTGGAGAGCAATAACTGAACAGTACTAAAATTAAAAAACTAGATAAGATATTAAAAATATTATATATTCCTGGATTTGGACAGGTAATTGAAAACATTCTAACACTATAGATTAAGTATAGGGTTCAATTTGGAATTTCCAGTAAGTTACCTGTATCAACATACACCTGATGAAAGCTGGCTATCCCAACAGCTGAATTGTGATATAATGCAACGAAGACAAGGAAAATTGTCCACATATAAATAGTCATCTCAGAAACGTAGACAGAAACCATTAGATTATATCTTATATATGCATGCTACAGTATTATTAATACACTTAGTTTTCGTTCTGATCAGATCCATAATAGTTTATTATATAGTGGGAGCAAACCACCTGCATACCGATAGAAAATTGAGTAAGTACACAAGTGGAGAAAGGGACATAGGATAAGGATTCATCTTTTCACCGGATTTATTCAAAATTTACAGTGAACCTATATTAAAACAGCTGCGGCGTCACAAGAAATTATCATTAGTGGGAGCAAAGTCAATAATATAAGATACTCAGTGTCAAGGTGTTGATGACAGATAAAGAATGAAAACTACAAGGCCTCCTATACAAAGATAGTAAAAGGGTTCAGTTCTGTAGGTTACCTGGATCACATACATCTGACGAAAGTCGAAACGTCATGATAATTGGGAGAATAGTCTGCCTGTAAATGGTGTAAGTTTTTTCCTTATTGGTGAAACTTGCAAAAATTCAAAACATAATGTATTTTTAACAATTTATCCAATGTATTACTAATAAACAGAATTAATTTCAACCATAATTTAAATTTCAGTAAAGTTGTGCTTATTAAAAAACGAAAGTAAATTTCTTAGACGAAAAGTTATTGAAAGTGCAATAATTATTTCTTGCCAGAATGTCAGATTTATGCCCTGGCTCTTTTTTTAACTATCTATTGCATCACCATAAACATTTTAAAGGATTAAAAGAAAACGGCTAATTACTTTTAAAAATAGATAAATAAATATATATATATATATATATATATATATATATATAAATAAGTAATAAATACATAAAAATTCAATAAGCGAATATACAAAAAAGATTACGTTACTTAGCTTCATTCATAGTTTACTTATCTTTCATGGGGTCAGTTTGTAGAATATTTCAAAGCGCTTTTCTAATTCAAAACTTGAATACACCGTCAGATACACACACCCACACACATCTATATACATATATATATATATATATATATATATATATATATATATATATATATGTATATATATATATATTAAATAATTAAGAAATAGACAAACTTAAGTTTCCATAACTATAATTTATTTCCCCAGAAAATATATTTTCCTGGTTCATCAGGTCACATCACTAGTTACAAAAGAATTAGGTTTCTTTTATTTATTTAGGTTTCTTTTATATATATATATATATATATATATATATATATATATATATATACATGCGTGTGTGTTTGTGTGTATACATACATATATATATATATATACATATATATATATATATGTATGTGTGTGTGAGTGTGTGTGATTGTGTGTATACATACATATGTGTGTGTGTAGAGAGAGAGAGAGAGATGAAGAAACAGGAGAGTGAGAGAAATATAGAAACAGAGAGTATTGAGCATCAAGAATATGTTTCAAATGAAAGAAGCAGTGTATTTTTAACTTAATATTGGATTTTTGAAATCTTTCGAATGACTAGTAGCACATCCGGATCATAATTGCGGATAAAATCTCCAAAGTCCATTTTTGCTTCCGTTTTTCTTCGAGTACTTTCGACCCACTCAGTTAATATCAAATTGGAAAGATACAATAAAAGAGAGACCTTATCGATTGAATTAAATATAAATTGTTTAAACACACACACACAGAAAGAAATACTCACTTTCTCTCACGCACGCACACACACATATATGTACATAATGACAAAGACACGAAAATTAATTTGTCAAAAAGTTATTCAAAATGTGATAGACATAACTTCAATGAAACATTTAAAAGAACATTTCCCTGTCTTTCTAGATAAACTTGATATATATATATACGTGAGTGTGTGTCTGTGTTTGTGCATATATATATATATATATATATATATATATATATATATATATATATATATATATATATATATATGTATGTATGTATATATATATACATATATATACGGATTTAATTCTATATTTTCTGTACGAGTTACCAACCCAACTTAAGAATTTTTCTTATGGAAATATTAGGTTGGTGCAAAAATAATGACGCAATAATGTCGTTTTTTGACGTATTTTTTAACGTCAAAAATCGAAATTATTACGTCATTATCTTTGCACCAACCTAATAATAAGAAACCATAAAAGTTTCAAAAAGAATCATTAACAAAAACATAGCTCTATTACTTTATGAAAAACCGCTATCTACAGAGTATCGTTGCCATAGATATTTAACTAAATAACAAAAATGAAATTGCTGTTTCATGGTGTACGCAAGCGTATGCACAGAGGAACTCGCTCCTATATGTGTATGAATTTTTCTACGTCTATTTTTATTCATCAGTCTATATCTATGTATGTATAAGTTTTTTTTTTATTTATATGTAGTAAGAAACATAAATATATTGATATCTTTGGGTTTTATGAATATATTATTAATATATTATTAATATATTATTAATATATTATTAATATATTATTAATATTATATAACTACTCAATGTTATGCCCATGCTAATATATACATATATTTTATGTGTTTTTATGTAAGTTGTTTTTTTGTATACAGTGTATCACAGACAAAAGTATACTTATATGGGTACATATATTTCTATACTTAAATATCTACATATTTACAGTAAAATATTTATAAATATTAAAATTCGCTTACATAATACCAGAGATGCTTTCAGATATGTATCTCACTAACTCATTATCTCTCTCATTATATATATATATATATATATATATATATATATATATATATATATATATATATATATATATATAATGATATATATATCCACATATATGTGTATGTATGTGTGCGTGTGCATACCTATGCACTGACAGCAGTTAGGAGTTTATGTGTAGAAGAAATATCCTGCTTGATATGTTTATGAGATAAGTCCCCCATATATCTCATAGTATGTATCAGTGTTGCTTTGATTTGTATGTGTGTGTACGCGCATGCGCGGACATGTGAAAGGCAGCGCTTAACTCTATGAAAACTTTCGACATTTCCGCTTTACTTAATTAAAATAATGGCTACTGTAAAGTTCCGCGTGTTGAAAACCAAATTTACGGAGATATACGAAAAAAATATTCGGTCCGTGTGAAAAGCCTAATGTTATTAGACCAGTAACGACAAGAACAAACAAAAACAACGAACTGAACCGTCTGTTTTGCGACAGTAGATTTTGTCAATTTCAGAATTTGATAAAAATTATTACATTATTCACTTTCAAAATATGCTTTTTCTTCATTCTTACTCCTTTTCTATTCGTAGTTTTGTTTCATTTTTCGTTTATTTGGTTTTTAACTTTTCTCTAATTTCTTTACAGTGTATAAACGGGGAAAAAGAAATAACTCGAATTGTCGTTCGCAGGAGATGGATGCCAGAAAGCTCATGTCGTGACAAGGAAGTCCATCAGACGCCATGTTGTCAGGTGTCATCTTTCATTATATTTTTGTTAATTAGAAGAGTTTATGGTGAAAAGCCCCGCAGTTAAGAAATATTTTATCTAGACCGAAATAGTTGATTATTCGAAAATCCAAGAAGTTTTACGATTTACACAAGAGAAAATATTCTGCCAATATTTGTCATAGAATATCAAAATGACTGTTATAGTTACTAAATGTTCCTTGATATAGAACCTTGGTATGAAGACGACACATGGTGATTACAAGCACTATCGTTTTATGGGAGTGATGCTACACTTATTCAATTCTTCATATTGTAGAATTGTATCTGCGAACGCCTGTAAAACTGGAAGCACTTTGGAATCTGTCACAACTCAATCTCTTAATTACACCTGACAGTGGTTCTTGGCGTGATTATCCATAAGGCTGTGTGTAATAACAACTTAGTTTATTGTGTGCTGTCGACATAAATCGTGAGTTACAAAAATTGCAATGCAAGGTTTTTTGCTGGTTATTTTACATTTGTTTCTGCTACATTTCACTTTGATGTCATTTTCTTCATAATACGAAAACCTAGGTAACATAATACTCGACACAACGTAAAACTCATGGCAATGAATTGTACCATGAGACATTTAACCATCGCACGATAACAAGTGGTTATATTTCCTCATACACCATTACACATTTTCTATTTATTAGTCCAATATATTGATAATTTTCTCGTAAATTAATGCGATATTGTCCTCCATTATTTCTTATGCATTTTAAAACATTTTTAGGCTTTATATCAATTGTTATATTTTGTGTTGAAATTTCAATTTAGTACAGAGGAATCCTTAGTAATAGATACAAATTCAAATTGATTTGGCGACTCTAAGGTATTTTGGAAAAACAGACGCAAGGAATAAATGAGTCAAACTTTTAATATGAAGTTTTCAGAATCAGTCTTTAGGGCTGTAAAAATGCCAAAATCACAAATATTATATTATTATTTTATTATTTCATGTAATGTATTATTATTTTATATTTAATGCAATATTAGCGCTTACGCTAGTGCCTCTACCAAAGAAGAAAATAGTTTGAACGCGTGATAATATTAGGAAAAATGTAACTTTGTAAAACATGCCAGAAGGGCTTTCTTTTTATGTAGAGGGTATTTTTTTCTACGGA
Source organism: Acanthosepion lycidas (assembly GCA_963932145.1). Classification (NCBI taxonomy): domain Eukaryota; kingdom Metazoa; phylum Mollusca; class Cephalopoda; order Sepiida; family Sepiidae; genus Acanthosepion; species Acanthosepion lycidas. Next base: position 82,210,628 of record OZ010581.1, read on the forward strand.
TTATCAACCCTTTACATGTTATTTAATGCCAGAAATTATATTTAAATTATAAGAATTTTGGAGACATTAATGATTTATAAATAATGCTTTAGTGATACAAGTCTTACTAATTAACTATTGCTGAAAATAGAATTTACCAAGACAAAAAACATTACTCCAAATCAATTTTGTAAGTTTTGGTTAAGTTTAACATATCCGAAAAACTGACACGAATCCTACATCCCGTCTAACAACTATATTTTTTTAACTGAGATAAACTTGAAATGTGTCTTAATACTTTAAGAACACACACACACACACGTGTGTGTGTGTGTTTATTTTTTGTTTAGCGGCGTATCAACCTCTATGGGCTATTTAATGCCGAAATATAAATATTTTGTATATGATTTTTTCTTGCGATAATAATGGTTTTAGTGATACAAGTCTTAATAATTAACCCATATGTGGGGAGAAGAGAAATTACGAGCCATTATCCATTACACCACCCTCACATTCAAGTTTACAGCATTTGATATTCTTAAATGGTCAGCCATCTAGTACTGGCCAGGATCAACGATGCTTAACTTCGGTGATCGTACGAGAGGTTGTTGTAAAGAGATAAGAAATTTACATTATAAGGATAAGTAGAATAGGTAACAGTTAACTTTATACTTGAAAAGTTAAGTTTGTAGAAGTCGGGATGTTTGTTATACAAAGCAGCGGTTTGGGGGAAGAAGCTGCTCTTGAGGCACTTCCTACTTGCCAGTTGAACACCAAGGCTATGAGGATGCTTCGCCCCTGTGTACATGAAATGGCGGGACTTAACTCCATAAAAAAAAACCTAAGGTATAATATTCTCTACAAGAAAAAGCCTTTGTCTTCTGAAAGTATTTTCAACTTATTATGAACGTCACGTAACACGTAAACATCGTGTACAAACGGCGAAATTGTGATGTTCCAGATGCTCTCAACAACTTCAAGAGGGAGAATTCTAAGCAGCGTGTTCCGTAGTGAATATTAGAAAAAATATATGAAAACTATAACAGAAACCGTTTCACTTGTTTTGCGTTACTGACATGTCTTAGAAATGAACATGAAGCTGTTTGCAAACCTGATTTTACAGCAGTTGTGACTCGTCAAAGAAAATCAGAATCTAAGATTTGAATTTTTCCTACTCTAATCCTCCCTATTATAGAAGAATGAAATCAACTAAATCCTGTATAAAATACTCGTCCAGATGAAATGACCAAAAAATGTAAAACCGAAAACTGATCATTGTTTTGTTTACAATAACTCTATAGGCAGCAATCGTCTGAAAAATAATTTTACGAAAATGATTTAGCAATGTTAATGCTGGACAACCTCCTCACGCATGAATAAGACATTTGAAGCATTAAAAGGGTGGTTCTAGAGAAGGATGCTAAGAATACCATGAACTGAGCATGTGAGCAATGAGGATGTTTTAGAGAAAATGGGAACAAAAACATAAAAAAGATACAGTTGATGCATAACACGAAAAGAGGTTTTAGAAAATTTGACGCTCACAGGATATATTGAAAGCAAGAGTGACAGAGGAAAGCAGCAGATAACCCTACCCTAATAAGCTTGTGTAAATGGTCAGCAGAACATGAATTAGGAGAGATAGTAAAAATAGATAATTTGCTAAGAGTTATGGAGGACAATAAATTGTGGGGCGCCATAGTCACCATGTCCTGAAGAGACACAGCATATAGAATATTTTTCACACACTTCATTAACAATAAAACAGATTATTAAGATCAAGCAACGGCCCGGTCAGTAATGTTTTCAAATATCCTTCTCCATTAATTATACAATCTTTATTAAAACTAAATATGTCTTCTTCTTTTTCTTCTATGTACTGCGTGTCTCGTCGGGATGTAGGCAACCATACCTCTCCTCAATTCCATGTCTTTTATAGTTTTTAGTAAGTTTTTCTTTCTACTTTATCTTGTTCATACCTTGTTCTACCAAACCTTACATAAGCGCCTTTCCTCATTATGTGCCGTAGAAATTTGTCTCTTTCAGATTTCTTTTTCTACGTGAGTTTTTTTGCTTCCATTTTCCTTAAAACTTTGTTCTTTGAATGTATTCGGGTTAAATAAGACACACATGCAAAAAAAAAATTCAGTTGCTATGCTTCTTCTGGATTTATACTATGTGATTTGTCAATAACCAGTAGTTCCTTTGTAAGAGAATATAAGGCTAATGGCATTTAATTAGATTAGGATACAACGAAATCTGAACACGCACTGCAATAGCGACATATGCCTTTAAAAAGCTAAAGTTTATATACATAATATATAACTTTATTAAAAAAAACTTAAACATTTCGTTAAAAAATCACAAAATGGTGCTAAATGTTATGTAATATCAATCTTCCTATATGAAAGTGAATGCTGGAAATTTTCCTTAGAGATGAAGAGAAAACGAGACAACAGAGATGTTGTTCTATAGAATTCTGAGAATACTATAGATGGAATATGTGAACAACGAGGAAGTTTTAAAGAATATGCCTACTAAAATGATAGTTGTACTTCCAAAAGCTAAGCAAAGTATTAAGAAACAGAAACATTTCGTAAGAAACAAAGACGAGTACCGAACAATTATATATCATTCCTCCTGTATAACAGATGAAGAAGAGATTTGAAGTAATAGAAATATACTTCTGCATAAAGATACTGAGAATATCATGGACGGAATATGTCAACAACGAGGAACCTTTAAAGAAAATGGAAAATTTCACTATTCAAAAGGACCTTTGGATTTCGATGACACATTTTCCATCATCTGTTTAACTATTTCACACATATTTAAATTTCTATACATGTTTGAATGTGATATCTCCAATTCGTAGCTCGCATCTATGGTTGTCCTACTTGGTGACAATTATTCTTTCTTCTTACAGTTTATATTCTTTCTTGCCGCTTTCCTTTAATACCTTTGCTCTTACAAACCTCTGAAATATTTCTTTATATATGACTAAGCCAGGTACTGAATATCGCCCGCACTTCACATTTTTAACCAAATTATACTGACGCGAAATTACAGAGTAAAAATGTTTCGATTGCCGACCATATCTTCACGGCCATTTTAAATAATTTCAGTATTCGCATCGAACGATCAAACGCCCTGTGTTCACCTGACTTGAACCTTGGCCGATGAACTCGAAGAAACCGATATTCAAGTATATGCTGAGCGGGTGAAGACACTGAAAAATTATCGCGTCAAGAAGATATGGGTGCTGCGCGAACAGACGTCACATTAATGATGAAGAAAATAGTAGCGTTTCAATCCTCCTCCTGTTTACGTCAGTGGGGTGTCCGGTTAGCGGCAGTTGCGAAATTGAGATGATGACAAATCGTGATTGGTGTACATTTCGTCGGCAAGATTGCGAAGGTGAAACCGAGGACATCGACTCAAGCGGAGTAGAATGTTAATATTAGATTGGTGGCAGAACAAGACGGAAATGAACAGGCCGACCTCAGACCACTTGACAATTTAATTTCTCTCCAGTAATGTGTTGCCTGGTGAAAACAAGTTGATCAAATGAGTTGTAAAACCACTGGAACACCAGAGTACAGTCACGTCCCTAGCTTTTCTAGCTTGTGTAAGTCTGAATCAAATAAATTTTCTATTAACATATAAACTTTCTAAAAATTGGAGTGAATTTCTAATTTTATAACAGAAGTGAGTCTCTTTTTTTTTTCGAAAGGGTCAGTCGTTATTTACCCTCTTTATCCTTATAATCTTCATTTCTTATCACCTTAGTTTTCTTTTATATAACATATCTCATTTATTATAACAATTTTAACAGTAACTCTCTACCTTCAGTGGATCTTAAGACGTGTACTGCGTGAAAATTCGCATGAAAAAGCTAGCAATATGACGAGCATAAAAACTGAACACATTTTTCATGATCTCTCGATGATCAACTGTATGGATATATCGTCTTAAGTGTTAAGGGTTGTTTCAGCTGTCAGATATTTGAAGAAAGTTGATGAATATTTAAAGTGAGAAGACACTTTGAAAACCGTATTATAATTCTGCGTGTTGCTCTGTTTTGTTTGTTTGTTAGCGCGTGCAATACGTCCTGTTATTACCTACGAAGGACAATATAATGGATCATTCCATTTTAATCGTGAGAAAAGACGAGAGAAAAAAGATATATATCAGATACGCTGAAAAAGGAAACATATATAATAAACAAAGAAATAAAGAAAAGGCGAAAATGCTCAAAGATACGCAGGCCGATAGACATAATACACACTGTTTAATAAATAAAAATGGGATGTCTATTTCAAATACGATGTATCCACTATAATAACGTTTGAAGTAAACGTCGGATTAAAAATAAATACACTAATGCGTCATATATATATATATATATATATATATATATATATATATATATATATATATATATGAGGCAGCAGATTTTCAATAAGACAGGTTTCGCTAAATAATTTATACATGTTCTGTCTACTTATTCTCGATAGGGTCCTTTTATATTCGCGGATAAGTTTTTTTTTTTTTTTTTGTGCGGTTACTAAAAGACAAGAGGAAACACCGAATTAGCTCATATTGTATTTATTTCCGAGTACTTTCGACATACCATAATTTCATAATCAAGATATTGTTAATTATAGAATAAGTGTTTAGTGTTCATGGTTGTGAAGGACAAAAATTGTTGTGGTCATCCGAAAATTACCATTTTTATATGTGGAGTCAGGACCGCTGTGTCATCGCTACTACTCAAGTCCGAAATTTTTCTACAGCATATCTAGTTACCTCCCCTTAAACGGTGTCGGTCACCAAAACCATGATGCAGCGTTCCTGACTCCATATATATATATATATATATATATATATATATATATATATATATATATATGTGTGTGTGTGTGTGTGTGTGTGTGTGTGTATACATATATATATATATATATATATATATATATATATATATATATATATATATGAGCACATGTTCCTGATTAGAACGTTAGCTTTCCGAGCATTTCTTGAGTTCTAATCTCACCATGGTCGATTGGTATTTTGAAGCCGATAACATTAAGAAGTTACCTTTGCAATGTACCTGAAAACCATACTACGGGTTGACTCAACCCTTGTGAGGGAAATTAAGAAGACGAACTGCTTGTAAATTGTCGATGGTGCTTAGCTTAGTACAATAAATTTTATTATTTAACATACAAAATACTCTCACTATTTTAAAAACAATTTAATAATTCAATCAACAAATATTTATTTAATAAAAACGCAATATTTTTTTTATTTTTTTTTTAATATCTTTTCTGTAAGTTTTTATACACAAGAATCCAATTTCCGGTTCGACCTGCGTTTGCGTGCACTATAAACAAACTGCAAGGCCAAACGCTTCAAAAAGTTGGGATTTGGATCCAAAAAGAAATATTCATGTATGACCAGTAGTATGTTGCATGTTCAAGAGTAAGAAATGCTAAGAATTTATTTGTTGCTATTAAAAAGGAAAAAAGAAATTTTATTAAAAATAATTTTTACTCTGAAGTCTTATGAAATTAAATGAAAGATATTATTAAACCGCTAAGTAGGGTTTTTGTCAAAGTATTTTTCCAAACAAAATCCGGTTATTCAAATTTCATCGATTGGTTTACGAAATTTAGAGTTTGTAAATCTAGACAAAAATTGTTAGCGATAAATTTAACAATACTAAATACCGTGAGGATTTCAACACGTGTTGCAAAAAATTCTAGTAATTTAATTAAAGTATAATTTAAATATACGAGCATTTACCTTTCTATAATCTGACCACATGATAAAACATGCTATTTTATTTGTATCCCTCCTTACACTTTAATTTCTAACAATTTTGTTAGAATATTTCTCTTAATTATAAACGTTTTAATTAACTTTCAAATAATATCTAAACGTGTTATTAACAAAGTGTGTATTTACATATTTAGGAGTGACATTCAGTTCACCTCTGTGCGTGTATATGGTGTGTTGCGCGTACATGTTTTTTATACGTGTTTACGTATCACTATGTATTTATATAAAGTTCTCTGATAGATTATTAATGAAATATCAAATGTGAATAGAAAAAGATATTTACACAATATTCAAGACACAACGTATTCTCAATAAAGAATGATGAACTAGCTTCTCAGTTACCACCTTTTGAACGGTTCCTTTCTATGAAGAAAGTCTATCTGAGTCAAAATTTCCTTCGTTGATAGAATCATGATAAAAGTCCGTCTAAAACAGCCGAGGTAAATCGCGGTTTGGCAATACAGACTAATTGATGGAAACTTTTAAAATCCGATTAAATTTTAATGCTAAATCATTGTTATCTTCTTACCTGATAGTATTAAGTTTGTTTTTTTTAAATATATGAATAAATATGTCACGTCTTAGACGAAAATGTTAAATAACATGAATATCAGACATACATATAAAAACGCAGTCATCCGCACGTATGAACATATATATATATATATATATATATATATGTGTGTGTGTGTGTGTGTGTGTGTGTGTGTGTAAGCATGTATGTTATTGATATAAACTTTACATTTAATCGGTACACATGTTTAAATAAACCTCTCCAAGTTTCAGACTGAAATTAATGCTACCGGCCTAGAGATCGAGAAGTCGTACTAAAGAAAATCTGGCACCCGACAGGAATGAAAATAGTATACCCTTTATCCATCAGGGAAACTACTGTAAAACCAAGTGTGACTTTGTGTTTTTTAGATTAGCGACATATCAACTCTTTGTGGGTCATTTAATGTATTGCTGGTATTTTTTTTATTTTTTTTTTTTTATAAAAACGTATTGCTGGTAATTCTTTTAATATATAAATGTATTGCTGGTAATTTGATATAAAATGTTTATACTTTCATATTGTTTTTGTTTGGGGGTTAATTACTTACACATAGCTGGGAACCTAACAGGTGCTATCACCCCATGTGAAGGTAGACACGGAAACAACAACAATTAAGAGGTGGTTTCACGCTCTTCAAAATCTCCAATATCCCGATCAAAGGCCTTGCTGCCGGATATAGTTTAACGTCATACACAGGATGTTGTTGTTGTTCTTCTTCTTCTTCTTCTTCTTCTTCTTCTTCTTTTTTTTCTTCTTCTTCTTCTTCTTCTTTTTCTTCTTCTTCCATATGCCGTGTCACTTCTGGATCATCACTTTCCACAACCTCTTATCCCTTGTAGCGCATTCACAGAAGTTCGTCAATTAGATGACACGCTGCCTCTCGCTGTCCCTTTCGATTCTGTTATGCATTGTGAGTGTCAAATCTTCAAGCCCACCTTCCTCATTAATAATCAAACAAATTTCAGCTGCCAGCATTCTTTCGTAGAAGGTCTACTGTCTCCAGTTTTCTCTTCATCTGTGAAGAGATTTTCCAGCATTCACTGCCATACAAGAGGATCGATATTGCATAACATTTTCTTTGTTTACAATGAAATCTTCCTGTTTCTTAGTAATTTGCTTAGTTTTTGGAATGCATCTTTTGTTATTCTAATGCTTGTTCGGATTTTCGCATTTTCTCTCTTCCCAAATATATAAACCTCTCTACATATTTGATGTTGGCATCTCCAATTTGTAGTTCGCATCTTTTTTCTTTTTCTTTTGACCTCCATAAATTCCGCTTTCTGATAGTTGATGGTTATTTTTTTATCGTTTTCCTTTATTAATTTTGTCTATGCGATCCTTCAGTTTTCCTTGCCATCAACGTATCTTTTGCGTCCATTGATAATAGATCACGGTAAGGTATCCAGCTCCCTTAATTTTGTCGCCTTGTAGAGGTTGAATAAATCCTGCGAGAAGACGCATTCTTGCCTGACGCTCCTTTCTATTTTTGTGTATTTACTCAATTCATTTTTTATCCGTATGCAGGCGGTTTCTTCCAGGTATACGTTCTGCATTTTTCTAATATCCCCCCCCCCAAAAAAAATAGGTTTAGCTTTCAAAAATTCAAATGCCTTATATTATCACAAGCTTTTTCTTAATCTATAAGAATAATAATTCATCTTTCTGAATTTGTATTTCTCTCTCCAAGATCATTCTGATCATACATAAAGCATTTACTATTCTAAAGTAGTTGATAATTCCACACTTTTTGTTCTATATCCGGTCTAATTCTACTTCTTTCTGTGATCTTGTTGATACTGAAATCTTCTTAGGCTGTGAGAATATTTTTATTACGATCCCTCTGGTTCAGGTGCTTTGTTCTTAATCATCTTGTCTAGTATCGATATTACTTCAGATTTGAATATTTCCAGTCCCCCATATTATTGTCTATTGCAAGTTTCTGTCTCTCATCGTGATATAGTTCTCTAATATAATCGTTCCGTCTTTAGAGTATTTTCCCTCCTTTGACTGTCTACAAACTGGTGAAGAACACATCTTTTTTGCTGTTAGTTCTTTTATTCATCTGGGCATATTTTATTTATCTATGATATGCATCCTTTCTCTTTTCGAACACTTTTCATTGAGCCATTCTTATTTAGTTTGACTAAATTTGTTTCTAATTTATGTTTAGTGGTCTGTACACATTACCATTCCTTAATTTTATTTGTTGTCTCTTTTTAATCATCACGATAACTTTGTCTTTCATCCACTATTCCTTTTCTTGTTTTATTTTCCTTGTGATGATCTCATTCGCTGATGTCACTAGTTCTTCTGTTAACGCGTTCCACTCTCGATTGAGAAAGGGAATACAAGTTTGAAAATGTACGAATAATGCACCAAATTCAATTACACACACACACACACACACATATATATATATATATATATATATATATATATATATATATATATATATATATATAAATCATAGAAAAAGTAATATAAACCTTATATAATCATCCTAATATTAGACTAAATATTTTACATAAACTCCTACTTTATCGCACTACACAAGAACCATTTTACGATCATTATGGTAACATTTACACACAAATTATCGGTATAGCAATGGGCTTACCTATGTGTCCAATTTTTTCTAATTTCCTCATGAATCATAGAGAAAACAACGTCTTTAATGATCTCAACAAACCCTCAATATATGTCTGATATACTAACGACATTTTCATGTTAACGGAATATATAGATGTATTAAAACCCTATAAGAAACATTTGAAAGTAACTCAGTTCAACTCTTCATTTATGAACTCAACATCAAAAATATAACCGCTTTCCTGGACATTCTAACAGATGCTAATAATGATTTTATCACTTCAATATATAAAAAGCATTAGAAATAATTCATTTCATTTTTTCCATTATTTTATAGAGCATTAAGAAACATAAAACAAACGCTTAACAATAAATTCCCAAACCATGTTGTTGATGAGGAAAATAATATTAGCCTTAAATAAATTCAGAAAAAATAGTATAAGCAACCAATTTGATAAAAGCACGAATAAAGACCCCATTAAATTATTTTATTTTAGCCAGATGCACCCTAATTATAAGCAAGACGAGAAGGTTCTTAAAATATAACTCGCCGGTATATAATATTTATTGATCTTAGCAAATACCTTTCATTTATCATTTGTTACAAAATTCCAAAGCATCTATTCAAATACTTAGAAATAATTCCTCACCTAAAAATGTACCCTATGCAAAAATAATGATGTTTATGAATTTTTCTGTCCTTTGGGAGATTGTATCTTCAACATTAACAATCAACAAACAATATTAAATTCTTACATTGGCCACACATGCACCACACTCTCGCGTCTCTTTCTGACTGACTCGTCATTTACCAAAATTTAGTGAAATTCTCGCACGTATAGATCAACATATAACAAATAAGTAAAATAATATTAACATGAGAGAAATTTTAGAAGATAAGCCCGAAATAAAAATTAGAGAAATCAATGCAAAGAATCACTTCACATTCTGGAAGACTTTGTAATACAAGTGACGCGGCCAACATCAAATAAATCTTTCTTCATAAAAAATCGTACATTGAAGTGATTATAAAAAAATCAGTTATGATGAATTTTAAGACGTTATTTATTTTTTATTTTTTTCTTAAATGGAATAATGACGACCAGAAAGAATGCAAAAACAAATACTTTTGTTTTAGAACTAAAATATACCACCTGTGGTAGATAAAGTGATGGATTTTGAAATATACATCATAAATATAGTTGAAAACTTAATAGTTTAGAAATATTGAACATATTTTATTTTTTAAATTGATAAATGATGTAAATATAATTACGTAGAACATGTTAATAAAACTAATAATGCATATATTATGAGACCTAGGAAATATAAAAAGACAGTAATGCAGTTATATTTTATAAAAAATCGATGCGGAAACTTATATAGATAATATTAATACAGCGGTCAAGTATATAACCCCCAGATTAAAAATCGACGACAGAATCTAACAATTAAGTAAAATGAATGCTTATTACAATAAAGAATCATAAACATGACTTTGCTAATAACCCATCATTCTCACTGATCGACCCATCAAAAATGTAATTAGGTAAGAGGGACACAAAAGAATGAAAAACAAATTAAAAGAAGTGTAATTGCAGATATACTACAAATTTTCCTGTCGATGGTAGCTGCATGTCAGAAAACGTAGTATATAGAGCTAGAGTAAAATCTGACCAAAACTCTGAGAAGGTGTATATATATTGGTTCTACAAAGGGAACATTTACAAAAACATTTTACAATCTTAAAACATCCTTCAACTTAGCGGAATATAAGAATAGCGCCTGTCGTGGTAACTACATGTGGGAGATTAAAGAAAAAGAGAGTAAAATCCTTTTTGCACATTCATTAGATGATTTACCTGTAACAAAGTTAATTTTGTTTTTGTTAGTTTTTTTTTTTTTTGGGGGGGTGCATTATATTGTACACATATGGGATCGTATGATGCTATAGCTTTTTGTTATTGCATCAGCAATTATTCACACAGAATTGATGGTCAAAATATCCTTGTCATTACCGAATTCTCAGCCATTATTGTCACTAATTATGCAGTGAATTAGACTTAAAATATTGACAAGAAATCCTCATTCTCACCTACATGAAGGGTCCCAATTGTGGTTCTGCGTGATGATGGCTATTCTGAACGAGAAATTAGTGCAAAAGTGGCTAATAGCTTAATAGCGGTACACACAGGTAATTTTTAAATTCTGTGACGATAAGGAGAGAAATGGATGTTTATGGAAAACCTGTGCTACAGATGACCATTTGATGAAGCGCATTTCTATACAATCTCCAACAAGTTCTTGTACAAAGATACGTGTTGTTCTGCTTCAACATGCTACAGATATCAGTTCTGTGACGGTTCCACATCATCTGAGATTTGAATTTTGTCTGAAATTCAAACTGTCTCGTAAACCGCGGCTAGCTGCAGAAAATTAAACCCAAAGTGTCTGTAACCTGAAACCTGGAAAGCTGAAAGCGAGTGCAAAGTTATGTTTCAGATTAATCTCTGCAACAATTTATGCATAAAAAAATACATTAGAAGAGCCCATGAGATTTTATGAAATGTATACCATTCCGGTTATAATGCACCCACCAAGCAAGATGATTTGGAGTGCCATGATTACATCTGGAACAGCTTGACTCTACTTCTTGCCTCCAAGAACAATGATGAATGGTGCAATGTATGTGGAACTACCTCAGGAGAAACTGGAACTGCATATGTACATTAATCAATACCCAAAATTTATGCTTGATAGTGCTCCATGCGACCGATCAAAGGTCATTCAGAATTTTTTGAACTTGATCAACGTAATAAAACTGGAGTGGCCAGGGATCAAAACCCAAATCTGAACTCATTTAAAAATTTATGGGAAATTGTCAAAAACAAAATTGTAGATAAATAACCTTCAAGTAATGAAATACAGAGAAGGGCTATTAAAGAATTCTGGACAAAAGAATTTTTGGTTCACTACTGTAACAATTTCTCAGCATGACCCGCAACATGCAAGCCATAATAGAAAATGAAAAGGTCATGCAAAATACGTATTATTTGGACTTGAATTCAGATTATCGTCATTTCCAAATTTGTGAGTAAAACTGAGTCAGTCTCTGATAAATTACTCAATATCTGTTGATTTTTAACTTTAATATAATAAATTGGAATAACTTTTATTTTTTATAGTAACAATGAAAATATTTTAAAGTTGTATTTAAAATTGTAGTTAAATAAAAGGAATTCTAACCAAAACATCTTTTAAAATTGTAATTAAATAAAACGTATTCTAACCTAAAGACCTCCCTCTAAGTACTACAAGCACTTAAAAGAATCCAATAAAAAACCTACAGTAAAATGAATGACCCATGTCCTTTGTACTTACATTAGAAACAATATATTACTAGGTTTATATAAAAAATAAAAGTTTGCTAAATCAGTGAAATTAATTAGCTATTTTTGCTGTCATTATCATAAATTTTACTTAAATAATATTTAAATATAATTTAAAAAAATTGTTACCTAATAATATACATACTTATACTTGATGTGAAAATAATTGTACATACTGTAAGGGATTCTAATACATTTACTTGTTCTTAAAAGAAATATTGCATATTAATAATTAAAAGTGAAAATATTTTTCAAATCGTAGTTAAATAAAACGTATTCTACCCTAAACACCCACTAAAAATCTTTAAATATACAAATAGAAAAAAATGCCGTAAGAACTTTTGCCGTTAACAATAAAATTTTAAAAAATCCAGACGACATGCATTTAACGGATGTCAGATTTCATTGAAAAATACATCCCTACCCCTGCCAAAACGTAACTAATAACTGATACATCAAAATACAGCCATAATGAACACGCAAACACCCCTTGTCTGGTTGAATTGGATTTCTCTGTATCCTTGGAAACGTGAATTTTGGTTTTTGCTGTCTTTAAAACTCAGTAATTTTAAAAATTACTCCAAAATTCGCTTGAGGATGAAATGGAACTAATGTCTTTAATTTAATTACAAAATTAAATTCAGAGCTTTCAGCTTCTATTTTTGAAATATGGTTAGAAATGTGTAGCGAAAAAAACATATTTTAAATCAATTAATTTATAATATTAATGCTCTGTAAATTTACATTGAGCACTATTTTGTAAAAATAAAAATATCTATAAGAACACCGGATTATATATCTTACTGTTCTTTCTTATATATATATATATATATATATATATATATATATATATATATATATATATATATATATATATATATATATATATATATATATATGTGTGTGTGTGTGTGTGTGTGTATATATATAGTGTCCTTGTGTGTGTTTGTCCAATTCAACCAAACTCCATCTATTTAATTTTTCTTTTGAAAAAATTGTAAGCATGAACAGTTCATTCTATAGAAAAGCCGATGTTAAACGTGTTATTAATATTTTATTGAAGTGGAATTCGAAATGTTTGAATGCATTCATGAACAGATGACCTAGCCAACTCAATATAAAAATGTTTGAAACAAAATATTCCACTACACATAAAAATGCAAAGTGTCAGCAGTTTTTAGCATTTTGCAGAAACTTAAAAGGATTTTTGTCGAGCCTCTTGGACTGAAAACCATATTCAGAAAATATTCAGGCCATTGTTCACTTAGACACACGACTGTTATTGACAGTTTCAAATTCTTTTGCTAGCTAAGTGAGAGATGAGAGTTAAGGATCAGCTTTACTTTGTCCAATGGGTTTCTCAAATGTTCTTCAGAAAGGGAAGCAGGTTTCAGCTATTCAACAATACACCTGAAAGGTTACAGAGATCAGATGAAAATATAGTATCTTAACTGCATGCCAATCGTTGTGATGCTGGGCAAAGGAGAGAGCTTGATATGAAGATCTTCCTTAAGCGTTAGATAAATGTAGTTAAAGGTGGTAATTTTAAATATTAAGATACTGTGTTATGCACAATTATATTTATTCACCATAAGTTTATTTATAAAAAAAAATCATAGGTAAAAACTTTATTGACCATTTACTGCACAGTCAGTTTCATACATAAACACAATAATGGTCTCATGATTGCGTTTAAGTATGAAAAAGACTCTCTCCATTCTGTGTTGACGTCAATGTCTACTTTTATATATACATACGCTCTATCCCTGATATTGAGTACTTTAACCCATATATGTTATAGCATAGCTTAAAACTATATTTTTTCATATATATATATATATATATATATATATATATATATATATAATTTTTTTTTTTTAATATGATTCTATCACTACACAGGAATTACCATTTTTCAAAAACAGAAGTTAAAACTTCCAATTCAATTACACAAATTAAATTAAATTAAAGTGCCTAGTTCTGTTTCATTCTATAATTGAACTGGAAGTTTTTAGCTTCTGTTTTTGAAACATGGTAATTCCTGTGTAGCGACAGAATCATATTTAAAAAAAATAATTCTAATCTAGGCTCTCCTTGTGTATCAAGCACTGTTTTTTAAAATTAAAAACAAAAATACTAAATATCTTCGGATCATCAATCTAACGGTTCTTTCCTATTTTATCAATATATTTGCACACACACACACACACACACACACATATATATATATATATATATATATATATATATGAAGAAGGATATAGACCTATGGTTTTAAAAAACATTTGAAGCATAACAAATACCTGTCTCTATAAACTTTCAAGCACAAATATATATATATATATATATATATATATATATATATATATATATATATATAGCCTTGGATGGCAACTGGTCTAGGAGACGGGAGAGTCGATCATATATATATATATATATATATATATATATATATATATATATATATATATATATATCAACGGGAGAGTCGATCCTATATATATATATATATATATATATATATATATATATATATATGTGTGTGTGTGTGTGTGTGTGTTAAAGATTACATGCGGATTAAATATGAATCGTTATCCGAGAGGATGATAAAATAAACAACAAATATGTTTCACTTTTATTGAAGCTTCGTCAGAGATTGAGAGAAAACAGACAAAAATCAGAAATTCTGGTATTTTTATATTTTGTTTGTATCAATTCTCATTGGTCTTAACCTGTGTGCGGTCAGACAGCGCAGCGAGGTACCACATCATTGTATATATTCTTTGTATTAGATAGATACAAGTTGGATTCTTTAAGAATGGATTCAAAGAAAAATGGCGATGTAATATAATGTTTTAGGCGTGGATTTAAAGTTGACAATAATGCTATTATTAAGTATTATGTATTTTTTCCCTAAAAAATTATGTTCTTTTTAACTTAGGGTGGTATTATTGAAATCATAACTATTTCCATCATCGTTTCGATGCAAAATGAGAGAGTTAGATGCTTGGCCATTAGAACGCCTATTAGACAGAAACACACATACAATTACGAATACAGATTACCATCCGATTCCCACTTAGACATAAAAGAATTTTCACAAACTTAAATACATGTAGAATTATCTCTGACAAAGCTTTAATAAAAGTGAAATATGCTAGATTAACATACGTTTCCTATTTGTTCTTTATTTTATATATATATATGTTGTTATTATTATTATTATTATTATTATTATTATTATTATTACAAACGTTACTTTTATTGAGCACATACGTTGAGTTGCTATTCCTTTTTGTATTGTTTTAAACAATGAAATTTACAACTGGCCTAGATTGAGAAGTCCTGCTAAAGAAAGATCCCCTCCAAGACTAATCGATACTGTATCCCTTTTTCTATCATCAAGGCGGCTTTTTTAACCAAAGTGTGCCGCTACCAGTTTAGCCTCAGGCACCAGCCCTAAAGAGCAAGGTTTGAATTAACTATTTAAGGAAAGCACATCTCTTAGTAAGATTTCTACGAATTTATATCTGCTAGCTTCAGTTTAGCACCCGAAACATAACAGTGAATTTACATTTTTAAGAAAAACCTTGAACAAGTATGCAGTAGCTACACAATGTTGGTATGGTCTAACTAATGAATCCCTTAGGAATGTTTTGCCTACCTTCTCGCTTACCGACACTCTTTTCTATAACGTCATGCCAGTTACGTTTTTCATGATATCTGATTGAACATAAGGCAGAGATTTGGTTTTCAAGCATCCCCGCCAGATTTCAGACTCCATTTAGCGTTTCTATTTTTCATGCTGACAACCGCTACGCCTCTTTGAAGTACTACAAGTCATAACTATATGATACGAATCCTGCACACTGACATATGTAAAAATATTTGAAGAGAGGTATGTATTCACTCACGAAACGTGTTTATACATGTGTGTGTTTAAACTGCTCATGTATGCGAATGTGTGTATTTGTTTCTTGCACATATTAACTGAGTGATGCAATGTTAAAATAATAAAAAAGCCAAAAGTAACAACACTTCAAAATCGAACAGAATATTAAGTTTTCGGCGAAGACTCGCCCCAGGTGTTTGTTTGACTATGACGTTTTGACCCATGAATGCCATCGATACAAGAACAAACTAAACCAGAAATATATCGAAGAAATATTTTTCTTTTAATCTTTGATGTTATTCATCGGCAAAATAATACTCAGAAGTACAAAACTTTTAAAAACTGCCATCGATTTGGATACCCTTATTTTAATGAGAGATGTGAGTTTTATATTTCACTACTTTGGTTGATTTTTCCTTTCTAAGCACATCAATGATCGTCATGATCATCAAACGTTGCAGTTATAACGTTTCTCTAATATTTTAGCGGACTCTGGATTGATATTATTTATACAAAAGTAAATACCCACTTCATATTTTTAAAACTGATAACATTCAGTGATAAAAAATATCTCTTGTTCAATTTATACTGCATCTTACGTTTACTTGCTTCATAAACGTTAACCAGCGCAGATCTGACGTTTGCTATTTTTCTTTTTACATAGCGTGACTCTCTATATTTATTATTTGGGTCAGTATGGTACAAGGCCCTCGTATGAGTAACGAACTCTATGTATCTAACAACCCAGTCTCTCCTATCATAACGCATCAGTTATTCTTGGCCGGTGTAAGATATACAATACTAAATTAACATTTTAATGCAATGTTCTTTCATAACGTGAGCGACTCTGTGCTTTAAGTTCCTTTTCTTTATTATTTGTAAATAAAAATAGGTATCGGTTGCAACCCAAGGCCATAGAACCAACTAAGTCCTGCTAATTACCCATAACTGAAAGGAGAAGAAATGGATTCATACCTTTTCCAGTGGTATTTGCACGTAAGTGAATATAACGAAATCGACTAGAATTCGAACTTGGCTCTCCAATTCCTAAATCTGGGCCGTTATACTCCGTGCCAAAACATCTTGGCAAATATAGTAGAGTGATGTCTCTGTTGCATCCTCCACAGCTTGGAAGTTAGACGTTCTTCTCCGAGATTGGCTGCCACCCATATTTAATCCATAGCTGGCGGTGGGGGAGAAGTGTTCTGCCCATGCCTTTTCAAAGGAAATTATTTCGAAAGTGAACTCAACATATTCGACCGGTGCTTGAACTTAGTACATCGATTCCACTCTCTGTGTACCAATAACCGTTACGTTGCTTACACATCCTCCTCGATACTACACATTCTTAATAGCTTGCACTATCAGGTGATGTGAATGTGCAGTGGATTAGATTTCGTAGTCTTTCAAAATGTTCAGTTTATCTGAATTTTATTAAACATATGAATATAGAGAAGTAGAAAAGAAGAAGACGACATATAAGGTGCTGAATGAAAAGGTAAAATAAAAAAGATACAAAATAAAATAAATCCTCAAGACATAGGGAAAAAATTCAGTAAGAACGATATAAGAAAACAAATAAAATTCTGAGAGCGATTTTAGAAAATATGTCAACGTTATGATAGCAGAATAAGGTTCAAAGTTATGGTTGCGTGGGGTCCAGGATATTTCTCGCTTTATTATTAAAAATGATAGCACACAGGGGTTGACGGTAAAGGTGTGTAGACATCAGGATGACAGCGCGAAAGATAATATCAAATCTGACGGAGAAGAAAAAATAGCAGAGACAGAAAAACGTTATTAAATATCCGTAAAAATACGCAATCAAAATATGACAACAACCACACATAGTATCTATAATCTAATTATATTTTTTACCGGCATACACATATATATATATATATATATATATATATATATATATATATATAATAGTAAGTGATACTAGATAAGCTTGCTTCTTTTTTATATACAGTGCTCAATAATAAAAGAAACCTATTACAAAGTCCGATATACAGACATTTTATTAAAAACACCATCAAACGTTAAATATTCTGTCTACAAATTTATCATGGATCTGAGAATTGAAAGTTTATAGAGTCTGGGATTTGCTATGATTTAAATGTGTTTTAAAAACAATGTGGCTATATCGTTCTTCATATATATATATATATATATATATATTTATATATATATAGAGAGAGAGAGATGGAGATAGAGAGTGTGTATGTAAATATAAAAGTGAACATTGAGGTCAACAACCATCGGCGACAGTCTGTTTCATGCTTAAAAGCAATCGTCAGGTCCTGATTGTAGATTTGTGCTTCAACGCTTGATGCTAATTGGTGTTTTATGTATATAGCAATCGTCACTGTTTTACTATTATTGCCGTTAACCACTGTGCGCTATTATATATATATATATATATATATATATATATATAACAAAATTATTGGTAATCCCTATGGAATTTCTAAGAGGATCCGTTGAGAGCTCTATGTCAATGACATACCAACAATTATTATATAATGACAAATAAGCACTTAAAAACCATAGGCGATATTTATTTTACTGAAGTCGATAAAAAAAAACGCTTCAAATCTTCAGACCTCTAAACCAAATATAAATGGAAGAATTCACTCCAGGTTAAAAAATTCAGAATAATGATTTCATATTGAGGGAGTGGAGGAAAGAATGATGTAAGGTTATTTTCGTGTAGGAAGTAGAGAAGAAAATCGTTTGTCGTCTCAGTTGTATTAACTGACATCAGGTCCCGTGGTGACCTAATTTAACATCTGGATTGTGACATAAATCGTTACATGAAATTGCAGCTGAGAATACACAAATTTAAAGAAAGTAAACGGTAAAACAGTATTGAAAAAAGATTTTCAGTGTAAAATCGAAATTCTGTCTGGATCTTCCTTCGGTTAAGATTCTGACACATGTGTATTCAATTAAAAAAAACAGTTTTTATCTATATTAAAAATAGTGGTTGTTTAAGAACATTCAAAAATAATAAAAAATATTCACAACCTAGCTAAAGATCTTAACATGAAATCACTATTCTTAATTTTAAAACCTGGAGTGATTTTTTCATTTACATTTGGTTTAGAGGTCTGAAGATTTGGAGACGTTTTTATCGACTTCAATGAAATAAGTATCACCTATGGATTTTAAGTGTTTGTTTGTCATTACATAATTATATATATATATATATATATATATATATATATATATATATATATATATATATATATATATATATATAATCATTTCATTCCAAGCAAAGCAATAAACCCAAGATGCAAGTGGTTAAGAGAAAGAGAATGTTATTAAAGAGAGGAAATAATAGAACACAAATTACGAAGACGGAAGTTAACGACTGATATTGCATTTACATTTTTGAAGATCAACTGGAAATCAAGTAGGCAAAAGAGTCCGACAAGCGAGAAGTTCGCGAGAAGAAATTGTTAGTATAGAACTTATGGTTATATCTAGCCAATTAAATTGTAAAATGATGAGACCTTGCTGCCAGTCTAGTCTAGGCAACAAATAGGAAAGTTCATCAGAAAAATTACCATGAAAATATTTATAGAAAGCTACGTTACAGCGGTGAGAAAGTGAGTCAGTTGAGATGCCAGGTCAGAACCAGTAACATGGCATTTTATCTAGAATCTCTAAATATATAACAAAAACATCAGACCAAATCTGAGAGCAGTATTCAATGCATGAACGAATGGAGAAATTAAAAAAACATTAGACAACAATAATTGTCTATCTGCACACAGGGAACTAACTTCCCTAGTAGCAGACTTAGCAATTAATTCAATATAATCTCCCCACTTCATGCCAGAAGAAAATGTTAGACAGAGAAAAATGATATGGCTTTTAAAGAAAATTGGTTATTTTTTTTATTTATCAATTTTTAATCCTATTCTTTTTATGATATTATTATTATATATTGTTTTTATATTATTATTATTATATATTGTTTTTACATTATTTTACATTAATTATTCTTATTCATAAAAATACGAGTTTGTTTATTTTTAAGTTAAGCTGTTGTATACATCAATCGGTTTATTTTTAATTGTTATTTAGCAAGTTTATTACGAATATTTCATATATTGTTATTACGAATTATTATATTATCATGAATATCTAATATTTTGTATTTAATAGAGTTTTATACATTGGTATGAATGACTAGAATTTATTCATACATTAATGTGAAATTCTTTATGAAAGAGAAGGTATTTTCGAATTTGTACGAGAGGTGTTGCGAGTCCTAACGTTTTTCTATTGTTTATATCGATAATAAGTTCTGTATAATCTCATTTTTCTATTATTTATAATTCATAATATATAGTTTCTTGATTGGTTGGTTATCATAGTGTTGCATTAGCATCAAACTGCTTATCTCCGGCTCGAAGAACCTCCCATGTTAGTAGAAAACTCAGCCGCAATGGAATTGATATTGTTGTTCTGATAACCGACTCTCTGATGCCGGTCAAATAAAAAAAAGCAGGGTGATGGCTTCACGTTCTCTGGAAAGGTAGGAAAGCAGATGAACAAAGAGAGGCTGATGTAGGGTTTATTTTCGTGTCTCGTTTGAGCAGCACGCTCAAAACGTGGTATAAGCGATAGGCTTATGACAACACTTCGTCTACACCTTGCCGGTAGTTGATATGCTACGCTAATCAGTGCTTATGCCCCTACACTTGTTTCAGCTGAGGCTTTAAAGTCTTCATTCTACGAGATTTTTCGAGATCTCCTTCAATCTTTGCCTATATTAATTCACATACTTTGTGAGCATTATAGATACTGCACTAAAAATACCATCCTGAGAGTTAAATACGACAATAGAAATATAATGATTGCAGGTTGCCTTTCCAGCTGTTACGTCGGTCCACTACATATTATCCAAGGAACACTAGATAATGAATGCTATGTCTAAAAATTACTTTTATCTGTGAAATTTCTAAAACTAACAAGGTTGAATTTTTTTAGCAAGATCCCAAGAATTCTTCTTCTATGTGTCGTGTTCCTTCAGAATCTTGGTGATCGTGGCTCTCCACAATTTCTTATCTGTTGTAGCTCTTAATAAATGTTGTCCTTTTGTTATCTCCCCTAAATCCTTTCCCGTCGTCAAAGCCCGCGAGGTAGGCAAGGCGTTGTTTTTCTCTATCCCCTTCAGTATGTATCAAAAATTACAAGCCCTCTTTCCTCACCCTATATCCTAGAACTTTCAACTATTTCTTCCTGATATTAAGTAGAAATATTCTTTTTGTTTCTATTTTCTCTAAAACTTCGTCCATGATATTTTCAGTATCCCTCTGTAGAACCACATTTCTGTTGCTTCAAGCTACTTCTTCATCTTTGAGAGAATTAATTGTCCAGCATGGGAAAACTGATATTACGTAACAGAGTGCGTCTCAGCAGCCTAGTTAGATTAACTTCGTGTTTAGAAGAATCCACAAAATTTCAGTGATCTTTCAACAGGAGGGCAATAAAACTAATGTTAATTTCTACAAGAAGCTTACCTCAAATAATCCAAATATCTTTTAACCATAATTTCAAATAAGGTCTATGCCACCAAATATTGTATATTTTTCCTTGACATATGTGCAAATGTTTTGTATCTTATTTGACAAAACTTACACGTTGCTGATCATTACCTGCGCCACAATTTTCCAGCGGGTTCGTCCGCACCTTTTATGGAGTGGGGGGTACCTGAATTTTGTATTGTTTCATTCTGAGAAGGGTGGAGTGCCCGCGGGCGAATTTGATTGACGGAAAGCTGATTCGCAGGTTTTATGCTTCCAGAATCTCTTTTAAAGCCATCTGAATTATGCGATTATTTTCACACGTCTTGTAGCGCGGTTACATGTTGGTATTTATCACCACCAGAAGGGTCACCTTAGTGTAGGAGTCTGATGTTGAATAAACCCGAAACTCCTAAGAAATCCAGGGAAACATCACTGATGATGTGCCTACGGTCATCTTACAAATGGATTTCTAAAGTGCGCATTTGTCAATAATCTTATGTCTACGAAAACGTTTCTTTATTTCTCGTTGTTTTTGGGGTTTTTTTAACTTTAATCACCTCAAGTTTTATATTAGGTTGGTGCAAAAATAATGACGTAATAATGTCGTTTTTTGACGTTAAAAAATACGTCAAAAAATGACGTTATTACGTCATTATTTTTGCACCAACCTAATATCAGTATCAATAAGAAAAAAGATTATCTTTTTGAAGGTATCTTATGTGTAAAATACTTTTGCGTGTCATTGTATGCATGGATATACATGAAGTATATCTGTCATTATCGCTCTTGCTTTTTCTCTTTCTTTCTTTCTCTCTCTCTCTCTCTCTCTCTTTGTCTCTCTCAATATATATATATACACACACACACACATATATATATATATATATATATATATATATATATATATATATATATATAGTTTAAACCTTGTTAATTATAGTGTTAAAGAATATAGAAGTTATAGTTTTTATATAGACAGTTTTGACATTGGAATCAACATTGCTGCTTCATGCTTCAATGCGATCTTCAGACAAATTCACTCTCTCTCTCTTTCTCTCTCTCTTTTTCTCTCTCTATCTCTGCACACACACACACACACACACACATATATATATATATGTGTGTGTGTGTGTGTGTTCCAATAACTTGGACCGATTTTAAATGTGAATTAAATTTAAGCGTGTAATGATAGTTTTTTGTTTATCTTTCAGATATGGCGGACATTCGGTCGATATTATTTTTCACACATAATTGCCATGACTTAAATAACATGATCCCATAGAGAAATAAATAAACTTTCATCAATAATACTGATTTATTTACTGCTAACTTCGATCCGTCTTAATGAAACACCCTTTATATATGTTTGTGTGTGTGTGTATTAATAAGTTATATTTAGGCAGCAAAATGTGTGATTAAATTTGTATGTTTCCAATTTTCAGATAAGGTGTGTAGTATTATGCTCGAAGTTGTGGATAAACTGTCCGCAGTTCATATTTTCTTATTCTTCTGTCCAAGTACTTTCGACCATCTCAGTCATTTCGACAATCTCTGTCAAAAACCATGGTGAGATCTGTGGAGCAATCAGAATTCCTTTTATCTACATTCAGGTATTCTTTGGAATGCTAGTAGTTTAAAACAGTCTACGGTGACGCTATTTGCAGCAGTTATTGGGAAAGTGGTTGCACAAAAGAATGCATTTTTTTGTATTCTTTATTTTTAATAATTATTTATTATTATTATTATTATTATTATTGAACAGTTAAGAAAAGAGCCCGATTTAAAAAAAAAGAAAAAAAGACAGTAATTGACAATGTTAAATAATATTTCGGCAGTATGTCTGTCTTCTTCAAGTTATTTTTTTTTAATTGTTCAAGTATAAAAATATATAAATTTCCAAAAAGTTATAAGTCTTTGTACAATTTATTATAATAAAGAAAACAATAGTACTGGTAATCAATATGTCAAAACGAATGAAACGCCGCCAGCGTGCTGAAACGTGCTTAATATGATGGTAATAATGGTCATCTTGTAGTTTTCCGTTAGTTGATAAGTTACTGAGAGGAATTAATCAAACAGTTTAGTTTATCTTATGGCACTCTCCTATCATTTTGTTCATTCCCCCGGGGTGGGAAGTTAATAATTTTTCGTAATATTGTTAACATTGTCAAACATTGTGTTTTTTGTTTGTTTTTGTTTTTTTCCTTTTCTAAAACTGTTGAAAAATATTGGAAGAGTTACGTCAATTATTATTATTATTATTATTATTATTATTATTATTAATAATAATAATAATAATAATAATCATTTACGCCATTAGTTAGTCTGTTTGATCCTCTATTCAAATGGAACGATAATATCCCATTTTGACTATCAGTGAAAAGTAGTTTCTTTACAACAACATGAAGCGGAAGAAGCAAGGGGAATGAACCACAAATAACTGTATTAAAACTGGTTTCATAAAAAGAATGAAAACATGTGTATATGTTAGGTGTACGCTATCAAGAACTTCTTCCATTGAATCAAATGACTAATTTGAACAATTACTGCTCCAAAGTAGACCAATTAAAGGCAGAAATTGATAAATATTGTCCTCAGTTAATTAAGAGAAAAATCCCTAATATTCCATGAAGATAATGCAAGACCGCATGTTTATTTGGAGACCAGTCAAAACGTGTGTGTGAATTTTTAATTCATTTGCCTTTTTCTGTACTTATTGCAAATTTTGATTATCATTTATTAAAGTCCTTTCAACGTTATTTTAAGGAATAAAATTTGAATTCATTGGAAGATTACATCGAAGAATGATTAAATTTTTGGATGACTGAAATTTTGAAGTTGTCTAAAAGAAACAGAAGATGAAAAGGAACTAAAAAATTAAGTGAAATAAAAGAATAATGTTGTTTCAATGAAGTTAACTTTTTCATCTGCCCTGGGTATGACGATATACTACATCCGGCAGCAAGACCTCTAATCGGAAGGTTTTAAGTAGCGTGGAATCACCTCTTAATTGTTATTGTTCTCGGGTCTTGTTAGGATCCCATCTATGGGCCAATATTGGACCCTAAAACTTGGATCAAAACACGATGAAAGTATAAAAAAATATAGTAAAAATAGAGGCAATACATTTTTGTAAAAAAAATAAAATTTCCTGTAATACATTATGAGTAAGGAACAAAAATATAAGCAGAAAAAGAAATTAAAAGAAATTAACAAAGCTTCCAATAAAATTAAATTTCAGCATTAAATTACCACTAATGAGTAGGTATGCCGCTAAACCAACTTCTTCGTTTTTACTTAGTAAACCGAGCGGACTTTGTATTGATAGATACATTTAAGTAATCGGAGGAGGGGGTAAAAATAATATGCATTAAAGGGAGGATTCTTTATAAAAAAGGGTCGGAATATCATTTAAAGGATCATAAGCGCATAATTAATTAGAGGTGGCCTTGATAAGGTTGAATTGGTGTCGGAAAATTCCATCAAAAAATAAACGGCTAACATGTCTATTAGGCACCTTAAAATAGCTAGCTAGCTAGATAGATAGATAGATAGATATGAATATGCCATAAAGATAATAATCAGTAAATTAATCGGAAAATAGTGAGATATACTTGAATGCAAAAACAAACATTCCATACAAATTGACCATGACAGATACTTTTAGACTGAAAAAGAAAGAAAAATAGCCACAGAAAAATAAAACTAATAATGAATGAAAGAGCTGAAGAGATAGAGAGAGAAAAAGTGGTGTCACAGTGATAGAGTGAAAAGTTGTCATTCTGAGATAAATAAATATACAAGCAAATTCGGGGACACAGAGATGAGTAATTTTCTAGAAACATTGATGGATTCATTAAGAAAATGAATGCATTTAATTTAACAGGACTCTATTATTCTGGAATTTATGACCCAATGAATTGATAGAACAGTATTAAGTAATAGCACGTCAATTTTATTTCTAAATCAACGCATAATCTGCCGACGTTTTTGTTGATGAATGAGTGTGCCGGAAAATAAACAGGAAGAGGAATGAGAAGTTAATCATTTAATAATTAAAGCAAACTAAGTGTTCTTTGGCGTTTAATAGTTTCAAGAACACGGGATCAGATGTTAATGTTATGTTCCGCATAGTAAAATTAGTAAAATTGTTTATTGTCTTCATGTTTAAGTATAATTGTGTTTTCGACAAGGATTTTACGGAATTGTGTATGTGGCCAGGCATGTTGTTTTAAATGCCTAAAAATGTTAGAGTTATCATTCAAATGTAAAGTCAAGCATCGTGAAAGCAAGTTTGTGGTGTGACCAACATAAATATTATTTAATCCATTGGAGATACAATCTCCCAAAGGGCACTTGAATTTGTAGTATTGTAGTATTCAGTATTCAGTACATAGTATTGTAGTATTCAAACCACCTGCTCTAAGCTGTGACCGTTCCAATCTCTTACTTTTCTGTCACAAAAGTGAGAAGAGGAATTATGTGGGAGAAACCGGAACAGAGTTCTGTTTACGGTTCAATAACCAGAAGAAAAACATCAGGGACAAAAACAACAATATTTCAGCCACTGTACACTTCAACCAACCTGGCCATTGCATCAACGGTGTCGGGTATGTGCATTTAGCGTCTGAGTTCGTTAATCGCGAAGATAGACGCAGATCGGGGTTGAAGTATATTCTAAAAGTAAATTCCCACACAAAGGGACTAAACAGAGATTTGGGTTTACGCAGAGAGTATAATTTCCACACGGAAACCCATTTCAGCAACACCATCCACGGATGAGTAGGTCCTCCACTCACATTTGAACTCCAGATTTTAACAGCCATCAACTACCTACTATATTTTCAGGAGTCATCTCCTACCTACTATATTTTTGTGTTCTGCCACCTATCATTTCCCTCATTACGCACGATTCAATAATGGAAGTATTGACATGTACACTGAGGGCTACTTTCCAGTAACCCTCTTTTGTTCTATAACTATAGTTCCTTTACATATAAGTTTATGTAAGGTTAGTGTAGATATATATTAATATTGTCTATGTATTTATATCTTTACGTGTACTGAGATTCATATGCTTGCGTGGGGGCTTGTCTATATTTATGTGCACATATGTACACATGCGTATATACATCACAATATAAGAAATAATAATTGACAACACAACTATCCTACACTATGAAAACAACAACATTAGATTACAGATACTAGAAGCAATTTATATTAAAAAATTAAAACCGGCACTGAACAGAACCAACTATGAATACTGCAGTAATGTTCTGAAATGCCTGTAAAGGAACAGTTTTTTCACGCTTTAATGCGCGCGTGACCATTACATTATGACCTAGAGAGAAAAAATTCCGTATGGCTTTTTTTCATGTTCTAATGAAAGCCCAGCACATTGACAACCGTTTTGCA
The DNA here is from genome assembly GCA_963932145.1 of Acanthosepion lycidas. Classification (NCBI taxonomy): domain Eukaryota; kingdom Metazoa; phylum Mollusca; class Cephalopoda; order Sepiida; family Sepiidae; genus Acanthosepion; species Acanthosepion lycidas. The sequence goes on from OZ010581.1 coordinate 82,237,844, forward strand.
TTTAAAGCATAATGAAAAATTTACGGTAATGGATAACAACGCAGAACTTATTACACATACTTATATTAATGAACAAAATATAGTTTTGTGTTACTTGCAACTCTGAAAAAGATCTTGGAAAAAGATCGAAAGTACTTGGGAAATGAAAATAAAAGAAATTTGAACAGATATAGTACATTTTTCTCATCCTTCAACATCAATCCACGGAAGTTTATTCGTGAGGATGAACGGATTTTGTTAAAAATTAGCAGACATACTTTCTAGATTTTATTCAATCAGACATGCCTAAAAGAGAATGTGCTGCCTAAATACACACGCACACACACACACACACATACATACATATATATATATATATATATATATATATATATATATATATATATATATATATATATATGTTTTTCCACTCTGCTTTTTTCCATTATTATTATTATTATTTCTGTACCCACCTTTTTAACAATAAATTTCCATATTTTAAATTTTTAACGTTTTAATTGTTCTTTTCCTTTTTCTTTTCATTTTATATTTTATTATGACATATTCATTTTTTCCCTTCACTTTTTATCACGTCAGATATTATTCTAACTAAAGCCCTTCTTTCTGAAATTGACAACTTGGTCGAACAATTTCGGCTAAAACTGACTACGCGCGAGACGTCTTCACCACTCTACAACCTATAACTCTCCATCTATGTTTGCAATCTTACTCCCCAACTCCCTCTACTAATAATAATAGACTGGTCTTAAAACGTTTATACCAACCAAATTTTTAAATTTTATTTTATTTTCCTAAAAAGTTTCACACAGTGAGGATTCAGAGATCGGATTTTTGCTAATAATATGATTTCCCCCAGAAAACACACCGTCTACAAAAACATCTGTCGGTGAGTAATTCCCATTTCTCACTCCGTTCATGAAGGGTACATCCCTGTCCGAACATTCCGGAGTTACAACATTTCTTTCCCTGCTTCAATTCTGTCATATGGTTAATAAATAATATTTAATAAATGTTTTTCGTACTGATTATATGGTACCCTTTCGTTTGCCCTTGTTTTATTAACTAACCTATCTATTTTATACACACACACACACACACACACACATATATATATATATATATATGTATGTATACACACACACATAGAGTTGTGGATAGAATTATCCTCCTCCTCTTCCATAATTACAAATAAAGCTGTAATACCTGAAATTTACATAAAAATATCATGTGTATTTTCACAAATGATGGAATAATGTATTTGAAAGAATGTGCAGTGATTCCCACATATTTTTTTTTATTTCAATGTCAAGAATGAATACAAAAAAAACGCACCAAAAACAATTAACAAAGAACAAGATTATTGGCCCTCTTGCCTCAATAATTAATTGTTTAAAATTTATTCTTGATTATTGCCTTTAATCGTTTTTGATAGTTTCTTACAAGAGCTCTACACACACTCATTTTGCTCTATTCTTCTTTGGCAACAGCTTCTCGTTCCTCTAAATTTGAAGGACTTTATTCTCTTACACTTTTTCTTTAAATATGACCATAAATTGTCAGTGTGGTATGCATTAATTTTGCTGTCATCTAATTATTTTCTAGCAATTCGTACTGTATATTTCTGGTCATTATTATATTGGAACTTCCAGTGATCCCCCCAAAGACAGCTTTGTGCACTTTGTTTTTATATTATTTTAAAAAATATCCAAATTCTGTTCTTCATCAAACAGAATCTTCAGGCTCTCACGAAAGAAACTTACTGCTATAATTATATCTTTCTAAATAGTTCGTTATTAATTATAGGCTTCTACTTATAACTCATTAATATCTGCCTTCCCATTTTTAGGATGGTGGGCATTAATGGGTTAAAATATTAAAATGTTGCTATTTTATACAGTTAAATCACTGACAAGAGAAATTTAATTGGTTGATTGATTTGTTTTTTACGGCTTAACAACCTTTTTCTGGTTATTTAAAGCAAGGAAATATATTTAGAGTGTAAGATTTTGAGGGTAGATAATGATTTACTTAAACAATTCCTGTTAATCAACCGATAGCTGGGGAAAGATTCGGTGGATTCGGACCTTTCCCAAGGGTGTTTGCATATAAGTGAATATAACAGCCCCTACTGGAATTGAAACTCAGCTAATGCATTTGCAATTCCATGCCATTATCCATTACACCACCTGTACATCCAAGATTACACCACCTGGTATTCCCAAGTGGTCATCTTTCTATTAGTTTGGTGCAAAAATAATGTCGTTTTCTCACATAGTAATATATGTTAGAAAACGACATTATTTTTGCACCAACCTAATAGATACTGACCAGTCTCGACATTGCTTAACTTCGTATGAGAATCGATAAGCCTAGACATTTAAAAATGCTCAACTCTTTTACCATTTCGATTAGAAATACACATTTTTCAAAAGTACAGCAATAAAGAATTTAAAAATAGGAAAAAGAATTCCGTGTTTACACATGTATCCTAAACATACATACCTCTCCTCGACCATCGGAAAGATACTAATTTTAATTTGTATTCCTTGATCATGCGTCTAATAAACTTGGACGCTTTGAATTAATCTCTTGGCTTCAAAGATTGATCAAGATTTCAAAATAAGTTGATATCTACATTACTAATACGTGACCTGGAAACGTTGTGTTTCCACCTGACCTTTAATTTTCTCTTCCGAATTATGATAATGAGAAAAAGATTTTCCAAAATAAACAGAGCTACATAAAAAGAGTCTAACCTCGAAATGAATATAAACGTATTTAAGACATATAGATTTATGATAAATTTAAATTAAATAAAAGGACACGGAAAACACAAAAGTAGGTTGCCACTAAAATATTACAAATCATAGATTCAATTTAAGAACTGATCTACTCATAGTAGTTCTAAGGAGAATGGAAACTAATGGATCGTTATAGTTGCAAACAGAAAGACACAGTTGAAATTTCTGGGACATGTAATGAGAAAAAATAGCTTAAAGAATCTGACAATCACATGACATAATGAACAGAGGGAAACAAAGAGTAATCTCATTAACAACTTTTTCTTTTTTTTTTTTGTAAATGAAATACACAGAAAGAGATAGTAAAAGGACAAGCATTGTTTAAAGCTGCATAGCTTAGGAAGTTGTGGAGAGTCTAATAATTCACGCTTCCGTTTAAAAGCTTTCTATCAGCCTCACTTTCGCTTCTAAAACATTACAGCCAAATAGACGATTTTTCGAAAAATAAATTCAAGTCGGCAAAACTTTGTACATACATGAAGTCTTTTCTTTCTATCCATTTGCCTCCCTTATTTGTATATTTGACATGTAAGAATGGCTGGCGTGCAAATTCATTGAGAGACATTTTCACCTCCCACGTCATATAAAGAATATTTTGGGACTAGTCTGGACAAATAGAGTCACTGGAGGGACATCTCAAGTATTGAAACAACCGCATAAAAAGATAAATATAAATGGTGATATATAAAAAAAAAAAAACAAAAACAAAAAAAAACGGACAAAATTAAGGAGGGGAAAGGCTTGTAACACGCTATTGGCCCGTGAAAAGCACGACTGGTCACGGCGACTTTGACTGTTTGTGAAGCTGTGAGTCACATGATCTGGTGACGTAGGTACTAAGTGACGCAATCTTTCTTTTTTTTTTCTCCAAAAGCTCAGGAGTTTCACCATAATAACTTTGTCTCGTTCAAACCGGTTTTCATTTATAGACCATTTAATGCATTTTTCCTGTATAATTTATTTCACTTCTTTCAACGTCTTTTCTGTGTGTAAATATTTCATTTCCTTTGTAATTTATTTTAATTCATTTAATTTCACTTTTATATACTGGCAAATAAGTTTGTTTTTTTTTCCTTTCAGTTTTCAACCATTCTTTGTACAAATTTTAAAAATATGTCACTTGAGACTAAGGCCAAATAAATGTTCTTAATCTGCAACACGGCTAATGTTAGGTTAATGAAATTATTCGTGATGCAACTTCTGTATAGGTTTATAAATATTTTTTTTTATTTACTGCACTGGTAAAAAATATTTCCGGCAGGGCATACCATGCCACTTCCACGGAGTCAAATCACTCTCATTTCCTCCTTATTCCAAGTGTAAGAAAAATGTTCCACTCAGCTTTTTCCAGACAACTCCTATTTTGAACATGGGTGTTTCCCGGAACACTACAATCTTAACGTCTTCAAGTCAAGAGTTAATCGTTATCTATCTTTCTTATTCTCATAAATTTCACTTCCTACCACCTCCTCTTTCACTCATGTCATATTACCTTTATCATAACTGTTTTAATTCTAATCTATCTTGAATGCCTCTCGAATCTTGTATTAGGTGAGTTTTACTATAAAAAAAAGACGTCTATTCGCGTGTTCATATGAAAGCAAAATTGAACATTGATAGTGCTACACACTGACGCCTACATACGTGTTTATCGTTTAAATCTGCTTGTGTATAAATAGTCCACTAATGAGATATACTTAACTAAATAGATATTCGTTTGTCAAACGGATAACCAATTTCTTCAAATACTCGTCAGATTGTTTATTATATTTAAATACTGACACAAATTTCATTCCGCCTTATCTTGATTTATGCTAGATTATATCTTGTTCTCCTCCTAACTCAGACGCTCCTTATTTGTTATTTAGGCAGGAAATTTCCTCTTTGGTTTCTATTGCCGATCGTTGATTAAAAAAAAAACTCCTCAGTCACGCATTCAGTGCGCATTATCAGTTCAAATTGTATTTGGTTTGCATCATAAAAAAAAACCCTACTAATTCATGATTTCTTTTTAATGTGAAAATAGCTTGCATGACTGCACGAACTGAATCAGGACGCATGTCAGAAAGACTTCTCTAGAGTTTGAGTCCTTGATTTCAAACTAAATTTACTACTTGGAGATTTGATGGATAACTAAAAGATTGTTAACATACGATAGATAGATTACATTTTTTGGAGCTTTCTTTATTATTTTTTTATTTTTTAAAAGAAATAAAGCTTCCATAAATAAATTAATGTTTCATTGCTTTAAGCTTAATTTTGCCGGAAAGAACATTAAAAAAATCAATTACATTTTGCTAAATTATCTAAACTGCCTTGAGTGTGATTTTCGTAATGTTTACAACTACTGCAAATAGCAATTTGTGATAAACTAGAACGAGACTAAGTCGATGTTCAATGCTTGTAGATTTTATAAGTATTTTAATGTTCTGACAGCATTGAGAATGAAATATTTTATAGCATAGCAAGAAAACCCTTTGTCTCTCATCAAAACAGTTTCTTCAGCTGAGTTCAAAAGATGACTAAACATGTGAAGAAACATAGATACAATTAACTCGACCACTAAGCAAACATATAGACAGATAAGTTGGTTGGAAATAATATATTGAGATAAATGAACTAAGTAAAATAATTCGATCGCAAAATGTTAACATAATGCAGATAGAAAGAAAGAGATGAGTAGACTGGGTCTTTAGAAGAAATTGAGTTATCTGTTCGGTTTGTTTTTCTTTAACAATACAGAATATCCATATGAAAGTCGAACTGTTTTATCGGAGAAACATTTCCCATTTGACAGTTTGTCTTTTGGTTACAATTAGCAGAATTTGAAAATAAATATTTAGAGGGAGTTCGGGAAACAAACGTAAACACAATTTGGAAGAATAATTTGTTTCTTTTCAATTTTGTTTTATTAATCTAGTATCGTTGAAATAATGGTTTGTATTTCTTTTATTTTTATGAAGATGAAAATCCGAGTAATATGGCCTTCTGTCAAAATAAATGCTCCATTGATCTGTAACTAAGATAAACAATTAGGGTCGTATGGGTTTTACATATACGACAGTCGTAACAACAACGACTGTGTCTAAGACAATCCGATTAGCACATATTTTTTTGATCTTGAATTCAAAATTGTACTTCTCCTAGACTGGTCTCCCTCCATATGCTAAAATATCCAGTTTACCCTATCACTTACGGGGAATCGAATTAAGAGTTTTCCTTCTCCTAGACTTCCAAGATATCTCTGCCCTACTATTTAAATCATAGCGGAAGGGTACTGTGTTTATGCCTTTTTCAAGGACACTGGTAAGAAAAGGACTCGGCCAGTATTTGAACTCGGCATGCCCATTTTTACCTTTCGCACAGCCCACATGTCTAATGTTTTATAAATTCACAAGTGAGTAGTAGCTTCTACCACTTGGGAGATGTGTAAGAAAATAAATAGTATATGGAAAAACATGAACCACAAAATAAGAATTATATTTCAAATGCATTTAGAAAAGTTTCTCTTTATTATTTTCACCACAAGACGTTGGCATTACTTCTCCGATGGCATCATTCATTCTTTAATACAAATATGATATTATGCTTGAACAGACATCGAACTAAAAATTTAGCAGCAGAACGTCAAAGGAAGCCATTTACAGGGTTGATCTGCAGTTACTCCTGGTACCGAATGCAGAAGTATATGACCTCACAGAAGCATTCGGCATTGCAAGTACGCAAACGAGGATGTTAGACAAATAGATATATAAACAACAACTCAGAAATGATTCTGGAGGTCAAGCACACGTCTTCACAGACGAAGACTGTTGGGTCCACGTGTTGAACCGAGGACAACAGCGGGGTTAGCATTGCAAAATTACCAACAGAAACTTACGAAATACTGGAGTGAATAAAATGTCAAGTAATGAAGATTCAAGTCTCGTGTTACCATTTAATCGACACTCACACTTCATTAGACAATCAATGGTTCTATAAGTGCATGATTAATTATGTTATTTTACTCGATTTACTAAGTGAATATGAGTAAGGAGTACTTTGATTCAGCAACAACGATTAAATTATTATATTTACATATATAGTATCCAGTAAGAAGAGGGTCATAGTAGCCAATATCCCAGTTTTTCTTTTTCTTTGGACCAACATTTTGTAACCAACAATGGTAAGCAGTGATGTTATTGTAGATGTCTGTAGTTAAGACGTTTCGTTTATAAAAATGATGCATAACTAAGTACATAACATAAAGTTATTTAGAAACAAACTATTGACCAACATGATTTAAAATATGACAATACCTACTGAGTGAAGTTCAAATTTTATGTAAGAGAATCGTTCTAATAAAATTCAAATATGTTTACAAAATATTCCCCACAAACTGAGATGAATAGATGAGGAAAAGAAAAAATAACAATTTTCGAGTTTTAGAGCAAATAGTATTTTCAATGTAACAATCCGATTATTCTATCAAAGATTCTGTCTAGCATCATCACAATTGTTTTGCCACATTTTGGCTGACATGTTATTTGTACTTCCGGTGCACCGACAACTCAATATCATGCAGTAATTCTTTCACCTTCTTAAACATCAATTAGTACCATGGGGTATTTGCACACAACACTATTTTTCTCCTTAATCTTTATTAAGTGACAACTCAAATCTTCATTATTAATCAAATAACTTTCTGAATAAATCAGTCAAGTAACTACAAAAAATTTTTTAGTCATAATAATTGTATGAAATAGAAGCATATTTATTTCTTTATTGAAAATCAAATGAAACCATTTTTTAATATTTGAACTTTCGAAACTTGCTAATGTTTTCTTAATATTGATCTCCTAATTCGATTTTTCAAGTGAAAACTTTTTTTGTTTTTATTCATCCCATAAAAATCAGAAAAAACACTCAAAACAATAAATACAAGGTGTCCATAAGGTTTGTGTGCACTTTAAAAAAATTTATAACTTTGAAGTGCACAGGAACTTTATGGACACATTTTATGGGCACACAAGACAATTATGAATTATATTTTATATCCATAATATTTTAAATGTAGTGTTTGAAAAATCCACGGTACTAATGATATGATAGTGTGCTACATTACTAACGGAGGATTAATAAAGCAAACGACAGTGTACACATTTAAAAAATTACTATAGAATTCGCATTCTGTTTTCTTGTACACATTGATATAAATGCATATCAGCCAGTTTCTTTCTTATTAAATTCTCTTTCTTGATTTCTTAATTTTATATTATTTTGACCTCATTCTGGAAGATACTGACCTCTATTTCCTTGATAAGTGGCGAGAGATGTACTGGATGACACGTAAAGGATGCTGATTGCAATTTAACACTTCAGAAGATCAAAAACTAATCAGCCGCAACCGTAATAAAAGCAGCAAATATGTGCATAATAAATCGCAGGAAACCGAATAATTACGATGCTTAATATTAAAATTTCCAATATTAAAAACATTGAAGACTTCACTGACCGAAAGTCTTTTTTTTTTTTTTAAATAAAAACAACAAACAAATGAAAATTCTTGTTCTGATAATTTGTGGAATAAATGCTCCCGGTATTTATAATTGTATTTATCAAAATATCCTCATTTGTCAATAGGCCTCACATTCTTCAACAACACTTTATAACTTTAAACCCAGAAATGACAGGCGTTATTAGCAACGTATAATAGTGTCCCAGCAAATATTACTTACCTTTGGGCGCATGGCCAAATAGTTAGAACGTTAGCGTCCCAACCATGGGACCGAGTTTCAAACTTTACTATTTGCCTGGGGAGATGACCACAGCGTGTAGCAACGTTGCGAAATCACTATAAACCATACGGGCTGATTCCTATTAAGGAAATCTGAATGGTTGTGAAGTTACAAGTCATCGTGATTGATGGATTTTGCGTACTAACCACGCCAGAATATGCGCTATTCCCCAGAAATTCTATGAAAATGTTGCTCAGCTAAACCATATTTTTGGCTCTGAATTGAAGTCCACATGTGAGATTATCTGGCCATCCTAGCAGACAGGTATACTCAGAAACGAACATCTCGCCATTGTTATTCAATCATATTAAATAAACATGGCTCGTAAAAATTATTCCTGAAGCACAAGGAAATTGTTCTTTTATCAATTTAAATACCCAAAAGTTATTTCATTCTTGAGAAAGTCTTTTACATTTAATGTTCACTAGAATACATTTAATAAACAGTAATTCAGGTTAACAATAGAAAAGTCTGTTAACATATGACATATTCGAGATGATCGTTATTTTCCTTCTCCTAAAGTGTTTGATCATTTGGATGATGATATCATTTCATTATAGATATGCACTAAACTGAAGTACTCTCATACATGACTACGAGTTGGTGGGGATCAAGTGATTATCTAATTACATTAACAAACGACCTTCAAACCTACAACAAATGCTGTGTGTTATAAACAGCAGTGGACATGTGCAAATCGAACACACTACATTCGCAACTTATGAGCAATCGTTATACAGTAGTCGTCCAGTAATGTAAAAATGGCGGTAACAGGTAGCTGCTATGAGCGACACAAATTGGCCTTCAAACCAAATTTTCGAATATTGATATTCATGTCAGACATATCCTACCCACACGAAATATTTACGGTCACCATCTTCACATATGTAGTTCCTTATATGATTTTACGGCGAAATTCTCAAATATGAATAATAAAAATGGAAATCCTGATTGCTGAGGAACTCATTTATATTCCCGCAGATAAAAATTCCAGAAGCAAAACATTCCAATATGGAGATTGTTTAGCGTCAATCTTCCAAAGTTGTGACCACAGACTAAACAATGATTAATATATCCCTATAAAGACAGTTATTGAGCTTTAAGTTTTAAAATAGTTATTTTAACGCCTGTTTTTGCTGCCGTTAGCACCGTTGCAGAGATGTAATATAATAAAAAAATAATTTATAATGCAATAAATTTAAATATGTTTGATTTTGAAAATAGGAAACAGACAGATATTTTGTTGTTGCATTTTTATTTTTGTTAGATCCACCATTCAGATTATTATTATTATTATTATTATTATTATTATTATTATTATTTAAACATTATAAAAAATCGAAGTATTTCTTTTCAAACAGTATATCGGGCATTATTATCGCTTCTGTACATCTGATTAATTTTACGGCAAATCTCTTTGTCTTGCAGACTATTTAACTCGAGGCGTTTGCGTGTCTCTCTTGTTTCGCATTCGTTTTATTCGTCAGACAAGATCAGTCAGAAAAAATAGGAAGAAAATACGTAAAGAAAATAAAAACAAGAAAATGAAAATGAAAGTGATTTTGCATCTTCTTTTGTATTCAGTCTTTATTTTTTATCTAACACTTTTCATTCTGTTCTTCCCTTTTTTGTCCTTATCTTTTTTCCTTCTTTGTCATTTAGTTTTTCTATTTATTCATTTTATATATTTCTTTTTTCTTCTTATTCGTGTCCTGCATTAACTTTTCACTAGTTTTCTTTGTTCTTCTTTTCATCATCATCATCATAATCATCATTATTCCTCCCCTTTTCATCATCATCATAATCATCATTATTCCCTCCCCTTTTCATCATCATCATAATCATCATTATTCCCTCCCCTTTTCATAATTATCTTTCCCATAATTTCCTCCCTCCCTTTTTATCAGCTTTTTCTTTCTAGTCATTCCTTTTCATCTCCTCTTCAGTCTTTTCCCATTCTCTTCTGGAAAAGTCTTAGAGAAATTTCAACTCGAATTTTTTTCTTGCTATTTGTCATTGTAATTTGATATAAGATTTGAACAATATAAAAACGAAATTTGAGATTCTATAAAAAAACATTTCTTAAATGTTTCGTTCAGCCTGCTTTGAAAAACTAAAAAAAAACTTTGAAGTTTAGTAATCCTTTGCATAATTATTTCCTTTTTTTTAGTTATTGATAATAAGATAATTTAAATGTTTTATTTTTATACTTATTAGAAAAAATATTTTTGTAATTTTCAACTTAATAAAATCACAATAAAAATGCAAATAGCACGTCCGCTCTATGTAATTGAAAACTGCATATCAGTGATTAAGACGAAGCTTACCTTATTCTAATTTAATCGTCTCAGGCATAATTATTAAATTGTTAACAAAGAGGGATTAATTCTGAGTTTTTTTTTCCCCGTTGTTCACGTTTTCTCTGCAGCTATCAAATTATAAAACAACAATACAGGAAAAAGAAACAACATTTTACTAATAACTTTGTCTTTTTCACTATTTTGAAAATCTTTGCGAATTTAGGAATTAAACATCTAATAAATGCATAAATATCAAGGCTCGAAATGAGAAACCGGAGAGACGATTTCGAATTCCAGTCGAGTTTGTTATATTTACTTATTTGCAAAATCCATCATGCGTCGTTTAACCGTTAGGAAAGTATTTTTATGTATTATAAAAAAATCTATATAACCGACAGGTATCTTACTGAGAGAAAGAACGCCATGATTTTTTTAATCGTAGACTCGATCAAATATGAAAACGATATGTTTGTATTTACTTATCTTCAAACATGACTCTACTCCCATTTACGCGCCATCAAGGTTAATATTTGTTTAAAGTCAACAATAGTTACAAGTATATTTTATAAAATTTTATTTAAAATGTGCTTATTAGTTTCTAAATTTCAACTCAAAAACATCTTATTCACATATTTTACCTAAAATTATTTCATAATTCTTTTACTACTGTCTTCATCAGATTGTGACTAAGTATCCCTCATTAGAATAGTTTATTCCTTTTTCTATCTCCTTGTAATTTTTATGCATCGTTCGCGATTCGAATCACCCTTACAGAACTGATTCGCTGTCCTTATCTTGTTTCATTATCAAACACAGGATATTTTTTGCGATTAGTTTACATATGTACTTGTAACTTTATTTCCAAAAATGATAATGTTTCATTGAATTTAGTTTGAAATTAATAAAGTACCCTCGTCTCTCATGCTTTACAGTGTGATACCATTTGTAATTTGATTATTTTTTCCGTTTCAAAACTGTACACACGTACTTACATACAAGAGAACACAGACAACACAAACAACAGTAAATTTGACACTCGTTGGTTATCCTTTTACTGCCATCTTGTACTAAGTCAAGTAAACGTCTGACAAAGTGTCCTGTTGAATAAAATTATTTTCCATAAATTCTTTATTTTCATACAGAACATGGAGAATGTCGATATGTTTATGTTATTTTTTTTTATTTTTTTTATTTTTTTTTTTTTTTTACTGTCTATCTTGACTTTCATTTCTTCTTAAAATTATAATTAATATTGAAAATATGTTCAAGTTGTCCGGACGCCGTTTGATCAGGCTTTTTTTCAGCTCATGTTGACCTCTTCGTCATCTAATCGACTTTGAACTCATTATAGTACAGTGCGAAGTGGATCAATCTTCATAATCCATTACAAATGATCTTTGCTCAGTCCTCCCAGCAAGCCAAGTTAACCAGACTTTGCAACATATATTAATTGCCTTGTATTTCAGTAGCTTTTCTCCTCATTATTATTAGGTTGGTGCAAAAATAATGACGTAATAATGTCGTTTTTTAACGTATTTTTAACGTCAAAAAACGACATTATTACGTCATTATTTTTGAACCAACCTAATATCAGTTATATTCTCTACTGATTTCTGCTTGACTTCGGTTTGTACACGCCATTTTGACTCTTGTTGTTATTATGTGCTATTTGATTAGAATCTTTGTTTTTTATCTGTTTTTTGTTATTTAAGACAATGTCAAGTTGTAAAATAATCGAGAATGTTGACAAATAGTTGCATCATATTAATTAGAATGCTACTTTGTTTTTCCTACCCGCTTCCTGTCGGATTTTGCGTTTAAAGACGTATAGTAACAATTGAATCTTCATGTGATAAAGTATCTATGAAACTAAAAATGATTCCTGTATTTCTTTTATTATTATTACTAACAAAGAGATGTCGTCAAAATCATCATCGTTTATGCTTATTACAATATTATTGTTACGTTGTCATCCAGAAGAAGAAAAAAAAGAATACGCTGAATGTAAGATTGGATGATTCATCTTAAATTTTCCATAGAAAAAAAAAGATGCATTTAAGAGGGAAAATGAGTTATTAAAGGGAAAAGAATTCATTTTAACGAATAGAACAAAGTGGTTTTTAAACATTCTACGAAGTCTAATATAAGGAGAAAGTCTACGAAGTCTAAGATTAAATAGAAAGGCTGATTAGGCACTCTTGCTCTGTGGTAGCAACCAGGGCGAGAGAAAGAAGGCTTTAAATTCACAACCAGCCAAACTTACTTAATGTAAGAGCCGCAGCACATGAACAAAATTTACACATACGTTTTTGTTACATACACATTTTGGCACAAAATCTTTATATAAATATTAAGAAATGCATGTATGCAATAATATTTATTCATATATGCATTTTTTTTAATTGTTAATTAGTATTGGTTTCAGTAATCGCAAAGCATATATATATATATATATATATATATATATATATATATATCTTGACAAGATCCAGAGACGGATATGTAATGTGATTGGCCCTGATCTGGCGTCTCGCCTGCAGCCACTATCTCACAGACGCGCCGTCGCCTCTCTCTGTCTCTTCTACAAATACTTTCATGGCAATTGCTCCGATGAGCTGCTTTCCCTGGTCCCCAGTCTCCATGAATACAAGCGCCCTACGAGGCTGGTATTCCGCTCTCACCCTTACACTGTAGAAAATTTAAAATGTAGCCGTCTCTTCTACTCCAATAGCTTCATACCTCGCACCTCTCGCCTGTGGAACACCCTTCCCAATTACTGTTTCCCTGATAGCTATAATCTCCAACTATTCAAATGTAATGTCAATTGACATCTCCAGTTACCTTGATGTACACACTATCCTTCCCTTCATCCTTTCTTCTATCACTCCTATCTGCTCTTGCTACAAATCTTCTGCAACCCCCCTGCATCCTAGTGGCTTCATGCCTTGCTCGGGGCGCTAAGCTTAAAATATATATATATATATATATATATATATATATATATATATATATATATATATATATATACATATATATACCAAATGTTTTCAATAACTTGACTGTTTTTTTGGGTTTTTTTTACTATGTTGAGCGTATTTAATACGGTAATGAACCACGGGAGCTTTTAAAAGAAATGTGTGAATTTGCATTTCAATAACATAAAATTATATATGGACATGACTTAATCCCCTTTCCCATGAGTTAATCCCTTTTCCCATGACTTAATACCCTTTCCCATGACCTCATTCTTCTAATATTCCTCTGTAACTCTTGCTGACCGGAAATTTCTTTAATCTATCTGCTTCTCACCAATCCTTCCCTCAGAAGTGCAAATAGATAAGGGAGTACAAAGTACACTTGATTTTACTAGGGTGCGTAACTTAGTACAATAAATTTTCATTAATATTTTTTTTTGAAAAATTAAATTTTTTATTATTTAACGTACAAAATACTCCCACTAATTTTTAAAAGAATTTAATCAATACTAAATACTGTGTGGCACCCCGGCCCTGTCGGCTGGGGCTTTAGAATACGCCGACTGCACCTCTGTAGATGGGTAAGACCCCCCCCCCAATGAGGCTTCCTGGGTATGACGTTAAATTGCATCCAACAGCAAGGCCTCTGATCTGGAGGTTTTGAGGAGCGTAGAACCACCTTTTAATTGCTGGTGTTCCCAGGTCCACCTTGACCCGGGGTGGTAGCACCTGTTAGGGTCCCAGCTATGCGCAAATAGTGAACTCCTAGTTTTCCAAGTTTTACTCACGTCCTGGGTATGACGGTAAACTACATCCGCGTCCTGGGTATGACGGTAAACTACATCCGCGTCCTGGGTACGGCGATAAACTGCATCCAACAGCAAGGTCTCAGATAATGTTTTCAGAAAAATAATATTGCCAGCTCTAAGTTTTTGAAACAATAATGTTGCCAGCTCTAAGTTTTTGAAACAATAATGTTGCCAGCTCTAAGTTTTGTTGTAAAAAAGTAATGTTGACAGCTATGCGTTTTTTGGTAAAAGAGTAATGTTGCCAGCTATACGTTTTTTTGTAAAAGAGTAATGTTGCCAGCTATACGTTTTTTGTAAAAGACTAATGTTGCCAGCTATACGTTTTTTTTTTTTTGGAAAGGAGTAATGTTGCCAGCTATACGTTTTTTTGTAAAGGAGTAATGTTGCTAGCTATACGTTTTTTTTGTAAAGGAGTAATGTTGCCTGCTTTACTCTTTTTTTTTTTTGTAAAGGAGTAATGTTGCCAGCTTTACTTTTTTTTTTTTTTGTAAAGGAGTAATGTTGCCAGCTATACGTTTTTTTGTAAAGGAGTAATGTTGCCAGCTATACGTTTTTTTGTAAAGGAGTAATGTTGCCAGCTATACATTTTTTATTGAAACAATAATGTTGCCAGCTATACATTTTTTATTGAAACAATAATGTTGCAAGCTATACATTTTTTATTCCATACAAAATAGGCATTTAAAATTCATATTAACTGGATTTGGCATTAAATAACCCACAGTGGTTGATATGCCATAAAACCCAAACAAACAAACTAAATACTGTGATAATTTTGTTACAGGTCAGTGTGTTGCAAAGAAATTGTAGTTATATAACAATTCTGAATTACATGATGTCCACAAAGTTTTGCTGTTTTAAAAAACAAACCGAAAACAATGTCATTGTAATGAGTACAAAATTATAAAAAAACAATATTAATGTGAAATGTACGCTATATATTCTGAAACTAGTTTTAGACGTCATTTATCATTGACTTTTTGCGCTGTTGTATTTCTTCATATGAATGAGGCTGCACAGTATACATAATATCGTCGCACATTTCATATTAGCTGACAAACTATTGTTCGCCAAATTAAACATTATCTTTCCGTATGTTCAACAAGTTTTCACTCAGATTAAGTTCATCCTAACAAGCCGGTCACTTCATGAAACGAATGTCTTCGGAATACATTTTATTTGGCTATTGATTACGTTACTGAGTAGGATACGGCGTCGTCGAGCATAAAACTTCTTAAACGATGTTGATATAAAGGCCTTCAAAAGATTCATATCTGAGTTTCATTTTAACACCATTTGAAACTTGCCATATGACCACAACTTTACATCACTAATCCCACCCCAAAATACTACAGTACCACTGTCTTGTTGACGTGTCAATCTGTGAGGGCGGGTTCCGTCAATAGCAACTGATATCTTTCTTCTAAAAGAAAAGAGCGGCTGAAAGACACATCTTGTGTTACTCAATCTCATTCGATTTTCTTTCTAAAGATCTTTTAAACGTAGCCTGGATATATAAAATCCGACATCGTGTGCTTTTAGACACCTTGTTGCCACGGTGCCTAAAAATAACAATAACAATAGCATAACAAAAACTGCTCTGAACTTGTCCTAATCAAACCTGCATCAAAGTAATATATGATATTTAATGAACGATACTACTTGATAAACTTTTTCTTTTCTTTTTTTTTTTTTTTTGTAATTTTCAGGAAAATTCTGATGTTATTATATGTGGCCGTTAATTTGAAACGTCGAAACAATTGCATAGAAAAATCTGTCATTTGTTTACATTTGAGCAGAACGAATGTCTTTCATAGTAAATTCACAGAATATATGTTGCCATCATTCAGCAAAAATATCTTTATATTTCAACAAGAATTTATTTCATATTTTGATATAACATGAACAGGTTGACAATGTGAGATGCAATGTGTGTGCAATATGGTGACAGGTTTTGATAAAAGCCGCTTAATTAATTGCTGATGGGGCCCAGTTAGAAATAGTTTAAGGTCGTGTAACCCAGTCTGCTCAGACGGACTCCGATTTAGGATTTTTCTAACTATCTAGATATGACAATCATTTCAGAACTCGGCTATGATGCTCTTTTAATGCATGAACACATGAAACACAGAAACCAGGTAACTGACAGGCAAACCTGTGGTATTGGACGTGGTGTTTACTGTAGCCCATCTAACTTACCGAGATAAAGCACATGCTAATATCCCCAATTAATGAGAACCTTTATTATTATTATTATTAGTAGTAGTAGTAGTAGTAGCAGTAGTAATAGTAGTTGTTGTAATACCAGCCGCAGCAACATTAATCAGCGTAATATCTTTACAACTGATGTAACTTGTGGTTGTCTTTGGAGATGAAGTAATAGTAATTCTTTAAATAATTAGCACTTATCTTTTTCTTTTTTTTTTTAAATCAATTCACCTTAAGCATGATGATAATTCCATTAAGTCACAAAGGGTTACAGGGAGTAAAAGAGAATGAAAAGATTGAAAACTGGAAACCCAATCCTAAACAGGAAACAAGGAATAAACTTCTACTCCTGTTCAAAAGACAGGGAGGTGTGTGAACCGGACGATAAGCGAACCTATCTACTCATACCGAGTAAAAAATAAAATAAAATAAAAATATATAAACAGTGAATAAAATTTCAGAGTTTAGGCGGAAATGTTAGAAATAAATATCAGAATCAAATGGAAACCCCATCCTAAACAGGAAAGAAGGGATACATTTCTACTCCTGCTCAAAAGACTGAGGAAGTGTGTGAACCGGATGATAGTTGAAGTTATCTACTCCTATCTTAACTTTTTACTTAACATCACTGTAGTTATATATATATATATATATATATATATATATATATATATATATATATATATATATATATATATATATATATATATATATTTAAATTAAATGTTACGTACAGTGGAATTATATTCCATTTGTTCTGCTTTTACCCATACATACACACATACATACATATATAAACTATGACAGAAAATAAAGTTATACCGATTTATTTTGAAAACTAATTGCAGTAATGATTCTGTATTTTTTATCTGATCTTCTCAAAAATAAATATTTTACATCTTATCCTACTGTAAACATTTTGATTTTGAATACACATTTTTTTTTAATCTTCGCTTGAATTAATTTTCTGGCGCGAGACTTAATCCCATATGAGACTTGTATAAAAACGGAAAATGGTGTTTTCTGATTATTTTGGAAAATCAACTTCAGTAAAGTAAGGAAATTAGAGAAATGATACAACTCAGCTCACCAGCATTGTCATAGATTGAGGCCAAGAAAATAAATTTAGTTTTCAGTTTCAGCAGAAAGGGGTGGGGTACTAAAGCATTCAGCCTCCTCTGTAACGTTATGCCTGCATAATTTATAGATTATATTGATGATGCTGATGTGTGGTAACGTTGTTATTAAGGCAGTTTAGTTGTCGTATGCTGAGAACTTGATTTTTTTTAATATACATATATAAATATATATCACCATCACAAGTCCTCTAAACCCTTAGGGACGTAGGGAAGCACATGTACTGCAGCTACAGTAGCAGTGGTGTGTCTTTGGGCATGATAGTCTGACAAATCACAACCCTCTTCAGGGTGGCTTCAATTCATAGCTTTCTTTCTCCTATCGAACTAAGGCCACATGTCTGTCCTGCTATTTACCCTGAGGTGGGAGAAGACATGGATTCATACATTCCCAAGGTATTTTCACGTGAGTGAATCTAATTAACTTGACGGGAATTCGAACTCTGCTCTACGATTTCTCATTCCTAACTGCTATCCATTACTCCACCGTATAACCAAAAGAAATTTATCTATGCATGTGTTAAATCATTATTTATTCTTATATTCTTATATGGTATATTAAATGAGCCCGTAATACAGATTATATATAAAGTGGACACTCCCTTAATATGTCATTGTGTCAAGACTAATTCAGTTCAGCAAATCTATAATTATGATACATATAATAATTTCTTGCATAGAATAATGTTACAATAATATAATTAGGTTATGATTACTTGAATACAACAAGTCTTTGTAGCATTGTGGGTCGTTATAATAGTCGTGGAATTAGTGACTGTATTAAGTGTTTCTTTCTTTAATCATTGTCGATATACCCTTCAACTCCCTCCACCTGGATTAATGGTATTGATTGATCTGCATTGAATGTCATGAGTGATTTGGACTTGAAAAAATAACGACGATGCATAAAATCTGACATTTTCTTTTATTCCTATTATTCTTCTTTTAATTATGATTATATATATATATATATATATATATATATATATATATATATATATATATATATATATATATATATATATATATATCAATTTCCGCTTATTCTTTGTCACTCTCGACTACTTGCTTTTTCTCTTTTCTGGCAACTGACTTTTCTTTTTTCCTTTTTTTTCTCTCATTCTTCTCTCATTTTCCAATCTTTTGTTCTCCTGCTCTCATGTTCTCTTTCTTCTTTCATCTCCTCTCTCTTTCTCTCTCTCTCTCTCTCTCTCTCTCTCTCTCTCTCTCTCTCAATAGGTCTCTCTTTACATGTCTCACAGGTTTTGAAATCCACGAAAGGGGATTGTTATAGTACGTCCGGCTGTCGCACGTGGCACGATCTCACCGATCATGGTGCATGATTATTTTTTCTATTTTTTTCTTTCTTTCTCACTTTTTTTTTTTTTTTTTTGATAAATCTAATCTTATGTTGTCTGTCTTAAAACTCCCAACTATTGACCCAGTTCGTGATTGGTTTCCTGCAAACCTTTCGTCTCTTCCCTACCAGTCAACGCCACCCTGTCTTATTCTCACGCACAGACTAACCTCATACTGATAATTGTACCTAAGGATTTTACAAAAATATGAAAGTACTAATCGCAGTAGACGGCCATTTGATAGATTTTCCTACTCCCAGATTTTAACTTTTGCAGTTACAAGTTGATTATAATTAGTATTAAATGTAAAATATAAAAAAATGACATGAACCGCAGATGTAAATGTTCAGTGGCTTAAAGCTAAAATAACTGCATATCCTGCGTACGTATTTAAGACCCACCATTGTATAACAGACATATTCTTGAACGTTTTTTCACGAGTTTTATCCTAATTACCTCGTTGTGAAACTTGAATCTACGTCTTTTGTTTTTAATCATTTCACCCCAAGCAAGGTGGTAAAGTCACTAAGACAGGGTCTACTGAGAGTGAAACTGATAAAACGCAGCTGAGGAGAAAGGACAATGAAAAGAACAAGATTCAAGGAGAGGCATGATGATGATGATGATGATGATGATGATGATGATGACTGACGTGGCATTTAAATTTTTGAAGATCGTAGTTGAATGGGAAGCAATGAGACGGAACAGAGTACAGGAGAAGAAACAGTTACATTTAGCAATATTAGCAGTAAATGTAAAAGATCAGGATGCCATCTAGTATTCGCTTAAATTCATGAAGCTGAGCTACATAACAAAGAATAGAGCTCATCAGAACAATTGACAAAAATATTTATCTCTATATTTATGAGATGATGTACTGTAACTATCCTCAAGGACACAATGTCTAGTAGATAAAAGCATTGGTTGAAGTAATCCAGTGACTTGATCCAAAATGTTGTGAGTTCAGAAACTTGTTACAGCAGAAATAAACAAAAACTTGAACGGTTGAGTTAATAAAGGTAAATAGCTGAAACAGAGATATCCAGAAAAGGCATGACCCGTGGAACTAGAACAATCTATCCCGGTGGACTAAATAAATTCCAACATATAACACCTGAAGAAAGCCGGGGCGTATAACGACCGGAACGTCGTGAATATGAGGACAACAGTCTGATCAATGTAAATAGTGTAAATAAAAATATTTATAGAAAAAGTATTGGAAAGGTAGCAAAATGAATGAAGCCGGGATGCCAGATCAAAATTGATAACATTGCAGATTCTTTTTGTTATTTTGTTAAGAATCTCAAGATACATATCAGAATCACCAGACCATACAGGGCGACAATATTCGATGCACATACGAATGGTAAACTTATAAAGTTGCAAGATAGATTCGGCTGAGAAAAATCCAGTTCTAGAAATAGCCTTGAAATACTTTATTTAAATAGCGCATGTTCTTGTGATCTAAGATGCACATTGGAGTAAGTTCCCACTTTCTTATAAATATTTTTCTCCCTGACTTAATTTTTGAGGCACTCAAAAATGCGTTGAGTAAGTTCGTAAACCTATCTTTCGTTTCATACAAATTATTGTAAATATAAAATTCTCTTTCAATTTCAAACTCAGAGTCATTTTTTATATTACGCCTAGAGAGGTATTAATTGACATTTTTGTATATGAGAAATCCCGTTACTCTTAGTCAGCTGCTTGTTTCTGTTTACAAAATCTCAGTCGCGTTATTATTTTGGCGTGTTATACAAACTGAGCTCTGACTCTGCTGAAATAATTTGTCACAGATCATACTCATTAGTAATGCATCAGCTGGAATAATTTGGGTTTTTTTTTTATATTTAGTTAAAGACCAACTTTCTTCGTTTTGGCTCTGAAATATATTCTCCACGATGAGTAATTGAAAAGTAGATATTATCACGAGTGTTGAATGTATAGGAATAGTATTGTAATGTCTTATTGAACAATCTTAATCATTAATTATTTGGAACGTATTGATTATATGATCTGGGCGTATTTTGACCGAAATCCTTTTTTAAAATTGTACTTTTTGCCAAATTTCATATCATACAGATATGCGAAATAAATAAATATTTTTCATATGTAGTATCTTTTATGAAAATGTTTGTATACTTAAGATCAGTTGTAGTATATGCGTTACCTCAGATCATGCTAGACTTTGTCAATTTTTTATCGGCCAGTTTGGAACCGCGCACGCGCACTTTATATTTTCCTCCTTCTCTCTGTAGTGGGTGTTTACATATCTGTAACAAGGCTTTTATCCACGCGAGCATTCCAGGTGCAGCTGTGCCAATCCTGTGGGTCTCACTCGAGAGCCAGGAGGTCATCTGTCAGATCAACCGTGTGTGTACGTGTGCGCGGTTCCAAACTGGCCGATAGAAAATTGACAAAGTCAGGAGATTAATAAAAGATAATGTTAAATATGAGAGATTAAATCGCGTGTTCTCATTAACCGGTACTCAAAGTTGTTAAATGAATACAAGATTAGCTTGCGAATAATGGTTCTATGTCAAGCAATCTGTATTTATATATTTGACTGGCAGTACGTATGGACATTTCGAGGTTTTCTTATTTGAATTTTCTGATTAAACATAATTCTTAATTTAATGATTGAATAAGTTCCTTGAGATTTATATGACGATGGAAATTCCTTTAATTCCTCGTTAAATAAAACAGAGGAATATGCAGAATATAATATGACGCCTGTATTAATGACAGCGGGAGCTTAAGATACAGTTCGGAGACCGTGTTTAAAGAATTGGGCCTTTTAGAAAATTTATTATAAAAAAAAAAGGAAATCTCGATATCAGTGGTGACACCCGCGTTCATTTCAAAATCTAATATTTGTTGCTTTTCTTTAAAAATTGTTCATGTCAGATTGCGTCGTTCTGTCGCATTGACATAAAAGGGAAACTCGACAATAATGTAAATCTACGCTCAGGCTAATGAAGTCATGAACAAGCGTCAACAGTAAATATTTCCCTCAGAAATATTCTTAGTATATTTTATGCGTGACTAAAAGAAAAACAAGTTTCTGCTTATCTATAAATTCGTGCATATATGATTTGATTTATCTACTTCAAGGATTACATATATGTTAATCATGTTCACCATAGTCTCTGAATATAGAATACAGCGCAGTACGTAATCTGTTCAATAAAACAACATTAAAGATTAATACTCACGAGTCAGATACTCTACTGAATCTGCCTATATCGCCAATACCACCAGCAGCTGTTCTGTAATTCTTCAGTCTTCGATATCAAAGGTTGGTTGTCAGTGAATATTCAGGAAAAAACATGGCTGCCTTTATACACGTCGCATTGAATATTTTGAGCCTTCTGATTGGTTAACCCTTCTATTGGTGAACTATAAAATGAGTCAGCTCATTTTGGCTATCTCACTAGTACACCGAAGTACCCACAAATTCTAACAATATATATATATATATATATATATATATATATATATATATATATATAGAGAGAGAGAGAGAGAGAGATAGATAGATAGATAGATAGATAGATAGATAGATAGATAGATAGATATAGATATATTATCCAGGTATATGATAAGAACAAATGAAGTATAATTCCATTGCCCGTAGCATTTAATTTTTAATACAAAGGGCTCAATACAGAGTAGAGCTTAATATTATTTATTATAGGGGATTAGAAACATGTTGAAAATCGCTATTCAGTAACGTTCATGCTTCGACACTAAGCTGTGTCTCTTCAGGCAATGGTAAATGGCTGGTAAGTAAATGATTAATTTTAATTTCAAAAGCAAAATACCCCGAGAAAACAAGATTACCCTGATTAACCAGTTAGGTATCAGACCTAGGCTAAATTCAAAATTAACCCAAAACAATGGAATTTAGATATGGCATAAATGTATTCCGAAATAGAATCCTAGACAAGGTCATTTGTGGCAGTCATTTGTTCTGATTAAAGATCATAAACCGGATTCTGAAACCAAACTTCCGACGGATTATCAAATCTACCAGGACAAAAAATTGGAAGAATCAGCAAGGTTATCTTTGATAAAGTCAACAAACAGATTAAACGGCGCCATGGACTTTTACAATGGACTGGTAACACAAATGTCATCAGTTAGTTCAAAGGGATTAACAATAGGATAGTTCTTTTATCCAATTTGATATCTTTTACCCATCGATTTCTAAAGACCTTTTTACCTAAGCTTTGGGGATTTTACCTAAGCTTTGGGTTTTTTTTTCTAATATTTCCAACGATGAATTTGTTATAATAATGAATTGCAGGAGATCTATTCTCATTCACAACAATGAACAGAGGTTTAAGAACAATTTTGATGATCCTTTTGATATTCCTACGGGACCATTAGATTCTGCAAGGTCTTCTGGCCTGGTGTTTTTTCCTATAAAATCTAAGTGCTTATGATGATGTTAGTGTTGGTAATATAGGACGATGGTCTTATGTTAGTAAAAAAATACTACTAAAATTAAAGTTGATAAATTAAGAAAAATGATCCAGAGAGAATTAAAAAGCTTAAGGTTAAAATCACTACTAATGTAAAGCAGGTAGATTTTCTTGATGTTTCGTTAGATCTTGTTAATGATGTATTCCAACGTTATATGACAAATAAAGTTGTTCAGTTTTCCTTAAGAATCTAAGCAGAGGGGTTGGAAGATGATCAAGCGTAGAACTAGTAGTAGTTGATAATTAAAAGGCTTCTTTAAGAAACCATTAAATACAAATTAACTATTTAAAATAAAAAATGTGTAAGAACCAATAAGGTGTTAATAATCCCGACTAGGCAGCAATATATAGTTATATCAAATCTAAATAAATAAAATAAAATAATCACTCATAGAAGGTGCACTACTTACTTACTAATTATAACCATTAGAAATAGTACTACAAATTTTGAAGTTTAACCATATTGTAAAGTTAAATAAATAAAATATGCCTACAATTTACAGTTAATTCACTTCCTTATTTAATAGAGAATTTTTATCAGCGAATCTATTAATTTCCAATTTCTCGTGTAAGGATAAAAAACAGGATTCATTTAAAGATTGACAAGTTCTAGCTTTTTTAAATATTTCCATTTTACCGTAGGAGTTTTATTAACCTCTTTTAAATTCCAAAATATTTGCAAGGATATGTTCTATTTTTATAAGTGCTATTGGTGAAAGATAGAATATGTTGGTACCACCGAATTGTAAAAGAATTCTTGGTACTCCCTATATAAAATTTTTCAACAGTCGGATTTTCTATTATAGAAATAGTGCTTAGGTAAACAAAAGAATGGGAAATATTTATCAGTTAAATGGAGAAATTGCTGCCCTAACTTAATACTAACCATTTTGTTAATTGGGGGTGTATACCAAATGTTTTTCGGTTCCTATTTCTTTTTCTTCGATCGCTATTATAATGTATACTATACTTGATGTCTGTGCACCTGTAACTATTATTGTTAAGCAGTATTATAAACACTACTATACCTATTAAAGACATCTTTGTTAGAAGAGATGTTGCTAATCCTATATTCTATATATATATATTAAATTATACAAGCATCTTTAAATATCATTATCTGAAAGGTTAATTTTATCAGGTGTCAAAGAGTAAAGATTTTATTTTCTTCATTCCGGCCTTTTCAGAACGTTAGATTTATATACAATGACGTCATTTGTAGATTTTTTTTTTTTTGTTGTTTTTGTTAAATTATTCCGTTAGGTGTTGCAAAAACTTGATAGACCGTATCACCTTGTTAGATGATTAAAGACACATTTCCCTACCTTAATTCGCAAATCCGTGACCGAAAATTAACAAAATAAATCGCATAGAAATGAAAACCTCTGAATTAATTATCTTCTTCTCTGACTCATCATTTAAAGTGATGTGACAGTCGTCCAACCTTAAGTTGACTGAGCAACTCATTTTACCGATCATTTACGTTCGAAAAAGAAAAAGAATAACAGAACTCAAGCCTAGAAAAAAAAACTTGATATATACACACATGGGGGACTGATCCTCAGATAAATCGAAGACAGATCGCTGGGGTTGTGTTACAAAAGTCTAATTCTAATTTCTCAACGGAGAGAATAATGCAAATCTCTACTGGGGAGGGTGAAAATTGAGCTGACTGGACTCACAGTTTGTCACGTTCAATTTATTTTTAAAAAATGGTGATCTTTGGCTTTACCAAGTTGAATTAAAGTAAATAAGGGAAACTAATTTCATTTCGTAAACGGCAAAAAATATTCCGTAAAAAAATTGTATATTAAATAACAGAAAATTTTACACAAGCGTGAATGTCAAACGGGTAAAAACGAGAAATACATTTTTAAAAGTTTGGATTGGTTTATTTTGTTTTACAGTATATCAACCTCAGTGGGTTATTTAATATCGACAAGTCTTTTAGGATAGGTTCATATGAATAGAATACATATTCTTTGTAAGAAGTCACTTTGTAGGTCAGGTTTATTGACGCATTTTTGTAAAGAGGGTTTTGTCGAAGGATTATTACTGGTATTTTTTATTTAAACGTATTGTTGGTAATATTTTTTTTCAAAAATGTATTTTTGGTATTTTTTAAAAATATATTGCTGGTATTTTTACTATAAAAATCTATTTTTTATACTTCCATGGTATTTCTCCCTCCACCCCAGTTTGGAGTAGGTAACTATTTGCCAATAGCTAACAGACGAACAGATGTTACTAACCCTGGTCAGAAAATCTAAAATTTGACAATAGTCATTTAGACTTGAATCATGAATGAATAATGTCTGTATATGTTGGAAAAAGTTTAAATCATCAATTGGTGATATCCACTGATCTCTAATTAAACCCCAATTGATGATGCGCGCCATTTAAATGTTAATTATTAATGCCTGTTTATATGAAGTAATATCTTACTAAGTGTTTCTTCACAGAACTTTGAGTTCATGAATGCTTATCTTCAGTATTCCTAAATAGTTGCTTTGCATGTAATTAATTTCCCTTTTACAGTACTAAACATCCTTTCCGTCCTATTCTCTTCATTCCGGCTGTTAAGAGATAAATAATTAAACAATACCAATTCTTTTGAGGATCAGGTCAATTTTTAGCATCTCCATAGCAACAGAAGTAATTAAAAATGCCCAATTAATAAATCTACTTAAGCTGATTCATCATCAATCCTAAGCTATTACATATTACTTGTTTGTTATATTGACATATCTCTTTCAATCATTGGGATACTGAAAATAACCAAGGATGTCTTCCATAAATTAACGAAGTATTAAGAGAGAAATAAATTTGATTAGAAACAAAGAAACGAGTGCTGAATTGCAATATAATATCTATTCTAGTATATGGCGAGTGTTTATTGCACTATTTTAGATTATTGAGATTTCCAGGAAATGTAATAGGCGTTCCATATTTTAGTTAAATCCTGAAGAAAATATAAAAACTCAAGAGAGGTAAGGAATTTACTTGGGTTCCAAATAGCCTAAGAATTTTCAGGTACTATTTCATTTGCACAGAATAACTTCCCTAATATTTTTTTTTTATCTGAAACTGTTTTCACTATTTCACAACATTTTACAAATAACACAGAAAACATGATTCTTAACCTTTTAACACTAAAAGCTATTTTTAATCACAAACCGGTTTTCAGTGACTTATCTGCAATGACTAATGATTAGTATCATCTATTTTGTCATCTTTTTTTGACCAAGTATCGCCCTAGGTACAAATTTAGCTCAAAGAATTTAATTTTTTGACTTTAATAAAGGCCCAAATCAATTCTACCCCAATTACCTACAGTGACCTTAAAGTTCGTTTTTAACCTCATATATCTAAAGTCAGTCCTTTAAAAAACATACAACTTACTCAATATTGTTAAAAATTGCTTCATTATGTTAGAAATGGTATGATGCGCTCCTTAATGACATCGGGTAACTTCGAATGAACACTGAAGTCAACTCCACAAATCCTGCTATTATTTAATGCCTGTTGGTTAGCCAACTAAAAAACCTGGGACACGTTCTGTTTGGTCGTGATTTCTAAACATATAAAGACACATACACACACACAAAAGTATGTTAGTATAGATTTTGACTTTCAAACAAATCGGTCGATTTAGCTCAGCACAAATAAAGAAATTAAATTTTCTCAAAGACGTCAACAGAATACAGAGTTAAATATAAAATGTATAACAAAAGAAATATCAGGATTTTGCTTAGGAATTGCAAAAATTGTGGAATATGGAAAAGCACTTGAAATGCACCCAAGGATATTTTAAAATGCATGAATTCGATATTGCAAAAGTAATGTGATAATGAAAACATATAGTCATTAAGCATGATGAGAAGCATGTAAAATATTTGATGATAATCGCTCTCATTTTATTCTGACAGTCACCTGTGTATTTTGACGTAAAGATGCAAATGATATTAGTACTTAAAATTTTTACTTCATCAAATCTGCTAATAAAAACAAGCGTTAATATTTAAATTGTGTTCGCTTACAGCAGATGCCAAATCAGGTTGAAAAAATAGCGAATTTATTTGATAAATTTAAACAATAATAATTTCAAGGCATTTGGTTCCGACATAAAGTCATATAACATTTGGTATAAAAATGAACAAATATCTTAAACTAACTCTGTTCATACACAACTATAAAATACAATGTTAATTTAATGAAATGTATTAATTTCTCCGTCCCACATAAATTAACAACTAAGATAAGATTGAAAAAAAAAAATGAAATTCACTGAATACTACACATTCAACGGGCTCAGCCATTGCTATGTCAGGGTTTCAAGATTTTAATGCAATTAAGAATTTGTAATTATATCATTTTTATATGAGATATAATGATCATATATTTTTTTTTCTTTGCGTGAATGTATGTGTGTATGATGTTCATCTTCAAAAGTACACATCGAATGCCCAATCATAAATAATCTTACATATGGAATTTTGGATAAGTATGAACGTATTCTGATAGTGTAATGGATAACGACGCAGAAAATGGAATTGACGTGTTCAGTTCAAATTCCAACCGAGGTATGGGATAAATCGTAGGTTAATATTGGCAACCAGTCTAATAGAATTAAAACTTTAAAGTAAAACCGTTAAGAATGCAACGGGAAACCACTGAACTATTTACCCAAGATCAAAAGCACAGATAATAAAGGAGTATCTGTAAAGCGTCATGAGTGCCTATATTCCACACGAACGTGGCATTAAAATAATTAGCGAAGGTTTAAACAAGATATCGACGTTAGAACTCAACAGACAGTGTTCATAGTCTGCTAGATCAGCTTGCTAACCATTACCCGAAAGATATTTTAATAAGGATAGGCAATTCTGAGAGAATTAGAAGTCCTACTTGGATTCATTACTGGCGGCCACAATCGTAACAACATAAGATATGCAGCGTTGATTGCAGACACATAAAGGAATCTACGAAATTTCCTTCAGAAAGTAATGAAGGAAAGCGAGAAGAAAGGACTAAGTATAAACTACAAGAAGACAGAATGCCGGCTTATCAGCAAAAGGATTAGCCTTAAATGCAAATCAACGATACTAAAATCAAACAAGTACAAAAATTTAAATATCTGGGAAATCTTCTAACAGAAGACGGAAAGTGCGACACTGAGATCCGAAACGTGTTGTGATGGCCAGATGCATCTGAGAAGCTAGACAGAAAATTTTCATTAGAAACAAAGAAAAGAGTATTGAACTGTTACGTGATATCTATCCTCCTGTATGGCAGCGAATTCTAGACAATTTTCTCAATGATGAAGAAGAAACTTGAAGCAACAGAAATGTGGTTCTATAGAATGATGATGAGGATACCATGGAACGAACATGTGGGCAACGACGAGTTTTTGGAGAAAATAGAAACAAAAAGGAAATTCATACTTAACACCACGAAGAGGCAGTTGAAATTTGGGGGACACGTAATGAGGAAGGAGGGCTTGGAAAATCTGATACTCACAGGACAGATTGAGGAAAAAAGAACAGAGGAAACAGCTTAATTAAATGGATTGTAGAACAAGGTTTAGGAGAAATAAAAAAAAACATTAAGCGCTACAAGGTAGAGGATGATGTGGAGGGCCATGATCGTCTACACCCTGAAGAGACACGGCACATAAAAGAAGAAATATTAGCATTCTCATTGTATTGTATTTATCAAAGTTTTCAACTAGTGCCATTTTACTTTCTCTGGTGTATACCATATCCTATAATTTTCAGGGTCTTCTTTTATAAACTAAAGTAACAGAAGATAAAATACCTAATTCCGATTTTTAAAATATCCATCAATGTTACTTGATACGACATACTCTTGGCTGGAGAGTACATGGTTGAAGTTTTGCGATGCCCTAGAAATTTCAACAGTCCTTTTTTGTTTCCATATTACTTTGAAACTTCGTCGTTGTTCACATGTTTAGTCCATGGTATTCTCAGCATCGTCCAGCTCATGTTCCAGTCTTTTGAACAGGAGTTAGAAATTTATCCCTTGTTTCCTGTTTAGAATTGTGCTTCCGGTTCATTCTTAAGTTTTTTCAATCTCTTTCCCTCCTACTAGTCCCTTGGGTTTTAGTGACATTATAGCTTTGCTTCAGGTGAAACTTGATTAAAAATCCTTCAGTAGAAGCACATTTCTGTTGGTTCAAGT
Organism: Acanthosepion lycidas; assembly: GCA_963932145.1. Classification (NCBI taxonomy): domain Eukaryota; kingdom Metazoa; phylum Mollusca; class Cephalopoda; order Sepiida; family Sepiidae; genus Acanthosepion; species Acanthosepion lycidas. The sequence goes on from OZ010581.1 coordinate 82,267,896, forward strand.
CTTTTATTAATATACAATGCGATAATTCAGCACTCACTGTCATGTAGGAGGATCAATATTACATAACAGTTCAGTAATTATTTCTTTGTTTTAAACAAAATTTTCCTGTTTCATAATATTTTCCTTAAAAGGAAAATTATTATATATTTTCTAACTGACCAACGACAGGATTCTGATTTTAAATCATTTTTTGATCATTTTTTCAAATAAATTATTATACCAATGGAGACGATAATGAAAAACTCCAAAACCAAATATTGTAACTCAGCCCTTTCCTTCAGCGAAAGTTAATATTTTTATGTACTAGACGACAAGAAAAATATTTGTCAAGTTATTGAGACATGTATATGTTTTAACACTTTCAACGTTATTTTTAGTGGATTTGGATATGAAACTCTGCAGATATGAAAATTTCGAGATCTATGAAGAGAAGGGATTCGCTTAAAGTTACTATTCAGCCTAGTTTGACTAGCAAAGCTTCTTTGTGGCTGAGTCGATTAAAGCACGTCGGATCTAACGACGATTCCCCCTACCAGGGATATTTGTCTTTAATAAGATTTCTCAAATTCTTAGGTTGGTAGACGAAAATGAATAAATATACTATTTAATAAATAAACAGTGTGTCCATTCAGATATGACTATCTACAAAAAATAACATTTAAAGTGACAAAATATGTCGGATTAATAGATAAAAAATCGGTTACCTGTTTCGAAATCACATGTATATGTTTCATTTGATAATGCTGATACATTTTTTTTATTTAATAAACTCTGAAATAGAAAAGAGAAGCTAACAATAAATAAAGCATACTGTACAGTTTGTAGACGAAGTTTTAAAAATAAAATAATGATGATAGTGCTGTGTGTATTAGTAATAATTTCCTTAGATTGAAATATATGCACGATGGGAAATGCTTGTTGCAGTTCTTTGCTTTGCATATGAAAAATATACACGAGTAAAGAGAAAACTGCTCTATTAAACCTTTTTATCCAATTTGATATTAATGGAAATTAGAATATTTTTGCTGAGACGACCTCTATCAGATTCAAATGTGATTTAAGAATACACCATTTAATTTGCCTGGAAGAATTTTTACTAAGGTTTTATGAAATTCTCTTCATTTGCAACAAATAGATATGCTTTCATGCCACATTTTCTTCTATTACTTTGCAACAAGTGATTTTAAGAATATGTTAGCAATTTATTGGCTAAATATCAAAGATCCATGAGAGGAACTATTACTCGGGTATATAGCGCACAAACCTAACTTAAAACTACATAGAAAAAAAAAGGAGCATTCGGTTCTCAGTACTGTAAAAATGATAGTAAATCTAGTGGCTGTAAAAACTGTAAATTAATCAATCAGTGAATACATTAAACGCATCATTGTTGTTTTTAACAAAAACGTGTTAATAATACTTCGTTGTGATATATAAAATTTTAAACCATTAAATGATACACTGGGACTGGGATTTAGAGACCACTTTATTTTATTCGTGTTTGTGTGTAAAGAAAAAAAAACACGTTAAAAAAGATAAAATTCATGTATTTTTTCGCCCAGATAAGCAAAACATTCAAATAAAACCTGACAAAAAAAGCGTCTGAGTTTGTTTTTATGATAGGCCACGATTCTATAGTGTCGATGAACAGACAACGTAGGTCTTAAAATTAAACCCGTTACGGCAATGATGTTGATACTTTTTATGTTCTGTTGCACCAAAGAATCCACAAGAAAAGATTGTCTTTCAGCGCTACGGGGACTCTACTGTCTAGAATAAAACTTCGCCCATGATTTCACTCAGACATACAAAGACACAGACACATAAAGTTTCACGTTTATACCCGCGAGAATATAAATTTATATAATAACAGACTCATCTACCGTCATATATAAATATATATATATATATATATATATATATATATATATATATATATATATATATATATATATATATATATGGGTGTGTGTATGTGTGTATGTGTATTAGACCAACGGTGGTGATTGTATGGAAAAAACATTTTACGTTACCCATTTCGTCATGCGAAAGGATTTATCTCACACATGCACACTCACATATACATACATACATATATATATATATATATATATATATATATATATATATATATATATATATAGATAGATAGATAGATAGATAGATAGATAGATAGATAGATATAATAGTATATATATATATATATATATCTAAAAATGTATGTATATTTATATATGGATGTGTACTTGTCAGATATTTATGTGTACATCTTAGTATTTGTTTATTTTGTACGTATATATGTGTGTGTGTGTGTGTGCGTGTAATAGATATGTGCATATGCGTATATCAGTGTATATGTCACTATGATAAGTATATGCAAACACACAGACACACAGATATATAAGTACGTGCGTATGTCTGAGTCCGAAAGAGAGGCAGAAAGCTCAAAAGAAGGACATTCCTAACAGCTAAGGTGTAATCCATTTGTTGTTTGCTTTTAAAAACGAAGCCAAGAAAGTATGTCTGTTGAAAAAGATTAGTTAAAGCGTCGCAGCTTCATACGTATAAAATAAAACGCACGTTGACTGAAAGGAAGATCAGCTACTGCAATAAAAAATGTTTTAGTTTAAATTGATCTTTTAAGTCTCTCAGCAAAAGCCGGGTGTTTTGACGGAAAGAGGCAGCTTGTTGCCACACACTAGTCCCATTCCCTTGGACAAATGTCTCCGGATGAAAATGTGTCAGGCACTTAGCATAAAATCTTATCGCTGCTTTGGGAATAAAACATGTGTGAAAATCTAAACAGACGCACACACACACATACACAGACATACACACACACATAAGCACATACACACGCACGCATGTAAATACACGCATTCATATATATATATATATGTGTGTGTGTGTGTGTGTGTGTTTGTGTGTGTGTGTGTGTGTGTGTGTGTAAAACTGCAAGAGAAAAAGAGACAGACAGAGGAAAGTACATTTCTAGCAAACGCATGATTTCAAACCCAGGCGCATTGAAATTTACAGACTAATAGAGTTATCCCTACATCGAAATTCATGACACTGAATGTATGCTGAAGTAAATATATTTCTGTAATAATAACTTCGAGAATCCCTCTTCTGTGTAATGAGTATTCTGTTAAAAGAAAAAGTCGTGTATAATTAAGATGATATTTCTATATTCATTCATTTCATTATTAGGATATCCATAGTGTTATTTAATGCAGACATATTTTTTTGATAATAAATAAGTAGACACGGGTCCGGTTTACAAACTGGACTCGTGTCTACCTATTTATTATCAAAAAAGGTAGACACATCCGACTTGCATGAGAAGTCACACCCAAACACTCTGAAATGTTTGTATTGAAGCTTCCGGTGCAAAGCAGTACAGCAAGCCTTTTCCAAATTTCTGGCGGAGTGAATTGTGTCATGCCAGACGGTACCCAATTGACCCTACTATACAATGCAATCGACAAAATCAAAAACAACGTACATGCGTGAAATTAAAAATATAAAATGACGACAATTTACCTATTGCAACCTTATATATATATATATATATATATATATATATATATATATATATATATTCACGTTCTTATTGTTGATTTTTTTCTAATAATGCGAATTAAAGAATACATACATTGGTAACACAAGCACCAGAATGTCGTACCGATTAACATGACATTTATTCGATATTAGTTTAATTAATTCGCACATCGCCAACAAATACAAAATATTTGACTGCAAATACTAGAAGCATTATGAATAGAAAAGCCAAAGCGTCCTCGCATCAATAAACAATAATTTAATTATCATTGCGTGAATTTAAATCTAATGATAGTATAAATTAGAATGTTGATTTAATCTTGAGGGATATACTAATGACAGCACATTGTCACGTGCAGTAACTCATTGTCAAACGCACATGCCAATATATTTACCTTTTATATAGATTAAGAATATAAACTTTATATTTTTTTTCCTTTCTATTGTTATTTGTGTTCAACGATATTCTTTGTTCTACGCAAACAAACTTAAACATCAATGCAAGCACAACAAAAGGAAAATTTGCAGACATATATACGTATATTAATATGCCTTCTCTATATGAGGTTTATAATAATTATGTATTCATTCTCTTATCCTTGTAACTATTATAATCATATTATTATATACAGTTATCTGATTTTTGCAAGAATTTCCAAATATATTTGTTTTTTGCATCGCAAAAGAAGCTAAAATTTTCATATTAATTTATGGTATAACTTTGACACTGGAGAAACAAAATATTTAACCAAAATTCACAAAATGTAATTTAATAATCAAAAATATTTAAAATGTGTGTAGAAAAAGAAGAAAATTAGGAAAAACTCTGACAAAAATAGAATCTACAACTGAAACATCAGGAATGGAATTTTGCATAGAAAAATGTGTAATGCTGCTAATAGGAAAAGAGAAACAAACCGAAAGAATTAAATCACCCAATGAGAAAATCATCCGGATATTATACGGAAAGGAAATGCTTGAACATACTGGAAGTAGCTATCATCAAACAGGAAGAGATTAAGGAAACATTATACAAAGAATATAACTCCTAATAAACAAGAATAAGCGAAACATTATTTGACCAAAGTTAAAAATTAAAGAAATAAATTCGTGTTCACTTTTCATTGTGATGTCATCTGGACACTTTCTTAAATGGAACAAGAAAGAAACTTAGAAAACTAATGCTGAGATGACATCAAGTTTTAGGTTTAAATATAAGGTGTAAGAAGAAGCCATTAATCCATCACTACATAAAGAGGGAAACATGTCAACTTTATCATTTTTTCCACTATTTCTTTATTTAATCATGTATGTATGTTTGTGTACGTGTGTATTTGTGTACGTGTGTATTTGTGTACGTGTGTATTTGTGTACGTGTGTATTTGTGTACGTGTGTAAGATGTTGGTTCGTACAAAAATGTTAATATACTTACATCTGTAAATATTATAAATAAAAGACAAGAGGAAAACGTATTATACTCATTCGTTTCGTTCATTGAGGAACGTTATCAAGGAAATTATAGAAACTTTATTTAATAAGCTGTATTTATACACCGAAGTAACGTGGAAAAAATAAAATAATGCGAAATTTTCAAATTTTGAAGTACATAACAATCTAAAATATTCTTAAAAAATTAATGTGTAAAGGTAAACTATGGCGGACGCTTGTTAAAGGAAAGTAAATTGATGTCGATTTTATTGATTTTTTATGTAATTATTTATATTTACTTTTATATATTTTTTTATAGGCCGAAAAATTACAACAATTAACGGCTTTCATAATTTACCTTTCCATTTCATTCGAAATTTCTAGAATATTTTAGAGTATTCTCAGCGTTATTTTTATGTTACTTTTGTATAAATACTTCATACTAAAAATTTCTAACAGAATTTTTTTCTTTTTGATATATCAAGTAATTCGTCGAGTAATGCAGAAAGCACTGGACGGCCGTTTCGTCGTATATTTGGTACTTATCAGCAGTGCGCATCCAATACCGAGAATTGAAACCCGGACAGTTACATGAACAGGCAAACATCATACCATCTGTACTAACGGGCCTCGGCGACGAAGGCTTAGCGAACTAGGCTTGATATTGCGCCGCTTGTTTACATATTCCGTGGTGGAACTCATCCACGTTCCTTTACCCATAGGACTTTGCCTCCGAGAGCCACGACTTCTATCACCAAGCCGCTCCATCCAGAGCATTAGAAGCCGGTTCAAGCAAGGATATACAAATGATAGAAATTAAGACGGATTTGACATAATTAAATAATTCATCGAGTCATAGAAGTAACCTCAACAGAATGTAGAAAGCACTCGACGGCCGTTTCGTCCTATATTTGGGACTCATCATATGATATATATATATATATATATATATATATATATATATATATATATATATATATATATATATATATATATATATATATATATATATATATATATATATATATATATATATATATATATATATATATATATATATATATATATATATATATATATATATATATATATATATATATATATATAGCGAGACTCTTCGCATAGCGAATCGAGTCACTGTCAGTCACTGGGCGTGTCTATAAATAAATAAATACGCTAAAAATCCACGTACTTCCTGCCGTGCGCCGACGGCTTAGTGGTAGAATCTCCGGCTGATACCAATTCAGTCGGGTTTCGATCCGAGCTGAGAGGCAACCGGATGTCTAGCCACACTGATGAGCTGTGGATGATGTTATATATATATATATATATATATATATATATATATATATATATATATATAAATAAAAGAGTTAAAGATGAAATGCAGATCAAATATGTATCGTAATCCGACATGATTCTAATATAAAGAACAAATAGGAAATGTTTATCAATATAATATTAGGTTGGTGCAAAAATAATGTCGTTTTCTCACATATGTTACAATGTGAGAAAACGACATTATTTTTGCACCAACCTAATATGTTTCACTTTTGTTAAAGCTTCGTCACATATTGAGAAAAATAGACAAAATGATAGAACTTTGGAATTTTCAATTAGTTTAGATCAATTTTCATTGTCCAGTTCTGTATCACGTAGGTAATTCTATATGTTTGTAAGTTTGTAAAAAGTCTATGTTTAAGCGGGAATTCTAATATGTCTAAGCGCGAATGTCTGTCTCGTAGGAGGAGTTCTAATGTTTTCACTTTTATGGGATCATTCGGCGTAGTCGGGAGGTATTCTATTAATCTAAGGCTGTTTTTATGTACGTACTGAAGACCAACTACCAGAAAACCAATGTGGCTTCAGAGCCAGCAAGGATACCACAGACATGGTATTAGTCCTCAGGCAGCTTCAAGAGAAATGCCGGTAAATGTAATATCCTTAATCGAGTATCATCTGTGTTTAACCTTTAGCATATTGGTTTAATATAGTAAAATATAATCAAATGCAAAGACGTATTTATCCCACGGAGATGAACATGTGTTCTTTTTGTTAAATTTTAATTGTTTAAAAGGATATGAACTGTAGGCTTTCGAAGTTCTGAAGATAATGGGCGTGGCGTGTTGGTGGTGTACTATTATAATGACAAAATTTTTCAAATATCTTAATGGGTACGTCCTGTAATTTTTTGTGATGAGAGCAACTTATGGCCTCATGCAACTGTTTTTTTTTACGCCTGTAAAATAGAATCAACATTTGATATCTAGAATGTATTCGCTTACAACAAGGGTCTAATCCTAGCGTGAAGTGATGTTTTGTGCAACTCTTGCTCACTTTGGTACATGCGGAGAGAACGTTGAACAGGACCATATACTTCTAGAACATTGTTGAACTTGTTACTGCAACAAGACATCAACGTGCTGCTCAGCAGGATAATGTCTCCTTACATGATATCTGCAAGGTGTTCGACAACTTCTCTTGTCGGAACAAGCACCAGATCTGACCCGCATTGAAGATTTATGGGACATGATGGGGCAATGCCTGACTCATCCAGATACTACACCTACAAGTCTAAATCTTCTGCGTCAACAAGAGATACAAGAGAAGTGGCATAATGTATTACGGAATGGTATTCATAATCTTTATGGTAGTTTGCTTTCTAGTATATAGACACGAGTAAAGGTAAAAGGAAGATATAGACGCTATTAGTAAAGACCCTGAGTACTGTTGATACATCCTTTATTTTGCTATCATTTACAATAAACCATTTATATTAACTATATGTTTAATCTTGAATAAAGTGAAACATATTCAGGGTGTTGCATTTTTATTATCCTTCAGTATATATATATATATATATATATATATATCCTTCAGTATATATATATATATATATATATATATATATCCTTCAGTATATATATATATATATATGTGTGTGTTTGTGTGTGTGTGTGTGTGTGTGTGTGTGTGTGTGTGAGTGTTTTTTGTGTGTATGTACGTACGTATGGATGTGTAGGTGTTGCTGTTAATGTTGTATTCATCTTACACTGTTTTTTTTATTACTGTCTGTGCTTTTTTGTTCTATTGGATTCGAATCTTTTTCTTTTTCATTCAAACTAAATGCAAAAGGGAGAAATGCTGCATCATCTTCGCTTGAAACAGCGGCTGAATACCAGAAATATTATTTGTCGTTTTATATTTTCTTATCAACAATACTCAAGTAATGAAGACTTAATTAAGGCCTTAATCAGGGACAGGCAACCTCCACTTAGCACTGCTGAGGAGAGGAACCTCCAAGGATAACAGCACAATGATTACTAATTACTTTCCCGGCATGTTTTTTTTTTTAATCAATCATGTTTTCTTCTTTGTATTATCGCCCATATTCTGCCGTTAGATATGTTACTAACAATGCTTTCACTGTCGCAAATGACTTCTCAGCTTGAACTGTCGTCCTCTATTGATAGACGGGTTTACATATGTAGATTTGTTTTATCAAAATCCTAGCAGCTTCCAAATCAAACCCATATTTTATCCGTTTGGTAAAACGTATTATCTTAGATTTTCGAAATTAAAACTTGGTCTTTAAGTCATGTAATAACTGACCCTTAGCTATAGGTTAAATAACAGGGTAAATTGAGTTCTATACTCTTAGTTGACAACCAGTGTAAGGGAAGGAAAACTTTGATTTCCAAACCGTAGAGAAAGCAACGAGAACCCCTCCATTATCTTCCACAAGAATATAAGAAAGATCAAGATCTGTGAACCATAAATATATTAAGTCGTATAGTTTTATATTATGGTAAAGATTTTATTGGAAGTAATTTAACCAGAATTATACTGAAAACCTCAATGACGTCCTTAATCTGATTAAAATCTCGAAACTTTTTATAATCGGACGAATATTTAGAGTAAGTTAGCAAATTTGATAAAGCTCTGTCACTCGTATGTCTCTTGTTGACGTGCAATCTTGTTTCATAGATTGCGTATTTATTTTGTTCAGTGTGAGCTTCTTTGCATATTTCTACTTTTAATTATTTAAAATTCAAAATAAGATATGTTCAATAATTGGTTAAAATTTAAAACAAATGGAGATTTTATTTCATTTCAAGTGAATATTTGATCAGTAAATATAAATATATGTATGTGATTTATTTTATTTTTTAAAATCCATTACATTGAAAGTAAAATATATGCAATTTTTTTCTTAAGAATCTCTTTTTTAACTCATTCAGTTTCTTTCTTTCTTTCTTTCTTTCTTTCTTTCTTTCTTTCTGAGTCATTTCCTTTTTTCTTTCTCAATCCTTTTTCTTTTAGTCTTTTCTTTGTTTGTCAATCACATACATTTTATTTTTTCAAACATTTATTTTTTATCAGTTATTTATTTTATATTTCTTAATCATTTGATTTTCATTTTTATTTTTATTTATATAATTATGTTATTTTCTAAGTTGAAAGCTTAAATATAAATTTACTTTTTCCAGTAAGTAAAATATTTAGGTGTGTTTTAAATAAAAATTATATAAATTAGAATCTCAACTTTTCGCACGGTTTAAGAAATTTTTTTTAAAGTGGCCATTTTCTTAATTTTAAGAAATTTGTAAACAAAACAAAATTTTCGATTTAAAAATCTTCAAAAATTAAATAGTATATTTAATTTTTGAACACGTTATTTGAGTAAAATTAGAAAATTTAAAGTTAAATTAATTTGATTTGAAACAAATATTACTTACTTATAACATAAAAGTATAGTATACAAGCATTACTAAACAACGGCTCCTCTTTTGATTATGTATTTATTGACGTTATCGACGTAACCGATAAGTTACGGGTGATAACAGCTAGTCTCGATGACCAGAATTGACATAAATTTTCCGAAATCGAAGTGAACGAATTTTTAAAAATTTTTAACTACCTAGTAATTTTTACAAATTAACATAGTATTTTCAGCAATTATTCAATATTTTATTGACTTTTATTTACGTTTGAAGATACTTTACGAAAAAATGATAAAATTTAAAATAATATAAAATTTTCTTAGATTAATTTTAAAATTTAATAACTGACATAAAATACCATTTATTAAATGTTACGATATTTTATTCATTATTAATTATCATGATTGTTATTTTTTTATTAAATTTTTATAGTACTTTTAATTTTATTATTAATTACATAATTGTTTAAACTTTTATTTTAGCCCAATACTCTTAATATATATGTTTTTAAGGATTATTTCATGTATAAGTTCTCATAGGTAGAAATTGGGAATGCTTAAACACTCATTTTTTTATTATTTTAAAAATATTGGGTTACAAACAAATGTTATGAGCTTTTCAATTTTTGATTCGTAAATTTACTTTTCATTTAACAATATCAACAAACCGCCGGCTTCAAGCAATGCAGAATTTTAAAAGATTTTTTTAATATTAGAAATTATTTAATTAAAATTTTTAAAAATGAAAACAATTCTTAATTATTTAACGAAAATAATTTTCTTCTTAAGACAATAATGTTATTTATCAAAACAATTAAAAGCTTTTCTAATTAAATGTCATAGTTTTATTGCAGTTATTATTTTACAATTCAGAGCAGATTTTAAGTGAATAGGTTACAAAATAATTGATGATTTACTATCGCCAAGGAATCTTCCTTATAACTAATAAAAAATCCCCGCCCTTAAATATTTAATTTCTCGAAATTTTATGAAATTAAGTAATTGGGTGGAAACATATGTAAAAACATATTTTTACTAAGTTTTTCGAAAAAATATTTCGAAAAAAATCTGATTCATTTTAGAATATGTTCTGAAAGTTTCATTATATTTCCTCAATTATTTGATTTTTGAAAGAATTTCCAAATTAATGTGTTTTTCACCGGAAAAAGCGCACAAATACTAACCTTTTATCTTTCGTTCGCCGCTGATGTAAAAAAAAAAAAAAAAAAAAAAAAACGAAGATTTTTAATCAAAATTTCGAACGTGCTACAAAGGAGTAAAAAAAAAATTTCAAAAAATAATTAAAAAAATACTTTGGTCTTTCCTCTTAATAATAACATAAATATTTTAATGACAAAACTGTTTTTATTGAGTTAGGGGCCTTTTTTTCATCGTGCTATGCTGTTTTTTACGTGACCAAGTGAAGGTTCCTAGTTTATAAGCATATAGCAATTTCAAAATTGAAAATGACAGGCATGTTTTAACAATTTTTAGTAAGTTTCTATTGTTTTCGTACAAAATTAAGTAAGTTTTGTGCAAGTGTGTGAAAAAATTGTTTCTGATTTAATCACCATGGCTCATATTTCGAAGCAGGAATTCTATGAATTTAAAGAAAAATACTGTTTTTTTGGCTTTTTTTTTTACCATCTCTTTGGTGTTTATAAAGTTATAAATTTAAATCGTGTTTAGACCATGTAAATGATATCATTTACAGGACGCTTGCAAAATATGTAAAACTTTTTGCGGTATTATAAATAATTGTCATAAAAACAGACATATTTAAGTTAAACTCCAGGAAATAGTAACATAATGTTCATATTTATTGTAAAGAGGTAAGTTGAAAAAAAAAAAACAAGAAAAAAAACGTTAACCCGTTTTCAGTCCTCTCACATCTGAGCACTATCGAGGATTGACAAATGCGAAAACGATGAATGAAACAAACCACAAAAGACAGGATGTTATGTATATTAAACTTGTAATCATCAAAAGATGATAGCACTAAGACCTTCAAATGTAAGTCTGAATTATGCTTCCTCAGTAATGAGAATATGTCTTGCTTGTAGCACCGTTGCTTTTTTAATAAATACTCAGCAATGGCCGATACAGATGAATTTACGTTCCTATGTAAACTCGTAATCACGTCATTCTTTTACGAGTGCTATGTTAATCATTTATAATTATAGTGAATGAATGTAGTTTATACACAGTCATCAATAACTCAGAGTAACTTAAAAGTATGTGAGTGAAAGAATGAAAAAGTCAAAATGAAAGACAAAATATGAATCGTATAGAGCAATAGAAATCAAAAATAAATCCAAGGAGTTCTCATAGGGAATCTATATTTTATTGTAAAATTACAGATGGATATTCAATAGAGGAATTCCTTTCAGAAGAGCAACTGCAACTCTTCTTACTTCTGTCTTCGTTCTGATTGTAAATCACATTGTAAATAATCCAGTGTAATTATAATCGATCGTGAATTTGAGTATCTTTTAAAATAACGACATAAGTGCTTTATATTAATATTAAAATGTTATATTTTAGTCTAACAATGATCTGAACTGACGTGGAAACTATGCAGCAAGAGAAGAATTCATGTGGCTGTTAAAATATTGAACTACCTGAAACGCTGAAATCAAATATTTCTAACAATAACTATACTATAATTGTTTTTCATAACATTTGATCCGATTTTTATATGAGCCGTTTTCGAATTGTCTAAATTGTTTTAGAATAAAATTAGAAGATAAAAGCGTTATTTTCCAGAAATTATTCAAACTAATTTCGATCTGAATTTTGGAGGTGAGAGTGGGCATTATTTGCATAATTTACTTTGTGATTTATGCCCTCGTGTTTGTTAAAACTTTTCGCTCGTTGGTCTTCTTCAGGTGTCTGTGTGTCTGGGTAAATTTCAGCGAATTACGAACATAACCCTTTATTTAATCTACGAGGATCCGTTGTCCGTGTTTAGCGGTATATCGTTTTGTTTTTTTAGTAGATTAAATAAAGGGTTCTGTTCTAAATTCGCAAAAGGTTACCTGGATCGACAGACAACTGAAGAAGGCCAAAGAGCTCGACTACTGAAACATCATGATACATTAATCCCAAAGTAAATTAAGTAATGTTTTCATACTAGTATCTTTATCTTTCTTTTTCGGGTCATTACGTTTCGTTTTGTACAAAATATGCAATATGAACGGATTTGAACATGAAATTCAGTTAAAATATATTTTCACGTGTATAGAATCGAAACTAATATTTGTAATTATTTATTAGCTTTTATTATCTAAGTTCATTGAACGCACCCGACAAGAATCAAAAGCGAACAAGTCGATGCAAAACAGAAACCATGTTTAAAGATAAATAAATCAAAGAGAAAATAGAAGTTAAACGCAGCATATAATTAATTAAATATTGCATATTTCTTCAAATGAAAGAAACCTTGTAAATTGTCAGCAATTTTCTTTTACGAGTGCTATGTTAATCATTTATAATTATAGAGAATGAATGTAGCGCCGGGACTATTTAACTGTCATTGTTATTTTCTTTCTAAACAACAGTACCAGTATTTTTAGATAAATCTTCATATCACTTAGAGATTATTTTATAGACTTTACAAGTGGACATATGCAATAATGAATTAAAGTATTAGAAATGAGTGCCATTCTACTCAGGTTTTTAAACTATTCTCCTTTCTTTAAAAGCAATCTTTTGAGATCTGAAAATTTACCCACGTAAAACATTTACAACAGATGGTAGGGACAAACTATTTATAATGTTAGATGATTTGTTCAGATTAATATTCTTAATCAGTTAATAAATCAGGCAAATTCGTCAAATATTTTTCTTTCATGTCTGATGTGGATTTGACTGGGTTTCCCTTAACTGTACAAAAAAAAACATTATTACTAAGAATGATTTATATTCAGTTGATAACTCATTATAAAATGCTTCTGTCTTTTGCTAACGCGTTTCCTTCAGTAGCAACGAACAGTGAGTATTGACAGATGTTCAGACAAAATATTCAGGATTTCGCAACAAGGTCAGGAACATTTTAAACTTTAAATTGAATCTCTGTCACTCTGATCAATGAATTGTTCTGAGCTTAGAAGTTGGGAAATCTTTTTTCAAATTATGAATGTAATACGTGATTTATATAAGAATTAACCTATTTGACACGCACACAATGAAGAACAAAGAACACCGCGACTGAAATGAACTAATCAAATCGATCAAAGAAGAGGATACAAGTACGAATAATTCCTCAAATAATGACAATAGTTCCCATCAAAACTACAGTAAAAAAATAGCTCGCGATATTTCTCGAGAAATTGCCATATTTAAGTAAATATATTTATAATTATTGCGTATTACTGATTTGATAAATGCACAAATGTATTTATAACCTCATGTGTATAGGCTGCTGCGTATGTAAAACTATTTTCCTTCAGCTATAGCACCTCATATATGAAATTCAGAAATGTAAATATAAAGCAAAATTACTGATTACCACTCTTCTATTACGGAGATATGAAAGCTTCTCCCGAATTTGTTCAAATAGTATCAGTAATCCTTTAGTTACCCCATCAGCAGAATCATGCTGATCGCTACTGCTTATAACTTTTTTCTTCTTTTTGTATCCGTATTACATTCTGACTCTCGTGACAGTACAATTATTGATTGATTGATTTGTTATTTTTACGGGTTATCAAAATTTTGCAGGTCATTTACAGCCAGAGAATATTTTTAGATTGTAAGAATCTTTTGAAGATAATAATAATTTATTGATACAAATCTTACTAATTAACCCATAACTGGGGGATGTAGACATGGATTTATATCTTTCTCAATGGTATTTGCTCCTAAGTGAATATAACGAACCTAACTGGAATTGTAACTCGGCTCTCTGATTTACAATTTCAAGCCGTTATTTATTACACCACTCACACACCCAAGCTTACAGTACCTTGTATTCTCAAGCGATTACTCATCTTGGTACTGACCTAGCTCAACGTTTCTTAACTTCGGTGTTTCAACATGATATAGCCGTAACAGACGATACATGAAGTACACCTTATTGAGTAATCATTTCTAACTAGATGTAAGTATTCTATGGAATTATTCAAGTTTTTTATGCCTTCAAACATATTTTATAAGATTTTTTATTTTATAGAAATATTTTTTTACAGTTACGTGACTTTTTATTTATCATTGTTTCATTTTTCTATTACACATTCAATCTATGGTCTTCCACGTTTTCCTTTTGTTTTAATTTAGTTTTTTTTTGTTTGTTTTTTTGCTAGTTGTTTCAAAAGTCATCAATGGATTGGAGAATGATTGCTGATGAACTTCGAAATACTATTCAAGGATCTGTGCATTTGATACAATATGAATAGATACCACAATTCACAAAATCAATAGATAAACGACTTCTGAAAGTATGTTCAGTGTTCTGAACATAAATCTCACATAAATGTTTTCTTTAAATTTTCTCTTCATTATATTGCCAATGTTTTCAATATTTTATTGAAAACAATTTTCTGCATACGTTCGGTAATTATCATTTTTAATTACAAAGTAACGTTTCTTGCAGATTCAATAACAGGTGTGAATAATGTGAAAATTTGAAAATACAGCAAATTAACATGAAAGCAATGGCGACTCCAGGGCTCGGGATTTCCGGTCTAAGCCGAATTGTACATCTCTCGTTCGGATATTCAGTCTCTTGATGAGTAGATATTAATTTCACTGTTTAAATAAAAAGAGTCATGTAGAAATGATGAGTGAATATGTACATTCATTTCAGTACTCCGAGGTTTCTGAAAAGTATTTCACTGATGAAACAGATAACTGATAACTGATTTAAAGAAAGTTGGTCGAAAAATTTTTAGCAACTACTGCAATTCAATGTGCAGTTCAATGTTGACTGACCCTAACTACTTGACTAACTGGATAAATGGCATGAAGGACGTACGGAATCTTCAATAAGATTCCGCTACATGACTTCTACATGAATAACACGGAAGTCCCTAACAGAGATAATCTTCCACAGTCACCCAAACACAGTGAGCATATTCACAGATAGTTTCTCCGTCATCGCCATTTTTCTTCTTTTTTTTCTGGGTGGACTAACATGATTACACGACGTTGGTGAATAAATGAATGCAACAAGATCAACAGAAAAGAATGTTGTGTCGCATTTTCACTTCTCTGGAATTGTTTTGCTCTCATCCTTTCCTTCTCTCCTTATTTACCTTTTTCCTTTCTAGTCTCCAGAGATCGTGGTCGGGGTAGCGAATGAAGAGAGCAAGAAGGCAACCGTCAGACACCTCTCATCCTTCAACAAGGTACATATGTAGAGTGAGGAATTTACAGACGATGTCTGAGATATACAGAGCTGCCCTACCCTATGTATATGGACACAACTGTGACTGAGACTAATATAGAACCACTTCCCATTGTACATATGCATACTCCAGAGTGTATATGTTTACAAAATAAGTATGTTTAAACAATTCTGATTGGGTCTTAGATATTTTCTGAATTGTTTTTGCAATCATAAATGATTATATTTTAAAGTGAATACTAAAAATAAAAGAAAAATGTAAAAGTCAAACTTTCAGGACGCATTCTTTTCTGTTTAACTTGTTGTTTTCAAGACGAGCAGACACTGTAATTTTCTATGAATATTTTCATGGCGATCATTCTAATGATCTCTCCTCCTTGGTACCTGAACCTCATGAACTGAAGCTTACGACTAGATTAGCAATTAAATCTTATCGTTTTAATGATGAAATCGCTTAATGTAACCGTAATTTCTATTCTAATAGTTTCTTTTCTAGCACTTCTCGCCTGTGGATCTCTCTTCCGGATTCTTGTTTCCCTACCACATACAATCTTCAAAAATTCTAATGCCAAGTCAATTGGCACCCCCTATTTTTTTTTAATTTTTGTTATTTTATTCTTCTTTCTCCTAACTAAATATTTTAATTCTCTTCCCCTTGTGTCTTAGTAGCATTTTCGCCATGCTCGGGGTGAAATGATTATTAAAAAAAATTTCTTATCGAGAGTTATCAGGTAGAAAAACATTTCCATAATGTTATTATTCTGAACCCTTCTGTGTGAGAATGGTATGCTAAAGCAAACAAATAAATGAAGTTAAGATTGCCTTGTCGGGATTGGAACGATCGATCTGCAGGTACGTAAGATATACATTTATATTGGCATCCTATTGAAAAGATATAGGGCAAAAAGAATTTTAAAATGTCTACAATGTGTCGTTTCCCTTTTGTGAGTGATCATGTCTCTTCACAATTTCCTATCCCATGCGGCTCTTTGAATCTTTTTACTTTTTAATCGCTACCCCATACCCTGTTCTGACATCCATTTACACAACTTCATTAATTGCTGTTTCCTTCTGTCTTCCTTGCCATCAATATGTCTTGTGAGTGTCAAATTCTCCAAGCCATCTTTCTCCATTATGTCCCAGAAATTTCATGTCTCTTTCTGATTCTAAGTATAACTACCCTCAGCATCCTTCTGTAGAATCACATCACAGTTGCCTCAAATTTTCTCTTTATCTAAGAGGAAAATTCCCCGTATTCATTCGCCATTTTGGAGGAATACTATTACATAGCAATTCAGAACATTTTTTTCTTTTTTTTTTTGGTTTCTAATGAAATATTCTCGTTTCTTAATACTTTGCTTAGCTTTTGGAAGACATGATAAATTTTCCGTCAACTGTTAAAACACTTTCCGGATACTTAAACTTCTGTACTTTTGGAAATACTGAATTTCTTTTTTTGTTTTGTTTTTTATGATTATAAATATTTGATATAAGCATTTCAATTTTTGTACAAATAATGTTCATGAGTTAAATTCATTTAAGATTCAAAATTGCAAGTATTTTATTATTGGTATATTAATTTCAGAAAATAAAAAGCAATAATATTTTTATTCATACTATGAATTGGACAATTTCATTTAATTTTGAACACAATTTGTTTAAACAAATTGTGTTCAAACTTTATTTTCAAACAAAACCCACTGTTTTGGTTAACTATTTTATTATATTTTTTAACTGGACAGCCGATTATTTGACTTAATTATTTAGATTAAATCTAAATTTCATCGCTGTTTATTTGAATAATTCTCATAGATTTAACGTGTGTTGAGAAGTCAAGTTTCGTAGATTTTCTTCACACTAAGAGTAAACACGAGAAAAGCATATGATGTCAGATCAAATAAATTACTGATATTCATAGTAAAGTAATAAATGAAATCAATTTATGTACAAATTTTAAAAGTTTAAAAATAATTGTCTTGTAGGCAAAGTCACTGCGTTGAGTGAAAATGTAATAAATTAGGATTGTTATTTGCATCTGAAGAATTTTAAAGTCTTTCCAAGCAAAAAAGTCTTTTTTTCTTTCTAGTAAGTATAATTCATAAAATTTATTGTCTATTGGCGATTGTTCATTGGCAAATCGTGTCCTCAATGTAATAAATATTCTTTCACTGAAAAGAAAGCTGTTATTGATGATTAGGTTGTATATTAGACACATCGTGATGTTCCTAATAAGAATCGTGTTTAGAAGTGTAGAAATGAGTTTCCATTACTAGTGAATTTCTACTGAATGAGGATGTTTACTGATCGGGTCAGTAATGTATTTTGTGTTGCTGCCCGTCACTGGATAGTGGCCGTCTCTCTGCAATTCCTCAGTAGGAACCCTAACGCTGCATCAACAAGCTGAATCAATGACAGTTAATTTGTTCTTTATTTTATTCAGTAATCGTCGTTTCCCGGTGGAAGCTTACGAGAGAGAGAGAAAGAGAGAGAGAGAGAGAGAGAAAAGAAAAGAAGATTGGATGTCAGCAACTCAACCAGTTACTTGTCTCAATGTGCCTGACGCCATCATTGTTTCGAACCATTATGGAGTCTTGATTCTCATTCATGTTTCCCTGCTGATATCACAGACACGCAAAGCAATCTGAGAGAGGAAGGCCTGGGTGAGTATCAGAGCTCTCGATCTATTTACTACAACTGCACTCATTTTTACGCGTTTTTTAGTCCAATATCAAAATTGAGGGAAAGTGTCCATCGCTGTCACGATTTCATGCTCAATGTGTTCAAGCCATCCCCACTCGCTTCCCTACGGTTCAGACGAGTACGTTAGGGTCGCGAATTACATTTATTATGGACGCAACTCCAAAACTCTCGACGATCAGTGAGTGGCAGGTGATCTCTCCTCTGACCTTTCTCTAACTGCTCAGTCGGGGTCACATCTAATGCCTCGAAAACCAAACTAGTAACGTTCCATAATCACTGAGGAACCATGAATTTTTGCATAATGCGATGAAAGCGCATTCTCTCATTGTTAAACATCCTGAAAAATTGTTGGTTTCCTGCACCACTCTATTAAGCACCTTACACCACCTGTTATCCTCTATCACTACAAGAGCCTAGTCAGGAAGAAAATAGAGCTCCCCAGTTTTCCTTTTCCAGTCTTAAAAGAGTCCAAAAGCGTCTCCGCGTCCTTGTGTGCAATGGAGTTTTCGACCTTACAACACTTTCAAACTGATGAAACGCTGCAAGCCTATCACTGCTCTATTTCTATTTCCATGGTAATTGTTCAGATGAACTATATTCCTTCGTTCCACCAGTAAACAGCCCTTATTCCCTTCGTATTCCTTGTGAGACCTAAGTTCCAATCGAGCACCTTCTTCCTACAAACTGCTGCTTTTTGGAAACGATTCCCAAGAAGATACTTCCCCGATGATTACAATCTTAACCTCTTCAAGTTTAGAAATAACCGTTATCTTCCCCACATATCCTTGTAAACTGTGCCTCTTTGTAAGAAATGATTTTAAAAAAATACCTTACCCTGTCTATCCTACGTATTATATAACTTATCACACAAGAGGATAAACTTGCGTGCACGCTTACGTTGATTTAGTTTTGCCTATTTAAGTAAATAGGTTTTAGAAAGCTTCTGAAGAAGCAACTTATATTTTGATTGGTCTATAATATTATATTTTACTTTGATGCAATTTGAATTTATACTTAGAAAAGTTTACACAAAGTGACTAAAATCCATTTCAGGCGTTTATAAGCGTGTGTAAACGTTTTTGTCTTTCGTGGATTTGGTTTACTAGCGACCACTTCCGATTTCTACAATTAATAACAGATCTTTTAATAGCTGGAGTTTTTATTAATGATACAGCTTCCGATACCAATGATGTATATGCTCAATAATTATATTCTCTATTCACGTCTAAACGACCTTATCTATGATACGAAGTTAAAGACTTGATCAAAGAGAAAGAACAAGACGAATCATGGAAAATATTAAACTTGAAAGACTTGAAATTGAAGGAAAGGTTAAGAGAAAAATTAACGGAAAAGAAGAACCAGTATTAGACGAACGTGCAGAGTAGCTATGGGAACAGATTCGAAGAGAGAACATGAACTGAGATCAGTGAGCAAACAATCTACAACATCGATAAAGTTATCTAGATAATATGAAGGAAACAAAAATGATTCATTTGGGAAGCGTTTACAAGGCAACATAAGAAACGATTTAGCACCTCTACTGATAAGACATCAGAAGAAACAAGTGATTATTGGACGCAATGAAATCAAAGAAATTCTCTTTTCATTGTGGTACATTAAGACCTATAAATGAACAATTGACAGAACGGTAAAGTGAAACTAACTTCATTGCTGTTTCATCCAGATGAACTCCAATGACTAATTGATGTGAATAAGAAGATCAGAATTTGAGAAATCAGAATTTGAGAAATGAGAATATCCGAAATCTTGTGTAATTTATTTTGCTTCATTTAATATAAAACTTAATATGCCAAAAAGAAGACCTTAATTTTGTCAAGAAATTCAAGGATAAACATGTCATTAAAGATTTACTCTTTAACTTGAATCTGATCGACCATTTATATGGCCAACTTTATACGATGAATCTTTATAAAACCCAATCTAAAAAATGCAAAATTTTATCTACCGTGATGAACCCGAAAAAATAATAAATATTATTTACACTATTTACATTTTTCGAACTCTTTGGGTCAAGTCACTGGGTTTCTTCAACCAACGCTTTTATACACAGGTCCATGTATCCTTGAGGAGTTGTGAGTTCAATAACTAGCCACGGCAGAGGCGAACAAAATCTTGGCGAGTTTAGTTACTAATGGGAAATAACTGAAACTGAGATACCCTGAAGAGGCATGGAACGTGGAATTAAAACAATCTACTCTGGTACACGAAATAAAGGGTTCGATTCGAAATTCCAATCAACTGAACAAGGCCGGAGCGTACAACTGACGAAACGTCGGGAATATGACAACAAAGGTGATGACAACAGTCCGAACAATGTAGGGCAAATAGTTACATCTCATCTCAGAAATATAGACAAATAAATATTATTTATAAGACAGTATTTTCTCTGAGTATATGCGCCAAGAAAAAGCATATTCTTGTATAGGCCATTGCATAGACTTCATATCTTCATGTGCGTAGCGTAGCGGTTATCAGCATGAAATAAAGACTAGCGCACTGAGTTCCGACGAGACCACTACTTTTTACTTTTAAACAAATAGTATTTGCAAAGGCAGGAATCCATTTCTTCTCCCCCTAGCTAAAGTTTAATAGGTCATAAATCTTTTTCAATAATATTTATTCGATGTATATCTTAAAATTGTATAAGAAACAACAAATCTTAGCTGATAGTTGACTCATACAATGGGAAAAAAGATGACCTTGCTGTTAAAGAAAATCATAAATTAGGTACATTATATTCTCTTCTTAATTCAAATGAAGTCTATGTTTTTACTTTCAAAGAGATTTGCTAATATCAGCAAAGTTCGGTAAACCTGAAATTTTCTAACGTATTCCAAAATGACGAGGAACTAATTAATCTGAGGGGAAATGAAAAAAAAGGCAAAATCAACAACATAACAGCTCGTGTACGAAGCTCACTTTACCGAGTTAGTGAATGATATAACGAAGCTACATGTCGTCAGAAATCCTGCTGCGCAAGTCCCACGTGAGAGAATGTCAGAGACTTTCCTTTCCTCATTGTCTTCTGTTAATTAGTTGAGGACAAAATAAGAAATCGTGATGCTTTCTGGTAGATTAGTTTCGATGTTATTTCCAGTTGAAAATGATGAAGAATCTGATGACCTTGTGAAAAAATGTATGACACACTTCATGTCCTTGCATAAAAATGGATAATGTCTAAAGAAATTCCCAAAATCTTCCGATGAGTCAAATTTCTAAACGTAAACGGATCTCCTAAATATCGAAGCGCGATAGTTTCAGCACCATTACAGTACAGGTCGGGCACCATTTCGCTAATTGTTTTGTGCCGCTGTATAACAAAATTAAAAAAATTAAAAAAATTGCGTTCACCTTAATTTTCAGATATGTTCAACGGTTAAATTATATATTAAAATATATATTTTAAACATGTTTAAAAATTATTCAAAAGAAATAAAAAATGATAATGTCAAAGGTTATAACTTACAAAATCTACTACAGAAGCTAGAGAAGGGGGGTGAAGAAGGGACTAAGCATAAACTACAAGAAAACAGAATGCATGGTCATAAGTAAAAGGATGAGCCCGAAACACTAGAATCAAGCAAACTTGGTAATTTAAATATATGAGAAGCGTCCTGACAGAGGACGGTAAATGCGTCAGTGAGATCCGTAAACGTATTTAGATGGCCAAGGACGCATTTTTTTTGTAACGAAGAAAAGAATACTGAGCTGTTACGTGACATCGGTCCTTCTTTACGGCAGCGAATGTTGCACGATTTCCTCAAAGA
The DNA here is from genome assembly GCA_963932145.1 of Acanthosepion lycidas. Classification (NCBI taxonomy): domain Eukaryota; kingdom Metazoa; phylum Mollusca; class Cephalopoda; order Sepiida; family Sepiidae; genus Acanthosepion; species Acanthosepion lycidas. Next base: position 82,290,446 of record OZ010581.1, read on the forward strand.
TGAAGAAGAGACTCGAAGCGACGAAGATGTGGTTCTACAAAAGGATGCTAAGGATATCATGGACCTAGCGCGTGAGCAACGATGATGACTTAGATAGGATACAAACAAGGAGGAGGCTTATACTTAATTTCAGGAAGAGGCAGCTGAACTTCCTTGGACATATAATGAGGAAGGAGGGTGTGGAAAATCTGATACTCACAGGTCGAATAGAGAGAAAGAGGGGCAAAGGAAAACAACGCATGACATACCTAGCAGCTTTAAGCAAGTGGATGACAGAACGTGGTCTGGGGGATGTGTCAGAGGGAAGGAATTTGTTGAGGGCTACAAGGGATAGAAGGAGGTGGAGAGCCAGATCGCCTACGCCCTGAAAGGTCACGACACATAGAAAGAAAAAGAATAAATCAGAAATCTACCATGACGAAATAATATCTCTTCTCTGTAAGTATATATCATGAAACCATGTAGATATTGTTAAAGTAAAATATTCATAATACATCTTACTCGGCTAACAAATTATCCAGCCATCTTTCAAAGTGTATTTTCGAAGAAGTGAAGCTTGTCAAGGCCAATATGCTAAGCGTCACTATAATATTACTTTGACTATCCGATTTAACCTCAATGCTTTTGACGCGAAAGCATATAATCTTTATCTATAAAAGGCAGGATGTGTGTGTGTGCGTGTGTGAGAGAAATGCACAGCCGCAATTTTTGACGGATTTGCACCAAAATTTACATGCACATGCTCCAAGTTAGCGGGAAGGCCAAGACCGACTTTGCATTTCCCAACTCCCATCGATAGTGGAAATAATCAATTTTTTCATGCTTCTACGGCAATTTTCCTGTAGTTTGCGGCCATTTTCTACTGACTGAGAGCCTATAGCTGGCTGCCACGAATACGTAGGAAGATAGATTCTATTGGCCAGCGTGAGAGCCAACAGCTGACTGACACGAATGTTAACTAGCATGATAACATGCAAAAAAATCGATAGCTGCAAGTGGGAAAAATTTAAATCTGCATGGCACTATACTTTAATTGGCTCATTCGCTTGCTTAAACTCAACGTTGATTCTGATTCCGCAGAACTGGGTTGGATGTGAAAAATTATTTGTTGTTAACATTCTTTTTTCATTCGGCTTTTCCAGTTACGAGTCCTTTTTAAAGCTGATCGTTTTGTGTTCATTTTGTTTAGTTCTTTTTTCATGACAGATTTAATGTTTAGTATAGAGCTTAGAAAAAATTCGAGCGTGAGATAGGCAAGAAGTAAGGCATGTAGCAACGTCAGCACGGCAAAGGGCACTCCTTTAAAGGCAAGGAAGGGCAAAAATATTTTAAGTCAAGTGATAACGATTGCTGTATGAGTTGTACGATTTTTGAATCAAGCACGGGCAACGCCGGGCCATGCTGCTAGTTTCTTATATTGTGAAACTCGCCCTTAGTATGTTTTCAATGAAAGAGAAAGAAAATGAACACCAAGAAATCACAATATGTCACATCTGACATACGAATATAGCTAATCCAGTATATTGTTTATTATTGTTATTGCAAGAAATAGATAAAAATCCGAAATCTGACGAAAGACAAATTGTTTACCTTTATCGGCGCCTGTAAACTTCTCGGTATATGAAGTAAAAGGATAAAAGGGTATCAAAGTAATATGGCTGAAGCTTCTGGCTTCTGAAATTCTGACTCAAATCATAATGGCGTTTGCGAACATTTATGCATATTGCTATCCCATAAATATAATTACGCTATGGAATAGCTTCAAACAGAATGAGAGGATTCGAGTTAATCCAGGCTGAAATATTGCACTGTGTGAAATGTATTAAATTGTAACTAAAATGAAACATGTTTTAATAGAAGTGATTTGACTTAAGTGAAGCATATTTTAACAAAATTGATTTGACTAAAATGAAACAGGTTTTAACAGAATACATTTAACTAAAATGAAACATGTTTAACAGAACTGATTTAAGGGTTCAACAAATAATCAAGGAAAATAATCTTTTAACTGAAAAAAGAGTCTCTCACAGATTAACTATATTGAATTATCGATGTGATAATTAACTCGACTGAGGAACGTGAAAATTTGTAAAAGGTCTACAAGTAATTATATTCCTAATGATTCATCTGGAGGATATTCTCAAATAAGTTAAATTTACTATGCTTATTTCTATTCTTTGGAGCATCAAGTATCGTGTGCAGTGTGGATAAATATTCTCGCTACACTAGGGACAAGGGACAGGACATAATATATTAATATTACCTGGTTCTTTGAGTGAGTACCTAATGTATCTACGACTTTTACTCAAGTTTTCTTATTGCGAAGCGAAAGTTTAAATAGAAGTAATGAAATGTCAATTATATCTTCTTTTGCCATATGACAAATGCCTACGATAGATAACATGTCCTTTCAGGGGCAAGATAATCGTACTTGAAGATTTCAGTCAAGTTTCACCTATTCTTCCTCGGGCCACACGCCGCTATTATTGACATTTGCATAAACCACTCATCTCTGGCGGCATTTCAAAGACAATCAACTAAGCCCAAATCTGCGTGCCTCTAAAGAACAGAGAAAATATACAAACTGGTTACTTCAGCTGGGAAAGGGAACAGCTTGGGTAAAGAAACCAGTCATTTGCCGTTAGTGATATGTAGATTCCGTATATGGGGTGTGTCGTACGGTCAGTGTTTGATCCTACATTCACTGCTAACAACCCATGAATGGAAGTAAGCATGCTCTTCCCTTTCCAAAGAAAAGATGACGCTACTTTTAGGGTATTCTCAAAAATAATTTTATACAAATAAAAATAATAAGTGACGACCAAAACAATAGTGAAAGATACGCTTTTGAATTTGTAAACTCGCCGCTGACTCCTGTTAAATTTGTAAACTCGGTGGCTACTTCTAAATTTGTAAATTTCTTCTAAATTTGTAAACTCTTAAATTTGTATTCAGTGTTCTTCAAGTGTCTATAGATCTGAATAACCTTCAGTGTGGTATTTAAATGAATCATGGGCACAATTAAATTTTCAAATAGATATGAATATGGTGTACTCTGCGCCCTTAAAATGTATATTGTGTATAGTATGGTTTTCAAACAAATATTGTGTAGAGTGTGATGTTAAAAGGAAGGCTGTGTACAACGTGTTGTTGAAATGAATATTGTCAATTTCATTCCCCAAACAAATATTGTCTACTGTGGAGAGTATATACGAATAGTGTGTACAGTGCGGTCTTGAAATAAATATTGTGTATAGTGTGATCTTAAAATGATATTGTGTATAGTGTGGTCTTGAAAATAATACTGTAAGTAATATTATATGATATTCAAATAATATTAATTTGTTACAGAATCTTCATTAATATCCATCCGCTGTTTAACTCATCAACAAAAATATTTTAACGTAATGGAAAGACATATATATATATATATATATATATATATATATATATATATATATATATATATATATATATATATATATATATATGAGTGTGTGTGTGTGTTTGTTATTGTGATATAAAAGGTTGATATGTTTAAGGTTAGTTGGAGGAGTATTATGTTCTATTTGTTCAAGTTAGGCCTAATATATTACGAAAACTACATCTGACCTGCGCTACCGAAGTCCCATTATACGATCACAAAAATAGCATATATATACAACGCCATGGCATCTCCATGATCCCATTTCTCGGTTCAGCTTTTAGCAATTTCTATATGTCCCATCTTGAAAATAACATCTTTAACATTTAAAAAAAAACCCTTAGTCTCCCTTAGATACGCTGACAATATCCTTCTATTAGTCAATAATACGGAAGAAATACTTAAACTTCATTCCTTGATATACTGATAAACACTGATAACAATAACTTCCAGTATAAAAAACGGCAGAAATTCATATACCCTTACTTATAAGAGCGAATGCTATGAAATAGCAATTATAAAAAATCCTAATAAATCGTACAAAATTAATTCATCCACAAAACAGATTTTCTACAGTGAACTAAAAAATATAAAAAAAACACTCATCAGTAATAACTTCCCTAACTTTATTGTTGACAAACAAATATGATGCTGCATCACAGATCTTTATACAAAACAAATAGTAAATAATATTGCTACAACTATCCCTAAACGTATCAACATTTTATATCGTAAACAAATGCATGCCATTTATAAACAAGAAGAAAATATCCTAAACAAAATTAATAATAACTAATACATCCACCTAGTATTACAAAATCCTAGTAAAATAAAATAAAATTAAATATATACCACACTAAATCCACTATAGCTAATAAAATTATTCGTAATGGCTCTACCCCGGCCACTATCGTGTTGCAGAAAAGCAACATTGTTTATAAATTTAAAGGTCTCCTGTGAGATTGTATCTCCAACGATAAAAATAATATCTATGTTGGACACATTACAACAACGCTTTCACGTAGGCTAAATCTTCATTTGAATAACACGTCCAATATTTCTACACATTTATAACAACAAACACACCCTGTCCACATCCACAATTCAGGAAAATCGAAAATATCACCATATTTTTCCACGAAAAGAATAATAAACACAAACTAAAAATTCTTGAAGCGATTTATATCAAAACATTGAAACCAAACCATAATAAAATTAATTATGAATACTGCCAAGATATACACATATATATATATATATATGTGTGTGTGTGTATATATATATATATATATATATATATATATATATATATATATATATATATATATATATATATATATATATGTGTATATATATATGTATATATATATGTATATATATATGTATATATATTGAACCGTTTCTGGGATAGCAAAGCTGCTCTCTGCTAATAACTGTTTCTACTTTGTAAACTTAGCATTACTTTAATGCTCGATTACCAGTTGCATTCTCAATTTCCAGTAATCAAATCATCTTTGTTCTATTATCTATCTTCTTCTTCTTCTTCTTCTTCTTATTATTATTATTATTATTATTATTATTATTATTATTATTATTTCCTTTGATTTCTGTTATATGTACATTTCTTACCGGGTCGCAACCAGAGACCTAAGGTCAGAAATGTCTTCATGACATTTTCCACTTATCATTTTTGTAAAAAAAAAAAACTAAGAACCACACACATTTTACATAGATAAAGCGTTTTGTAATGCATGTGCCTGTGAGTAAAATCCTTTGTATTTCTTTAAGGCAAGAGCCACTACGGATTACTTCAATAATTCTATCGGAACCTTTTTCAATTAATCCGACGGCTTCAATTGTTGATATCCCCATGTGCCATATTTCTGAGATTTCGATTTCAAAGTTTCTGTGTTTTGATATTTTTGAAAATCTTCAATGATACATTACAATCTGCAGAGACTGCCATATCAATAAGAAAACACATACTGTTTTTGTGGCCTCTGATCACGATGCCTGGGCGATTAGCTTTGATTTTACTGTCTTTTTGTAAAGTCCCATTAAATTGTTATTATCTGTAACCGGGTCTGAGTGGTGTTTATACCATTTTCTTGCAGTTTCATTCCCGTAAAAATTGTATATTTTCTAATGCAGATATTGACCAACTCTATCATACCGAGTTTTATATTCAGTGGATGCTAACACTGTGCAACCTGATACAAGATGGTCAATTGTTTCTAGATATTTAACACAGAATCTGTATTTCGGGTTAGCACAACTTTTCAGTATGTGTGCTTGGTCATTTTTAGTTAGCAACCATTTGTTCTGTACAGGAAGAATAAAACCTTCGGTTTCAGCTTTTAACCTTACACTACGTAATCACTAATGTGTACGTGGTTGTCTACATCAGCTTGTTTGGTACTGGCAAGAGTATTGACCATGATGAGGCTTATCTTGCCCTAGTTTTTGCATTTGATACATGGAATTTGATTTTGCTTTTTTTTTTTTTGCTTCAGTAGGTGTATTTATGATTTCTTTACACTTTTTCACCCATGTGGAATTCCCTTTTAAATTCGTTGGTTTCCTTTATTAATGAATAAAGTTTCTTATTTCTTTCATATTCTTTGACCCAGATCATCATCCAGTCTTCTGTAGTTTCCAGGTATCTTTGAAGACCGATTGTTGTAGGATTGTAAGACATTTCTAGTTGAACTAAACCTCTTCAGATCTGGACTCATGCAGCCGATCAACATCAGCCTTAGGATGGCAGATGCGGTGCCACGTGAGAAGCTTTCTGGTTTGACATTCATTCGCTTAATGTCAGCTATGGTCCAATTAAGGTTGTTGAAAATGTATTGCACCACAGGAACAGCCAAAGTGTTGCTGCTATTCTGTTTTGTGAATTCAACACCGTATTTCATACCAGACACAGACACTTGTATTATTCTTTTCTTACTTTCTCTTTCATCTGTATTCCATCTTCTTCGCTTAATTCTAGGTATTTATAAGCTTCTTCTTATTCTAGTTCCCTAATCTTTGTGAAAAAATCTAGACCCATTGAGTATATTTCTATTAATATTATTTTTATTTTCTTTGATTTCTGGCGTTTACACATTTCTTTCCGGGTCCCGCCCAGGGACCTAAGGTTAGAAATGGCATCATGACACTTTCCACTGACAAAAAAAAAATTACATAGATAAAGCCCTTCGTAAAGTGTGGGCTGTACTTGTCAGAACAATTTTTTGTATCTCCTTGAGGCATGGATTCCAGGAATCCTTTCAATTAGTCTACTGCAATCTTTTCCAACCAGTCCTAGGGATCCAACTACAACAGGGTTTGTTGATGTTCCCATATGCCACATTTTCGAGATTTCTATTTCAAGGTCCTTGTATTTTGACAGCTTTTTGAATATCTTCAAAGATACATTGCAGTCAGCAGGGACTGCCATATCAATAAGGAGGCACCGTTTTTGTTTGTGGTCATTAATAACAATTTCTGGGCGGTTGGCTTTGATTGTTCTGTAAGTGTGTATTGTGTAGTCCTATAGAATTGTCACAGGTCCTATCTCCGTAACCGGGTCTGGGTGGTGTTCATACCAGTTTCTTTCAGTTTCCTTCCCGTAGAAGTTGCAGATTATTATTATTATTATTATTATTATTATTATTATTATTATACTGAATTGTCAGCTGCTCATAAATGCTGCAAATAAACAATAAACGAGAGATTCAAAACAAGTTTTGAGCGTCATGGTGAAATCTGAGTCTTTAATAGCAAGTAGGAGGGATATTCTCTTTCTTTTCTGTCGTAATATGGTTGTTGGTCGAGCCGCGGAAAATGAAAAAAGAAAAGTTCTCTATTGTTGCTTTTGAATTAATCCGCCTACAAATATGAAGCAGCAAAAGACGTTTTGCTATTACAGGGCCAAATATTTACTG
>OZ010581.1:82302801-82617801 GCA_963932145.1 Acanthosepion lycidas
AAATTTTCTCAGTTGCCACGGCATGTATCATCTCAATGATGATGTTGATCCTTTATATGTGCCCTCATCCGAAGGATTACAAAGGATTAGTTCAACTAGAATTGTATACAAAACTACAATAATTGGACTTCAAAAATACCTGGAAACTACAGAAGGTTGGATGATGATCTAGGTCAAAGAACATGAAAGAAGTAAAAAACCTTTATTCAGTAATAAAGCCATCAAGTTCAAAATGATGTTTCAAGTGGGTGAAGAAATGCAAGTAAAATGCTATACATCGACTGCATCAGTAAATACCTTAAAAAGGAAGCAAACGCAAATGCAATCTACCAGGTAGTGAAACAATGGCAGGATAAACTTCTTCACGGTCAATATTCAGCCCGTACCAAACAAGCTGATTTAGACAAACCCTGTATACATCACTGGCTACGTAGTACAGGGTTAAAAGCTAAAACCGAAAACTTTATTTTTGCTGCACAGGACTAATGCTTGCTAACTAGAAATTACCAAGCACATACACGGAAAAATTATGTTAGCCCAAAATACAGATTTTTTGATAAATATCCAGAAACAATTGCTTATTTTTCAGTGTTTGTTGCCAAAGATAAAACCCGGTATGACAGAGCAGACCAATATCTACATTGGAAATTGTGAAACTTTTAAAGAAAGGAAGCTGCAATAAATTGGTATGGACACCGCCCAGACCCGGTTACAGACATAGGCCCTCTAACAGTTTCATGCGATTTTCAATACACACTGCAAAAACAAAATGTGCCTTCTTATTGACATGGCACTACCTGCAGACTGTAATGTTTCTTTGAAGATCTTCAAAAAACTATCAAAATACAACGACATTGAAATCTAAGTATTGTAGTTGAAGCCCTCGGATTGATTGGAAATGTTCCAATAGACACATTGAAGGGATTCCTGGTAGCCCAAGCCTAAAGAAAGACAAAAAATTCTACTCACATGTACAGCCCACGAAAGGCTTTATCTACGTGAAAAATGTGCGATCTTAGGGGTTTTGTTTGTTTTTTTCTTTAAAAAATGCTCAGGCGAAAATATAATGAGGTCATTTGTGACCTTCGGTCCCTGGCTGGCACCTGGAATGAATTGGGTATACACCAGAAATCAAAGGAATAATAATAATAATAATAATAATAATAATAATAATAATAATAATAATAATAATAAATTCGCGTTGAATAATGTGCAGTACCAGTAATGAACAAGGAAAAAAGGAAAAACAGGTGGAATTGAAATGTTCAACTGAAAATTACGGCGCAGCCTCTTTCTCACATATGCAACAGGCAAGCCTAAGGGCAGCTCAACCACTATTTCTATTTCAAATGTGCAGATGAGCCTCATTGATTATTTCAATTAGTTCAAACATTTACAGAAAAAAAAGCAATGTTACTTCCACGCATTCAAATCAACTTTCTCCGTATTCCAGATGTAAAGAAGATACTTCCATCTTTCTCCAAGAACAGATACTTTATGGAAAAGATTCCTGTGTGGATGCTTCCCTGAACACTACAATCTTAACCTCTTCCAAGCAAGATTCAATTGTTATCTATCACCATCCTCATAATCTTCACTTCTTACTACCTCCTCTTCCATTCATATCACACGCCTAATTCATCATAACCATTTTAATAATAACCCCCTAACTTGAGTGGTGTCCAGCTTTCTACTAGAACAATTTTAGTATAAATAAAAAACAGGAACTCATCAAAATGCTGAAATAGAATCAGAAAAATACCCCAGAAGATCAAATAAAATAAAGAAACAAAACTCTGAGCAGAAAGCTAATTAAAGAAATAACTACTTATGTAGTTTTATTCCGAGTTTATCCTGGCATTTCTTATCGTGGACAAGAGATAACTGAGACACCTCGTTTGCAATACAAGAAAAACTGATGCCAGTTTATAACGTGTTACACCCACGTGAAATCGACTAGAAAATAAGGAGAAAGAAGACTAGTTCACAGTAAATATTGAATTGATTCCACAATCAAGTGACGCGTACAATACCCAAGAAACAGGAAATAAAAACTACTTGCAACGGCCAACTGCACTAAAACTAAGCAAAATGAACAGAAAACTTAAAAAAAAACACAAAAATGAGAAGTCCTAAAAAAGAAGAAAAATATTTCAGAAGACAAATCAAAGGATTAGCCGGTAAAATGACATGCGCATGGTTACGTAGAGGAAACCTAAAAACAAGAAAGTATATCACTTTTAATGACAACCCAAAGCATTACCAGAAGAATCAAATATATAAAAACTCGGATTGATGAAAAACAGGAATAAATGAAATGTGGAAATAAAGATGAAACTGTGTATCGCATAATTATAATATATAATAAGATAAACTCGGAAAGAATACAAGAATAAGTATGAATATGTGTGGAAGATGATCTATTGAAACTGTTCAAATGACCATACAGAGCAATGGTACATGCACAAACCCGAGCCTGTTTTAAAGCAGAAGTTACATTAAATCCTCGGGGACATTAAAATTGAAGCAGGTTGACCAATTCAAGCCAGTAGAACGGATATGGTAGAGGTCAAAAAATAGAAATCATACTATTCGGAAAGGAAGTGAAAAGATATATATATATATATATATATATATATAACAGTAAGCTGAAGATGTTGTAGAATATGAACGTAACAATAATATCAGTCGCTATCAGAGTGTTGAGAATAGTAAAATAGAACAAAAAATGGTTGCAAAGAATAGAAAATTAGTTGAAGAATTGGAAGCATCCAGAAAAGAGCATTGCTGAGGTACTGCGGAGATTAGCTCCGACTTAATCCCAAATGTAAGTCGTTGGTGTGTGAACACTCAATGAGTAAATAATAATAATAATAATAATAATAATAATAATAATAATCTTTTATTCATTTATTACTTTCCGAGAGAACTGAGGTAATTTGCTCTCACTTTTCTATGAAATACTGTTAATCTTAAAATATTTTACCGACAATAATAGGCAAGAACAATGTAATATAATCAATAACAATAATGATAATAATTGTAAGAAAAATATTTCAATGAAATTTTTATGTTTCAGTTAATGAAAATAAATGAATAAATTCATTATTCACTCCAGTCATGCCTCATAGAACAGGTTTTAACAGTTTGTTTTTTTTCGCATAGCGTGAGATTGAGGTCTGCTGCTCCTGTCTGATAATTAGTCTGACTCGCTATGATTCACCAAAAATAACTGAGTAAAAGTAACAGAATTCAATAACGACTACGAGTCAAAGTAAATGAAATAATTATAATCGAGTCTTGCCACTCAGAAATTGTTTTTCCCATTTTATTCCTCTTTAACTTTCAATTTTTACAAGAAGTAAAAAAAAAAAAAAAAAAAAAAAAAGATCTCATCCATTTTTCTCTCCGCTCGAAAATTGTTTTCTTTCATACACAAAGGCGAAGAGGGGGATTCAGCATACATTCATCAATAATTCGACAAAATCCTTTCTTTCTTTATCCATTTTCATGTAACTTCAATATTCTTCTTCTTGTTCTCTTAATTATATTATTTCTATTATATTTGTATGTATATGGCAGATATCTGGATGTTATGGCTGCAACATGAGCGACAGAAATTATCTCAATTCTCCTGCACCTATATACATTATAATTCGTTAAACGATTGTGACTATCCAGGCTCCAGTTATCCTGTTGTCTGGATGGTCACACTCCATTAATGAAATTCTCATTTCTCTAATTTCGATTCTAATGTATTGAGAACGGTTGCAAGTATGCGAATTATTATGAATATGATTCTGCACGCTCTAGTCTCAGACCTTGAGCAAGATCGTTTCTCTTTACCATAAGATCTCTTAGTACACTCTTTTCCTTGTTTACAGTTCTTGCTTGGATGAAGTGATCGGTGAGTCTTAAATAATCTTATTCCTTTTAGTCTCTGAATTGTGTTGATACCAATTCCTTTACAACGTTGAACCCAAGTCCTTTGCACAATTAACACAATATAACTTTCTTTAAAAAGGCGTACCTGATTTTTTTTGTTTTTATTTTTAGCCCGCTCACTGAGCAAAGCTATAGAACACACCAGTCGAAATGTTGCGACCAAGGCAATAAAGATTAAGATTCTAGTGGAATAAATCATGGAATAATTCCAATACTTCATCTAAACAATAGACATGAGGGCAGCAGTCAGAATAAGAATTTACAATAATTAATAATTCATTTAAAAACATTGTACAATAGAAAGGCTAGAGAACACATTGTTTAGAATTTTAAGAAGATGAAATTGAAATAAAAACATTTCGTAAAGGAAGTGAAAGAAAAATGTACTGCACAATATATTGTATCACTCAAAGTGTCTGGAATACAATCAACCATATATCCGTAATATATATATATATATATATATATATATATATATATATAATCCTGACAGCAAAAGTAGCGAACATTAGATTTCCCACCCAGGCCAGGATTTAATCGAGTTTTGTTAATCTTCAAAGTTTCATCTAGAAAATCCAAATGATTTCATCAGTGTCATTTCACGTTCAATAAAATACCAGATTTTCTTTCCCGGTTGTTTAATACTTAATTTTCTTTTCTAGCACTTCATTATGAAAATATCGTTGAAGGAAAACATAAAGAGTACAAAACAAAGCCAAAAGGGCTTTTTTTCACGTTGAAAACTCTTTTTATCTCACAGCTTTTGTTCTCAAAAAGGAAGTTCTTCCAAAACACATGTTTTGTTTTAACTGAAATTTGAAAAAAAACATTTTCCGCAAGATAAAAGCAATTCACTATTTATCAATCTGACACCTGTTATCTGATAATATCTGCTGCCCCAGCGGCACCGATCGTTTTATATCGGGAGTCATTTAATGAGCGATTGTTATGGTTTCTAAAGAAAAAAGCTTGTGTCGAGACCTGGACGACTACTTGAGAAAAGCCTGTTTATATAAAGATCAGCTTTTTAAAAGAACGGAGATGCACTAACATTTGCCTGTATAAAGTTTAAATGAAATTCTTTTTTGTATACACTTTCTTAAATAGATATTCAAAATTTTGCTATGTCAGAATTATAGAAGTAAGGGCAGTACTAGATTGGTAGCTAGGTCTCAAAATTTTACGATTGAAATGGTTAAATGTAACCCAAAGTTCTCGATTATGGAACTCCCTTCCGACTTCTTGCTTTCCAGTCAAATTTGATCTTCGAAAATCTAAATGCCGTGATAATCGGTATCTTCTTAATTCTTTTTTTGTGCTCTGACATTAATAATGTTTTTCTTTTGCTCCTATTCTTTCACACTACTTGTAACCCATGTGAAACAAAGAAATTATCGCGTTGCTTGTGGTAAAATTAAATGTTATTTCCTTTATTAATGTCTAACGATTTCAAATATTCTTTTATTCTGTTCTTTAATTAATTATTTTATCGCAAACAAGATATAATGCCACTAGAACACAAGGGTTTACATGAAATTAAAGTGAATGAGACTGAAGTGAAGAGAGAACGATAAAGGAACAGAGTTTAGGAAAACAGAAGATGGCGATTGGAGTTGCATTTACAATTTTGAAGATTGTTGATGACAGTGAAGCATGAAATCGGAAGGGAGTTTCACAGTCGTGAAATGAGAGAAAATAAGCTACAGTGTCACCCGGATATAAGATACCCGGATATAAGAGAAACCCGGATATAAGAGATATTTTTCTGGTCCCAATTTAGAGCCATACTTACCTAAACAAAATAGACCAAACCAGGATATAAGAGAAACCCGGATATAAGAGACTTATTCTCCTGTCCCGACAACTCTCTTATATCCAGGTTACACTGTATTAGAATATAACTAATGGTCGTATCTAGCTAGTTCAACAGTAAAACGAGTGAGGCCTATTGCCAGCCTAGTATTACGCTCGCATTCATGCAGTCGAGACACTAAGGGGAAGAGCTCATTAGAACAAGTCGAGATGCCAGGTCAGAATCGATTACATTGCAGACTCTTCTTTGAATTTGTCAAGAATTCCCAGATTTATAGTAAATACACCAGACCAGATATGACAGCAGTATCCAATACACAGATGAATAGTACATTCATAAAAGTGCAAGATAAATTCTGCCGAGAACAATTGTCTGGAACAACACAGTGAATCAACTTTCATAATAATAGACATAGCAATTGAGTCAATATAATTTTATGTCAATAGAAAATGTGAGCCAAAGAAGGCGTAATATGTTGTTCTTCTCTAGTTTAGTATCAGTTATGCTGATAGTAGACAGAAAAGGTTCTATACGGCGATTAAATGGAAGCTGTTTTTTTTCTGGAGGTGTTAACATTTACAAACCATTTCTTGCTCTTCTTAACAACTGATTGAATGCCCTTTTTAAGAACAGTTTCCAGTTATACTTTATCCGATCTGTCGGACATGCTCTACTAAGACAAGAGTAAATACTTTTGTCATCTGTATAAATACCTAGTGGGGAATTGATGGTATCGGTAAAGTCGTTGATGAAAATCTGAAACATCGTAAACCCAAGTATAGGAACCTTTGCATTAATTTTCTGCCTTTAATAATGTTTTCTTTTTTACATATTCTTTCACACCCAGTAACTCCTTACATTTAATGGTATTATTGTCTTGCTTGGAGTGAAATAATAAAAAAAAAAATATATGCTAAAGCACGTATTGTTAATGTTACAGAAGAATAAATTGGGCAAGTTCTTTTTTAATACCGAATCCACAGCTCAGGAATTAATCAAGGTAGATGTTACTCTTAAAGTAATTATGATGAATGAGGTGTTTCCTCTATACAAAGCTCGATAGTCATAAAAGGTAGAGTTCAAGGTCAAAATAGTTACGATGAATGAGATGTGCGATATTAATGAAAGAGGAGGTGGTATGAAGGGAAGTTTATGGGAATAAAATTGATAGATAACGATTTAGTCTTCATTTGGAACGTTTAGTTTGCGATGTTCATAAAAGTATCCATGCGACATTCTGATCAACAAAGTAGCTGTCCATGGGAAAAAAGTTGTTTGGTGGAACTTTCCCCGTAGATTTTGCATACTAAGGATATGAAGATCACTCCACTCTGTTATAGTAGCAATAAAGATGTGAAATAGTGAAAAGAAAGTTATGATTTCAAGCAAATTATTTACAATATTTTGCGCGAAATATTTGTCCAAATTTAATATTATCAGAATTGAGTCGTCACTTAATATTCATAACAAAAACTTTCATTTTATATTAAAAGTGAAACCTGCGAGTATTGTCAAATATCAGTTGGAAATGACAGTTCATAAATTTCTAAAAACTGATTCTTAGAAAGAAGAAAAAACCTGTTTTAATTTAGATGCTACCAGTGTTCATTTTAGACTTCCCAATGAAATGACAAGTTCCCAATGAAATGAAATTTGAGTAAGGAAATCTCTCTCATGACTCATAAGCCAGTTTCTTAAACCATTTTAAAGCAAATCCCTGTTAAGTGTACAAAGAGGTTATAAACAGGTTAAAACTGTAATTAAGATAGTCGTGTTGGTATTGATAGACATCTACAGAAGGTATCATTAACCAGTATGTTAAATTCGTTAAATGGGGATTTATTGATTGGTTTGTTCTTACGGTTTATCAACCCTTTGTGGATTATTTAAAATATTTAAAAATTGAATGACAATGAAACTACAAACATGACTAATCAACTTTGGTTGATATTAATTATACCAGTTTTGACCTTCAGAAGTTAAAAGCTGTTTTCTTGGTCGTTCCTATTTAGTGAAAACGAAAGAAACTTCACATATTAAATTTGTCCCATTAAAGAATGACGAACTGTTATTTCTTACTGTTATGGTCCGGTTCCTTGTACCACGTTGATAGTCCAAGGTAGAACCAATAAAGAAGAACTCGAATACGGATATGGAATAACACAAATATATTACAAACAGAAATATATACAGAGAAGTAGAAAGTGTTAGTACGAACAATCAAGTTTAGTAGTAATTGTCTGAACGCGACTCGGTTTCGGACCGCCTCCGACTCGACTGACTCGCTCGCTGTGACTGACTGACAGACTCCTGACGGACTTTACTCCAGACTTCAGACTGAACGGTATTTAGTCACCCTCCACGAGGGAATCATGTGGCACAAGGACGGTTTAACGTGGGATCTTCGAGTCCGTGGGCTTAGCCAAAAATATGCCCTTTGAACCCGTATAAACGGGTTCAGGGGCGCCTTACCTAACCGAAAGAGACACGGCCCTTCGGCGTAGCTTCGTTCGGGTTCCTCCCCGCCCGAAGGTAGAGAGTTCAACCGATCAGCCGATCAAACGATCAGCCGGTCGCCCGACTTCAGGCTGAACGGTATTTAGTCCCCCCCCTCAGGTGGGCATCATGTGGCACAAGGCCGGTTTAAAGTGGGGTTTCCGAGCCCGTGGGCTCGGGCAAAAATATGCCCTTTGAACCCGTATAAACGGGTTCAGGGTCGGTCTACCTCCCCGAAAGAGACTCCGCCCTTCGGCGTAGGCTCCTTCGGGTTCCTCCCCGCCCGAAGGCAGAGAGTCATCAAGAATCATCAACTTCGTTTTTTAGCTTATTATCATTCATTGTAGGATTCATATGCAAAAATCGTATATGCAATAATAACCAGGAAACTGTTGGAGTAGAGTGATGATTAAAAGTTTACATTCAAAGTTATTGCAAATTAGATCAATTCTGATTGTGTCTAATGTAGTTTTGTATCAGATGAGAATAATATTAGTCAATATTTAATAAAAAGCTTAAGTATACCTCTGTGTGCGTGCGTGTGTGCAAGAGAGAAAGAATGTGCATGGGGGTACTTAGCAAAATACCTTGGTGAAAGAACTTCCTTACGTACTATTATAAAATTATATTGTAAAAAGCTTGTGTCATTGAGATTTTAGAAAGTGTTTCCTAACACAGCTACTAACACTTCCACCTTTGCTTTCAAATTTTCGGCTATCTAACAAAATAATTTTTAATATCCGTAACTTTAGAAACTTTTCTGTAGATGAATTGAAAGAAATATGTATAGGCATACATCCACAAATACATATATATATATATATATATATATATATATATATATATATATATATATATATATATATGTATGTGTGTGTGTGAGTGCGTACGTGTGTGCGTGTGTGTATTCTTGTGTTTGTGAGAACATTGTTTGAAATTCGCTATATTTATTAAATGTACATGTAGACTGTATGGACTTCGGACTCAACAAGTACAGCAAATATATATATAGTCAAGTGTTAGAGCATTTAAACGCTAATTCAAAAAAATAGAAACCCTGCATTATCATTGATAAAGTTGCAGTGTTCTATTAATGAATGTGCATCATACAGCAAATATCGTATTTTAAAATACGTAAGGTCTAAGCTGGGAAAAATCCACATTCATATTTATCTTCAAATCTTGTGCTATCTAATTGCAACCCACTATGGAGTTACAGAATTATCTTGATGGACTTGTTCTTAAAACACATGAAAAGGTGCAAAATGTTTCTGACCCTAAATTTAGACATACATGCTGTCTCGGCCAAAACAGCTGACTCGAAAGCAACAGGTAACAACACTGGCCAAAAAAGATATGAAATATACTATTCTTAAAAATAATACTCTCGTCTCAATACAATATTTCAGAGTATCCATTTTCATTAAAGTAGATAATCTCATTAAAGCAGATAATTTATAAACAAAAATGTCTCCAGTGAAATCTAGCGTCGTCACAGTTAAATCAACTCTTTGTCATTGCATATTAGTTGATATTCGGCGCGCAAATCAAACAACATCTAAGTTATCTGGTACGTTAACCGCAATACAAACACGCATACAATGATTCATTCACTCGGCGAAATGTTGAATATTTAATCTCACTTTTTATTTAAATTAACATCTGTTATAATCATGAAAGCAAGAACAACTTGTAGATGTATACAACTGTTAATAGTAGAGAATTTAATGGCCCACTGCACGTCTATCAGCACAGGTGGTTGAGCTGAAATTACTCAATATGTCAATCAGATGGTTTTCTTTTAACTTGATAGTGAATTAAAGAATGCACTGTTATAAATTTATTTACATAGGTTTTACTGGCAAATGTATCTATCAATGTAGTGGTTTTTTTTAATTTGTTTTTGATTTGTTTTTGTTTTTTGTTTTTTGTTTCCTAGATCTAGGAAATATCCAAGTTACCCCCAGCAATGATGGAAATCTTTATCGCTTAGTGTGAACGTATTTTTAACTTCAAAATATATTATGTACGACTATTAAAGTTTATATGTTTGCATGATCTTCGTTTTAGTTTCCAGTAAGAAATTTGCCATACAAATTCAAATAGAAAATTATTTTACTTTCTAATCATCAAATAAAATGAAAATGTTAATTTCGAGTGACCTTCTTTGATCTAAATAGCCTTGTTTATGTAAAGAGAAATATATTACTCTACATTATTCTTATCAAAATATGCATCATTTTAAAAGGGCATGAAATGTACTTTAATTTATAATATATGATTCTGTTTAAAGAACAGAAAATAAGTATCGTATATTTTCGGGTATAAGGTGAACTAAGACGATCCAAAAATATAGCACATTTTCATGAATTTGCCCTGTACCTGTAGTATAAGACGACTGCTTGTTGATTATTATATAAAGATGATGTTACTTGCTGTATCCTTAGAAAGTCAAAATAAACGAAATCACAAAACCGATTCTATATCATGTTTTCCTACACACGTCCCCTAAAAGGAAAACCATTGTCTTGTTTACGTTTCATCATGTGATCTCTTGCGAATACTGATTCCTCTTCTTTTTCTATAGCTAAACAGTTACAAACAGCCTGGTGTACTAATGGCTATTTACTTATACTTCATCAACAATCACAAAATACTGCTAATAATGTACGATAATAGTACATTCTATTGCTGTGAACGCAATCATAACACGATGTTTACATCTTCTCAGCTGAGCTTGCATGGAAACAGGCTGATTTCATTGATATGGAATTATTATTCGAATAGGCAATTTATTATGAAGTTATGCCGTAGAAATGCTTCTGTTACTTTTATTATCAGTTTATTTGGTAATGTGAATCCTTTCATGTATGTTATTAATTATCGCACTGCGCCCGAGGTTAGCCCACCGACAAACATCACTCAGAATTTAAGGTTTCTTTTTTTTAGAATTGTGTTATAATCCCCAATTTTAAGGGTGATTGGGGGATTTGAAGGCCATATTATACGCGGAAATATACGGTATTTCAACGTTATCTTGTTCTTAAATTAAATATCTGACTGGGCTTATGAAAATCGAAGTACAATGTGCATGAAAGAATTCCGTTCAACACATTAAGCAGCGATCAAGCCTAAAAAATATATTCTAAATTCTAAACAGAAAAAGAAAAATTATAAACAGGCTGTAGAATTAAAAAATAAATTAACAACATTGGCAAGATAAGAAGAACTAGTTTAAGAATGCCTAAAATATAATGAGAACTTATGAGAAACTATAATAAAAAAGTAAAATAAACAAAAATTGACGAATATTAAGGAGAGCGACCAAAGACATGGACGCAACCCATCTACTATCTTTAAGTAAACATCACAAAGAAAAATATTTATGTTGGCCGAAATATATAAAAACTGAATATAAGCGACAAATATAGAACTACACTGGATGTCTTGGCTAGAACTTGTGATCTTCATAGAAATATTAACTAACACGGCTTAGAACGGAAGAAGGTACGGGATGAAGTAATGTTTTCTTCTAGTATTGAGTCTAATGAGGTCCGGAATGATGCCGCGAATTATTGTAATTTCTTAAAGAATATAAATTTTGATCGGTACAGATCATAAGCCATATGCTTTAAATAAAAGCTTATATCCGTGTAAGTCAATGCATCTTCACATTTTGCAATACTTCATATTGCCCACCTTACCAGCCTTTCCAGATATTAATCAAATAGAAAACTGATGGGTTTTAATGAAAAGAGATGTATATAAGAATGGAGAACAATATTCAATGCAAAGATATCTGGGAATTAATAAACCTGTTACAAGTCAGGTTAAAGTTACGAGTGTAGAACCGTTAACAAAAGTAATGGAGGGAAGACCGATGAAAGTTATAGAATGTCAACTAGCCCTTATTTATATGTAAACTAAAGATTATGATAATTTATTCGGGTATATGTGATACTATATTAATCAAATTTATTTTTCTGCGACCTATATATTTTGGATTTATAAAGGGTGCGGCAGAAATACCTCCCACATATATCCCCCCAGAAAATCCTCACACATATTTGTAAGACATTAGTAAGAATGGTTTCTTCATCTAGCTTACCATTATGAGGGAGGATTTTCTGGGAGGTATTTCTGCCGTACTTTATATATACAGAAATACTTATGTTGTACTCTGTTTACTTGTCCTACACAAAACAATTTCTTTTGAATATTTCTAATAAGCGAAGAGACGGATATAACATATTGATCATGTAAATATATCCTGAAAATAATTTTACAATTTTTTATTCTTAAAACATTTAGTTGCATAATAAAATCTGAAATCGTGTGTGTCATGCAGGAATTAGATTTCGTCGTTAAAATCTTCGGAATATCAGCATCGAAGGAGAATTTGAACAAATGTAGCATCAGTGAGGATGGAAAAATACTCCCTTTAATTTGCGTCAAGAATAAGAACAGTAGCAAGTAGAATCGATTCATCGTAAACGCAAATTTTCTAGATGCGATATCTGATCTATCCACTTCCCGCTAGACTAACATTCAATCTATTGTTTAATCAGGCGATGGGAAAACACATGTTCAGCATTGATTTTCTTCCTACTGTACTAAATCGTTAGGCTCTTTTGTGATTTCATAAGCGATAAGGATAAGGTTATAAATCATAAGATTTTTATTTACATGTATTTATATTAAACCATATAGTAATTATCAATGTTTATTTATTTATATATTTCCGATGTATTTATTTATATATTTCCTATCCCAGGATGAGAAGCAAATCAACTTAAGTTAGTAAGTTTATGAGTGATTTACTTCGTTTAGTCGTTTTAATAATATATATAAAAATATTTATCTACAGTTAGACAAAATTAGTTTTCGAGCAAAATGAAAGGTTTAATCAACCAGCTCCTTTACTCCTATATTTATGATACCGCAGTCTTATTTGTTCAAGCCTTTCATGTGAGGCACACAGATACCTTTGTGTTGCGACCAAGTAATGGTTAAGAAATAACAAAACAAGAGGTTGTGGATAAATAGTGTATTGAACAGTAAATACAACAGAAGAGTGTTACACGACTTGCGAGTGTGTGTCGGGTGATCACCGTTCAGTCTATCTCACTGTTTTCCCCCGAGCCTTACTTTCCTACTAGTTTATAGTAAGTGGAAGAGTCCATAATAGTCTCATTAGAGGGAAAACAGCACAACACCCCACTTTTCAGCCTGGCTTCGCATGAAATCTCTTTATCATCTTTACCACACAATACTTTATTCAATGAAAAAATTAAAAGAAAAAAATCAGCAACACTCACTTTGAAAAAATCTATATGTAGGAATTACGTCACAATTTTTTCTCTGTTTTTAGATTACGACACGCATTTCACGTATTACAATAGTCTATTCATTATACCAAAATAATCAAAAGAAATTGGATACGTTTTAATGAATATTGTGATTTTCGGTAATTCAAAAGTTTATACGTCAGGAGAAGGTTTCTCATTCTTTTCCTTTTCTTTAGTCGTGGTATGAAATGAAATATGTTTAATAAATTTTCCTTTTCGACTCTTAAAGATTCTGTGAACTTCCTTTTCCTTTTGGGCATTCTGAGCTCCGGTACCGATTGCGGTATTGGAACCTCGAATGTGTCAAAGATGACGTCCATAGTGTCATCTTCTATGGGATCCCTGTCGATTATGCTTTCATACCTTCTTCTGATCTAGTTAACATGACGTTTATGTACAAATTTCGGTCCCTGAACGCTGTCGTCTTGGCAGATGGAGTTACCCGATAGACCTGCAAAAATTGTTGTATAGCCGTATCGGTGGGAGTACCTCTCGCCTTCCTCAGTACTCTCTTAAAAGTATCTTCAAAACGCTCAGCCTGTCTATTACTTCTTGGGTGATATGAAGCCGTGGTAATATGTTCGGTCAAGAATGACTGACAAAACTCCTTAAATTCACACGATGTAAATTGTGTTCCATTGACTGTTACAACGACTCCGAAACGGGCAAATAGCTCCAGCAAAATCAATATGTATCCGCGACTACGGACGATCGGTTTTAAGCCAGGGATTGAATTTTATCGGGGGGTGCTTTAGCAGCCAAAGCCCATAGTCTACACGATCTTACCGTGTTTTCAATATCCCTGTCTATGATAGTCTAGTAGACATAATTCCTCATCATACTCTTCATCTTTGAAATTCTCGGATGGCCAACATGGAATTCTTCTGAAGTGTAGATGGGATTACTACTCTATCCCCGTATATTAATATATCGTTACAGAGTGAGTAGACTTCTGAAATACTTTGGTCTTTGCTTTTTAATTTGTCCTTTACTTCCTTTATGAAGCCATCCTTAGACGCTTCGTCTATTATTTCGTTGTTTGTTATTGGAAGCTCTCTCACATTATTGTATGTCGACCTCTGTTCTTATGGCAGAAATGACTGTGTCTTCCAGGGGTTCAGCATATTTAGGTATCAATCTCGATAACTCGTCTGCATGACAGATTTTAGTAGATGGGAGAAACTCTATTTTGTAATTATAATTGAGGAGAATAGTTCCCCATCTTTTCAGTCTATTAGGCGTATGTGTTGGCAGACCCTTTTTTTATCCAAATATAGTAAGGAGTGGACGATGGTCTGTCTGCAACACAAACTGCATTCCATGAATAAAACTATGGAATTTAGTTACCGCAGAAATGATTCCTAAGGCTTCCTTTTCTATTTGTGAGCAACTCCTTTCAGCTTGTAATTATGCCCTAGATGCTTGGGCGATTGGCTTTACTGATCCATCCTTTAGCTGATGTAAAATGCACGCCCCGATACCGTAGGAGCTGGCATCACTGGCTACAATGATGTTTGGATCGTAATGAGTCAGGAACAGATCTGATGTAAGGAACTCCTTTATTTTCTCAAATACTTCCTGGTATTTGGTTATCCATTCCCACTCTTTGTCTTTTCTCAATAATTCTTAAACTTGTGCATTCTTGGAACAAAAACGTTGTAATAATTGGCAATACCTACAAAAAACTTTGAAGAGCCGACACATTTTCTGGGTCGGAACGTCTTCTGTCTTTGTCAATTATTTGCCCCAAGTACTTGATTCTCTCTAGAAAAAACTCAGACTTCGCGTCCTGAACTCCTGCCAAACGTGCAATTTGTGTTCCTCGATGCTCTCACTTTTCATTTGGACGTCATCGAAATAGGCCACCGCAAAATCCAGACCATTTAACACAGTGTCCATGACCTGTTCAAAAATGGAAGGAGCGACCTTAACCGCGAACGGAAATCTGAAAAATTTGTATGAACCCTTGTGAGTGTTTATACAAAGGAGCCTCGAGCATTCCTCACTCACGGGTATTTGTAGATAAGCATCGCTTAAGTCAATCTTGGAGAGAAATCTTCCTCCACTGAGCTTAGCGAATATCTCCTCTGGACTTGGAAGAGGATAATGGTGATCCTTTTAAGGGCGCTGTTCAGCCCCGTAGTGAAATCGGTACATACAGGAATTTCTTTGCTCTTTTTAATATAAATGCCCATTCACTATATTCTACCTTTGCCAGAACTCCCATTTCCTCAAGTCGATTCAATTCTTCGTCAATTTGATTTAACGAGGCAAATGAAACGTTACGCCTTGTCTTAAAAACTCGGTTTACGTCTGGCTTTAACTCAAAATTAGCAAACATTTTTGTGCATTTTCTTAATCCTCCACTGAAAACGTCGGGAATTTTTTTTTTACGTTCACCTTTCAAGTTTTCTGCTTCGTTAGCGAAATTTTCGAATTTTTGACAGGAGTTAATAGGCATATCCCAAAGTTGAAACTGTTCTAACCAATCAGTCCCGAATAGAATATATATATCTTTATAACATACGACTTAAGTTTTAATGTTTTTACCTTTGAATGACATGTTCACTATAAGTTCGTCCATAAACTTAATAGTGTCACCAGTTACTCCTTTAGCTATTCAGTTTGTTTTTAACAAAGTCGGCTTACCCAATTTCTTCTATGTTTGATAATTAATTATAGAACCTGAATTACTGAACCCGAATCAAGCTGTAGCCATATATTTTTATTACATATTTGTACTTCAATATATTTTCTGATGTTACTACACTCTGGTTCATCAGATTTGGTAAATTTTACAAAACTTCTTTTTGTTTTGCTCTTAATCCTGCAGTGGGGACTTTTGTGTCCCACTTTATCACAAGTAAAACATTTTTATCTTTAAAAGGACAATCTGTATACCAATGTAATTGACCACACCCGAAACATGGTCGTGACGACAAAGTAACTTTAATATTTTTTGGTTGACCCTTTTTAATTTTTCTTTGGCGTATTTTTTAAGGTGAGCCACGCCACTCTGTTCGATGTTTTTGAATCCTCTCTGACGCTCACGAAACGTTGGCAATCTTCGGCAATTGCTGTAAAGTAATGTCTGGCTCATTTTCAAGCTTGTTGAGCACCCTACGACATATTTCAGCATCTTACACTGAAATCAAACCCTAGACAAAAATCAGTCATTTAAAATTATTGGCACTTAACTCTGCAAATTTGAAATCATTCTTGACTACACTCGCGAAAGTAGTATAATCTTCGTTTTCTTTGCGGGTGACATTCATGCATTTCCAATGCTTGTGAAACAGTGGCGTTTTTGGACTGAAGAATTCTGTTAATGATTGAATCGCCTCTTTAAATTTCACGCCGCTGGTTTTCTTAGGCAAAATATAGTTAACAAACTTAGTATATAATGCTGTGCCTAATTTCCTGATGGGTAGGCGAATCTTTTTATGGTCAGGCCAATTTGTACAATCCGTATTGTATAAGTCCTCGTAACGTTTAAAAAACGAAGCGAACGTAATTTCATTTTCAGGCGATTACATGAAGTTTTCAATAGCACTCCATATAATATTCGCTATCCTCATTCTCTCTTTTGTTGGTTAAGTGCATTTGCTCATTCTGTGTTTTCAGGAGAAATTCCTCAAGCTTCTGTTGTCTAACCAGAATTTCTAGGTGCATTTTTAATTTTTTTTTTATTTTACAAACGCAATTCTGCTCGTTCTTGTTGGAAATTCTCTTGCCTTTCTTGAAATTTTTGCTCCAGCAACAAATGTAGTTCCTGTTGGTGTTTTTAAATCTCTAGCAATGCACTTTTAAATGCGTCCATTTTACTGCGGTGGTACAAAAATTAAGAAATGAAGTGGGAATTTTTTTTTCACTTCAACCAACCAATAAATCTGTTTGACTTAAACAATTCAACCCACTAAGTCTGTTCGACTTGAACAATACTTTTTCAGGAAATTTAAAAGCGAGAGAGGGGGTAAATTTTTATTTTATCCTATTAGTGAAAGCAATACGTATGTTTGACTTAAACAGTTCATTTACTGTCTTGTTAGAATAGAAAAAAAAATAACAAGGTTCACCAACCTTCTTCCCAACTACTGAATTGAACTTGTAGAAATCCTATTGTTTTACAGAGTTTCTTTTTTCATTGTGTAGTAAAACTAACACTGGGTATCCTTTTTAGTGTAGAGTTTCTTTCTTCACCATTGTTGTAGACACTGGAAAACATTTTTATGACTTAATGTGAAAACTGTTTCTTCGAGTCTTTCGTTGCCAAGTTTAGGATCAAAGTGTAGTATCTGTGCTTTGTGATCATCCGGGCTGGCTTCTGTCGAACTCTCTAATGCAGAGAGGAACTCGGAGGAAGCTTTGCCGAAGGGCAAGGTTTCCTTCGGGGAGGTAGACAGGATTTGAACCCGTCTAGGCGGGTTCAAAGGTCATATTTTTGGCCGAGCCTACGGGCTCGCGGGCTACCCACATTAAACCGGCCTTCGAATTCTTCGTCGCCAAGATGTTGTCACCAAGTAGTGGTTAAGAAATAACAAAACCAAGAGTTTGCAGATAAATAGTATATTGAACAGTAAATACAACAGAAGTGTGTTACACGACTTGGGAGTGTGTGTGTGTGTGTGTGTGTGTCGGTTGACCACCGTTCAGTCTATATCACTGTTAATATTTAACAGCCCCCCACGAGGGATGTATGTGGCACAAGGCCGAATTTACCGTAAGCTCGGCCAAAAATATTCCAGTAGAACCCGCATAAACGGGTTCAGGGCCTCCCCGAACGAAACTCTGCTCAAGGCAGATAGTTCGACAGTTGAACAGCCTATACCACTGTTTTCCCCCGAGTCTTACTTTCCTACTACGTTATAGTAAGTGGAAGAGTCCACAATAGCCTCATTAGAGGGAAGACACTACAACACTTTGTCTATTAAGTAAACATCTTACTTCAAGTTGTTATTGAAATAGTATTTGTCGTTCTGTTGTTAATCTTTTGGTTCCGAGAGATATTTCCATTTCACTGTTATATTAAAAACATAAATTTTTCACATGAAAAGACATTGAGCAAAAACCGATTTATATAATAACAGGAGTAATCAATAAATCATAGATAATACTGAACATCTAAAAAATATAAAGAGGGCGGATTAATTAAACGGCTCATTGGCCTCTATTTTAGTTATGAAATATTTATCTCTACTTTATTGCATCTCATTACATCGTTTCAAGACTTTTGTTTCGTTGTATCTCACCATTAAAACTTTCTAATACTTGCCGCCATTTTTGACGGCACACGTATACTAGTATAGTTAGTAATTGTGATAATTTCTTATGTTGTTTTTTTTTTTTTTTTTTGGTGGGGGGGTGCTGCCTATTTCTGAAATAATGGGAAATGCTACTCTAATTAAAAGATAAATAATTCAATACGAGGAAAATGTTTAGAAAATATTTTTAATCACTAGTTTTCATCCCATAGTAAATTTGCGTCTAATGTTTCACCATCGTTGGCAGATCATCTGTTATCACAATATGGGATATTTAATAGCAAAGATGATGGAAAGACAAACAAAAGAATATAAATGAAATCAGCCAGATTATATAGCTGAAACAGATTTTTTTTTTTTAATTTCTAAATTTAAAATTCCCAGCATTCATGTGGTATCGCATCACCATAAACAAACCTTATCCGATGAAGTCCTTTACATCACAGGAATTTTTTTTCCTCTTCGTCATGCAACTTTTCCTACAAAACTGTTCTGGACATATAAGAACTTATATATCGTTATTACATATAGAGTAAAACCTTAGTTCACAAAATTAATTCGTTCCTGAAGCCCTTTCGTAACCTGTAATGTTCGTAAACCAAAACTATTTTCCAATAGAATCAATGTAAAATGGATTAATCCGTTCCTGATCCCAAGATGTTAGCTTATAAACTTATAAACAACAATACTTTGTGCACAAGTTTATACACAACATTAATGAAAATCATATGATAAAAATCTAAAGAAAACAAAATCCTAAACAGATAAAATATAGACGAAAACTTCAATTTTACCGTCCTGTCTGTAGGAGAGTTGATGGCATAAAGGAAAGGGGAAGGAAAAAGATGTTATTGTTTGGAAAAGGGGAGGAAAGACATGATCGTCTCTTAATTTATAAGAATAGTATAGATCGTTGATTTTGTCATATGAAACTGAGTTGGAAGAGACAATATCATCATCATCATCATAGAGACAATATCATCATCATCATCATAGAGACAATATCATCAACAATTGCTTTTTTTCTCTTAATTTTTCTTTTTCCTTCACTGCTATCTTTCTTTGGAAGACTAATGAAGAGAAAAGAAAAAGGCACAGTACAATAAAATTGGAAAAGAAAAACACAACACAACACACGAATGTCTACAATACGGTGGTCGACTAAGAAATGATTTAGTTCGGGTTAACTCGGTTCGGCTCGGTCCGCTAATGTTCAAGAATCGAAATTTTGTTTCATAACCGAGGTATTTTCATCTCGAATATTCTGTTCGAAAAGCGAATTGTTCGATATGTGAGACGTTCGATAACCGAGGTTTCACTGTATATAAATATATATATATATATATATATACATATATATATGTGTGTGTGTGTCTTCACATTAAACTCGCATGATCATCATTTTTAACTTAAATTGTTATTGACAGCCAGGAAACCAGCAAGTGACTTACATACTTTTTCACATATATGGTAACGAAGTCCTTCCGGTTGTGGCGTTATTTTGTGGTCGTTGTGTAGGTCCAGGAACCCGATGCATTTTGAGGCGCCTTGTTAGGTCAGGTTGACCTTTTTTTATACTTTTCTACACTTTTCACATGTTAGATGATTGTTGTCGAGCAATGCCTCATAACTGATTAATGGTCTGTCAACATGGCTACACCGATGAATGGTTAGTCCTGTGTTTGACAGAGCCTCGCCCACACTCTTAGTAGACAAACAGTGACATGTCTAGACCAATATTACCACCTTTTCTGACTACTTTCTTTGTAGCTGCATGGTCTTGGAAACAACAAGATTATTTATACACCATCATTCTCCACCTACTTTTATCATGCACCACTATTTTACATATTGTTAATGAATCACCTGCATGCACACACACATGTGGCCACATTCATAGTTGATATTATTGAGTGTTGACTTTTTCTTTTTTATTATTAAGGCTTCTGTTATTAGGTTGGTGCAAAAATAATGACGTAATAATGTCGTTTTTGACGTTAAAAATACGTCAAAATACAACATTATTACGTCATTATTTTTGCACCAACCTAATATTTTTAACACCTTTTTTACATGTGGATGAGGCTATTTGTATTATCAACGTTTATGTTACGAATAGACTTTGGTAGGTCTCCATGTGTATTTAAAATGTAAAAGTTTGGAAAATAAAATATCCCCATAACTATAGATACATACATAAAACAATCTATACATTCAGTTAAAAGTAAAAAAAAAATAAAATTCATCCTTGATAATGGCTAAAAGAATAGACGGAATCGCTCGGACATGAAAAAATGTGGACAATTTCTACATAATTTACGTCCAGAAAAGAAGAAAATTATAAAAACACATGAAAAATTAAATAAAACCGTTGTAACTTGTCAGTTGTTTTCAATCATTTTTTTTATAAAAGAGAGATTGCTGCCCGAATACATAATTTTATATATATATATATATATATATATATATATATATATATATATATATATATATATTAGATCAATCAACAATGACTATAGACTTGTCACCATATGTTCATATAATCGTAACATTAAAAAGAATTGGCAAGAATTTGTTATAAAGACGATTTTCCTTCATTATATAAAACCAACATTATTTATTTTTGCCGTTTATGTTTACCTTTTACGAAAATGAGACGTAAGAAAAATTAATTGAAAAACTTATAATCAAATAGCTGCCAAATATACACTGAAATTTCATACATCTATCAAAAATCAAATAAGGGTTTTAAATGAAATATTCCGTATTTATTGCCAGAATATTGACGTTATATATCATTACCTACTTCTCAATGCAATAGTGAATATATTTATTTATGCAAGCCTAGCGTATAGCATGAGAACCCATTAAATAGGTACGGCTTTTATCGTGTAAAAATAGTGTAAAATGAAAGAACTTGTATCATTATTAATTGCGTATATTTTAAATTAATTTTTAGAATTCACTAATTGAGAGAAATTGAGACACCTGAATTAGAAAATTTAAAACTGGCATATTAACTAAAGTAGCGGTTTTATCAACTTTTTATAATACTTTACACAAGTTTATTAAGTATGTTACTCGCCGTTTACCACTCTCCCTATTGCCCGTCCTATGAGTACCAAATTCACCAAAATGCCTTTCCTCATTATATGCCTCTAAAATTTCAATTGTATTTTTCTCCTCCTAAGCACAAGCGTCCTTTTTTTTCTTTCATTTTCCTTAAAATTTCCTCGTTGTTCATATGTCCCATTCATCCTTCCGTAGAATAAAGTTTCTATTGCTTTAAGACTTATCTTCCTCTGTAGGGATTCGATAGCTGTTTAGTACTCTTTGCTTTGTTTCTAACGCAATGTTTCTGTTTTCCAGTTTAGTTTTCGAAGGCATCTTTCGCTCATCAGAAGAATTGGCAAAAGTAACAAAATAATGAAAGCACGCTATATATTTAAAAAATCTCTTTTTTTTCGATGTTAACAGTAGAAATGGGAATCAAAAAAAATTGTTTAATGCCTAACATTAGATATTTGTATTTCCTTAATTAAAGCCCTCATATCGAATGAAGTGCCACAGTAGTTTTATTAGGTTGAACCATAAGTAATTTCAGTTCTAAACAAAAATGGAAATTATTTAAGATTTATCCCAGTGCAGTCCTCTGTAAACATAAATATTTGCAGCCAGCTGTTAATAGAAACGTTTAATTATTTGTCTATCTTTCGTTATATTTTAGCACTTTGAAATTTTCACGATGACTTTCATTTTATATTATGTAAAAATATACATATTTTTATAATATTGTTCACCCAATATATGGCCCCAAACCATTAAAACATAAATTAAAATGTTCAATTTCTCTGAAATCAAACTTGGTTTTCTGGTCGTGTAAGCCGTAGTCGATGATATTTTATCCCCGGATTTTGCCCAACAACAGTGGCCTTGTTCCACTCATTGTCAAATAAATATAATCTTCAATCTTTAAAAGATTAAATAGAATTTCTCGCACAACGAATGATCAAAAACCGATCATCTGAAATGATGGAATATAAACAACAACATTGAATTGCGAAATAAAAATTATCATCTGATTTTTTTTTTTTTTTTTATTAAATCAGATTTATTCATTTTTACGGGGATTCCTTTTAATATTAAAAATTCGATTTCCATCCCTTTTACTTAAATACAGGTTTACAGAGACTGACATGTCTTTCTTCCTTGGCGTTTTTTTTCTCTCCCAGCAACCTAAACATGAAATGTCACGCACCAAATATCTGCTTCTTTAACAAGTTTTATATCATTATTTTCAAACTGCCTCTTTTGCTGCTGCCGCTCTCAAAAATTGAGCAACAGCAGCTACCATAATTTTGTGTTCTATTTCCAAATTTACAAATGTTTCCTGTGCTCCTATCTTTATAATCTAGTCTGCTTAGCAGCAGACAAGGAAATGTTAGACAGTATTTCTTCCGAGATGTATGCCAATCGCTCTTTAAAAACTTGACGTTTCACTCGCGTTTTGTAACTACACTTGTACAGTTTGTTTTTTTGTTTTTTTTTTTGTCTTTCTGGGCCGTTATACGACATACAATCTTGTGATAAAGCGATGTACAAATATATTTGCGTATTTCTCACTCTTTCCATTTTCTTTGGAATCTTCTATTATTTTTCTGTAAATGTTCCTCAGAGAATAATTTCGAGTCGATTTTTTATCCTCTCCATATAAAAGATCTCACTAGACAACTCTCTTTCAAAGTGACTTTCTTAGTAAATAGTTTCTTGCTCTTGTGTGTGTGTATGTTTGTGTGTACGCGCGCGTCTTAAAATTCATTCAGTCGAAAGCCACTGAAAATAGCGAGCTAAAAAAATGAAAATATTGAGTGCGGTTGATATCAGTAGAAGAAAAGATGGTAGCAAATGAGAATAGATAACTACACAGTAGTTTCTTCTACAAAATGAAAATCCTTGGAGAAAAAACAAATCTTACATTTGAAACACGGAAGAAATGAGGAGTATTCGACACATGTAGATGGCATATCCTAGCTTTAAAGGTAAAAATGGATTTCATCTGTACATTTTCCATGGAAATATCGATCTAGTAGCCACAGGCTTGTAATGTTACATCTATAAGAAAGGGGTTGCAGAATGGAAAATAAGTAATCGCCATAAGTCCATACAAACCCATTTGAGCTCTATCAAGGCTGGAAAATGAGGACTGAGCTGCTCCAACCTAGAATTTACAACAATATCTCGTTCTATAATACTAGATTCTAATACATTTCTTGTAAAGAAACCATATTCGTACGAGTCAGGTACTTCTTGAAGTGATAGAATGTGCCGACCATTTTCCTCGCATCTTTGACAATTTATTGAATAAAGGAGTTCCACTTGAGGTTTAGAGCGAACTTGAGACCCAAGAGATGAACCTTTAGTTGAGAGTCGAAATTTTCATAATGACATTGAAAAGCGAAAAGAGACTTTTCCTCTAGAAGAAAGCGTTAGTGAAAGCCTATATTATTATTATGTTGGTGCAAAAATAATATCGTTTTTTGACGTATTTTTTAACGTCAAAAAACGATATTATTTTTGCACCAACCTAATATTATGAACTTCACAAGAGAGATCATTCCCTACGACCTCCACAAACCACTCCGGGAGAAAGGTTTGATGATCGTGTAAGCTTTTTCAGCGATGCCAAATTAATATGTTACTATAACACTATTTTTCTGCATTTTTATTCGATGATATCATTTTTCTCTTTAAATTCTACTTTGCCTTTACACATAATATATGTAGAATTCTGTAATTTTGTATGTTTATGAAATGTGTAGGTCTGTTGAATTTTTCTTTTTGTATACCTACTGCTTATCACCGAATTAAGTAACTCATGATGATGTACATTGAAAAATACGAAAACTGTATCTCAGGAATGATCCATGGTGAACACGAACAACAAACAAACAAAGGATAGAAAAGTAGATTTGATAAAGTATTGAAAACTGACAAACGACACAATGTAACGCAATAATGTAGCTAAGTCACGTAGACAACAAACAGTATTTTAAAAAAGCTTATCAGAGTGCATCGGGAAAAGAATCACCGAATGTAGTCCTGAGAAAAGACTGAATGAAACTCTATTCAGCAAAAATAAATACAGGTTGGGAATGTTTTTTAGAAATCATTACATATTAACAAATCATCAAATGCAACCATATTTAATATTTATCAATTCATTTTTTATTGTCTAACTGAAACTGTAAATTAATAAAATTTGCATATGAGTGTTTCCTAAAATGACTACCAAAAAAATTGATGTTTTCTGAAATAATGAAAATGCTTTTATATGAATCTAGGTGTGTTAGCATGAACCGTTTTTTTTATAGTATATATACATCTTTAGCGGCAAGATATCACGAATTTCTAATCTTTAGTTTCTCATCTAAACAATCGAGAAATCGATTTTAGTCGCCCCAAATAGATAAACTTTAACAAGGACCCAAGCAGTTATAGTTTTCTGCCAAAGGTCTATTAAGTAGGCCCCTGTTTGCTTTTGATACTCTGAGACGTTGATTTTAAGCAGAAGTATCTTTGAGGGCGTCTATGTGCATGCGTGAATAAAGAAATGATATAAAAAATACTTTATTCTGAAATGGCAATATATATTTTCGCATCGCCCGCCGTGAGAAGATTCGTCTCTACGGTATTATAGGCCATTACTTAGAATTAATATCGACAAAAACGCATTCCGAAGAAAATGCGCTTAAGATGATTCAGCTGATTAAAAGAAAAAATTGAAAGAAAAAAAAAGAGAAATAAGAAAGTAAAAACGAGAAGGAAATTAAAGCAGAAAAGAAAAGAAAAGCTAGGAAATAGAGAAAAAGTAAGACGAGAGGAGCGGTTGATCTTCGCAAAGAAAGAAAGTCAGACATAGTTGATAAAATGATCCAGCAAAGAATTGCAAAAGAAAAGTTTCAAATAGGAAAGAGACAGCGAATTGCGCAAATATAGACAAAATAGAAAGAGATAAGCCTTAGCCAAAGTTAAACAGAGAAATAAGAAAAATGAAAATATATATATGTTACAGACAAAAACATTTGAAACATTTGAAAGCGACATGATGGTTTGCAAAAATGAAAAAAAAGTCTTCAAGATAATGAAGAATTTTTCTTCTTCATGACGATGAAATAAAAGCAACTTCCCTTATAAACGAAAATAAAACGCCCCGGAAAATATTTACAACGCGTCATTTTAATTTAAGGAGTTAACTCTGGGAAGTGTTTCAAAAGACGGCAGTAAATGTGAAACAGAAATCTGAATAGTGCCTTACAAAAGCTAAACAAATATTAAGAAACAGCAAAATTCTGTTAGAAACAAATTAAAACGTACTTAACTACAGCGTAATATCAATTCTTCTATATGGAAATGAATTTAGGACACCTAGCCACATAGATAAAGATACAACAGATATGGGTTTCTACAGAAGGATGTGGAAATTACCACTGGAAAAGCATGTGCGCAACGAGGAAGTTTTAAGCTAAAGGGAAACAAAATGGCACATATTTACAATCAAAAATTTCTGTTTAAATTTCTGGGAGACATAATGAGGAAATATATCTTGGAGAATTTGCCAAACACAGACAAGTGAAACAGAGGGAAACACCGAGTCATCTACCTAACTAGGTCGTGTAAATGAATGGCAGATCATGGACTGAGAGAAATAGTAAGGAAATAAAAGGATAGGAAGTTGTGGAGAACCATGAAACGCCCAAATTCTGAAGCGATCCGATGCATAATATAACTAAATAACTTGTTTGTGCTTTCTTCAGAATGTTGATAATTATGGCTCGCCATAATTTCTTATTCTTTGTAGCTCTTAGTAAATTTTGTCTTTTTGCTATCTCCCTTAATCTCTATCCGCCATTCATTCATACAAGTTAGTTGGGGAGGTTATGTAGTTTTCATCTGTCCCTGTCTCCTTCCATATATCCTGTGTGTGTCAAATTTTACAAACCCTCTTTCCTCAACATGTACCCAAAAAATTTCAATTGACTCTTTCTGATCTTAAGTATGAGTATCCGTTTTGTTTTCATTTTCTCTAAAACTTCGTTGCTGCTCACATGTTCGTTCCATAGTATTCTCAGCATCATTTCTGTTGCTTCAAGTTTCTTCTTCATCTGTGACGCATCCACTGCCATATAGGAGACTGATATTTCAAAATGTCCCGTAGAAGAGAGAAAAAAATCAAATAATTGTCGGATTGTAATGACATTTTCAGGAATTATTTACAAATGAATTAAATTGTTTTTTAAATTATTTATTAGAAATCCTTGGTAAATATTTATTTTTTACACGTGTTTCAGCCCCTTAATTAATTTTATGAAAACTTGATAAATTCAACGTGATAATTTTTAGTAACTTTATTAGTAAAAAAATTTGAAGTATTTAAATCACCGATTTTTTCTTTTTGCTTTTTTTTTTTAGAGGTGGGGTGTTTGTTTATTGGGGGAGGGGGTTGCAAAATCGGACCCCACCTTACCGAAAATCCATTCTAAATAAAAAAATAAAAAATGAAATATATCTAAGACATTTCATTAGAGAAGCTTTTATGAATAACATATATTAAAGATAATATTGTCTGAAGAAAAAATCATAAAATATGAATTTTTCAAGATTTGTTTCCATTTTTCACAATTTTAAATTGAATAATTTATAAAATTTTTAAATCTTTTAAAATTTATTTTCAATGTGATAATTCTTATGAAATTTAGTAATCATATATTGTAAAGCTTATTGCAATCTAACGGCCCCAAATATTTTTAAAAGAATTTCGATTTGTTTTTGTATGTGTGATTATGTGCAGAATTTTTTAATTATGGATGTACAAACCGATAAATCTATCATTAAAAGGTCACTTGTTTTAAGGGCTTATGGATTTATAAACTTTATCGTCTATTCCACTATACTTAAATATGAAGACGTTCGGATATTATTCGGATAACAATAAATCGATTAACACATTAGAAAACCAACACCCCGAGGTTAAGAAATGTTTGTATACAAAATTTTATGCTATAAGTAATATTTGTTACAAATCAGATGAATTTAACTTTAAATTTGCTCATTTTTCTCAAATAACGTTTCAGAAATATATATTATTTTTGCAAAATTTTAAAAACCAAGAATTAATTCTTTACAAATGTGTCAAAAATGGCAGATTTTTATCGATTTTCCAGAAAAAATCGATACCGATCAATATAATTTATGTTTGAAATACACCACATAATATTTTGATTACTGGAAATACTAAATTGTAAATCCTTTAGCTTTCAATTAAAGCTAAAATGAAAACTTCAAGAAAGCCTTTTCATTTTTAAAAATTTATTTTAAACTTACGCATACTGAATTAATGGAGGTACCCATCCTTATATTTGGAAAACAGAGAAAATATGGGTTATTCGATCATGTAGAAAATGCATAGTGAGCGCTAGCTGTAAAGGCTTGAAGTAGTGAAACTAAAGAATGGAGCTTTTGAACATCTGCCATCAAGACAGAAAAATGAGGACTGTTTACCTGAGAAGAATAAAATATTAGGCATGACTGGTTGAAAAATGTATTTCATTGGGAACTTAGATGGAATCGGTATATTCACATTCTTGTAAATAATGATGAATATGTATTCCCACTGATTCCATACCGAAAGAGCATATTGATTTTCCAACAGATCACTGAGTGAAATCATAAGAAAGTTAAAACAATTCTGAAATTTACCGGAGAACATTAAAATGTTTTACTGAACATTAAAAGTAGTATTCATAATTATTGGAGCACTTGGAAGAAACCCAAAGAGCATTAATATTGAAATAATTCAAAATCCAAGAAAGGATAACAAAAAAAAAAACTTACAGTACGATTACAAATGGCTGCAATACCAACAATAGTCCTAAAGTATTAAAGAGACTTGCTACTAATTGATCCTTAATAACACATTTACTTCTTCTATGTCCACGTCCCCTCAGCAAATAGGCGATTGTGGCTCTCCACAACTTTCTATTTTATGCGGCACCTTTGCTAACGTCCCGGCTCTCATTCTGTCAGAGATAGCACATTTCTTCGTATATGAAAACTATAAACTATGTCAAATGAGTACCTTCTTTTCCAACATGTTTTCAACCTTTCACTACATATATTACAAAGAAATGTTTTATTAATTTTATTTTTATCGGGTATTTTCAGCATTGCGTCTCATTTTGTTCAGTTTTTCATTCGTTAGTATCTATTGTTTCTATGAAACTTGAAAATATGTTTTCACTTACGATTTATATGATGTTTTTGAAAACACGTATAAAAACATCATTTCGTATACATACTTGATTCCATTTTTTCACAAACCATTGGTTAAATGTATACCTATTTTTTCACAAAGTTCTTTTAGCAATTCTAGTTCTGGATGATAACAGGTAAAAAATAAGATATTATGCTGCACCGTGGCATAATATTTTTGTGTCTCTGTTGAAATCATGATCATACTTCAAAACAAAGCACTTATATATCACACAAAATATGAGGCACGAAATACTAACACACACACACACACACACACACATATATATATATATATATATATATATATATATATATATATATATATATATATTAAAAACGATAAACAACTTCAATTTGTAGCTAAAGGATCACGCTGAGAAGCGATTGTCAGGTAAATGAATTTAAAAGCCAGATTCATACCATTCATCAGTCAGTGGGTTGTTGATAACCTGTCCATCATCTCTATATAATCCAATATCCTTCATATTCGAGAGCAGGTCAATTTCAACCAATTCGCAAATCTAAGTACAATCATATTTACACAAGATTACATCAAAGCAACCGCGCTCGCCACTCTTTAACTATACTCTTTGTGAAACAGCAACGTATTCAACAGTGCTTGATTGTAATTTGATCATCATAGACACCTCATCCAATGATGGTCTTGAAATTTGTAAGTAGTTCCCGAAATTGGTGAGTAACGGTAAACTCATGCATTTACATGATGATGCAAAAGCCAAATATGCAGTGGCACTAAAAAAGATTGACCTCGATTGAAACCTAAACTTTAAGAAAGAAAGATTACCCATATAAAAATAATTACAAATTACATTCATAAATTAGATTCAAACTGATAAAGATGTTACCGTAACTGTCTTTTACAATATTAAAAAAAGTACTATTGGTCGGGTAAACAAACTGTTATAATTAAAAAAAAATTTAATATGTTCTCTATAAATGTGTTAATAAATATAGTATTTAACTTATATTAAATCCCTAAACTATTTGTAAAAAAGTTAAATATTTAAATTGATAGCAAGCATCAAATTAATTTCTTCGGGATTTTTTTAGACATCTAAATTACTATTAAGCATTAAAATCTATTCTTTACATAAATTGCTAAAACCCAATTACAGCCTCTTTCTCTTTACTTCCCTCTTCCTCTTCTTTCTTTTTCCTTTTGCTTTTCTCTCTTCTCCCCTCTCATTTCAATATATCATTTCCGTTAAGTTAACCGTCTAAATAGGTCATGGTCTGGTCTTTCCTCCTCCCCCAATACTAAGGATGATTGAGAGAAATATGAAATTAAACCCTCCCTAAACTCTACCATGTCTCTTTAACTACTCATTTACACTCTCTGTTAAATTACAAAAACTTGAATTACCCATCAATTTTAATTTCATTTTTTTTTTTTCATTTTTGGAATTGCTATCTGATGATCTGGCGTCCTTTAAAAGGGCTCTGGTGAAATAAATTATTATTAATTATTATTTTAGTACCTTAAAGTGGTTTGTTTTTCTTTAAAATATATGTGTGTGTGTTGTCATTCACATACAGACTGTTTCGCTGTTTCACAGCTCATCAGTGTGGCTAGACATCCGATTGCCTCAAGCAGGGATATATGTGTGTGTGTAAATATATATATATATATATATATATATAGAGAGAGAGAGAGAGAAAGAGAGATATATATTTATATTACACATACACACTCACACACATACACACACAGACAAATACACACACACACACACACACACACATACATATATATATATATATATATATATATATATATATATATATATATATATACCTGTGGCAAGTTTTGATATCAAATCATTATATACTAATATGCTCATCACGAAATGCCTTAATATATTATGAAATCGCTTCAAAAACTCAAGGAAAAGCTTCCTCTACCTGTCCACAAGATTATAAAGTTATGTAAATTAATTGCTAACCACTATTTTCTTTCAATAACATTTTCTATAAGCAAAACTTTGGTTCGCCCATAGGTTCACCTATCACTAGTGTTCTTGCTTGCCGCTTTCTAGAAGGGGAATATATTGAGGAAACTTTCAAACTTCTCCACTATTTACACCATTTCATCCTCAACGCTAAAAAAACGATATCACAAAGTTTATATAGCCAAAAAACAGATACTTCCAAAAATTACACAAATTTCATAATCTTGCCCTCCAACCCCTTTTCAACTAAAATATAAAAACGAATTAGCCATTCCTAACACTAGAATTGTTAATACCACCTCCAAGACAATCGGGGATATAATCAGAAAGAAAAAATAAACCAAACACCATTTCAAATGCCGGAATAAAATTTATGCAATGCAAAAACAATTATGTGGGGGAGACATCAGGCAATCTAAAATCTCATATCTACGTACACAAGAGACTTGCGTTTAGACAGACATTCTAATTCTCTCCTCTGAAACGACATGGGACATAATTGGATTTCACTAATGCCAGTCTAATTAAAAAGAATATAAGCCTTTAAGGAGAAAATATTAGGAAAACATAATACATAAAATAATGACAATATACAAATACTTTTCAAAAATAAACATGATAAACGCTTTAATAAATGCATCCAAATGTGATTATTACAATATCTTGTTGTGTTTCACGACCCACAAAGAGATGACGACAACAAACACACACTTACACCACACACTTACACATACGCCAGAATATAAAAATCTAACCAAATACAAAAATATTGCAACATTCGCGACATTTCACGGGCATATACGAGGGTGACATCTATACACACTTATACACTTACATTAATTAACGTTACCGTACAACATACCCCTAGACAAACAAGCGTTTCTTTACACACACACTTATACACTATTACACAATTTAACGTCCCAAATTTTCCTGACAAATATTTATATACTATCTATTGCGTTAATTCACGTAACACTTATCTGATCAATAAGTAGTAAGCAAAATCATAGCATAACTGTAGTCTCTGTCTCTTTGCCTTTTTCATTTCTATCTCGAAAAGTGAAATATATTAAATTTCCTACTTGTTCTTTATTTTATTTTATCATTTTGTCGGATACCTATCCATAACTAATATGCCTTTGGTCTTCAACTCATCAAATTTTAAAAAAAAATAGGTATAGTATGTATAGATTATTCAATCAAACATGCTTGATTGAAGATATGCTGCCTAAATACATACATACACAGACCCACAGATAAACTGACACACACACACACACACACACACACACATATATATATATATATATATATATATATATATACAAGTACAGGGTTGGTAGACATGGAATAAATTTAAATACATACACACACACACACATATATATATATATATATATATATATATATATATACATACACACACACACACACATATATATATATATATATATATATATATATATATATATATATATATAAAATTAATGGATTTATTTTTAATACAACTTTTTTATTACTTCAGAAGTTATAATGGTGGGTATTCGAGATACATATATAAATGTGTGTGTGTGTGTGCGCGCGCGTGTGTGAGTGTGTGTGAGAGAGTCTTTGTGTGTGTGTGTAAATATATATATATATATGTGTGTGTGTGTGTGTGTGTGTGTGTGTGTGTGTGTGTGTGAATATAAATATAAAAGTAAACATTGAAGTCAACACTCCGAGGCGACAGGCAGTTTTATGCTGCCGCCTCGGAGTGTTGACTTCAAAGTTCACTTTTATATTTATATACACTCTATCTCTGATATTGAGTACTTTATCCCATAAATATAGCACACCTTAATAATATATATATATATATATATATATATATATATATATATATATATATATATATATATATATATATCAGACTTTTGCGCTAACAACAATTTATTTTAAGTGAAAGTATGCCGCTTGCTGTTGAGATATTTTTAATTTATCCTAATATTTTTCATACATTCTAATTTAAAGACGAAGTAATTTCATCAAATATTATTTTAGCAAAAATAAAGCCTTTTTTTAATATCAATTAATAATGCCAATGCAAACCAATATTTTAAAGTAAAAGTACATATTATTCATTTCATCATTTCTCATTCACTTTCATTGAAAAAATCTTCAGCTGTTTGGTTCTGTAAATTTATATTTGGGGAAACGACTGAATAACTGCAAAATACAAGCAGCAGGTGCTTCGTTTGCAGAATATTGTGGATGAAAAAAAGTTTGTTTAATTTCCAGAGCAACAATAAATTATTTGAAATTTTGTTGGCCAATATGTCCATATTGAAAAACGATGTCTTTATTTGTGGACAAGCTGATACATTGAGTGGGTCGATGCCTAATTTCATGACAGGTGCATTATCATTAACATTATTTATATATATATATATATATATATATATATATATATATATATATATATATATATATATATATATATATATAGTGAAAGAGGCAATTAAAACGGCATGGTGACCCTCGATTTTTAGTCTCAATGGGATCTTCAAACTAAATTTCAAACACAATATAGATTTTTTTAAATAATATTCATAATACATATATATATATATATATATATATATATATATATATATATTGTGTATATTGCGTATATTTTGGCACCATGTTTTTTATTGAAACATATTTCATTGAATAATTTAGACAAGTTTTAACTACTTATTTTCAATTGGATCCTTTCTTATTCACGGACACGCTTTATGCTGTCATTATTAAAGGAAGAAATAAAATTATTGTGTTGATACATATTATTTATTCTGAGTACTTTCGTCATTAGCACAATGTCATCATCAGGGTGTTGTTTTTTTTCACGACAAATATTGTAATTTTCATCGTTTTCAAAGGCAAAATTGGCGTGTTCATTTTAAAGTTAATTTTTTTTTACTTGTGAAGTGAAGAACGATGAGTTTAGTGCTATACGATTAATTTGAGGAATTCTTCAGGAGAGGTAATTAAGTTATGAGGTTGACGAGAGTTGTTTTTTAAATAAATATTAAGAGCTATTGGTACTCTCTACGGTGCAACACTGTTCAACTAAAATCTAAGAAAAAGCATTATCGTTAACTCGGATCTTTGGTTTAATCTGATTAATTCTTATCAAAGAACCTGATAATTTCCAATTTTTCATGTAAACACAAACAAAAATGTTTCATATAAACATCTACATGCCGTTGCCATTTTTAGAATGACAGAAAAGGCACTGCGATTAAGCTTTTTATTTCATTTTTCTTGCATTCGAACAAATGTTTTCTGTTCTGGACACAGAGTGCGTAGAAACTGTTCAAATGTTATGTAATTCCGTGCGCTTTCGGCTACACTTTTAGCCATAATCAAGAATGATTTTATTATTTTTTATCTGGGTGTATGTGTTGTGTGTATGCTTCTAGAGTTATATGGGATGTTTTATTTTCCGAACACAGCACATTGTGGCCGTCTTCGTAGTTAATATTATTGATTATTGGCTTTTATTGTTATTATGTCTTCCATTAACTTTTTACATGTGTATGATATATCAATCTATCTATCTATCTATCTATCTATCTATCTCTCTCTCTCTCTCTATATATATATATATATATAAAGTAATATAGTTTTAAGGTGTGCTATATTTATGGTATAAATGCTCAGTATAAGAGACAGTGCGTATGTAAATATAAATATAAACGTGAACATTGAAATCAACACTCAGAGGCGACAGGCAGTTTCATGCTAGAAAAAAAACATCAGGGCGGACTGACGATTGCGGTCTGACTTTTATATATATATATATATATATATATATATATATATATATATATATATATATATATATATATATATATATTAGCTGATATTTCAACCTTTGATATCAAAAGCACACTTTGATTAAGCATCAAAACTCATTTAGTGTAATGATCGCGTCTCTACTGAAACAGCAAACTATTCAAGGTGAATAATGTGAGGGCCTCAGGCAAAATCATTTATCGCCGACAACATTTCAACCATGGTAGACGTAGATATTCCGCTTCTTTTCTCACTCCCCAATGATTTCGCCGCTACTCAGAAACTCCTCGGCGAGGATTTAAACGAAATATTTGTGCTAAGAGAGGAAAGTAAATTGGATCAGATTTTTCTATTTTTCTTTTTTTTCTTTTACACAAAATTTGTTTTAGCACGTTTCGTGGGTGGAATCTATAATCTGCTTTGGAAATAAATAAAAAGGGATTATGTAAATACGGAAAGCCTTCCTAACAGAATATGACTATTACCCACGCAGACACATACACATACATACACACGATCCCGCGCGCACTCACACACACATGCACAGTTTATATATATATATATATATTTTCAACCACCATGGTGAATCTGATTAATATTTTATTGCATTTTTCCAATTTAGTATAAGGTACTCTATATTGGAATCGAAATTGCAGATAAACTGTCTGAAGTTCATATTGGTACTGCTTTGTACCTTTCATTAATAAGAAGCAGGTTTTGTCTCTGTGGTTGATTCCGTTGGTTACATCTATACATTTTCCCAAGTTGAAATTTGAATCAGTCCAGCACAATGCCATGCGTAACGGTTTAATCGAGCGAGAACGCTCAAGAAAAATATGTATCAAATATTGTACCTATTAATATTTTGAATCCATATTGATTAGTTCATATACACTTCAAGATACCATCTCCTGTGATGAAATATATTTTATTTAATGTGTATTGTTTCTTCTGTATAATTATAGCTTCCAGAATTTTGAGTCTATCCTTGCAGTGGGAGTTTTATAGTATTTTGATATTGTCTAGCTTATGTTAATAGTTCTATTTTCGTAGTCTGTGATATGATGATCGATATTTTAACAAGTTAATATATGAGCATGTGTGGCCAATATAAGAATTTAATTTTTTTATTGTTGATGTTAGAGATGCAATCTCCCACGTGACCTGCGAGATCGTTCTCTACAAAGGATATTGCGAAATTTTAAAGTAAAGTTTCTCTTCTGCATACAAATTATATATTCCCCATTTTTTCTGCTTAGCTCTACAGCTTTGTGTTTAACTCTTCCTACCTGTTTCTACTGAATTGAAATTATTCTTTTTATCA
The DNA here is from genome assembly GCA_963932145.1 of Acanthosepion lycidas. Classification (NCBI taxonomy): domain Eukaryota; kingdom Metazoa; phylum Mollusca; class Cephalopoda; order Sepiida; family Sepiidae; genus Acanthosepion; species Acanthosepion lycidas. The sequence continues at coordinate 82,339,095 of OZ010581.1, forward strand.
TTATTTATTTTCCTATATACCGAATTTTCTGGGTGTGTCATTTATCACTGGAAGTATTATTTTGTATTCTATATTGTTCTATTCTACATGTATCTATAAGGTGAGTTGTTTCATTTCTTCTATAATTTGGAGTCTTTCTTTGCAATAAAACAAACATTTGTCTTATGCTGATAGTATTGTCTTGATTGTTTGTCATATGATGCTCGATATGCGTACGACTTGCACTAAGTTTCGACAACCTACGAGAGAGTGTGGTGCATTTGTAGCCAATGTAAGAATTTAATGTTGTATTTTCTATTGTTAATATTGAAAGTATAATCAGATGGCATGAGAATTCAGAAACAACATTTTAGAAGCTATACAAAATAAACAACCCATATTTCACAACAGGTACTGTGAAATATGTATAAAATATTAGGTTGGTGCAAAAATAATGTCGTTTTTCTTTTGAAGTTGAACGTCAAAAAACGACATTATTTTTGCACCAACCTAACATTTAATATGCGTGTTAAATAATAATACGTACAACATTTGAAACATCCTTTTTCGGCTCAACTGTTACACTTTCTGTTACGTTGAACTGATTGAAATTTCCGCTCAGTAAAAATGGCTAGATGTACATAACGGAATCATGTCTATTACACTGGCAACACACGGTTCTTGTTCAAGACTGAGACGGTTGAAAAAAGAAAACAGCATGAACTTCAGTCAGTTTATCCAAAATATTCATCCCGAAAAATCTTATTCAAAAACTGAAAAGATCTAATAAAAAAATTGAACAGAGACCTTGTCGGTCGAATTTAACAAAATTCTTCGGGTGAATACTTACTGCCTAAATATACCTGATATATATATATATATTTGAAAATAAGGTACAAAATTTAATAAAAGAAATAAAAGTGTGAAGCTTAATATTACTAGACATTAAAACCGAAGCAACCGGTTTCGCTCCCGCTCTTCAAGCTTCCACGGGAGATTCAACTTAAATAAAAAACACTAGAAAATGTGCAATGAGGAGGAAAAGGGGAAGAAAAAAATATGAGCTCAAAGAGTCAGAGACAAATAACAGCGAACCCCAACAAACATTCACGCTGTTTACACAGGGAAGGCTTGCAGGACCCGATATAAAGTACCTCCAGCACCTTGAGGTGAAATAAAGAGTGCGACCGGGACAGAACAGTGAACCAATCAGCACTAAAATTAGCAACACACCCTCTGTTATTTAAGAGGTGCTCACATATGGCGGAACAATATGTATTTGGGACACGTCCAGGTGTGATTCCTGATCTTAGTGGGAATATGTTGTTTAATTCTCATGTCAAGACTTTGTGTGGTTCTCCCTATGTAGTTAGCACCGCAACAACAATTGTATTTGTAAACAACAGAATTAATTTGATGGGGAGGAAGAACATCCTTACACCTAGAACAAAACATAGGCCGGGTTTGAAAAACTATACGAACCTAAGCCAAGAAAAACAACGACAAACATTAGATGAAATCTGCCTAATTATAATTTCACACTTAGATCCAATCCAGGGCAATCTAAGATAAACAGGGCACTTTTTAACAGTGCAAAGTTTGATCTTTCTGGACTCCTCAATCTTGTTGCGGAGGACAATCCGTCGGGGTCCTTACTGACGCAGATTCCCGGCCCGTATGTGAGTAGGTCTTTTTCTTTTCTATTTTTCTTTTTCAGGCCTAATCGATGACTCTCAAGTTAGCCACTCTGAATGTGAAGGGCCTAAGCGATCGGGGCAAAGCAGCCCGCCTGCTCCGGGAACTCTTGTCCTTTGGCGTGGATGTCGCCGCGATCGAAGAGACCCACTTTGTTTGCAGCGTGGATGCGTGTGTGCTGTCTAACGAATTTGGCGTCTATTCAGCATATGGGGACCGGTGTGCCAGAGGAATTTCTTTGCTGGTGAAGCGGACTCTTGATGCGAAGGTGAACCGTGTGCATACCGATGCCGAGGGCCGGTTAATCGTGGCCGATATTGCCGTGAAAAGTGGTTCGTTCCGAGTCGTTGCGGTTTGTGCGCCCAACGACCAGGAGAAGCGGGTCTCGTTTTTTCGGCGGTTGGGGCCGTTCCTAGTGGATTCAACGCGCTTAGTTCTAATGGGCGACTGGAATGCCATCCTGGGCCCCAAGTTAGATCGGTGGCGAGGTGCTAGCGGGAGAAGGGGCGATCGTAGCTTGGTTGATCTGATCAACGATTTTGGTTTCGTTGATAGATAACAGGTCGATCACCCCGGGTGAAAAATGTGGACGTGGGCTCTTAGCTGGCCTTGTGACAAGGTGGTTAGCTGCCTTTACAGAATGTTAGTTAGAGGAGCCGACGTAGACTTGATAAATTGTCCCACGTCCCACTGGGTAGGCTATACGGACCACAAACTTGTTTGTGTCTGCATGGCGTTAGATCGTAGGCCTAGAATGACTGGTTAGTGGAAGTTCAATCTGTCTTTACTGGACAGGCGGGACTTTCAGGAGCAGCTAATTAGCTTAGTGCAGCGGGAGCTAGTGGGGGCGGTTATCGGGAATAAGTGGTGGGATAGATTTAAGAGTAGGATTAGGTCTTTCACCACTGATTTCAGCAAACGGCTCAACCTAGATAGAGCTGATAAAGTGAAGCTTAGAGCTAGTCTTTCCCGAGCGGTGGCTGGGGGGAACCCCTAGAGATAGCCTTAGCTAGGGAGGCCCTAGAGCGTTCGAATAGCGAGCGCTACATGGGCCAGGTAATTAGACATAGGTTAATCATGATCTTCCGAAGCCTTGAACATGGGCGCAGAATTGCACAAGGAAGAGGTCCATTGAGGTGGCTATCGTTACATTCGTGAAGTCAAAAGCCCGGAGGCGCATACTCTTCGGGCTACTGACGACATGTGCGAGGCACTTCGGCTGCATTTCGAGATCCGGTTTACCAAGGAGCCTGGTCTTCGTGAGGACGAATTTCGCAGCTATTTGGCCGACTTTCCTCGGCTAGCTGCGAGAGAGAGATCACGGAAGGCGAATTCTACGCGGCATTGAAGAAGGTCGGCAAAGTTCAACAACTGGATCCAGCAGGGGGGTGATCATGCTGTTGAAAAAGGGCAAGGGTGTTGTGGTGAAACTAGATGACTACAGGCCCATAACTCTGCTAAACACAGAGTTAAAGATTTTGGCCAAGATGCTGCAGGAGCGTTTGCAGTCAGTTGCCGAGTCTCTGTTGGGTCCTGAGAAGACTTGTTCTGTAAGGGGCCGAACAATTCAGAGCAACCTGCATATGATCCGCACGATCATAGAGGGTGTAAAAGACGACGATGGATCAATTTGGATCAGTCCAAGGCATTTGATAGGGTTGACCATCGCTACCTTGCTGCTGTCGTGCAGGCCGCCGGATTTGCACCGACTTCTGCCGCTGGATTAGCATTCTGTATCGCTTCCCAAGTGCTGTGGTAAAGGTGAACGGGAAGACGCCGGGCGCTTTTGCGCTGTCTAGATCGGTCCGTCAGGGTTGTCCGCTGTCGCCCCGACTTTATGCTTTGGCGTTGGAGCCTCTCCTTTGCCGGCTGAGGGACAGGGCGTGCAGTCCAGCCCTACGCGGAATTGCCGTTCCTGGAGTAGCTCGAGCCAGGGTTTCTGCGTACGCCGATGACGTATCTGCTTTCGTGTCGTCCCCAGTACTGAAGGCGCTTGATCGGTACGAAAAGGTTACCGGAGCCAAGATTAACCACGACAAGTGGTCCGGCTTGCGGTTAGATGCCTGGAAGGTGGTCGATCTTCCGGGGCCCTGTGGTTGGACGGACGGACGGACGGACGGTCCTGTCGGCATTCTTGAAGTGTGGTTTGGACCCGACCTGGAGAAAAATTCGTCTGAAGCACGAGCAAAGGTCGATGCTGCCTGTCAGACTAGGCATCGACGGTTGTTGTCCGTGAAGGGCAGTGCGAAGGTGTATGCTACTTACATTTTCCCTCTTCTCCTTTATCGATTGTCCGTACTTCCTCTCTGTAAAGGCCCTCCGGAGACGCTTGCTATCCTCCATTTTATGGAGGGGATGCGTTGATCGGGTCGACAGACGAGTCTGTGCACAACGTCCATGTCATGGGGGGCTGCGAATGCTACACTTGGAGAGCCACAAACGTGCCTCGAGGTTGGTTTTCCTAGGCTGCGCGTTGACACGTGGAGATCCCATTATGGAGGGGATTTTGAGGGACGCGTTCCCTCGCCTTACTATCACCCTCCCCCACCCCATCTCGCGGGTTGAGCGCCGTCGTAAACCCAGGGATCAATCGGTTTTCCTTTGCGAGTGTCGGTCGACCTTGTTGGTCGTTCCTCGGTCCAGTGACCTTTCTCAGTAACCCTGAGTTTTCGCTTACCTGGCGATTGACTCGGAATCGGCTGCCACTCAATGACAAGGCTTTCATGTGGGGCTTGGCGAATTTGTTAGACTGTAAACGGTGTGGCCTTGGTTTAGAAGAAACGGCTTAGCACGCCTTCTACAATTGTCTCAGGTCGGCCCCTTATGAGACCATGTCGGTGAGCTGACGGCTCGTCTCACTCCCAAAAAGCTCGTGCCTATTGATCGCGCATACGTGTGTGACAATGTGTCGCCCCCGTATTCCGGGGTGAAACAAATGGTATTGCTGACGCCACGGGCCGAATGGTGATATGCACGACGCGACAGGATGAAGTCTTGCGAGGTCTTCTCATCAGGATTTGATCCGATTCTTTGAGCATCAGCTCAAGATGAAGATTAGAACTGATAGAAAACGCTTGCATTCGACAGTCTTCAGCGAAAGGTGGGTAACTGAAGCGAGCTTGATTCGTTTGAACGGGGCTAGCCTTGATTTTCTCTTTTAGGTCACCCACATCGGGGTGGTTTCCTGTGGGGCCCTCCCCTGCTAGGCTAGACAAGCTTTGTGTACCTAGTTAAAGTGAGTAAGTGTTTTTCCCGGGCTGTTCCTGACCACTTCTTTGTTTATGATCCAGCTTGAGATTCCCAACCTCCCCAGTTTGTTTTGGCCCCACTTTTTGATCTCGACTGGATCAGCTTTTTATTCCCCATGTCCGTCTGTATTTTCACTTTTCCCACTCCCTTAACGAGAGAGCCTCTTGATTTTGTCCAATGGGCAGAATACAGAGGCCTCTCTGTTTTGAGGTTTGGATGCGCCCTACTAACATCAGTTATGTTTAATTTGATTTGTGTTAATATATTTCAGTTCGTTATTGGGTTCATCTCCCTTCCCTCTCATTTTTTCATCATAGATTTTTATATATATTTTAGTATCATTAAATTTGTATGTCACGGGGCGCGTTTTGTAGGTCTCCCTAGAAAGAATGTGGTAGTATGGTGTATAGAGGATTGATTGGTGACGGACGAGTTTTTGTGATGAATGTGGAAATTGTACTGTATGAATGGGTCGTGAATCGGATTAGCTAGGTATAGGATAGTTAGTTAAGACCAGCCTCTTTTCGGCTTCGTGTCATAATTGTATTTTTTTTTATACAATAAATACCGTGCTGATTGGTTCATTGATTTGTCCTGGTCGCATTCTTTATTTCACCTGAAGGTACTGGATGCACTTTATATCGGGTCCTGAAAGCCTTCCCTCTATAAACAGCGTGAATGTTTGTTGGGGCTTGCTGTTATTTGTCTCTAGCTCCTTGACCTCATATTTTTTCTTCCCCTTTTCCTTCTTATTGCACATTTTCTAGTGTTTTAATTTACGTTGAATCTCCCATGGAGGCCTGAAGAGCGAGAGCGAAACCGGTTGCTTCATTGAAAATAAGGGGATGTTTACCAAATATTAAATTTTGTTGATATTTTGTTCACAATCAAGTATTAACAAAATCGTTCCTTAATTTTTGTCCAGTAGCTTATTTCCTTTGTTCCATTTAATCTTTATTTAAAAAAAAATATTATGTAAATTTTTGTAACTTTTTATAATATTTATGCATTACACTCTAATCTTTATTCGGTAAAAATTTCATTGCTAATCATGCATTATTTTTTAAGTAATACACATATTTATGTCTTTGTTGTTTCCGTTCCTTATATTATGGCCGCTACTGTATGTATATATATATATATATATATATATATATATATATATATATGTGTGTGTGTGTGTGTGTGTGTGTGTGTGTGTGTGCGTGTGTGTGTGTGTGTGTAATTCAAATTATCGTATATGTATAATCTCATGTAGAAACTGTGAATAATTTATATTGGTGAAATATAACAAATATAGAAAGAAAACTCGCTTACGAATACAAGAGTTATAAAATTTTATGATACATTAAGTTACATAACTTAAATGCTGTTATATATATATATATATATATATATATATATATATATATATATATATATATATATATATATAGTTTTAAGGTGCGCTATAAAGTGCTCAATATCAGAGCGTACATAAATATAAATATCAGGCCTGATTATTGCGTCTAGCATGAAACAGTCTGTCGCCTCTGAGTGTTGACTTCAATGTTCACTTATATATATATATATATATATATATATATATATATATATATATATATATATATATATATATATATATATATAGAGAGAGAGAGAGAGAGAGAGAGAGCGATCTTTATATTACACAATCTGTGCCTTTATCTAAGTATATGTGTTTGTATTTCTACATTTCTTATATGTTTGTTTTTGTTTTTTCTAATTTTAAATTGATGTAACGTTATCGTTGTTAAGGCTAATAAGAATACAAGACTGAATCACTTATACGTAATCTTGTTCTTTAGTGAACCCCGAACTTCGTCTATTAATATCGCCGAGTGGATGTGTGGATCTCTTTCTCGCGAGGATATGACTCTTTTTATGAATTATTATGTTATTCATATCTCCATACCCACCAACCGCAGGTCTCCATACCCACCAACCGCAGGTCTCCATACCCACCAACCGCAGGTCTCCATACCCACCAACCGCAGGTCTCCACACACAACATCCGATATACATCAGTGAGTTATGTGCCATTCGAGGCGGATTTTTTTGTAAGTGAATGCAAATGGATTCGAGTGGAATTCGAACTCAGTCTGAGCCGCTATTCATTAATCAACCGTGCCACTTTGTGAGTACACATACTGATCTATAAACATGTCCAGTATGCGTGTATATTATGTCTTCACAAAAAAAAACATCAATTTTATATGAGAATAACTGAGTATTTCTTTCCATGTTAACTTTCAAAGGAAATAAATTAGCATTTTGTGAAGTGGTTTACATAAAAATTGAACAGTAATTATTATTGTTTTTATCACATTACTTTACCGATATATTCTTTAGGTTTATCTTTGTGTGTTTTATATCTGGTAATGCTTGTGTATTTCGCTCTGTCTCTGAAGAGAGATTGATGCTTATAAGAGACTTATGCAATGTAGATAACACGACGTGGTCTGGATTTTCAATAAGAACTATATATAAGGCATGCAAATATACAGTTCAATATATCGTTTTTCATTCAGGCTACAAAAAATCTATTCGAAAACACGAGGCTTTCAATTTTTGATCAGTGAATTGTTCCAAAGAGATGATTTAAAAAATACCGGATGGTATACAAAAGAACGCAGTATTTGAGCTTTCAAGATGAATCTTTGTTATTTATTATGATTTTTTTAATAGAATTTCTTTCATTTCATTTCTGTTGTTTTTTGTCGTATGTGTTGATTATAAAAATATAGAATAACAGTCTGAGACTTGCGATTAAATGCAACAGAAATAAGATAAACGAAATTCTTGTAAAACGTCATATTAATCCAAATAATTTATGAAATGATAATAATATATCTTTATAGATTTTATAAACTATTTCAGTTGCCATTATATAAGCTTTTATTTAATCATTTAAAATAGAAGGTGATGGCATTTGTTGTAACTGCGCTGTTATACATACTAGGAATAAATTTTAATATTTGATTCACCTCAGATAATGCTAGAATAGAGCTCCAAGAAGCTAGGTGAATCTTAACTTAAGAGCTAACTACTTAGCAACCATCGGCAGATCTGCGTTTCACTCAATGTCAGAGATTTCACCCTACATGCAAATACGTAGTCAACACAGCTATGCGTAGAGTGTGCACGTGTGAGAATAACCGTACGGCATATAGATATATACATACCCACCCGAGTGTGAGTCACTTAAGTCCTAGCGAAATATAGAATGAATATATATATATATATATATATATATATATATATATATATATATATATATATATATATATATATATATATTATGAAATGGATAAAGTCCGACAATTATTTTAAGACATTTTTATGTTTATACATTCTTTTTAATGTTGTTTAATACTGTTTATTATAAATAGAGCATTTACTTAAATATTTGTAAATATAAAAAGAATGTATAAACATAAAAATGTCTTAAAAGATATATATATATATATATATATATATATATATATATATATATATAGCCCTAACGTTATAAGCCACGGGCCCAGAATGATTGACGACGTCCGGAGTTGAAGAAAACGATAATGTTTCATATGAGACATTTGGTCTCGTCTACTTATTAGATATGTACGAGGTAAACATTACATTTGAAATTCTTAATATTTGTTGACAGAAAACAAATTGATTAACTCTTTTAAACATCAATCGTGAAATATTTTCAATCGCTTCAGAGCATTTACCTAAGTAAAGCACTTAGCTAGATACATCAGTATGTATTTTCTTATTTCTATTGGAGTGCATGGTGGAGTAAAGGATAGCAGCTCGTATTGAAGACTCAGAGCTGAGTTTAAATTCCAGTCGAGTTCCTTTCATTAGATCACGTGTTAATAGCCCTGAGAAACGTATGAATCTATCACTTCTCCCTCAGATAGGGATAAATAGCAGTACCGAATGAGTCCTATAGCCTTGGTTGAAGAAGGAAAATTCAAACCAGTCTTGAAAGGGTTGGGATCCATCAAGTTATCGTTTCCAAGACACACCACTGCCACGACGTCTACAATACATGTGGTACCCCTACGATGATAATGGGTCATGGGATTCTTGATCAAAATTGCTCTTTCTATGAAACTTAGGTTTTCTTCTTACCATTTCTTCATCAGATCCAATACAGTAAAATCCTTCAACTTACGCAGAAATACTTTACATTTGCAATTAAATTACAGATGAAAAATAGAATTAGTCTTCATATCAGTTTCAAAATGATTGTCGATTCTATTCATATGCAAAAATTGTATCTACAATGTACGCCATATCCATGATCATAAGGTTAAACGTTTGACATTTTTAGGGGCTATGATGCATTTGAAAAAGGATGAAGGAAGCCATGTGATTCTACCAAAAGGAAATCATTCTCAAAGAAAACGTATTTCAGAATAAATTAAAAGGTTTATTTTTCAGTTTTTCATTCTTTATAATAGAGAGAGATCCTGCTTAATGTAATCGCTTATATAGAATTATGCAAAAGACATCGATTTAGAATCTATGCGAAACCGAAACGAAGTAAAACCAACAGAATTGCTACCCGTTAACCTCTGATATGTAATTGTTTATTTACTTACTACCGTGTCCTCATTTCTCAAACGAAGATCAACCTATGTGTCTTACTTATTAATAAAAAAAAGGACACCTACCGTAAAGAGATGTTTATCGTGTCCATCTCACAAACCATTGCTCGTGTATTTATACTTCACTGGGAGCTCCATGAAACGGCATTGAACAAATGTTAACGTACTCCAGCAAATATTTATGAAAAGAAGACGTCCGCACATCTTCTGGCCTACATACAGTATATAACTTTCAAAATGTCACCTTCAGTTACAAGACTGAGACATGTTTTCACTTTGTGTTATGACAATACCGTATTAAGAACTTCCCCTTACACAGATGTATATAGCCAAATAGGATGTTCACTCTTCGTGGAGCGCTCTCATTTGATGTCGACTGCGTCAACCTTTGCGTGTACTTTTAAAAGTGACATCTCGTGCTCACTACTATTCTCATTAAAATGCCACCTGCCACATTTTTTAAATCTTTTGTAACAGCATAAATACATATACGTATATTTTGTCATGATGGTAATGATATTTTAGGCAATGAAAACTGTTTTAAAAAGTCTATGAAGGTAGTGAAATTATATAATTAATTTTATTCACTGAACTAGTATTTGTCTCTTCATATTATATTTGTCGAGTAGCCATATCGAATAATCCAGTTTCTTCAGGTTTCCAGTTTTCTCTTCATCCGACCTCAACAATACAACTTCTTTTTTCTTTCTTGGATCTCTAATTGTTTCATTTCTCATTGAAAATACCTTAGTTTTACCAGTATTATGGCGACACACTTTAGAAATCCTAAGTTACATTGTATTTTACGCCACAAATATGTTTTGATGGTCAATGAAGATAGAACGGCAACATGTCATTCTAAATCTTCAACGATTTAATCCGTATTTGATTGACTTCAGTGTGCTGCAATATTCATCATTTTAGTTCTATCTCAGATCCCAAATAGTACCTTCATGATTTCCACAAATCTTCCAAAATCTGAGAATTTTAAACCTCTTATCTATTGTCTGACATGTTCTTATTTTATGCTTAACTGTTTGGTTTTATCCCCTTGATTCAATACAAGAGGTCATGTCGATAACTTTCATCCTGTGGGATTACCCCCACTTGGTATGCTAAGGCACAGTTAGGTGTTAATTGCTATAGAAACGATACACTTCCTCTTTTTTCCTTCGTTTTCAGCTAGATTTTAATGTCTTCTTTCTTTTCATCTATTTTTGCAAGTATACAAGTACATTTGATTTCTTTTTAATCATTTATTAGGCACATATAAAACATGAAAATATCGCCCTATTGAAATTAATTCCATTTCCTTTCACCTTTAGAAATTATGACAAAATGCTATTTACCTGTAATGTGTAATTTTTTTGTCATTGCTTTTACTCCAACAAGAAGTACAGACTGCAACAATCCTTATTGTTGGTTTTGCTATAAATTTTAATGACCATATTAACGGATTGAGGATCAAGTGAAAGCAACTCTCCTCAAAACGTTAACGCTTTTATCAGTATTCTCGTGATATGATTGATCCTGGACGTTAGTTTACCGTGAAAGACTCATAAATTAATGCCCTTTCCAAACATTTTCGTTTTAATAAATTACTTACTTAATTTTAATTAAAATTGCGTTCTTTAATTCGTGATTATGTATCTGAATGTTCTATTTGTCCTTTTTGAAAAAAAACTTTGTTTTAGATTTTAGTGACTAATTTTTGTCTGTTTCAATTGTTGGCTGTAATTTTTTTTTTTTTTTTTAATGTTTGGCACTTCTTAGTTACGAAAGCAGACGTATTTTAATGTTTTGACATGATAGTTTTCTTCGTGGTTTATTAAATAAACCATGAAGAAAACTATCAAGTTTATCCGTTCAGTTTTTTAAATGCTTTAATCAGATTCCTTTTAACCACTTACTGCTTCTACCTGTTCATAAATCCTCGACAGAACTATTTAATCTTTACAGTGAGGTAATCCTAAGAGAAATAGAAGTCCTAGCAGTAGGTAGAATCTTAACAATATATGATATGAAGATAATACCGTATTGATGGCAGATAGAAACAACTGCAATAACTTTTAAAAAAAGGTAGTAATGGAAAGTGAAAAAAAAAGACAAACCGTCAATTGTGAAAACATAGAATGTATGGTTGTCGGCAAGAAAAAGAGCCCAAGATGCGAGAAACGAATTGCAGATATGAAAATCGATCAGTATATCTGTTTTAATAGATGTTGGAAAATGTGACATCGAAGTCCAAAGGCACATTGTCATAGCAAAAGATGCCTACCCAGAACTCAGCAAATTATTATGGAACGGGAAAATTTCGTTAGAAACAAAGAAAAGAATGCTAAACTGCTTTCTTATATAAATCCAATGTGGAAGTTAATTCTGGGTAATTTTTACTCAGTTGACAAGAAGACAGGCGGTAACAGGTATGTTGATCTACGGAAAGATACTGAGAATGCCATAGACACAGTATGCGAGTAATTATGAAGTTTTAAAGTAAACGAAAACAAAAATGATACTTATAATTTACATCAGAAAGAGACAATTTAAATTTGTTGGTCACATAACGAGGAAAGAAGGCTGGGAAAAACTGATACTTACAGGACATAGTGAAGGCAAGAGAGACGGAGAAATAGAGAGTAACCTACTTAATAAGCTTGTGAAAATGGGTGGCAGAACAGGAATTGGGGGGAGAATAAAATAACAAATATTGTGGATGTTTTCTGTTAATTCACCCTAAATAATGTCGCAAATATTAATTCGCCCCAAGAAATTATAAATTTTAAATCAAAGTTTTTTTTTTAATTAAATTTTTGGCACACTTTTGAAATTAGAAATTTTAAATCAAAATTTGTTCCGCTTGCCTCAAAACAAATCCAACCCTCAGAATGAAAAATTACCAAAAATCAGTAAGTTTTTTCAATTTAAAAAAATAATGTTTTTGGCTTATTTATCGGGGTGAGCGCAAACGTAGACCCCACACTTAGGAATAAGGTACTCGAGTCTCCGACATTTGAGGCGATCGCAAAGGTCAACTCAACCGGAGTACAATGGAAGGTCCTCGCTATGGGAAAATTTGGTCTGAATCTTGGTAAATATAAATTCTTTTTATTTTGCTATGAATTAATATTTGGGGGTGAATTAACAGAAAAGATCCAATTTTGTTAAGTGCTATAAGGTAGAGGATGTCGTGGAAAGCCATTATCACTCAAGTCCTAAGGGGATGCCTCACCTTTATTCTACTGAATTATTTCTTTATTGCTATCCCCTTTTTATGCCATTTATCTTTACATAGCCAGAATTATGCCTGATCAGCAAATCTGTCGCTACATTGAAATATTGAAAAGGGATTTGTCGTTCCATGTTTGTAGCATTGTTTTTCTTTTACCCCTTTTAGAGGGTTTACTTTAAAACTAACAATAAAGAAAGTGTATTTTACTTTATCTGTTCTCTATTTTCTTTTTTCTTCTAACTTCTCATTACAACAGCGCCTCTCTTGCTATAAAAAATTACTTGTGAAAAAAGAAAAGTCATCGGACAATAACAGGTTCAACTCTGTTAGGTATGAAAAGAGCATCTGTCCGACATGACGCTCAAATCTTTTATTTCATCCCGTCAATAACCGTCTATCTTATTAACTGACAATTTTGTAAGTGGTTCTGTGAGATTACACCTTTCCAGTAATAGCAATATTGGTGTTTTTTTAGTACAGAGATAAATAAACATTAGCTATTACATTTCACCTAAAGAATATATTCGAGCATTAACACCTATGAAGTATGACACGGTAATTAGTTATGGCAACAGAAAAAAAAAGTAGAAAGTCGTTTATTTAATAGTAAATAACTAGTTTACCAATGCCGTCAAAAAATGACATCTATATTTAAGTTTTTACAATTGCCTTGGTTATAGTGATTTTCTCAATGTAGCTTAGATTTAGTTAAATTTAGCTTAGCTTAGAGCTTAGCACAAAGCCGAAAGTATGAAACACCCAATGAGGATCTAAATCACTATGCAGTCGTAATTGATTTAGCGAAACAAACTTGCTAATTATTACACCACGTCGAGTGCCCAAATTGCGTTGGTTATACATTCTGTTTGAATGAAATTTGAATTGTTTCTTTTTTATATATTAACAGTAACACGTTGATATTAATAAAAAAACTTTTAAATTTAATTCCAAGGATGAAATCTGGAAACAAAAATAGCAATGTATTATTAACATGGCCTACTTAGATGCCAAAGAAATATTCAGACGGATTACAGCGGTATATCTTATTACTAAGGAGAGATCAGGATGCGTTAACGATAACTATGTGAAGTCATTTTGTGTCGCGGATTTTAGAATAGATTTAATGCTAAACATTAAGAGGCATCAATTAATCTGGAGAAAGTTTTAAATTAGTATAAATTCGCTGACCAATTTAAACTTTAATTAAATTTCCACTACTTTATGAGAGTATGAAAAAAATAGTACAATCAATTTGTTTACATAATAACCGGAAAGACTATATTTTCACGATATCACGAATATTAAAGCATCAATCTTTCTGAGAGAATCTATTTTTTCAATGCCATGTCTTTCAGGATTTAGGCGATCAGTTGCCTTATTATTATTATTATTATTATTATTATTATTATTATTATTATTATTATTATTATCATCATCATCATCATTATTATTATTATTATCATTATTTTTGTATGTTATGTTTCCTATTTTATATTCTGTAGATCCGGTTCCAAACTATAGTCCTTAGGCCCTATCGGAGAATTGTCATTTAATTGATAACACTTTTCTTAGTATATGTGATGTTCCTAGTAGAGCGATCTTCTGAGCAACCATTACGTTGATGTTACCTGGGGCACTGTTAGTAAAATTGTCCATTCCTTTTCTCACGAGACCCAGAGCTCCGATTATTATTGGTACAGTCTCAGTCTTTATTCTCCACATCCTGTTAATCTCAATATCTAGGTCCTTGTATATGAACAATTTCTCGATAATTTTTATGGAGGCGTTTCTCTCAGATGGTTTTGCTATGTCAATAAGCATACAATTCTTGAATTTCTTGTCTTTTATCGGGCCTGTTGGCTTTTATTTCTTTGTCAGTTTGAATTGGCATGTCCAAAAGGGTAGTTATATCGTTATTTTGGGTGTCTGGTTGGTGCTCATACCTTCTCTCAGTGCTACATTTTTGAGATTTTTCAAGGTCCTTGTACGTTGATAATTTTTTGAAGATCTTTATATTACAATCTGCAGGATTGCCATGTCAATAAGAAGGTGGTCTTTACGGTGCAAAACACAATGATTTGAAAATTTTGCAAAAATCAGATATTTTCGAATTTTAATAAAACTTAAAATTTTCTTTTGTAGAAAATTTTCCTGAAATATTTTTACATCTGCTACCCCCACTTATTTCATTTTATGAAATTTCAAGTAAGTCATTTTTGTGGCGCTTAATATTTGCTTTAGTTATAAGGACCCCCAGCTGCAGAAAATCAACTTTGAATCGCAAAATAAAAATGCAGTAAAACTAAGGCATTATTTAATTTGAAAAGATTTTAATTACTTTTATATATTAAATCCTGTTGCCTTAAGAAAAAAATGTTTTTTGATGAATTTTTACAAGAATTTTTTTTTTTTAATTTTAAATATTTTAAAATTCTGCATTCATTTTAGCGGTCGGGTCATATGGCTATTAAATTAAGACTTTATTTATGAACCATAAATGGGAAAGCTCACGATAATTCAACGAATCCCAATATTTTAAAAAGAATTTTAAATTTATTTTGTGTCGTTTTTTGTAAATACGGAATTTCAAACGCGATATTATCAAAAAATAAGAGTGATAAACTTAAAATATATTCGTAATTTTACAAAATTTCCACAGTAAACATTTACGTAATTTAGACTATAAAGTTAAAGTACCTAAAATTTTAAAAAAAATTAGATTTCTTAGAATATTTTCTTAAATTTTTAAAATTACTGGGTAATTAAAAACTTTTGCATAAAAAAGGGCGTTCACGTTATATTCGTATAATTCTTACAGTTATGTCCTCCTTAGAAAAAATTCCCTAACATAAGTATATCGAGGATGTTGTCAAAACCTCATAAAAACTTCCACCCCGGTGTTAAATATGCTTTTTTTGCGATCTTTTAAACTATAAGTAAGTAATATTTGTATTAAATCAGATTGATTAAACTTTAAATTATTCCTCAAATAAAGTTTCAGGTAAGTATATTTTATCTTGGATATATTTTTTAATAAAAGAATTAGGTTGAATTTGTCAATATTGACGATTTTAGCATATTTTATTGATAATAAACTTATTCCAATCAATTTAATTTCAGTTTGAAATACAACAAAGTAATTTGTTTTATTGGAAATATTAAATGTAATTAATTAGCTTGAAATTAAAACTAAAATAAAACCTTCCACAAATATCTTTCATTTGTAAAAATGCACTTTAAAGCTTAGGTATCGTTTTTCTTTGGAGGTAACCTAAAAGTGAGAATGCAACACATCAAAATAATGACGCTAAGTTACGAAAATTACGAAGCCCAGTATATCCATTATGACGCCTAGTCTGAAAAGCATATGCCATGGACATGAATTACAGGCAGATGTGTGCAATATGGTGAGTGGATTCAAGTTGATTAAATCAGTGCGCTCAGATGTTCTCCGATTGAGGATGTCCACAAATATATAGTGACTTCAAAGTCGCTTTGGCTATCTCATCTTTCAATTGTAAACATTATTATATATAAGGTTCTCGGGCATAAGGTTCTACTCCAGCCAGGAACAGGCATGTTCAATGCTTCAGCTCCTTGAAGACGAGTTGTACTAGTTAAGGTCAGTCAAATGTGTGGTACTGAAAGGGATATTTACTGTAGCCAATATTAATACCCCAAGGCAAATCATGTTCATGTTAACATCGCCAATCAGTTATTATTATTATTATTATTATTATTATTATTATTATTATTATTATTATTATCAAAGATAACCTAAAGAGCATATGAGCTCCAATGTCTCGGTAAACTACCGGACAAATGTCTACTTATATATAGATTTAGATAATCTTTAAGATCAACATGTTTATAAAGCATCTATATTGAGTGACATTTAAGGAAGTCCACAACTCAAAAATATAGACGTCATACAAATCACACATAAGCATAGGTATGTATTTAGCGTAAATTCGGCATTTGTATCTGCATGTGGCATATATATATATATATATATATATATATATATATATATATATATATATATGTGTGTGTGTGTGTGTGTGTGTGTATATATATATATATATATATAGAGAGAGAGACTTTATATATCTAAACGTTTTAGCCCCGATATTGATAACTCTTGTTCCATATATTTTATATCTCTAAACGCTCTATCTTCGATATTGGCAACTATCTCCACTACGTTTGTGTGTGTGTGTGTGTACTATCTGTTAATCTGTGTCCTAAATATTATAGCGGAGATCATATAATCAAGTATGCTAACTCCCTCTTATAAATAGTAAACATTTCGTAGAAGATCTTCCAGTCTCTGCACAGGTGTCTTTTTATAGATGCATGTGCAGTAAAGAACTTGGCGATTTCTATCTCACTAAAGAAAATTAATTGAATGACAGCAGTTGGTAACAATTCATCTCAGCAAACACTGTCATACGCTCCAAGAAGGTACAAGACGTATTTTATAGCTTGCTCTCAAGAACAAGTTATTTTAGACAGAGTCACCTGAAATCTGTTAACTATATCTTGTGTGAAAATGGTATACGGGTAAAGTAAGTTTCGATAGATGAAGAGAAGCATACAAACAATTAATAAGATATTTTATTGCCTGAGCAACCGGAAAATAATACAAAATATATGAATGCTGGAGATATCCTTATAGTACATTCGTATATGTAAAAAAAAAGCTTCTTAAGAAATTTACATTTGAGAATAGTCCTTTAGTTGTTTGTCTGGTAGAATTATTAATATTAGTATATGCCTGTATGTACTAATGTAAATTTAGTGCATTATATGCTGCGTACGCTCTTGTGCTGCATGCATTTGCGCCCTTTTCTTATATTCTGTTTTGGCAACGCCATTTAACGGACCTTAGCAAAAGCTCTTTGGGAGACAAGTGAATAATTCTTCATTATACTGCGTTTCACATGATTAACAATTTAAATTTTTGAATGCAATTGCATGCAAAATATAGTTAGTTCAACCCATAAAAATTTGCTGAAAATATTTAGATTTCGGCATTAAATAATCCCTAGAGATTGATATGCCGCTAAACAAAATCAACCAAGCATGAATTTTGTCGGATCTTCCATAGAGTTGACCAACTGAAAAATGATTTAATGCCTTAAATTCATTCACCACACAATCAAGTATCAGTTCATTGCAATCAGTATAATCTATTTTCACTCAAAATCCCTCTTAACATGCAAGCAACCATTTAATTCCTGTTTGAGTTCACTTCCCTGTTAAGAGAATCCTTTTAAATTCAAGGACAATATTAATAGTTACGTATTCTCTACTGGCGCCAGTAGGCAGAACAAGGGTACAGACAAAATCCAGTATTTAGAAAATTGATTTACAAGTGAACCATGTCTGTCTAGTTTAAAGTTTAGCGAAAAAGAAGTTCTTTTTTGTCCATGAAGTCTTCTGTTTCATCAAAATACGTTTATTTATATATTTCACTTTAAACTGAATTATAAATATAACACAGTAAATCTCTATCGTTTCGATCATTTCAAATAAAGTGTGATTTACTCATTTATTTACTGTTTTTCTTGCTAATTTTTACTAAAACAACTACAAGGATACATGTGGATAAAATCGTTGGTTGAAGTAAATCTAGTCAAATGACCCAAAGGGATGTGAGTTCAATACCTGAACAAAAATTTAGAAAGTTCAGTTACTAAAGGGAAATAACTGAAACTATGATATCCCGAAAAGGTGTGGAATTAGAATAGTTTCCCCTCCGTGGACTAAATAAAGGGTTCCGTTCGAAATTCCAACGTATATTACCCGAAGAAGGCTGGAGCATACAACGTCGGGAATATGGCAATAAAGATGAAGACCGAACCCTGTAAATAGTGTAAATAATTATTTTTATAACAAATGTTTTCCATTAAAATCTGAGTAAGAAAGTGTTTATATGGATCTCCTTTATGCGAAGAATTTCAATAACTTTTTAACAAATTACAAAGACATTCTCTAACAATTTTTCTAGTTTTGTTACATTAAAATATTAACTTATGACTGAATTATTAATGCTATTTCCAATTTTTTTGCTAAAATCATTAGTCGTAGTAGCAATATCGATAATAAAGGGCAATAATCATGTTATTAATATTTCCATTACATTTGTATTGAAATAGATCTTATAGAAATAATTTTAAAACACATGTAGAGATGAATGCTTCTTCCTACCACAAGTATTGTGTCTACAATACTATGAATCTTTGTCGCTTGTATGATTTAATATATATTGGAACCAATTTCATCGACAGTCGTGATTTGCTTATCTATTATTTTCTATTTCCCTCACACCCACACTTTTGAAGTCACGAAATATTTCAGAAGTAACTTTTCCTCAAGACACGAGTTCGGAAATTGAGTTACAGTTCTCTGAATCTCGAGTAGCCTCTAACATTCAATCTTTCGCAGTTTTTAGCAAAATCACTCCAGTTTATTTATGTTTTTACAAAGGTTAGTTCAGTGCATTCTGTTAAGTGATGTAACATTTATTCGTTTGTGTTACGTCTAGAAATGTTTACTAAAGTACACGAGAGTAAATTATAGCAATTAAAGTGATAGTTTCCAAAATATCATCACTACGCCCGAAGAATGGTGGTCATTTACATGCGGACGGGGGTCGGCGTAAGATATGTTTTCAGCTGAAAGCCACAAAAAATTTAATTAAATGTCCTATTTCTTCTAAGCATTTTGTTATAATTTTAACAAAAATGAATTATAGAACAAATCAGGTTCAAGAAATATAAATCTTCTTCCAAACTGGACATTAGAAAAACGGCGCCACGTGTTGGCGACTAGAAATAATCTAGAAATAATCACTATATGTATATAACCTAGAAATAATTACTATATGTAATTAATATTCAATTTGCACAAATATATTTTGAAAAAAATAAAGATAATTTTCAAAAACAATATTTAAATTTTGAATAAATGCATTTTGTATAGATTTTTTTTTAAATTACAGACGTTAAGTTAGGCGTCATTTGAGTGATAATTTACTATTTCAAAGAAATCTATTATTGTCTTAGTTTTCGGACACAAGCAAACAAGCAGAAATGAAGAACGAAACCTCAAACCCCGTAAAAACGATCTATACGTATCAATATGCATATCTGCCAACAGAATATTTTCAATGCACAAGTTAGAAATAAGAATTTAATTTCTATTAATAAAAACGGAAACAAAGTGTCGAAACTTGAGGTATGTCCCCCATATTGAATCATTAGTTAGTTTAATAAGCAATTTACAGGATTTGTGTTGTTTTTATCGAAAGAAATGGTTCAGAATTCCCACTAATATACAAAAATATAATAAACCAATGTTTAATACATCCTGAGACTTCTGTATAATAAAATGTTTTCCTTCGGTTATAATTTGGTTGATTGATTTTGGTTAGAGGCACACCAACCTCTATGGATTATTTAATGACAAAATCTAAATATTTTGAATACAATTTTATGGCTTCAACTACAAATAAAATGTATTGTTGGTCATCTTGCTATAAAATGTATTGTTGGCAATTATACTATAAAATGTATTGCTGGTAAAAGTAACAACAACATATTTCTAAAGCAAAACGCTTTAGAAATATGTTGTTGTTACTTTTACTGTAAATAAGTATTGTTAATTTTATTATGAATATGTATTGTTGTTAAGTTTTTTATATGAATTGTATTGCTGGCATTTTCACCATAAAAATATACTTTTATATTCTCATAATGTTTTGTTTCGAGGTTCATTATTTGCCCATAGCTGGGTCCCTAACAGGGTGGGTCTGGGAACAACAGCAATTAACAGGTGGTTCCTGATCAGGAGTCTTGCTACTGGATGTAGTTTATTGTCATACTCAGAACTACTTTCAGTAATAAAAACGAATTGTATGGGCATCACAAAATTATCAATCGAAACCCGGTTAAAAAATCGATTTTCCAAGATATTCTTTGTAAAGCTAAATAGGATAAAAATGTACTCAGAATTTTTACAGTCACAGATTCAAAGAAAAAAGTAACTGAAAATATTGTCATTTATTATTTGCTTTTATACTTTACAATTTACAACGATTGTTTGTTTATCATTCTGAATATTGTTCCGTACAATCCCTTACCTGAGACCTTGAGTACAACAAGGTAATAAATATATGAATCCTGTTTTAAAAAATTCTGGTGTCAAGCGATACTTAGGATGTAAAAATCTTTACATTAATAATACTTACTTGAGTAAATGGGCAGAGTTCCATACAGAGCAATTTTATGATTCTCTTGTAAATAAAGACTGCCAGAGACTTTGAAAATGTGCATATCTTTACCTTTTTCACCATACCCAGAATGCCAGTTATTATTGGTGTAGCAGTAGTTTTAGGTGCCACATTTTTTTCAATGTCAAAACCCTGATATTATTTTGTCATATTATTTAATTGATGGTACTTTCGTATCTATGAGAAAGCATTATTTTGTTTGTCATCTTTAATGTATTGTAATTATAGTGTTATTATTAATTTATTATAATCATCAAATCTAACTGCATGTTTCAAATAAGTTTTACTTATCTTTCTCATTCAAGTTATTATGACCTTTTTCCCTTAAAGTTAAAAGTCCAGTAACTTAGAAAACCAAGAGATACTAAAGTAGCATATTTGTAGCATATTATTATTTATTATCATTATTATTATCATTATTATTATTATTATTATTATTATTATTATTATTATTATTATTATTATTGCAGCTGTTATTAAATATAACTATGAGGATACTGTTGGTCGATTTTTATATATTTCGCCTATATATTTTAATATCTACCATGCCCTCAAACAATTCTTGAATCAAGACTGATGAAACTCGGCGGAATGTCTTCGCTGTCCACCTGACCACCCTCTGTTCTTGAATAGAAACTTAACCACAGTCCGACGCTCAAATTTCTGTGTTTGTGATTGGTTTTCGCTTGAATCACTAGCCAGTTACTCATCAGACTCACAGACTTAATCCAAAATCAACAACTCGGGCCAGGAGGTAATTATTTCGCAGCAGTGTCTTACGTCTCGAATTCATGCAGTTATCTCGGCTTTATTCAGAAGGTCACGGAGAGGAAGGCTGCTTTCATAGCATGGCCTTTTTCCGCCATCCTCTACTCTGCCTACTACCCACCACACATGGAATTTTCAGGCACCACTTGAAGACTTAAATTCGACGCTATGCACAACGCAGCAGCTCGTGAAGACTCTTGTGTCCACTCTGAATGAATTCGAGAGTTTGTCATCGTTAATGTCAAGCTTAAAGCGTGTTCATATCCAATTTCAGCTTGTTACGAAATTATAAACTTACTTAAAACAACTGTCCGCACTATCTTACTTTTTTTTCTGTTTTAACAGATTAAAATAAATGACAACCATCCTTGAAAAATCTTTTTTAAATAAATAAAACTGCGCTTTATATTGTGATCTTTACTTTAGTTTTATTAAATAAGTAAGAATTTATATACATACATATGTTCGAAATATCAATACAAAGGAATCGAGAAATAACATCAAAGAAAAATGGTTGAAATATGCCGATATGAGAGTTGCGAAAATTAATTTCGTTTGTACATGAGATTGTTTAAGTGGTTGACAGAATAGTGATTATGAAATATAGCAAAAACCAAACATTACTAAGAGCTACAAACGAAAAGAGCCATGATAGCCCACGTCCTGAAGGAACATGGTACATAGTGTAGAATAAAAGATATGTTAGTAATATAACGCTTATTGGCACTGAAAGTTGAATCGGCGGACCCTGTTCAAATATCGGCCTAATCAGCTGCGTTGACTTTTGCAGAAGGCAATAGGAAATCACTCCATTATCTTTTTAAAAAAGATAACAAAGAAATGAACTCTGTGAATAGCCATTACAACATACATCTAGAATTGACATGACAGTAAAAAAAAACTGAATAATAAGAAAGTGAATTCTCATCACGGTTTTAATTGTATTCATGATATATATATATATCATGAGTGAAATGCTGATATTGCTTGATCAACGACGCGCTTCGTGGCTGAGTCCGTCAAAAGCAAATCAAATCTAACGATGTTCTCTTTTGCAAAGTGGGGAGGGTTAGGATCCAATCCTACCGGAAGGTGTATGTTTTTGTTTAATAAGATCTCTTGGATATTCAGGTCGGTAGACGAAAATAAATATAATATTTAAAATAAACAGAACGTCTACCCAAATATGGGAATCCACTAAGAATAATGTTTAAAGTTATATATATATATATATATATATAGTATGATTCGATTTTTCAGCTTAATTGAGTGTGTGCGTTATGTGTATGTCTTAGTTTGTGGTAGGGATTTTTTTTAATTTCTGAATACGGTTAGCACATTGTGGCTTTGTTTGTAGTTAATATTGTTAAGAGTTGGTTTTTTTTCTTTTTTATTATTAAAGCTTCCATTATTTTTAGTCTGTTTTTGCAGGTGAATGCACTTAATATATTTGTGTTTTCTACTAGTATGTTTCTAATGGAGTCTGGTAAATTTGTATGAACATACATCGATGTTTGCGTTAGCACGATAACATGACGACGACGTTTCCCCCACACACACTTCCATAATAACAGCAATACACGCAATCTACAATTAATCAGTTTGTCTGACGATCGCAAAAGCGTGAAACCCAGGGTCACAAACTCGATCAATCCAACCAAATATGTTAGCTCTATCTCTGATATTGAGCGCTTTCTAATAAGTACCGCGCATATAATATATAAATAATTATATATATATATATATATATATATATATATATATATATATATATATATATATTTTTATTTATTTATATTTATATACACACACACATATATATATATATATATATATATATATATATATATATATATATATATATATATATATATATATATATATGGGGAGAGAGAGCGAGAGAGAGAGGAAGAGTTAATATATGTGCGTGTGAGAGAACTTGTAGTTTGTTTTTGATTTTGTTGTATGTGCAAATTACCCTGAAAGATGGCATGAATCAGTTTACTATATTTTACTCATATTATGAATAAAAATCGAAATTATGACCCAATCGACTGCCGATGATTGATTAGGAAACATAACATGGATTGCCTATATGACTGATTGTGTTACAGAATTACTTTAAATAACTTGATATTATCTACGTCTATTAATCTGTATTGAGGGTACAGGTGTCTTAATATACGTGAATAATAATATGCGCATATATAAGCATCTTTGAAAAGAGAGCTCCTTTTCATAACTTCAGACACGGTGATAATCAAATATGAATAGATACAAGAACTACAATTATACAGAACACCTGGTCTAATAAATTTAATACAATTTATCGAAGTAAACATTCAGATTTGACAATATGCATGTGTTGTTGAAAATGCATATGTGGTGCTGAACTAATTCCTTTCATTGTCGAGCCTATGATACTTGAACATTCTCATAGACGCGTGTATATATGTGTATTTTTATTAGTGGGTCATAGAGCTGAATTTATACTATAAATGAGTGAGTGAATTAACATCCCTTTATCCGTATTACGAAAAGGTAATTAAGTCATAACAGGTTACATTTTTCCTGAATTCGACACAATTACCGAGTAAATAATTGTGTGAGTGCCTGTAAAATCTAGCGAAACGGTTTAGTGTGTGTTTTAATTAAACAATTCGTGAGACAAAAAAATGGTGTCTGACATTTACGAAGCAATACAAAATGTGACCTAATTTTATTCTCGGTCATTGACATTAGTCGGGATATATGAGAAAATTATTAATAATATTCCTTCTAGCGATTTTTTTATTATCTACATAAAAAGAACATAATTTCAACGACGAGACGAATACTTATTTGCCAAGTAAATTAGCTCTGCAATGTTTTAATCATAAAGTGAATAAAAGATAAAATGAAAGCTATATAAAAACTATATTAACGTTTATTAAGCTAAATTAAGTATAAAAAAATTATAAAAAATCGAGTGAATTGAAAGATTTTCTTACGTCAATCTTTCAAGCGAAATGAAACTGTTTGCCTCAACTGAAATTCTGAATTTTAACAAAGTTCAAACAAATTATCTTAACACTCATCTTAACCATCAACGCTCCCATTGAATCTAGAACTACTATGACTGACACTTTCTTAATTATGCTTAGGTGAATTGAAATCCAAGCAGCTATAAAAAGCTGCATTGCTATCATCTGTAGTAGAGGCCTATATATATATATATATATATATATATATATATATATATATATATATATATATATATATATATATATATATATATATACAGGTAAAATGGAATATAATTCTACTATACGCAACATTTAATTTAAAAGAGGGCTCAATACAGTAATTATTTTAGGATATTAAAACATGTTAAAAATCGCTACATAATGGCAATTATGTTTCAACACTACAAAAGCCCAAGGAGACACATATGTACTGTTGAAACCTAATTGCCATTATAGTGATTTTAAAATGTTTTAATATCCTCAGTATATATATATATATATATATACATATATAATCTTAAAATATGACAGACAAGGAAAATTTAATTCATTTTTTATCTAGATTTTTCAGTTTTCTTATATTTATCACTTCGATTGGAGTGCAAAAATTGTCTGAATTGTCCATTGGCTCAAGTGCTTTTGGCCATTTCTTTAACCATTTTCAAGGCTTCTATTTAGGTATTCCCCTCGTTCATATTTCCTCCAAAAGCCCATATCTGCTCGGTTTCGTATCCGAAACGTAAAAAAAAGCAATTTCTAAAGAATTAGCGGATTTTATTTTTATTACTTCAAATAATTAATTGCTGAAGATGCTGTGGAAATACTCGGCTCATTTTCTTTCTGATTTTTTTCTTTTTCTGCCATGCTTTATCTTTATAAGATTCAGTTTAGTCCAAAACAGATATTATTTCTACCATATCTGCTTGCGCGATCAACTTTCAGTTTTCAGCCTTAATAGAGTTCAAAGTCTTATACATGATCTTGTAGGAGAAGATCTATTCTTCCAACTGCAACGTCTTTCCTACACATGTAACGTTGTAAGCCTGTCGCTATCCTACCGTTTTTTCTATAGCAAATGTTCAGATGATCTCCAATTTTTCATCAACCAAATAAGACCTTTACAGCTAGGATGCGCCAAGCATGGAGTCGAATAGCCCTCATTTTCTTTGTGTTCTAAAATTTCTACTCAAACAGGTTTTCCCCAAGAACTGCAAATTGCGGAACAGAATCCCGAATGGTTGCTTCCCTGAACCCTTTTATTCGGCCGGTCACTCATTATCTATCTTCTTTATTTTCATTATCTAAAGTTACTCTCGCCTTCTTATCCATCCATCTCGCACAAGCCATTCATCGCTACAATTTTGTAACTATTTACCTTGAGTGGACTAAATTACTATCCATAATTCTAGAGCAGATTTCAATTTTGTGTTGCTTGCCCACCGTAACTAGACTAATACAATTTTGATATGAAATATTCTACTCTAATTAAAGGGGAAAACAATTTACTATGACGTAAATGTCCAGCGACTGCCTAAGTCATCCACGTTAAATTTGTCATCTGCATAAAATTTGTCATCTCCATTAACTTTCCCCTCTACATTAAATTCGTGCCTTGACTCTTACAACATTTCAACTGGCAGAACTTCTATTAAAACAATGTTGGATATCTACTAACAAAAGTGACAGAAAGAAAAGAAAAAGAATGTAAATGAATTCGACAGGATAAAGAAAAATTAAATTTAAAATTCCTTGCAAACTATTCCACTTTGTCATACATTTTTCCCCAATATTGTTCTTGATATATAAAACATTATATAAATAATTATATCGCCATCTTATATATACATATATATATATATATATATATATATATATATATATATATATATATATATATATATATATATATATATATATATATATATATATATATAAAGAGAGAGAGGAGGGGAGAGATGCGTATGTGTGTATTTATATATATTCGCAAATGTCTGAATGTGTGTATATGCTATTTATCGATATAGGTAAGTGTTTACTTGATGCGAACCTTCTCCATTTCACGTAGCAGGTGTACAGAACGGACAAATCCTTATCCGCGGCGAAATCTACTGAAAGCCTGATTCTAAATTTAGACGGCTTCCTCATTGCTGGTTCCGAATGATAATCAAATTAATTTTTATCTAATTGGCCGACATCCAACCAGCGCCGTCAACACCACCTTTCATACCGTCACCTTCTGATAGTGTCCCACCACCCCTATCCCTAAATGTCTCTTTCCTTCGAGGTTTAGAGACTGCTACATTTTAGCAATGCTTGTAAGTTTCCTTCTTAGAAACAATTCTCCATTTGACTCCACGGCTGTGATGATCTCCACTCCTCGGCAAGGTGTCCATCTGTACGGTGAAAACTAATCAGTGATAAGATAGACCAGGTGTATTTGCATCTTCAGGTTTCCTCCCACCTGTCCATTGACAAGTATCCACTTACAAGTATCCGCACCCAGGTACATACAGGTAAGACAAACATGTCCACAAATGCAACTAGCAAGGAGAATGCTTTCACGTTCAAACACACACACACACACACACACACACACATATATATATATATATATATATATATATATATATATATATATATATATATATACACACACACACACACATATATATATATATATATATATATATATATATATATATATATATATATATATATATAGTCGTTATATTGCGGAAGATACACCGAGCAAACTTTCTTGACAGTGTTTCACGTGAGAATTTAAAAAAGAGAAAATTTTTAAACTTGTTAAATGTGAAATTCTTTTTAATAAGGCAAGAAAAATTATGGATATCGGCGTTCCATTCAGTATGTTATTAACTTTAATATCAAAATCCTCGATGATTCTACTAAATGTTTATTTTGCACTGTGCGTCTTCATGTACTTCGAATAAGCACAACGTATTAAGAGGGAAAGTAATGCCAACATATAACAAATAAAAGTACTATATAGTGAATATTGCATAACACCATTAGAGATATTTTAATTATACCATTCAATTGAAGATTAAAGCACTATATACAAACTCAGACATTATATACCAATCCCCTTTGGAGGGGGCGCTAAGTTTCTTCGTAGCGCAGACTTGTCCACCAAAATCAAATTCACGCGAATGGCCTCATCAAACTCTCTTTGATTTACAGCCATCTCTGCTACAACCACCGTCACCAGCGAGGGAGAAAGGAAATAGGGAGAGAGGATGCGAACGTGTGCCGACGACGACAAATATATCTTCTTTCTTTTTTTGCGCCGTGTCCCTTCAGGACCTAAGAGATCATGGTCCTCCACATCTCCATATTCCTTGTACCTCTTAATAATTTTTGTCTTTTTCTTATTTCTCCCAAACCCTGTTCTGTTATCCATTTGCTCTAGTTAATTAAGTATGTCACGCGTTGCTTTCCTCTGTCCCTCTTTCTCTCTATCCGACCTGTGAGTATCAGATTTTCCAGGCCCACCATCCTCATTACGTGTTCCCGAAATTTCAGCTGCCTCTTCCTGATATTAAGCATGTTTCCTCTTTGTTTCCATTCACTGCAAAAACTCGTCATTGTTCGGTCTATGGTATCCTTAGCATCCTTCTTTAGAACATTTCTGTTGCTACGAGTCTCTTCATCTTTGAGCAGATTGCCCAGCATTCGCTGTCTTACAGGAGGACGGATATCACTTAATAGTTCAGTATTATTTTTGTTTTCAACGAAATTTTCCAGTCTCTTAATACTCTGCTTAGATTTTGGAATGCGACTGTGACCATCCCAATATCAGATCTCAGTGTCGCACTTTCTATCCTCTGTTAGAACACTTGCCAGATAAATTTCTGTACCTGCTAGATTTTAGTATCTTCAGCCTGTAATTTGCATTTTAGAGTTTATCTGTTTGTTGATGATCATGTATTTTATGTTCTTGTAGTTTATGCTTATCTTCTCGCTTCTCCTTCGCTGTCTTTTGTAGGAGGTTTTGTAGTTTCCTTTCTCTGCCTGCTATCAAACACTGTGACAACTGCATATCTTAAGATTGTGGCCGCTAATGAAGAATCCTAGTAGGATTTCTAGTTCTCTCAGAATTGCCTCGCTGTATAGGTTGAATAGGTCCGGGAAGGAGACACATCCTTGTTTTACACCTCTTTCTATTTTTGGATATTTGCTGAACTCATTTTTTATCTGTATGCAGGCCGTTTGCTGCCAGTATAGATTTTTGATTATTCTGATGTCTTTCCCGAATATGTCAAGGTTGCTGAGCAGATCTTTGTGGCGTACTTTATCGAATGCCTTTACATAGTCTATAAACACATATACAGGTCCTTCTGCGTTTGTATTGCTCTTTCTGGTAACATTCTGAGCATAAATATCGCGTTCCTCGTTCCGGTTTCTTTGACGAACCCGCACTATTCTTGTCCTATCTCTGGCCTGATTCTTCTCTGCGCTCTATTCATCAGAATTCGAATGATGAGTTTTATTATGTGGCTCATTAGGCTGATTGCTAGGTGAAGTTCACATTCATTTGTGCAGTGTTATGAAAATAGATCTGCTTAGGTCTTCCGGTCTATCACCACTGTTGTAAATTTCATTTATTATTTCTGTGATCATGTTTATGTCGAAATCGTCTAATACTACTTTGTTTCTTTTCAATATGCCCAGTGCAGCTTCCAATTCGGTTTTTAATATTTCCATCGCGTCGATATTTCTGTATATTGTCAGTTTTTCTCTTTCGTCATGGACGAGATCTACAATATATTCGTTCCAGCGCTGAAGTATTTTTTGTCCCTGGATTTTATGCAGCCTGTTGACGAGCATGTCTTTTATTTTTATCTTTATAGTTTTTTATTTTTTTTATATATATCTTTTTTATTTGTGATAGTTATTCTCTATATTTCTGCATATTTACCGTTGAGCCATTCTTCTTTATCTTGCCTGCATTTGGTCCTTATTTCATTGTATAGTTTTCTATATCCCGTTCCATGTCTTGACATTGTTTTCTGTCTCCTTTGCATCATGCCGAAATTCTCATTTATGATCCTTTCGTTTTTTCTTTTTTCTTTTTTGTCCGTTTTTCTTTGGTATGATGACGTTTGCTGATGTCACTAAAGTTTTCTTAGTGTGTCCCATTTCGAGTTTCCACTTCCATTTTGTTCATCGTATATTCTTTTCACACTGTTCATATATTTTTCCTTTGTGTTCGGGTCGTTCAGGAGTTTGTTGTATTGCAATTTGTGGGCTGCGTTAGGCTTCTTCAGATTCCGTGGTTTTTATTCATAGTTTGCATACAGCAGTGATCACTTCCGCAGTCGACATTTGCAGTAAACAATTCTTGAATCTCTTGTTGATACTTATGTAGTCGATTTAGTTTTTAGTTTCTCCTCCTGTGCTTCTCCATGTCCATAATTGTCTTAGATGTTCTTGGAAAAAGGTGTTAGCTATTAACTGCTCATTGGCAGTGCATCATTGGACTCATTTTCTCCGCGTTCCCTGCGGGTTCCTCGTAGGAATTTGCCAGCTATTTCCTCACCCCTCTCCTTGCCTACTTTGGCATTAATGTCTCCTGTGATAATTATAATTTCTTGTGATTTACACTGAGCTTCGGCGTTGTCTAGCATGGAGTAGAAAGATTCTATTTTTTCTTCTGTATGTTATAGTGAGAGGCTTTCACACACTTTGTTCTGGAGCTTAATAAGACATAGATTTTATTTTAGATGTTCAATAATTGTTTATTTTTATTCACCATATAGAATTTCACCAGCTTTCTTTATCAAGATTTGTAAGCATAAGTGTCCTTCACCAATCAGTTTGAAGTATGGGAATCTTGACATTACAAATTGTCTCATTATTTCAGTCAAGATTAAGTCCTTAACATATTTTTTTAAAGTATAAAGTAAAATATAAGTATTGTCTTCCTTGAAAAATAAATGATTTTTTTCTTCTTCAAAAAATGTTCCTTGGAGTTGGGCCTTTTGGAAAGTCATAATGTTTGTGATCGTAGTGTGTATAATAATATCAGTGCAGCTAATAAGTCAAAGTGATAAAACTATTCAGCTCAGCCATTCAGAGAAAGCATCCTCAAAGTTGGAAAAAGTGATAAATTCGATACCTGAGAAAAGGGTGTTAGAATACTGGGAAGAGGTAATTTGGGGTTAATTGCCCATGAATGGGTGAAAATATTCAAAAGCAGTAAAACGAAGCGGGTACAAGTCATTTAAGGAACTTTATCAAGGTAAAGGATGAAATTTTATCTAGAAGCTTATACACTGGCATTGATAAAGTTCCTCGAGGAAAGAAATGCGTCGACATAAAAGGTTTTTTCTTGTCATTTCTTCCAATATTGTATTTGCAGATATATTTATTACCTGAATTTGAAATACATGCATATATATATATATATATATATATATATATGTGTGTGTGTGTGTGTGTGTGTGTCAGTGTGTGCCTTGTGTGTGTGTGTTAGCGTGTGCCTTGTATGTGCGTAAGATACATACATTATATATATATTTCTAAGAAATCAATTGTAAACCTAATTTTCAGTTTAAAAAATAGGACGTCTACTTAAACATGGGTATCCGCAAAATAACCTTTGGTGTAATATATCACACACACACACGTATATATATATATATATATATATATATATATATATATATATATATATATATATATGAGAGAGAAAGGGAGAGAGAAATAGAGAGAAAAAACGGGGAAATGATTGAGGACCACGTAAATATTTTTCAGCATATTTTTTATGTAATTGTTCTTGTTTTGCAATTATAAATGCAATTCCAGATATTATAGTTTCAGTTATTTTGGCCATCTTCAGAGAGCATAGTCGTTTTCAATTAGATTTTTGCCTTTTCTTCCATCTTACTTTAATAAATTTAGCGTTATAGTTTCGAATTTGAATTTTAGAATGTCATATGCTTTGATAATATATTATGATGCTCGGAAAGTAATAACGTTTCGAGAGAATCGTTATCGTCATTGGCACGCGTTCACATCCGAGCATTGGTATCGTCATCATCTCTCCTTTCTCCCCACCCCTGGTAGCTGTAGCAGAGCTCGCTGTGAAGGCCCAGCCTACTCCCGAAGAGTCGTGATCAGAAATCACAGAAGAGTGTGGGTGGTGGACGCAGCTGGGCTAGTCGGACCCTCCTGACAGTACGTTGCAGATCATCTTCATGTTGACGATTGGATTCGAAAGTCTCCTACCACCGGATGGTCTCACGCCAGGAGGCCGATTTTCAGCAACGATTTCCAGGGTATCAAGGTCGATACTGGCCTGTGTCAGGGATGTCTTCAATTGATCCTTAAAGCGTCGTTTTGGGCCTCTGTGTAGCCTCTTGCCTCTGGCCAATTCTACAAACAGGATGATACGTTGGAGTCGAGTAGAATACATTCTGGACACGTAACCCTTCCAGCGGAGGCGATGTTGAAGGATGGTAAGCTCAATTCTGGGGAGATATATCCGAGAAAGACGACCTCGTTGTTGGTGATGCAACCCTCCCAACTGATACGAAGGATTCTTCGTGGCTCCCTTTGCTGGAAACGTTCCAGACTACGATGTCCCGACGATACAAACACTTTGTCTCGCAAGCGTATAGAAAGGTGGAGAAGATCACAGCCCAGAAGATCATGATCTTAGTTTTTATGGTGAGGCAGTAATTGCTGAAGACTCGGTATGAAGGTATTCTGCTTTAATCCTGTTGTCCCGGTCTCTATTACAGGTGACATTTTTCGAAATGATGCTAAGGTAGGAAAATTAGTAATGATATAAATGTAAGTTAAATTCATTTAAATATAATTTACCTCCAATGTAGTCACCTTCGTTCTTAACGGGCGAGGAGGTAGGTACATATTTTCGATTCCACTTTTTAAAGAAAGCTGCTAGGGTGGAGGTCGCTGAAAAATGTCTGAAAACCAGTTTTCAATTTTCGCATTGTTTCTGAATGATCTGGCTTTTATCAAATTATCTAGTTGTCGAAACAAATGAAAATTTGTCAGTGGTAAATCTGCTCAATATGGAGAATGTAGATTGTAGAGGAACCGCTTATAAAGATCTTTTTAAGAGCTTCCACTAGCATTGATTCCAGTTTAAGTCATTTACTTGAATTGCCAATGCTTGCAGTGTCGAAACATTTAAACTTGTGGAACCAAGTCTGCAGGTTAGTGCTGTTCTAAGGGAGCTTGAATGGTACGTCATTCATGGTCAAGTAAAGTTGGAAGTAGAGAGGAGACCACTAATGTGACGGTAATTGTTTCGGAGACATTGATTACAATGATGAGACTAATCCGAGTATGATTTGAACTGGGTCGGAAGACAGAGTTCTATGTCTTTCATTGTTGTAATTCATTATGTCAACGATGTGCATCGACATACGAAACATACTATCACGTAATGTAACAGGTGCAAAAGATTGTTTATAAAGTCATGTTACAGGCCAAAATCGAAAATGTGATATCCTGAACAACAAGATTTAAAACATCTTCTCTACACTATTAAATATCATATATCTAATGAATTTGCTCAGGATGGCAACTTCTAAAGATCTGGTAAGCGAATATTTACTTCAGTTTTCTCGTGCCAAAAGCCTTAGTACAAAAAAAGTCTCTAAAACAGGAGATTTGCTTGTTCTGTTTGACACGTTGATAGTGTGTATGACTCGACACTAACAGTCATTTAGTCATATAAAGTTTATATGCCTACAGCTGAAGTTAATGGATTTTAATCTATACCAAAGGCCAACAGCATTGTCACTCTTAATGTCACTGTTAATAACTCGGATAGCTGCTTGCTCGGCATTTACAGTTGTACAGTAAAAGGAAAAAATGATTTTTCTCCACTGACAGATAGGAATCGGAAGTTGCTATTCTTTGCAGTCAAAGCGATGCTATGTTGCTACGTTACCAGAACAGAATGCAAGTAAATTGGAACAATATATCTAAAGCAAACGGGCACGTGACCCTGTGGTTAGAACGTTAGCGTTTCGTCCATAATTCGAGCTTGATCTGTCAAAAAAGTAAATTATTGATAATAATGACGCAGGGAGATGATCGTACTGTGCAGGAACTGTTTGGACGTCCCTGCAAATCGTATCACGAGTTTACGGAAGCATTGTGAGTGGGGGGACTGGCTAGATGAAACGATTCAAATGATCTAGTCTTGTTCAACCACTGATCACGTCAGTTTTTTGCGCTCTCATAACTGAAACTACGTTCTACTCAGCATAGTTGTAAAAATCACAGGTTGGTTCTGTTGCTGTTAAAGAAACACAAATTTGTTGACCAATCGTCTGAAATAGGAATTAGCTAGCACCCTAGTAAACTCTATGGTGTCCTGAGACTGGCAGATTTATAGCTTATATGAGAGACGTTTTAAGAGAAACAGTCTTCTCATTCAGAATTTCTACTTTGCAACAGCTACAAATAGTACTAATAGCATTACTACTACTATTAACATTGATGATTTCAATACCGTTGCAGGATAGAAAAATGGCAACTCATGCTTGCGTATGTACATGGTTGTATATGTTCGTGTGTCGGTATGGGCTCACAGCACCTTAATAATAGAATAATTGAACATTTTCTTTAATACTTAAAATATGTTGTTGAAAAATTCGAACAAATATATTTTTTCTAATTTCTCTGTTGTCACCAGTATACGACATTTTTTCCTGGAAATTTCCATAAAGTTTTTCTTAACGGGGCATCTGCCGTAGTGCTACTGAATCAAAGGTTTTGCAAGTGCGCATTAAAATGTATGTATTTCTCTTTCATTTACTTGTGTGCATCATGGAAAATATCGATTTAACTTTATAATAATTATTGAATCTTTACTCTAGCTTTAAATGGTGATTTTCATTGGCGATGAAACGATAGTAAGTCTTCTCAATACTTCAGCACTCTGCTCAGTATTCTACCGATTTTGATGATTTCAATTCTTGTTCAGATTTCCAGTTTTTATTTTCATTAATTGTTATGAGTTGTATGAGATAATGAGTGCAACTCTTTTGTTACCATAACTACGGATTATTCAGTAACCATGAAACCAGTGATTCCATTATTATGGATGCATAAAGAGAAGTGATTATTATTTTTATTTTCATGCATTTGAATGTCTGCATTTGCTGCTTGGTTGCTATCGATGGAAAGAAGTATCAATTGGATTCGCCGGTCTGTCTAAAAAGTTCATTGACTGGTACCCGCTGCGTTTCACTACTTTTTTGAATATTTTCACTCATTCATGGGTAATTTACCCTAAAAATGATGAGTTATTCTGGCAAGGTAAAGTAGCGTGTCATTGGGCTTAATTTGTCTACAATTGGCCTGGCAATCATTCTGGTGCTTTCTGACAAATAATGTGACCACCAGACTAGCCCAACATGAACAGATTCAAGCATATCAACACGAATGGCAAGGAGGCGATATCATCATATTAAATAATAAAATAACTTATTTATGGATATGTGACGTTAATGTTATCATTTCTGTGATCTACATCTTTAGGGTTTTATTTATAAATAAAAATTGATGTTACATTTATTTTGGTTACATAATAAAGTCTAACAGTCGCAAACGTTAATAATTATTATAAAAATATTATTAGCTGAAACTTAATATATAGCTTATATAAATATCGGTGTATCCTGAAACTTTTACCGACATCGATTGATTAATACCAATTTTATTGTAAAAATATGACGTTGCATCATAAAATTTGACATTGTGTTGCATCATAAAATTTGACATTGTTTATCCCTGTCTTTCAAAAATATTCGTTCATTTGATCGAATTTTGGGAAGGCGAGAACTTTATGTACACACGACATTATCGCATCGATTAATTAGACATTTATCTGATAATATTTCAACTGAATCACGTATTACCAACCAACATCAGAAAACACAAGACATCCAACAAGTCCTTAACAATAATACAAAATATACTATAATCTGTAAAATAACGACAACAATTTATAAGAAGAATAAAACAAGCAACCCAAAATAAATAAATATTTATTAAACTTTTGAACATATTAAAATTGTTTTGGGAAAAAAAAACAAGAACTGACACGTGGAGACCCAACAGTTTTTATTTGTTTGATTTCTTGAACCTATCGAACATGAGTAGATAGGTAAAGTCATCAGCATAAAGTTTGGAATTGACGACAGTTTTCCCCATAAATAATTGTACTGCTGTACTATTTTAACATAGTGTTTACATTTTAAATTTTACAACGATACGTTTCCAATCTGCACGTGACGATTACATCAGAGTTATGCTAAGAATGAAGAGCAAAATATGCACTTATTATTATCAATATATATATATATATATATATATATATATATTCGCATTCTTGAAAGCATATAAGAAATTATCTATATATTAATATGCATGTAACTTTGTATGGTGTTCGTTATTCTTCGTACCACTGAGAATGAAACAGAAAAAGACATGGACATAGAATAAAGCAGAAAAAATGAGAGGCACATAGAAAGGCACATAGAAAGGCACATAGAAAGGCAAAAAGGGAGTGCAGTATGGAGAGGGATGTTGGGGGGGTCACCTTAAATAAAGTTTATTGTTTGTAGTGAGAGATAAATTGTGTTTCTTGACGTAACGATAGTTTGAGGAGAAATTATCCACTGAACTGCAAAAGTTGAAATCTGTCTTTTTTAAAATCTTTTCTTTGCGAATTTGTTTTAATTTCATGTATGTTTATATCATTGCGGTATTATTTGTCTATTCCGTAAAATAAGATATGAATTATCAACCCAAGATTAGGACACTTGATATGTGTGTATGTGTGTCCAGGTTAAACTCCTAAACTACAATATTTTTCCACAAAATTAAATAAAACTAAAAAGAAATAAACTAAAAGAATTCATGGGTAAAATAAAAAAAAATATTAAATTAAGAAAGTATATTTTATTATTTGCGTATACTAATCCTATTAAACCCAGTCTGTGTTGAGAGTTCTAAATGGAAACCAAAAGACAGATGGGCATAGAGATTAAAACTGAAAGTGAGAGGAAAATAAAGAGACTGTGATAGAGAGAGGGAGAGAGATTGGAAGGAGTCATCTTAGATAAAGATAGATGTTTGTAGTGAAGAGTTAACTCATGTTTCGTGACCTAACAATCTGTTGAGGATAAATTTGCCCCTGAACTGCAAGGAACCTTTTGAAATTAAAATCTTTTTTTTATTCTTATCTTGGAGAATTTGTTACAGACTGAGGGAAGTAATTCTGGGGGATCGATTTGCAATTAATTTCTATCGCAAACCGAATACCAATTTTAAAGTATATAAATGTAGTCTGAACTTATAATTTATTTTTCACAATGTGCTTTCGAAAAAGCTGTTACGATTACAAATACATGGAAATCCAGCAACAATTAAATCAAGGAATAGCAACAGCGAGAGAAGAGCAGAGAAGACAAGCAACTCGTAACTTATACATATAATCCAGTGTGTTCAGAAATATCTGACAACTATGGCCTATCAGAAACAGCTCAAAACAAACCTGACTTAGTCGTGCGCGTTGATAAGGTTCACCTTAATGAGCTTATGGTTGACATTAAGGATAGACATGTACTGGGTATGCCTGTAGTTCACGAACATTTTATCGAATTCCCCAAAATATGCTAATAATACTGAATGGCCAGGCTGCTAACCAAGCACAACGCCGTGATACACACTGCAAAGTTTAAATTAAATCAACTCGATGCAGCAGCTAGAGAGTTTCAGTACTGTGAGATACCTCAGCAATTACGCATTTCATTGGAAGGATACGAAGTGAATTCCGAGGATGCGAGTCAATAACAACGTCGTCGCCAGAATGTATTCAGTAATATAAGAGAAGTATAAAAAGTCTCATCTGTTGCATGTTACCGGGGCCACTTCTTTTGAGAACTTGAAGGCAATAGAGAGATTAGAGCTGCCAACATTTAAGGCGGCATGTACGTTATTCAGACACCTAGAAAACGATTTTGAACTGCATAATACTCTCACAGAGGCTGCAATATTTCGCATACTACGGCATTTGTTAAACATGTTTGGCATGAGGTGTTTGTTCAATCATCCCGTAAATACACTGCAACGTTGGAATGAATACAGGCACAACATTATTAAAGATCTCCTTATAGATAATATTAACGAAGTGCGCGTCATACTATGTCTCTTTTCTTATAACTCACTGGGAATTGTCACGAGTTGGAAAGTACAATAAAACATTTATTAATAAATCCGTGAAAAGTATCTGGTAGTAGAAGCTATTACACATTATTAGTTAGTGTATTCCATGTATTATTTACAAAAGTGACACTTTAAAATATAATTATGAAATCTACTTTTTAAAACACTTAATTTTGGTTACGAAGTCACATCTGATAACTTATGTGGGTCGAAAACTTGGACTACTCGACATGAATTATGACCCATTTATGTGTGTGCATGTGTCAGATATGGTAATTTAATTTATTGCCCCTTTTATCCTCATCAATCTCTACCCCTTTTCCTTGCGTACAGATTTTCATTCCATCTTAACATCGCTGAAACACATCGGATAAAACCTTTTCTATTTTGACTCCTTTTCGACACTTTTGTTTAGCATACTATTATACATCCTCTATACACATACACACACACACACACACACACACATATATATATATATATATATATATATATATATATATACAGTTTACAGAGATAGTGTAAGCGGAGCTTACTATATGTTAGTGTCCAATACCGGTAGTCGTACGCGGCTCTCACTGTTTCTCTGTCTCTCTGTAGAGTGTTGTGTCGCATACTTAATATAGACCTGGAAGAATCTATTGTGTAGGTAGTTCCGGTCTCACAATACTTACATACACCGGCGACAGGCGACAGTTACTTTCATGAAGGCAGAAACAGCTCGCATCATTAGAAATGAAAGAGGCACCATCTGATCATGCAGATAACCCACTGATGATACCACTGAAGACATGCACGTTGGTGTTGTGCCGTAAATGTAAGTCTGGTAAATGTATGAGGCAATTGTAATCCTACTGTAATTAACCGATTTCTAGTGTCAGTGCTTCTGTTCTATGCACTCTTCCACTGCTGCCCTTACTATACATCTGGCCTTAACAAGGGTATGTACTATGTAGCCGTCCGGAATCTGCTCTATTGTTGCAGGAATGTTCATTTAACCAATGTTATGAACATTGTATGCCATGTCCAAAATGTGTAGTACCTCTCCGGAATGACCTTCCAAACTCTCGAAGTTTCACAATCCTAGCTGTCACAAATGGCCCATAATTAAACAAAAGAAACAAGTACCTACCTCCGTTGTATGACACATACTTGCAATGAACTCCCTCTGTACATTCATTGTCTGTACCCCACATATAATCAATGTAGTGGTATAAGTCTTATTTTGTCATAAGATAATATAAGACTTTTAAATTCTTATCACAATATCTACTATTCTGTAGTTGTCATAAATCCAGTATATTATTAAAGTCTTCGAGTCATCACATGAACTGCAGCCACAGCAACCATATAATGCCTAGGACAAGATAACCTGACAAAGTCCACGCTTCTTTAGGCTAGATTTGAATTTAGAATTCTCCTTCTCATTCTTAACTCAAAATAATATGGTCCATCCAGCTCTGCTCTTTAACCAATAGCTGGAGGGGAAAAGATGGTTGCATAACTTTTCCAACTATATTTATGCAAATTTGAACATAGCAAACTCGGCTTTAATTCGAACTTGGTTTGCCGATATCTCTTTGCTAATCGCTGTTATACTCTCCGGTTCAAAAATCGGCATCGTCCTTCAAGCTGTTGCAATTTTATTTACCGTCAGTGTATATATGTATTAGCAGTAAAATATTGATATGCCTGACACGTGCGCCCAGGGGTAAAAAGCAGGTGACGCATCATATCATCGAAAATGAAAAAAAGAAAAATGGATTGGCCATCAAATTTGTAGACACGAAAAAAAGGTTAGTCAGATTTATAGGCTGAGTATGTAAGATTTGAAAGGCGTTTTTCATTGCGAATATTCCCAGCAGTTGGTATAGCTGCCAGAAAATTCGTTGTCAAGTATTTGATCATTGACTTAAAAAATATTGATTCCATGAGTTAAGATATTATTAAGATCTTTTCCAAATTCTCCATACATAAAAATACACAAAAATGATTGACAGAGTGAAAAAGAGACGATGATAGATAGATTTAAAAAATGCAACATAACACCATCATCGATCGGAAATTTCCACCGAAGTTAACGATAATTATAAAGAATAAATGAAATAAAATAAGACAAGAAATTTGTCAGTCACCTTTTAACATTTATGTATCTATATCATAACGTTAACATCTATTTATAACATATTTTAAAACACACATTATATATATATATATATGTGTGTGTGCGAGCGCGTGTGTGTGTGCGTGCTGCGGGTGCTGGTGGTGTGAAGTATTTCTCGGAATGAGAAATCGAAGAGCAGGGTTCGAATTCCAGTCGACTTTAGTAACTTCACTTACGCGAGCATGCCGCTGAATCAATCTCTTTTCACACCAGTTATAGTTTAAATAATAGAACAGACTGGGATTTTTAGCAGTGATTGTCAACTTCCATCGGAAAAGGACAACTCTGAATTCAAAAGACTGGCGTGAAAAACCTTTAAGCAAATTTGGTAAATAATTTACTTGTGTTAATTTTATCCACAAATCTAGAGTGATTAACAATAAGCATTTTATCAGTCCATTTCATTATCTTTGAGGACCAGTAAACAAGTTACTTCATTTCTGTTAATGCTGTATCGTAGATTATATAGATTTTTAAGCATTTTAATACTGAAAAACCCCAGGCAAAAATATTTGGGACATCAGCGGAAATTTCAACTTTCAACACTTAAGTTAAAAAGGTATTTTTTTTTTTTTTTGCAGAAAGTGATCTTTATTATTACACAAAATACAAAACGTCAAATTATGGAGTTATTAGGTTGGTGCAAAAATAATGACGTAATAATGTCGTTTTTTGACGTATTTTTTAACGTCAAAAAACGACATTATTACGTCATTATTTTTGCACCAACCTAATAGTAATTACTATTGATGCTTTGGCTCGAATAACTATCTTAATTCGATGTGGCATTGAATGGAACAAGCTCCAGATTTTCTCATTGGGAAATTGGTCCTGATCTCGCGGCTCGCCTTCAGTCACTTCCCTACCTACGTAAAGCTGCCTCTCTGTGCCTTTTTTTATAAATACTTTCATGGTAATTTTTGGGAGCTCTTCCCTATGGTACCTAGACTGTATGAATTTAAATGCTGTGCTAGAGTTGCAGCGATATCTCATCAGTTTTCATTTGAGCTAGCTTAATGAAGCCGTAACTTCTATGCTAACAGTTTCTTATACAGCACTTCTCGCATGTGGAACTCGCTCGAAGCCCCATGATTTCCAACCAACTTTAAACTGCAAAAATTTACACGCAATGTCAATCGCTATCTACTGTCCTCCTGGTTGCTCTTTTGTTTCTCCTCATTGCTAATGTTTCTTATCCTAATTCCTCAGCACCTTGTAACCCCTTGTATGCTAGTGATTGTACTACTTTGCTTGGGGTGATACAGACTTTAAAAAATAAAATAAAATTTTGTTAATGATTTTAGATAATCATAAAAACCTTTGAAGAAACCTACCACCCAACCAGATTTTTAGTGGTCTATTTTCCGGAAAATAAGTGGATGGATATGGGACCCCAGCCAGTATGTATATAAGCAAAGAGATGCAGGAAGTCGGCGGGTAAGTGACTGGAAGGGACCAGTGAGAAATCAGCAGTAGCCTAGACGTGAATGTAAGAGTCCTCTTTCCGTTGCCAGAGATTAGCGAGATAACAGTGCACTTCTCGAAGCTGAAGGAAGAATAGATGGCTAAGGAGAAATCGCATTGTTGCTACTACCCAACTAGTGTCTGGAAAAGCAGTTGTCGTTATTCGTCTTGTCACGGCCAAGGAAACAAACCTGTCAACATAGCGTGTCGGGTTGTATATGCAGACACAGCCGAACTTGGATGACACCATTGATTGTGCAGTGAACGACACATTACACTCCTCTTAATAAGGTGGAAGAATTCCTATTTAGAAATGTAAATATTATCATGAATTTATCATCTCATATCTCTCATTGGCCCAATAATTTTGCATGGCTTTTTCAGCTTCAGCCTGCTTAAAGCTGTGTATCTTCTGTTACATGGTACTTACGAAAATGAAACAATATCTTTTCTAATCCTCAAGGTTCGCTGTCAGTACGGATAAAAAATGCATCCTGCTAAACAATCTTAATTTAATAAAATAAAATTTTCATTGGTATGGTATCAGGATATATCGAACATGAATAACAATTCTTTGAAAACGCGCGTGCAGCAAACGTTTCAAAGAAAACAAAAAGGGGGAAAGAAGAACAATATTCAGAGATAGAGAGAGAGAGGGGGGAGAAGAGAGAGAATGTTAAAAAGAAGGAAAGCGCTAGAAGGATATCTGTATTTGCCAAAACGTTTCTTGAATTTTATGTAATGAAACATTTTTATCAGAAAAGACATCAAGAAAGCAAATATACGTGCTTGTGCCAATGGAACAAAATTTTACTTTCATTTGTTGAATAGACTCTTATTTATATTTCGTATAATTAAACGTTTAAAATAAAAAAAAATATATCAACTTTATATATCTGAAAGCTGATCATTATTAGCGAGTAAACATGTTTTATGTCCATTCATTAATGGATTCCTTTACATTTCACACTCATAAAACTTTTTTAAGGTTTGTAATCCTACCCTTTAAAAAGCTCGAAATCATTAAGCATATTACTTGCTTTCAAGTAAATTATTACCAGCTTTTTTTTATTGTTTTCTTTCAACCTCCGTTCCACTTACTATTTCTGGAAAAAAGAAGCGCGCAACTTTTCCCTCTCCATCTATACGTTGTAACATTATATACGTTGTAACGTTATATCAGCAAATCCTCAACTGTATTTTCAACTAATCCACAGTCTATTATCCCTCA
Source organism: Acanthosepion lycidas (assembly GCA_963932145.1). Classification (NCBI taxonomy): domain Eukaryota; kingdom Metazoa; phylum Mollusca; class Cephalopoda; order Sepiida; family Sepiidae; genus Acanthosepion; species Acanthosepion lycidas. The sequence goes on from OZ010581.1 coordinate 82,382,036, forward strand.
ATTAACCACAGACATCAACCTTAAAACTTATTTCTTTATTCTTAGAACAGAATCATTTTCCGATGAAAAGTGAGTGGAATAATTGGTGAGAATAGAAAAGTTTATGAATGTAATTTACATAAACAATATTTTCATGCATGCAAAAAATAAATGCCCCGAACCAATACTTTTATCGGTAAAAAAGAATCTTGAAATATCCTCCCTTGAATATGAAGTTTCAATTTTCGAGAATGCAATATTTCACAATAATTTAGCCAATTCTCTGAGCTAATTAAACATGTACTTTTATCTCTGAATAATTCATGAAAATGGTTTTCGAGTCATTTACTTTGTGTACCGTTTAACAAATAATTACCGAGAAATGTGTATCGTTTGTAAACTATTTTATATTTGTATATAAAATAAAGTACCTTGCGGAATGAAAAAGCAATTCATTAGGGTGGGAATGAATGAGGGCATAGTTAGCAGTTGTGAAATGAGATCCTTCTCCCCTACCCACATAAATCGTTTTGGAAAGATTTGACATTTTATTTATTGCCATGCTAATTGTGAGCGTTTTGGTGTAGATAATGTTGAATAATCATACCATACTAATTAATTTATAGACTATTTAATGCAATTTAAAGTACCGAAGTTGATTTTATTTTAAATATGTAACGCCCTATTCAGAAAAACAAGAAAAATCAAAAGCAAAAATTACAGTTTTAAAATAAGGTGTGGCAGCTTTTTTTTTAATTGCACGGATATTCCTACAAAAACAAAAATCTCTATGTCTCCCTAATTAGTACCTAGGTAACCTTCCTAGATAAACTCGACATCATATTGACTTTGGTTGGTCGAGGTTCACCAAGATTCTCATCTGCAGAAGACTTCATCCTTCCTTTGGCTAAGGCTTTCTGAAGCTTTGATAGATGCCACCTTAGAATATGTTTCTTCAGATTAAAGCGATTGCTGACTGATATTAATCTTATTCAACTTGGCCAAGCAGGAGATGCACTGGAAAGAACCATCATCCAACTTTGTGAATACATCTTTTTAATCGGTTTCACTTTCGGTATAATAAAGGTTCACAATGTCCAAATCTCCATGTACACACACGCAACCTCCTCACAAAAATCCCTCGGTAGGAAAAGTAAGTTGCTTTTACAGTAGCTTGTTATTAGGTTGGTGCAAAAATAATGTCGTTTTTCTTTTGAAGTTGAATGTCAAAAAACGACATTATTTTGGCACCAACCTAATAGATCTTTTATGGTTTTACTACTCGGGGAGCATGGAAATGGATTAGCATATTTTCCTATACAATCCATTCCACTCAGTAACACTTGAACCACGATTTTTTAGCAGACGCTAATAACATGAACTCGCTGACATCATTCAGTGCCGAAGCATTATTCTTTCTTCTTTTTATTTCTGCAAAAGCAGCATGTGAAACAAAAGCGTTTTGCCTTCGGGGTATGTGACCATTTTCTTTTGTAGAGTTTCTCGTTCAGTTTATTAATATGCAATGAACACAAATGGTCTGGCAAAAACCTTAAACTAAGCAAAATATGAAAGTTCATTGAAGAATGATTTGATTTAAAAAATCGTTATTTGACATCAAAGTCTATGTAATTGATTTGATTAATAATAAATGATGAATTTTATTCATCATTTGATAATAGAAAATGTCCATCAAATTAAAGCATTTTATATTTAGTCATATATGAATCTGTTTCTGACACATTGTATTAATTTCTTATAAACAGTTTTTTAAAGTTCTTAGAGTGAAACAATACTTTTGTTTAATTGTTTGGTGTTATGTTTCAGAAATTGGTTTACTAAAAATTTCGTCATTCTTGATTAGAAAAAACCTAGAAAATTCCTACATTTAGAAGAGTCCATCCAATATTATGAAGAAAAATTAACTGTCACATTTGCGACGAATAGAAAAAAAGCATGAATATAACAATAACAAAGTACAAATTCCTAAAAAATATTTTCGTGCAAATTAAGCTTTACTTTTTAAACTCACAGAAAATGCCATTTCTTTGTCTTTAGAAAAAACAATGAAATGTTTGAGGAGTACTGAATGCGTTTGAGTTTTAATAATATAATGATTCCGAAAAAATTGAAGTGAAGCAGTGGAATGTCATTTAATGTGAATTTAATTAAATTATTTAAGTAAATGTAATATTTAGTGTATCTTACCAAGGTTCGGAAAAAAATCATGGAAAGGTACTGAAAACAAAACTTTCGGAAAAACATTTTAATGAAAATACAAGTTCAGTGTAATTTGCATTAAAAAAAATCACTGTGTCTTCTTTAGCCAATATTTGATTACGTTTGTGCTAATCACAGTAATTACACTAAAATATAAAAGTAATTACACTAAATATTTTTGAGGAAATTATGTTTTTAACAAAAATATTATATTTTTAAAAGGTTTCTTTTTTATTATTGTGTTTAAATTTTAAATTTTTCAACAAAAAAACGTATTTAAATTTTTAAAAGATATTTTTTTCACTTACATTTCACTAATCGATATGATAAAGAAATTTAAAAAATAATTTTCCTTTCTGTTGCACGAAACTGCAAAATATTTGTTTTTAAAAACAAAAAATGAAATAAAATTCTCTTAGAAACGTCATTTCGATTCTTCAAACATGTCTTTATTTGATAAAAGGAACTACTGTGATTAACAGTAAAGGAATTCATTTTTTTTTTAAATAAATATTAAGAGTATTTTTTCTCTCTCCATTCTGAAAGAAAAGGTGTTTTATTAAATTATACAAGTACCAACATTCACAAAAAGCATTGAGTGTTATTGAATTTTATTTTATTTTTGATAAATTTGGGGACAAATTTTCCGTACATTTGATATTGCAAAACAGATTCACCGAAGTAACATCTTCAGGGATTTTTCTTTATATAAATGTCAAAAAGATATTCGCGGACATCACAAATTAAAAGTACACGCGAAATATCGAAAAGATGGAGGGAGTGAAAGAGACTCCCAAAAATAGTTCCACAGAATTTTCTAATAAAATAACCTATTCAGTATACAATTAATGAACAAGTACTGAAAATTTCGTTTGAATCAGATAATTCCCCGATTTTTTAAAAAAAAAAAGGAGGTAGAGATTTTTTATTTAATTCCGGAAAAAGCACGTTCATTTTAGTGGTACCTAATTAATATCCACACGCAAACTTTTATTATTTCGAAAACATATAAAGTTAACTGACACAGATATGCACGCAAAATCGCACACTGACAATATAGCGTATAGAAATTTAGCCACAAAGCTTATACGTTCTTCGAGTGACGCAATTTGTTTGCCAAAAAATGTAATCTTCAGCTTTGAATTAGATCAAAAGAAAACATGCCGACATCGTCCTAGACTATTTCAGTATTAACTAAAAATGTAATTGAAAAGAAATATCTACCCGCGAATATTTTCAAACGTGTCTCCTATAACAGAAAGCCAGTTCAGACAAACAAGACGGACGGCAACTATTCAAATTTCACAGCCTCATTTTTTTTAATTTTAGGAGCTGCCAAAGGAACGCATCATCCATATATATATATATGTGTGTGTGTGTGTGTGTATGCATATATATGTGTTTGAGTGTGTGTGTATATATATATATATATATATATATATATATATATATATATATATATATATATAGTGTGTGTGTGTGCGCGCGCGCACGCGATGTCTAAATTGTCGTCTAAATTTCGCAAAAATGGAAATGACACTGACATCTTATTTTAATAGATATATTTACCAAAATTACGCAAAAATATCTTGAAATACGAAAAAGTAAATCTGTTCAATAACGGCCTCTAGGCGACTTCGGAAGCTCCTGCATCTCTTATGGACTCCCTCCTTGTTTAAGTTGGTGAATGCTGCCATAATCCTTGCCTTCAGTTCATCTTTCGTGTTACAAGGAGATTTATTGGTCTCTCGCTCAACTGCGCCCCACACATAATCCAGGGGATTGCAGTCTGAGGAGTTAGGTGGCCAGATGTAAGGTATGATGTTGTCGCAGAAATTCTCTGACAGCCATGATTGGGGTCTCCTGCTTATGCGGTATGGAGTAGAGTCCTGTTGCCAGACATAGAGTCTTGTAGTAGCTACACTCTTTACCCAGGAAAGCACTACCTCCTCAAGGCACTTGATGTAGGCCTCCGTGTAGAGAAACCCTGTGGGAAGATGAATGGAAGCATAACGTCACTCCAAACACCACGATGCTGACTGGATATATCATCCAACTATTTCCTAATTTTCTGCACTGTCCTCAGATTGAAATGTTCGTAATCCGGTGTGAATGCCAAACAGTACAGCGTGCCGTTTCCATGGTGGAATGAATTGCATCAAGGTGCTCTTTCTCTCACATACGGTGCCCAACTGACCCTACTATACAGTGCAATCGACAAAATCAAACAACGCGCATCCACGAAATTTAAAATATAAATGGTGACAATTTACCCATTGCACCCTGTATGTGTATGCATGCATGTGTATGTGTGTGTGTGTATATGTGTGTGTGAGAGCATAATGAAAAAAATGATCGAAACTTATTAAAACAAAGATTTATCATGAAAATCTTTGTCAAAATGGTCAAAATCCATTGAAGCGAGATGAAAGGATATTTTCATGCAAAAATTATCTTTTAATCGTCTTTAGAACCTTCAAAATTATGGTTAAAAAATGTTTTTTCTGGCGTCAATGTGGGACCATAAATTTGTATGGGAAATTTGAGCGTTTTGGGCGTGGTTGCGGTTGAAAATGCTTTGATTTAGGAATTTTTGTAGGATTTTGATGAAATTTTCAGGAATTATACAGAAATTAATTAAATTATTTATTATTAATTATGTTTCTTTTTTAGAAAATTTTGGTGAAAATTGTTGTTTATATCTATTACGCCTGCACCTTATTTAATTTATGAAATTTTAAAAAATAATTTGTGTAACGCTTAATATTTATATTAGTTATAAGGAGAATCATCGGAAATTTAAATCATAATATTTTTGGAGGCGGCCAATCAGAAACCCCACTTGGGGAAAATATGCACTGAATCGTAAAATAAAAAATGCAATTGTTTCCATTTTTTTAAATTTAAATTAGAATATTGTATAATCTTTTAAATCTTTGAAAATTCTGTATTAATTTGTAGGTGCCACATGAAATAAAAACTGTAATTACTAATCATAAATGGAAAAGTTTACTACAATCCAGCGACCTCCATTTTTTTAAAAACAAGTGTGTGTGTGTGTGTGTGTGTGTGTGTGTGTGTGTGTGTGTGTGTGTGTGTGTGTGTGTGTACGGGAGGTTGGGGGTATAAAAAAATGTCGATTTTTGTAAATAGAGACTCCATACACGACATTATCAGAAAATAAGAGCGGTACCTATAGTAAATTTAAAATTTATTGGTAATATTCTAACATTTCGTCAACAAGTTTCTTCATGAGTAAGATTATAAAATTCAATAAAATATTAGAACACGTCAAGTATTTATCTTATAAGATTACGGAGTAGTTATATGTTATATATATATATATATATATATATATATATATATATATATATATATATATATATATATATATATATATATAAGGCGTTTACATTGTATTCGTTATGTAATTTTATTTCCATTATCTCCTCCTTTTTATCAAACATTAGACTGTCGGTAAATGTGTTAACACCTCATAAAACTCCCACCTCCGTGTTACAAATGCAATATTTTAAACTAAAAATAAATCATATTCATTTTTAATTAATTAAGCTTTAAACCAGATAGTATTTCTTGAATAACGTTACATAAAAGCATATTTTATTTCTGAAACATTTTTTGATAACGTCGGCTGACATGTTTTTTTAATATAGACACTTCTATCGATTTTACAGATATTCTGAAAAATGAATCCAATTAACATAACTTCAGTTTGAAATCCAGCATTTTATTTAAAATATTAAATTAAATCTGTTAGTTTGGAATTGAAGAAGGATATTTCATTTTTAAAATGCGTTTTGAACCTTAGGTATCAGTTTCTGTTGGAGGTAGCTATATATATATATATATATATATATATATATATATATATATGTATAATCGGCGAGTCATGTTTTATATTTTCATGATTTTTACAATATTTGATTTTCAGAAAACGTCTATACAACTATGGTTAAATAATTAGTAAAATATATGATTAAATTATTATTTAAATCTTTTTATCTTTTAGTTTAACAAAATGTTTTAAAAAGTAATGTGAGAATATTAAATAGGTCTTAATATTTCAATGAAAAGTTTACATGTCACTTAATAAATTGTTTCTCTAAACCTATGATAAGTGTTTTGTAATAAGCAACAATATAATGAACACTGAACTCAATAAGACGAAGCGAAAACTTATAGAAAATTTTACATTTTAAGATGGAACTCACCCTGTGTGTGTATGTGTGTGTGTGTGTGTGTGTGTGTGTGTGTGTGTGTGTGCATCACATAAATAAAGGGTCACCTCCGGCAAATTAAAATTTGGCCAGTATCATATTTGAAGAACTTAAATTTTAACTTTTGTATGAGTTGTACAACGATAGCTTTTGGGGCATATGTTTATATGAATATTTTACCTTGTTTCAGTAGGAAAAAACGCTCCACAATTTGAAACCCTCTCCCAAAATTTATAAGAGCATTTTTTATTCACCCTGTATTTTTATATATATATATATATATATATATATATATATATATATATAATCAGGTTTCTTGATGTGACCTTGGACTTGAATAATGGTCATTACTGTTGCGGACACTAGAATAGGCAGGGTGAAGTGTGGTCTGTGCGGTTTGATTAAATTAATCAAAGGAGGTCCGTAAACATTTAAAAGAAAAACAAAACGTAAATCTGACAGGTCAATAAACAACGACAATAACGAGTTGTTTACATTAATATTGTAAACATTTATTTACTATAAAATACAATATAGCAACTCAAAGAGAATCAACAAAGTTTCCACACGGAACAAGGTTAACAGAAAATTCACGGAACAAATAATAACATGAAATAGGGTTCCTGAAAGAAAGTTTATAATAAAATTTATACACTTCAGAGAACGTAACAAAAATCTTTAGAATCAATCGAAGAGTGAAATGTATCATGTATGAAAGCAAAGTTCATGTTCGGAACCAACTAGCGTCCATTTGGCAGACAAAAAAGTGGGCTGTATCTTAATACAGACCCCATGCTCAAGTACCCTGGTCACAGTAGAGACAGTTTCTCGTTCAGGATTTACCTTATCTGGTCTTAGTCGATCATAACTTGTCTAAGCTGGCCATAGCTTGTCTAAGTTAGTCATACCACCGCTACGGAACAGATGTTATGCAGCGGGGCAGGAAGAGAGAAGTCCTCCGGCACGGAACAGATACTACAAACGCAGCATTTACTCCGATCGGAAAAACCCACTTCTCCTGCCCTGCCGCTTCCCGAAGAAGAACCCCAGGATTTACCTTGAGTCCTCACTGATCCTGGTTGTGACACAAGGTCAGTTTTTAATGTGAGGCCCGATTGTTTCTACTGGAGCCGCTTGTTTAAGCTAGTCATACTACCGCTACGGAAAAGATGTTGTTCAACGCGGGTGGAGACAACAGGAAAAAAGAAGGGTTCCGGCACAGAACAGATACTACAACCGCAGCATATACTCCGACGGGAGAAAACCCCTTCTCCGGAAAAGAACAGGAAGCTGTGACACAAGGTCGGTTTTAACGCGCGGACTCGAGTGTTTCCACCCGAGCCGCTGGTCTTAGCTGATCATAGCTTGTCTAAACTAATGATGGGCGCCCATACCACCGCTACGCGACATATGTCACGCAATGGTGGGGGGAGAACGCAGGGAGGAGACATATCTTCCGGAGCTGGACAGATACAAAAACCGCAGCATCTACACCGACGGAAAAAACCGCCATCTCCTCCTATGCCTAAACTCCCAGAAGAATCCGGAAACAGTGCCCCTAGACCGTTTCTCGTTCTCAGATGGCAAAAAGTCACAGTACTTATCGTAAGAAGGTTGTTTCAATAGACGGAAGTTTCATAATTTCTTTATAGCTAATAATTAAATATTGAATAGCTAGGGTTTACTAACGATATTATGTATTATTCAAAAGGAGTATTTAGATTTTTCCTCAATAATCAAACATCAAAGGAAAAAATGTACTTGATCATTAAATCTAAATAAACTCGTTATGTAGCATAGAAAAAAGGTCGGTGACACTAGGGATCAAGAGCAATGTCACGAATTATGAACGGAGTAGCAAGGCGCTACGATATTACAAACCATATACTAATACTAACTCCAGCAATAAGGAAATTATATTATTTGATAATAAATTAAATATATAAAAGCTTCAGAACTAAGAAACAATAAATTAAATTTAGAGAATTTAGAAAAAAAACAAAGGTAAAAATAAGCAGAAGGCGTAACATGGTTTGATCCACCTTTTAGTCATAACGTTCAAACGTATATCAGAAGAATTTTCATAAATTGAATTCAAAAGAACTTTAATCAGTCACCGGCACTGAAAAAGATTTTTAACAAAAGTAATGTTAAGATTAGCTAAAATAAATAACATCGATAAATCTATATCGTAACATTACAATATTACAGTAAGCAAATACATCACCAATAAAAACAACAGAGTTAATCTTTTATAAAAATAAATGCAACTGCCGAAAAATAAGATCTGTCCCTTAAATGGTTAATGTATGACTGCTAATATTGTACACCGAGCTAGCATATATTCCAGTAACGATGAAAAATTTTATTTTGGTTCCACTGAAAATCCTTGGAAATTTCGTTTCTATCACTGAATGACATTAGGCAATATAAAAGGCATGAACAACACTGCTCTCTGTAAGACTTTCTGACATCAATAGATGCATTTAATGTTTTGTAGAAAAATTAATTATCGCAAAAGACTTAAATAACTCTAGTTTATTAAACAAGAGAAATGAATTGATCGTTACATGTAACATAAAAATAAATATCTGCTCAAATACGTCGATCAAGATCAATTTTAATGTAAATTATAGTTGGCTTTTCGTTTTTGAAAAAGAACTATAATCTCCCTTTATGTTTAATATAAAAAGTTAATATTCACAACCCTGAAATAATTTTACACACACACACAGGCGGGTTATGTATAGTTACATATATATATATATATATATATATATATATATATATACGCGTGTGTAAACAGGTGAGTGATTTTGTAAGTTTATGCAAGCTTACATATTTTTTTTTCATTCACTCCATCTCGATCAATCAATATTTAAATTCTTTACTTCCTCAAATTCACTCATATGCTCCTCTTACATTCTTATATATATTGTTTTTACAGTTATTTCTATTTTCGAAACATGATCAATAATACTTAGCCACTAAGATTTACTTACCTAACTGTACATAATTCAATTTAAGGTGCTAACATGACACACTATGCCCTGTCAACTAGACGCCTTACAAAATTAAATCATGTCTTTTAAGAGAAAATCCACAACAGAGGCCGTTTTAAAAAGATATTGCTTATCTATAACTATCAATTAATATTAATGAAAGATCAGATTAAAATGACAAAACAACGTTAGAGCAAAATTAAAGCAAAACAAATTAATGTATTTCTAATTATACAAAGACGTTTGGACTTGGAGATTTTACCCCGACATGAAAGTAACTTTTTTTTTATTATTTTACACTAGAAAGATGTTTTGAAAGAAGGGTATAAAAAAATTAATTATATACGAGCACCTCCAAAATATGACTAAATGACAAAAGATTACATATTTTTCAGCACGCTTATATGAGAACATGCTTTATTAAAGTCCGCCAAAATGTATGAATGATTCGTTGTGCATAGGGATACAGTTTGTGGAGTAACAGTTCGTGTTTTATGTAATTTAGTCCTTATTCGTTATTATCATGAAGTTAATACTGTGAGAAAAGTTTTACTATTTTCATTCTGGAATGCTTAGGACAATACATTTCAAATTTAAATGTATGTGCATTCTATATATATATTACTATTTAAACGATGCATGTATATTTAAATATGAAATGTAGCGTTCCTAAAAATCAACTCTGCTTGTAGTTATACGTTCTGTTTCTTTTTTTTAATTCTATTTCCGTTAACAACTCTGATGCATATTTAACGTATGATTGCACATAAGAAAACATGCAGACAGATCTCTGGTAAATTCATTTAGAACATGCTTCGCTTTATATAAGAAATCCCAGGAAGTTATCAAATCAGCGTGCATACTATGAACATAAAATTAAAAATGCCGTTTGATGGTTAAAAACTTTTAAATAAAATATCTCTGTCTCCATATATATATATATATATATATATATATATATATATATATATATATATATATTAGGTTGGTGCAAAAATAATGTCGTTTTCTCACATATGTTACTTTTATATATGATTTCTGAATTAATTCATTGATATATATAGCCATGTTATATATCATTTTGAAGCGCGTTTTTCACTATCGAATCGTGTTATTCGTTACCGTTCTCAATCGCTTCATTCAGTTTTTTGCAGGCTTTTCGACAGCATGGACAAAATTCAAATCCGCACGTGTAGCACAACGGCGGTTCAAGAAATTTCGCAATGGTGACGAGAGCCTCGAAGATGAAGACGGTCGGGGCCGGCCGACTGCGGTTGATAACGAACATTTGAAAGCCTTAACTGAAGCCGCAAAACCACACGAGAAGTTGCTGTTGAACTCGAGGTCGACCACTCAACAGTCGTTCGCCATTTAAAGCAAATATGGAAGTGAAAAAAGTTGGATAAATGGGTGCCGCAGGAATTGAACGATAATCAAAAAAATCGTCGTTTTGAGGTGTCTTCTACGCTCCTTCTGCGCAACAAAAACAACCCATTTCTCGAGCGGATTGTGACGTGTGATGAGAAGTGGATCCTCTACGACAACCGGCGACGTTCGGCACAGTGGTTGGATGCCGGAGAAGCTCCACAACACTTCCCGAAGCCGAAATTGCACCAAAAAAAGGGTATGGTGACTGTTTGGTGGTCTGCGGCCGGTCTCATCCATCACAGGTTCTTGAATCCGGGCGAAACGATTACGGCGGAGAAGTACTGCCGACAAATTGACGAAATGCACCAGAAGCTCCAACGAATGTGCCCGAGATTGGTCAATATGAAGGAACCAATTCTCCTCCATGACAACGCTCGCCCGCGTGTTGCTCAACTGACCCTGCAGAAGCTGAACGAATTGGGCTACGAGACTCTGCCTCATCCGCCATATTCACCGGACCTCTCGCCCACCGATTATCACTTTTTCAAGCATCTCGACAACTTCCTGCGCGAAAAATGCTTCAAAAGCCGAGATGATGCCGAATCGGCCTTCAATGACTTCATTGCTTCCAGAACTCCGGATTTCTATGCTAATGGGATAAATAAACTTGTTTCTCGTTGGCAAAAATGTATCGATTCTAATGGTTCTAATTTCGATCAATAAAGTTTATTATGAAAGGAGTTATGATCTTTTGAAGTTGAACGTCAAAAAACAACATTATTTTTGCACCAACCTAATATATATATATATATATATATATATATATATATATATATATATATATATATGTGTGTGTGTGTGTGTGTGTGTGTGTGTGTGTGTGTGTGTGTGTGTGTAAAATATTTCTGACACGTTTCATCCTCCGATGGACTTTTCATGGCAAATGTAAGGTTTTTATCTTTCAGTAAGTATTTATAAACAGAAGTAAACTTGTTAATTTTTCAAAATTTTTCATTTGAAGAATCTTCATAAATATGCTTCATGTTGACTGAAAGTCAACGTAAACTGGGGATGATAAGTGATGCAATTTATTGTCTAGTAAACGAAAATGAGTAAATTTTTTTATTGTCCCCAAAATTAAAAAAAAATTAAATCATTAACAAACATCAAATTAAATAATTTGTAGACAGTTTAGAGACATTCAAATTTATATCAAACATTATAATCTTTATGAAAACCCAAAATAACACTTTCAATGTAAAACAAAATAAAAGCGTCTGTTTCTAGCTTTTTTTTTACAAAGAAAATTAGTGACAACTTCTCTCATAATTTCCTTCTCTCTTTTTCTCTGTATGGTTTTTTCTTCTCTACCCCTTCGATATCAATATATAACTTCCGTTAAGTTAACCGTTTAAATGTGTCAATATCTGCTAACTCACTTATGTCTTCTCTCTCCCCCCTCACTTCCTCACTTCGTTAATTTACATATGTTTAATACGGCCCGTCAAAAATGTGTAAATTTTCTTTTCATTTTTGTTTGGAAGTAAAGTCTGATGATCCGCAGTCCTTTAAAATGGCTGTGGTGAAATAATTTATTACATTGAACCTTAAAGTGGTCTGTTTTTATTTAAATTATTTGCTCTGGATTTACATTGAACTCTCTGGATTTTATCCTCCTTAGGTTTACCATACGGATTACCTAGTTTTTCATAAACTATATATATATATATATATATATATATATATATATATATATATATGAAAGTGAACATAGAAGTCGACACTTAGAGGCGACAGTCTGTTTCATGCTAGATGCAATCGTGGCCTGACGATTGCATCTAGCATGAAAGACACTGTCGCCTCTAAGTGTTGACTTCTATGTTCACTTTTATATTTACACACGCTCTATCTCTGATATTGAGCATTTTATCCCATAAATATAGCACATCTTAAGACTATATTTCTTCACACATATATATATATATATATATATATATATATATATATATATATATATATATATTGTATTTTTCTTATTACTTTAATGAAAATTTGAATTATACACAAACATGATGAGGAGATGTAAATTTTCTTAGTAAATAAAGATAAAAAATATGTCGCGTTACGAAATGTGATTATCTTTTCTTGTCAATATGCAAACATTTTACGCAATATACGTAATCTGGAAAACAATTTTACACCAGGAATAGCAATTAATAAAACCGTAAGATATACATAAGTAAATACTTATAAATAGACACACGTATTTTTTGTGTGTCTGTGTGTGTATGTTTTTTGGGGGTGGAGGCTAGGTTTTTTGTATTTAAAATAATACTTATGGATATACAAGTGTTGGTCAATGTGACCATTGTCCGATACATAGTTTTGAAAAATTAATTGTATATTAAACCTGTGTAATTAATATATGATTAATATTTTCCACTGAATCTTATCCATTGACAAGTACGTGGAAAGAAAAATTAAAATGTCTATAATTAATCCTGAGATCACTGAGTGACTTAATAACACGCGGGTGCGTGTTATATAGTGTAATGTTACGTTTTTAGATCTTAATAAAATATGAGAAGCATATACGTAATCTATCTTGTTTCAATAGAACCGACAATCATGTTAAGTATTTGCCGATCAATTCTATCGAGGCACAGATGGTTTATATCACGTGTTCTATCACAGTGAGACTTTTAGTTACGTATAGCCTTGCTATGCTTTAATAAAATCTAAAAAAAATATTACATTGTCCAGTGTAGCTCTATCCTCCAGATACTTAATACGGCATTCAACAAAATCAACGGTGACCTGTAATCAATTATGGGTGTGTATGTTTTTGTGTGTGGAGAGTGAAGAGCGAAGGGGAATGACAGGCAGGTTGATTACTGAGAACACATTTTCATCCGGTCATACATTCTACATGACCTAAAGTAATTTTACGCGGCATGCGACAAATTTGAATAGCATTGTTTCTTATTTAGGTGCACCGAGAGCATTAACACAGTATTGATACAATAAAAGGAAGAGTCACGCAGTTCTTGTTGCACCAACCGCCAAACACGGAGACCCTAAGATTTTGTGCTTTTCGAAATTGGACAGGTGCAAGAAGTTAAGACGATCTATATAAGTTTAAAATGTATGCGATGGTCATGAGGGGGCAGCCACTAGCAAAAATCATCATATCTATCCATTTCTTCTCACAATTGCATGGTAAATGCCACCTTCGATATCGAGGTGCTGATAAGTAAAGACATGGATCTTTGAGTGGCCATAGTTTCATCAGGAATTTGCTTCCTTCATGTTCCGCATCAATCAGGTTTGTCTGGCGGAGTATTTTCACCAACTCGACCGATGTGGTTCCTCTAGACTATTACATGCGAAGAGTCATCGAAAGAGGCAGAGATAGAGAAAAGGAAAGGCTAAAGAGTAACCTTACAATACTCAAAGAAAGCCACCATTATGGAAATGATGGCCAACATGAAAGAGAACCACTACATTTGGATATGCCTCTGTAGACTTGTCATAGACAACTTTGAGGCATAGACATCTAAGAGTGAGGGCGTTTTTTTTTTGTTTTTTTTTTTGTTTTTTGGGGTTTTTTGGGGGTTTTTTTTTTTTTTTTGGTTTTCGTTGGTTTTCGTTGGTTTTCGTTTTTGTTTTGTAACACGTGTACAAAATAAATTCGAGCTAGACTGATTTTTGTATGCGATTCTTCACGAATAGCATTGCCTGATTTTACCCTAGAACAGAATTTCTGCTGAGTGATATGTACATTACTCCGTCCAGGGTTTCTGCTATCATTTCAAAACTCCCCACAAGGCTTGCGAACCTGACGGTATCCCTACAATTGTCTTAAGGGAATCTGCTTCTTCACTAGATCCCGTTCTCTGTAAACTCTACAAGAAATACTGCTTGATTCCCAGCTTGATAGAAATCTTATTCTGTAGTTCCTGTCTTTAAAAAACTCTATCGAACTATTTGATTCCTCGAATTAAAAGCACTATAGGCGATAATCATATCTAAATTGGTTAAGCATATCAATTCCTACTTTTAACTGTTGAAATAGCTAACTATAACCGCAAGTGCTATTCTAATAATTTATGTTTCTTGTAATTCTCACCAGTGGAACTCACTTTCAGTTTCATGCCTTCCTGCCATATACAATCTTCAAACATTTAAATGCATCGTTAATATCGATCTTCAGTCTTCATGAACTCTCTTCGTTTATTGTCATTTCTCCTCACTTCCCACTAAAGTCTTCTCATTCTTTTTCACTCCCAATAACCCTTTGGTGTTAAATAATAATAATTGAAGGCTCATTTCAAATTTTATAAAACCTATGAAAATATATGAAAATATATGAAAATATATGTTATTCTTAAATCGTAAAGCATTGACCTAAAATATTAATACTATCGTAATTTAAAATTATTTTTCTGTATCCTTAAAAATACTTCATACAATATAAAAAGATGGAACAAAATTCACATAGCTATTCTCACGTAGAAAATATTTTATAAATGAAAGCATATGTAACTTTTCTTTCTGTATTCCGGAATCTAGTTCTTTTATTTTCCTTTTCCTCACTTCTTTTTACTATAGTCTTTTCAATCTCTTTCACTCCGTATAACACCTTGCAGAGTTGTGGCTTTATCGCCTTGATTGGGTTCAAATGATTAAACCAATTTTCTTTGTGCTGTAATTTGTTCCCAATTACCTGGTGCACTTTACATATACTCTTTTACCCATATCGGAAAAACACTGACTATAGTTATGAAATAAAACCTTATTAATATAGGTAGTGTATTTTTAAATATATTTTTTATTATCTTTTTACTCTGTTCTTTGATGAAGTAGGGATTTTCACTTACCGGTTTTATGATCTTGGAACAATCTGTCAATGTCATAACAAAAACAATGTTTTCTGGCATCGCCAATGCAAAGAAGTTGACAAGAATAGCATTACATGAAATCAGTGTTTTTTTTTAACCCGGGGTGTCGCACAGTGAGTAGTTAAGGGTGTTACACTATTTTAAATTAAAGTAACAAAATTAATGAAAGAAGGCAAAACCATGATTCCAAAATTGAATAGTTTGATGCGCATAGTATTTTTTCTCGTTTTCGGGAGATTTTAACTTAATAAACCAAAATAAAACAAAATTTGCTACTATTAATAATGGTATTAGGTTGGTGCAAAAATAATTTCGTTTTCTAACATATGTTACTATGTGAAAAAACGAAATTATTTTTGCATTAACCTAATACATAAAATAAATTATACAAAGCAGCATGAATGAATACATACCGAGACATGTGAATGGAGGTGGTCAGGTACTCACATTCGGCCATAGGATAATAAAATATCCTCACATGTCTAACAATTGAATAGAGCTTGATGTGGATGCGTTTGAAGTTTAGGTAATGGAAAATCATAATACGTGTTAGTTTTCAATAAAATTCTTCCATGTCACTTTCTAAATGATTTAACGCTTTCCTTTCTTTACTAACTACAGAAATATTGGGAATAATATCTATATGTTAGTTTTTGCATTCATTCTGACAAAACAAAGCCCATTTCATTCATTCTGACAAAACAAAACACACTGTACATTTTCCTATACGCTTTATGCAAACTACATGAAGTGAACACCAGGTGTAAATTGCCTCAAGAAATCCTTTTTTGTTTGTTCGCTACCCACAAATATATTTTATGTTTGTTTTCAGTTGATGCATTTTTTGTTTGACCTTTTCCTTTCCACTAATATTTCTTTCTATAACTTTATCATAAAGAATATACGTTCTTTAACTCACGAAGTTGCTTTTTAAATATTCATTGTAGTTGCTTCACTTTACAAAACAACAGATTTACGCAGAATTTTTTTTTTTCACAAGAACGTCAAATGTATCACTTTCTTATCATAAGTGAAATAGTAAAGATGTATGAAATTTGAATGAAATAAATAGGGAGAACATCCGAATCTCAAATCCGTTCAATTCGGAAACATCAAATATATCTGGTCAGGAAAATAAAAGTAAAACAAAAGCCTCTATTATACACTGAATATTATTAACAATATGTTTTACTAAGTGTACGGACGAATACATATTGATTACAAAGTATAGTCTGTGATGAGAAATTCTCAAGTGAAAGCATGGCTCGTTCTAAGATTCAAAGACACTTTTTTCAATGAGAAATCAGAGTATTTGAAGTGTTTGTTAAAATGCAAAATAAAACGGGTAGTAATTTCGTTAAAATGTTCAAATTTTCAGTAAAACTTTAAAAGTAAAAGTAAACAGTTGTATAATCGCTGAGTATATTCCAAAAGAAATAAAACCACATACAATTTTTACTTCTATGGCTATAGCTAACCTCCAGGAAAGTGACTCATTATGCCTTTTCAGATTAACGTTTTCCACTGTCTTGAAATGGAACGATTATGTTGAATCAATTGTCTGGTCTGCTACAAGGAAACTTGGTTCATTGTACCGTGCTAGGCAATTTTTCTTGCCAGAATCTATCTTATAACTTTATAGGTTCGTACATTGAATATTGCTCTCACATCCGATCCGGGGCTTCTGCTATGCATGTAGAGGCTCTTGACAAAATCCAAAGAATAATATATAAAGTTATCGGTCCTCATCTGGCATCTAGGCTTCAATGATTTTCCCACCACCACAACGAAGCTTCCCTATGCCTCTTCTATAAATATTTTCATGGTAATTGTTCTGATGAACTTTCCTTTTCGGTACCTAGACTTCACGATTTTAAGTGCAGTAACAGATCTCATCATTTTATAGTTGAAGTTGCTGGATGTAACCATAAGTTATATTCTAAAAGTTTTGCACTTCTCGCTTTTTGATTTCCAATAAGCTTTGATCTTCAAATGTTTTAATGCAATGTCAGTCTTCATTTTCTGTTTCCATAATTCTTTTATTTTATTGCCTTCTCTCCCCAATAATGTGTGTTTCTCAGATTGTTTCACACTCAATAACCCCTTGTGTCATAATTGCTTTTTGGCCTTACTTTGGATGAAATTATTTTTAAATAATGCAGAATCTTGAATTATACATACTTGCAAAGCAATTTTCCAAAGAGCCTAGAATATGAAAATAAAATTAACAAAATTCCTTTATCTGTGGACAATAAGGAGAATGTAAAGACAAAATTCATGGATAGCCCACTAGACAGTGGGCTATCCATGAATTTGATGAATCGTATGATACTTATGGAACAACAGATTTGCTCTCATTTTGGGGGTGGGGGTTATCGACAAAAATAAATAAGAATTATTATAGAACAGCGTTTATGTTACAAATAAATTCCAGGAGCTACCTGAGATAAAGATTTTTTAATGTTCTGAATGATTACATGACATCAATAAATAAACTTATCTTGGAAAAATTATGTTGATATCTGTACAGATGAAGTCCTCTCTATGACTGTCAAAAGTGCATAGTAGCGAAACAGAAATAATATCTGTTGATATTTTTTTAATTCTTACTTCAACAGACTTTCGTTTCAAAAACAATAGGTTTACAGGTGAAAACTTGACGTTGTAAAAATTGTAAATTTCATCAAAAGTAAACTCCTTAAATCGCATGTGTTTAAAATGTGATGAAATGGGTTCTAAACATAAACATACTTTTTTCCACGCTAAAATTCGTTGGTTGTCGTGAGGTTGTATTTTAATTCGTATCTATGAACTGAAAGATAAAATGTATGAAAAGGTTGCTTGTGACGAGAAGATACAATTCTGTGAATTGTTATATGATGAACTTTGGTGTTGAAAATTGATTTATTTATCTGGTATATTTGAAATTGTAAATAAGTTATAATTTTAACATACTAAGAAATAAATATTTTGACATTTATTGTTAAACTTTGTGCACTCAAAAATGGTTGTATGAAGTGAGAAACGAAAACTTCAGCATGTTTTCCAAAACAAGTGTCTCCAATAAATGCTCCTATATAAAAGAATTAATTTCTAATCATTTGAAATCAATGAAGAAAAAATTGATAACGATTTTTCAGATTCGAACATTGACTGGCTGATTAACCTAATCAAAAGATATGATGGAATGAAGAAGGAGTAGTTTTTTTTTTCCATGTGATGAATTGATGCTTAGAACTCATATTCAGAAATGAAATATGATTCTGAATAAAATTCCAATGCAGTGCCACAAAATAACCAGAAAATTTTTTAATAATTCTGCTTCAGGTATAAACTTATTTGTGCAAATTCAATATAGCTAGTTCAACAGTAAAACGGTGAGACTTAGTTGCTAATCTAGTTAACCATACTTAAATTTATACAGTTGAGGCAATAAGGAGAAAAGCTCATAAAAATATTTGTAGAAAAGAGAAAGGGAAGCCACGTCACTTCGGTGAGAATGTGACTAGATTCGAGATTCCAAGTCAAGATTTTCTTTGTATTTTCTTAAGAATCTCAGATATATAGATACGACAACCAGATATGACGAATGGTAGATTTTTAAATGTTCAAGATGGATTCTGACGAGAAAAATTGTCTAGTACGACAGAGTGAATAAACTTTCCGAGCAGTAGACCTAGCAATTGCTTCAATATATAATCAAATCAGTGGAAAAGGTGAGCCCAAGAAGGCACCAAGAGTTGTTATACTGGAGTTTAGCATTAACCTTGCTGATGGCAGGGATAAAAGTTTTTCCGTGCTGATTAAATGAAAGTAACTTTGTTTTGGAGGTGTTAACATTTTTCGAAGCCTTTCCTTGTCCCAGTTAACCACTGATTGGCGATGCAGGACAACTCAACACCGCCGACTCAACACCGCCGACTGAACGCTGGGGCTACTCAGAACTCAAACAACACAGGACCGAGACAACTCAGCACCAGAAAAACATAACTTTTTATAACAAAAAATAAATAAATAATAGCATAAAATAGATAGCAAAAATAATTAAAAATGTTTTAATAATTTAAAATGTTTTATTGAATTATTTTTTATATTAAAAACTAATTTTCTTTACGATTTACTTTATTAAAAATAATTAAAAAGAAAAAAACTGGTCATATTTTACATAATGTCTTTTCAAGTGCGTTATTTGAAGAAAAATATTCACTAAGGTTTTAATCCTTAATAAATTGCTTCTATTCAGTTTTAAAAAGTTTTTTTTTTTCTGGTGGTGCTGAATAGTCTCGGTGCTGGAGTGTCTCAGTCCTGAGTTGTGCCGGCGCTCAGTCGATGGTGTTCAGTAGGCGGTGTTGAGTTTTCCCTTCCCGAAAGACTGGAGTTCCTTTTCGAAGGCAGTTGCTGGATTTAATTGTCGGATCTGTCTGACAAAAGGTTACTTGCAATTCAGGGACGAATTTGTTCTAAATATGTCGTTAGATCACGAAACATGATTTAACCCCTCACTACAAACAACTGGTGTTCGTATTTCTTTAATATTTTATTTTTAACTTTTCACGCGCTTTTCAAGTTAGGGGGTTCATTAAAATGATCCTGCAGCCATTGTCTCTGTACGTCCATCACTTTCTGCTTTACTATGCCCCTCTCTTTTCAGGTTTCACTCTCAGTATCTGTGATACTAAGTGTGACACACATCATACATCGGTAAAAAAAAGGAAAAAAAATAAAATAAAATTCTTTTAACATTCGAAAATAGCATTAAATTTATATTCTGTATTCATCAAAAATGTATTTATTAAATAAGAGAAACAGCCACGATATGGATTTCAAAATCACACTGAAATATTAGAAGTATTTTTTTTTTGTAAAATAAATATTAAATATAGATTTTTTCTGTCCATTCGGAAAGAAAATAATATTTCATAAAATTATGCAAGCAGCAATTCTCAAAAGAATTATTTTTTTACTTTTATTTTTAGTAAGATTCGTTACGAATTTTCAGTACATTTGATATTGCATAAATCTTTTACTGAATTAGCATTCAAGTATACATCTTTATATAATCGTAACAAAAACTGACCAACGTAGCGTTGGTCAGTTTTTGTTACGATTATATAAAGAGGTATACCTCAAATTAAAAATTCCACACGAATTATCGAAACGGTAAGGGGGGGTGAAACAGACAACTAAAATAATATTCTGAAACTGTTTTCTAATAAAATAACCCATTCAATACACAATTCATTCATTAATACTAAAAATTTTGTTTAAATCGTAATATTCCCTGATTTTTGACAAATATCTTAAAACAGGGGTAGCAGTTTTTTCTTTATTTTTAGAAAAAGCATCCTTTTTTGGTGATACCTAGATTGTAGCAATTAATATTTGTGTTTGGGCTCCATTGAGTTGGGGTTTTAATTAAAGTCAATTAAAAAAATTTGCATAGATATAAATTTATAAAAACATTTGATTTTAAAGATGACTTTCTCCAGTTGTGAACATCAAATTTTCTTTATTAATCTCTAATTTCAAATGAAAACCCAGTCTCAAAGCAGCACGAATGGAATTGAAAATTTCATGTATTCTACCATATTGCGGAAACGAATAGATCAGTGCCGCTTTTAGTTTGAAAAACATCATGGCGAAAATGTTCTCCTTAAATAGGCCTTTTATTCATTTTGTTGACATGTTTTTGTATTTTTTAATACATGCTAGTGCTGATGCGGATATTAACTGTAAACACCGTAACCATATTGATCTAAAGTAAAATTGCGTCGTCTCGTTTTCCTGCTATAAGTTATATAAATAAGCAAAAGGGCAAAATACTGCTATTCTATATGACTAGTGAATCCAAAAATAACGAGCAAGATGTTGAGAGAAGGGGTGACGTTCAGCTAATGATAGATCGATAAATACAAGATAACTTATTGAATTAGTGTTTACTTGATTTCATTTAGTCCATTAAATCACTAATTCACAAAGGTAGGGAAATATAACTACCACTAAATATTCAAATTTTATTATTTTTAAATAATGTCGTTATTTATTAAATAATGTCGTTTTCTCACATATGTTACTATGTGAGAAAACGACATTATTTTTGCACCAACCTAATAACTATATACCTTGTTCTGTTTAAAGATGGCAAATATATTTCTTATCTGATTTTCATTACATGTTTTATAATTTCACGTGTATAAGTTGGAAGGTCAATAAATTATTTTTTATTTCATTATTCAAAGTTTTCATTTAATGTTCATATATCATTCATGCTTTTAAGAACAGACAAGACAATATTTTGTGAAACTATTTTGTTAGTCATCAAACCATGGAAGATAAACTGTAGCTTCTTGAATTGTTTTATAAATATAATAATTTCTTCGGTCAGTGTAATGCATTTCTAATTACCCTTTCGTAGTGTAATAACGAAATTCTGGAAGTATATTTAATGTATAAGTGTTTTAAATCTGTCATTATTGCTACCTTTTTTCCATTTTGCTTCATCTTGAATATTTAAATGACGCTGCAAACTACCGTATATAGTTTTAGAGTGTCAATGGAAAATCTATAAATATGTTTTCTAATTTACATTGTTATATGCTATCCATGTAAACTCTCAGAGAAGTCGAGAGCCATAACCTCACCACGGTTGGGTTATAGACCCATCACGCTAGGTGTCGCTGTTGTCATTTCCGTAGCAAGTAGATTTTTAATGGATGGAGTTGCTAAATTCATTCCTTACCAGTTTGAGTTTCAGAGTTGTCCTTCACTTTGATTTCCAATCAAAGCTAGAGAGGCCAGTCTGCCTTGCTATTAATCCCAAGCTGGTCTAAAATAGATGCATTATATTTTCCAAGAGTAGATATGCGAAAGTGAACGCTGGAATTTGAACTCCATACGCCTATTCCATGTGCTCGATAACCGCTATTAACATAGCGGTTATTGCGCAGTATCCTTTTATATATTTACTATGGTATCCGAATAGTGAGCTACTTACATATATGCGTAAACTTTCAAAGCAAAAGGAATTGGAAAAAAGTCTCATGGGGAATTTTTCTGGATAATCTAGTACATAAAATAAAATTTCCTCCAAAAGCCCTCCTTTTATTTATTTTACGAAATAATATAGTATCATATATTTGGACTCCTTCTCATGGAACGCTGATAAGGAAGCTAAACATTATTAGTTCCAGAATAAACCAAATCAAATCAAAAGTATCATGCTATATTTATGCACGACATTTCATATGTTATATTCGTAAACTCTGAAATTGAAAGGATTGTTTGATTTTTGACTAAATTATGTTTTTTTTTTTAATCCAGACGTTACATAAATAGATGATGGAAACAACGTCACTGTTAATATCTTCTAAAATAAAATCACATACAGCATCTTTTGTTCGTTTCCTTGGTAATTGCAAATAGACAAATATTTGTTTGGCTAGTTGGAAACTTAGAATATTGATGTACCACTTTAATTCAAGAATATACCATTCAGCAGATGAAGAGTCGTGTGCTTAGAAGGTGAGTAGTTGAGTAAGTAACGTATTACCTACGTAACCAATGAGTTAAAATTCGGACCTAGATAAAAATTATTAATTTGAATGCTGATTTTCAAATTTGCCAGTCCTCACAAAACTATACTGATCTCAGTGATTATCTGCATTTTAAGTTATCATTATTAATTATCAATAAGGAAATAACATATTTTTGCAATTATTTCGCATCGTACGTCGAGTAATTAACTAAATTAGGTAGACCTTAGTTCCACCAGTTCAGACATGGAGAGCTAAGTCATGCCATACTACTTTCATGACGTTGAATTGCCTTCATTTCCCCTTATTCCAAATGTAAGAAGATTCAAAATCGTTTACACGGTTTTGTGGATGACATTATTTATTTCCTCACTCTGTAGATTCTTTCCTTCAATATTAGATCTTAACCTCTTCATGTCAAATGGAAATCGTTATTTATCCTGTTAGCCTCATAATTTTCACTTTCTACCGTTCCTCTTTTATTCATATCACACACACATCATTCATCATAAACATTTTAACCGTAACTCTACCTTCAGTGGTTCTCGAGCCTTGCATTGGGTGAACTTTAATAAAAAAGAAGACTGCATCTATTGTACTGTTTTTATATATTAGAAATGAACAAAGATATGTATGCAAACGTACAACAGATAAAATTAATTTATGTGTGTTTATATTATTGTGGCATGAATGTGTATGCATGTCGAGATATGTGGGTATTAAGAATGATATTTTATCTTGCATCACAATGTTAGGACCATTTCAGCTTTCTGAGAAGATCAGTTTTCATCAAAAATCCTTTCACGGCTAAAATATTTTGAAACGGAAGCTGCTACATCAAGTTCGTTTGAATATAAAAAGGTATCGAAAGGATTTTCAGCTCTTTTCATAACTTGTCATTTCCACAGTTTTTTGCATTATTATTATTATTATTATTATTATTATTATTATTTCTCCATTTCATCTTTTGGCTCTTTATCTATGCTTCTGGTTTGTTTCATCAATATTTTTTTCGATTTCTCTCTATTTTCTTTCATTAATATTTCACTCATTTGTCCATCTGAAGATTTTAGAACATAAACAACGATGGTGCTTTCGAAGACTTAGTGATAGGTATTAATAGTTGATTAATAAAATCCAGTCATGGATGAGGGTTTTTTGTTTTTTTTTTTGTTTGTTTGTTTTTTTATTGTATGAATATTTCCATGTTGTACATCCATAGTATATAACATAAAGAAAGGTATTTGGAAAATGGTCTATGGAAAATACAACATTTGAAAAAACGTATGGGACACATAGTGAAAATCTAAATCCCGCATCATTAGTTAGAGTCACCGAGATTATCTCAATGATTGTTAAGAGAAGATTCAAATTTGTGCATGTTTATGGTACCGGATAAATTATCAGTGTTATATTTTCTGTTAAAAAGAATCTCGATGCAAACTTGGCCAAGTTAAGCAAAACATTTCATTCTCTTTATAATCTGAATATGTAACACAAAGATATTTTGCATGACGTTTTACAACAGAAAAAGTAAGAACAGTTGTTTACTAATTTCTGTATATAGCTTATCGATAATTTTTATCAGAATATCAGTGTATGAAGTAATGTTTTCGTTTTCACTTAGAAATCATACCGTAAATATATAATTAGATAATGTCTTTTGTTTTCATGTTATATTCACTTAAAGAGAACAATTTTAAATTAAACCTAGAAAACGTAGATCAGCTCCTACAAATATTCAGTGTTTGTAAAGCTATATACGACATTCCAAAACTGTTACTTTTTTGATTTGGTATCGTCTACAACAATATCAGGACACTGAGGAAGAAACAAAATCAGTGGAAATGACGAGTTACAGTAACTTGTCGGTCATATATTGGCGATAATCACCTAAAATATAAAAAGTATGCATAATCTTTTACAGAAATAATGCACTATTTAATTAGCTTCACTCGAAAAGGATATTTATAGTTAACATTAGAAAGAGACAAGTGAAAGTTCTAGGGTATATACTGAGGAAAGAGAGCTTGGAAAATTGGACTTTAACAGAACAGATTAATGATAAAAAAAGGTCAGAGGAAAACAACGCGGACGGACTGGTTTAGGACGAAATAACACAGACAAAAATTATTAAAAGCTACAACGGACAGGAACGTGTGGAGAGCCATGGAACTTCTGGAAAGCTATTGAACTTGTAGAGAGCCATGTAACGTGTGGAGAGCCATGGTCACCAACGTCCTAAAGGGATATGGCCCATAGAAGATTAACAAGAATAAAAAGATTAATGAAATATTTTCTTCATGCTTCGTGTAATATTCTTAATTTATACTTTCGTCTGTATTATATATAGCAACATGTAAAACTAAAGTGTATCCATTTTTAGCACAATATGTGTGTGTGCTTCTGTTCATTTGAGTGTGTGAGTGTGCGTGCGTGTAAGAGTAAGATGCAAATTTTGACCAGCAATGGCAGCAATAATTTTACGAGAAAAGCTACTCACTTTATACTTTAGAATGTGCTTTGCCCTTAGCGATGTTGTTACATCTCTTGTGTATTTTCCTTCACGTCCTACACCTGAAGAAATACAATATCCGCCATTTTCTAAAGACGTTTTTGTAATGAAAAGCACCAAACAAAATCTATAATCGTCAAATATACGTCCTACTACAGCTTCTCCAATCATAGTCTGACCAGAAATCAACATGTTCGCAAAATCCAAAAGCTTTTTATTTCGGCACAGCAGTGGCTTCCGGTAGGGAACTTCCGACTAGATTATATGGCCCTAATCGAAGTTGCAAATCGTCGGATATGCCAGAAGTTCGTTTTGTCATCGATCGGATAACCACGATAAGGGTTTAATTTGCACTTATTTTAAAAGCATTACTGTTTGCAATTTGCTTGGCTGTTTTGAATCTGCTGGAGGATACGAACGAAAGCACTTGTCAAATATTTCGTAACATAGCAGCTACTTCAGAAGCCAAATGCGAAATTATTTCCGCCGTGTTTTGTTCAAGACATGTTGAACATTTCAACATGCTGTTCTTGTGTATGTAATTAGTCAGGAATATAAAAAAATTCTAGGTAGTGTACCTGAATCAATTTCTGTATAATTTTTTACACCAAAAAAAGAAACACTTACTGTAGTGCTGTCGTTAAATTTATAATTTTTTCTTCAATTCATATCCTTCATTAGTTGCACCTTAATGTGACTTCGTGCAAAAGTCTACTTAGTCTTAGAAATATTGAAATATCAGTTATATTTTCATATTTTCTAATAATGAGAATGACTAACTTAGAACAAACTATGTTATCTGATTTCTCATAATTCATTTGCTACTCAAAATATATAGGTCACATGAAAGGCGTAATCAATTTGAAATCTTTATTTTCCAAGTGTGGATACAGAAATATATAAATAAAACAATTTTATCTAGATAAAAGACATTTAATATTTTTCAAATCATAGAACTACGAACAAAGCATTAGAATTGTCCTGACACATTATTTTATGTGATGTTATCATGTAAAACTACAAAATTAGGATTGTGTTTAAAATTTCAATTATATGTATTGGGTTGAGACAAAAGTTCATCACGTTTTGCAATAAGTGTTGTTTGAACATGCGATTTCACTCTACATGTGATTGAAATTTATGACATATATACTTATTCGGAAATCTGACATGTCAAAGCTTCTTTCTATGGGAGATTGTGAATTTTAAATATCCTTAATTTAAAAGAGATAATAGAGGAAAATTAGTTTGCATTGCAGACCGATTGGAACTGGTAGAGCTTGGCTGGGATGTCCTACTATATAGACATCGTACACACCTGAACCATTTTCTTTGGATTACCATTTATTTCGATTCCTACAAATTCTCTCAATGAAAAGAACTTCAATTCTGTAAAAAAAAACAAAAAAAAAACAAACATTTTCATCATCCGGAAAAATGACAATTTCTGAATGGATAGAATCATGAAGCTGCCTCAAAGATAGTGAAAGACCGTGAAATAAAATGGCACTGATGCGGTTTACTAGATCTATGTACAAATACCTAAATATATCTATCTTAAACTCACAACGCGGCGAATTTTTATTCCGACTTCAAAGATATGTCATGAAGCATATACATTACATTTAATTAACGTTATTTTAAAATGTTTCCCGGGTATATTTTTGGAGACGGGAATGATTTAATGGTTAGTTGCAGTAAAAGTGTAATAGACAATATGAGATTGTTTGTAACCACTTCGCACTAATGGCTCCAGGAAAGGTAAGAATACATCTTTTGGTAAAATAGCGATGCAGGTCATCTCGCTTTGGTTGAAAACCAGTCCAAGAAAAAATTAATATTGAATTCAAAAGTAGAAGGGGAAACAAATCTTCTTCCTAACTATAGATAAAATAGTAAAATATTACTAGCTTTAAGACCTCACCCCAAACTTTGCCAAAATGTGACTTGCGCACAAGCTGAAAGACTGATTGCATCCAGGATATTGTTAACGTTTTTAAACGCAATTTCATAAATACACTTGTCTTTATGCGCAAAGTCAGTAGGAAGATAAGCAAGAATAAGCTTGATTCATGTATAGATTTTTATGACAAACAGGAACTATTATAAGTAGCCAATGCAAACTGCCATCAAATGTCTCTGTAATTTTGCTCAGCAACGTACACACGACGAATGAACAAGGAGAAAACATTTTTTACTATGTAACTATAACTGCCACAGTGACATTTTTTTCACGGTCGCTCCCACTGTAACCGAGGGTGTCAATGTTAAAAAAAACAAGGACTGAAGTTATTGATATCCGTAGCGACATTCAGCAAATGTGACACCGTCGCAAACTGCCGCCGACTAGGGTGACATTTGTGATTTCTCAAAAGTTACTAGAAAATGTTGCAGAATATAGTATCAGCGGTAAACAACCAGCAAGTGCAATGTCATTACAAATATTCGCGATGTTAATACTTAAATATCACTATTTTTATTATCATTATTTGTTTTCAACATGCATGGTCATAATTTTGCCTTTTAACTGCAATTGTTTCATATTAACGTTTGGATTTAAACCTAATAATAAAGCAAAAAGAATGAACACATTAAAAGTACAGTTATTGAAAACTATATGAAAAGATAATTGATTTTATTAATATTTCGATGCTTATTTATATCAATTTTGTTAATTTTCAAATGGTGGGGATATTCAGTATGTAGGTTTTCATGTATTACCATAAATTAGGAAAGATAGTGGAACTGTCTTCCCCACTGTTTTGAATTCATAGTTCTACTTAGTTTAATTGCTGAAAGACTAGAGAGTTCGTCTACGTTGAATAATTTTCAAGCGTTTTATCTTTCACGTTGGCAATTATATTTTGATTTACATACGCTCGAAAATTATTTTAGGAACTATGTTTTATACTGAATTTTCACCTGATACAAGTCTTGAGAACAACACAAGGAAGTGTGTTACTGTTAAAATCGTTATGATATATGAGTTTTTATATCAGAGAAGAAGGAGATGGTAGGGAGCAAATATTATGAGTATCAGGAGGATGGATAAGAATTGACCCTTGACTTGAATAGGTTAAGATTAATGTTCAGGTAAAGATGCAGCAGAGTAGAAAATAAGTCACTGACCACAAGACCACGTTAATGATTATGAATTCTATAAAGTGTGAAAGTTGTGATTAAGCGCAAGTGAAATAATCAGGTAGTTTCTACAGTTTTAGATTGGGAAGACAGTTTTTCTAGCATCTTACAAATGGATCCTATATTTAAGTTCTACTTGAGGTGTGGGGTGAACTTGAGAGCCAATAGTCCCATTAAGCGTGCAGCCGTTTACCACTGTTTTAAGTAAATACTTAATTATGATGTGATACATGAAAAGATGGAGATAAAATTCATCATATGTGGAACTTATTTTAAATCGTATATTTATTTTTATACTTTAAAATATTTAAGGAATATTTTTTGTAAATTCAGTTTTCGTAGATAGCTAATATAATGCATGACATGAAACTTTATAACATGTACAAATAAAACGTCATGTTCCTAAATAAAGATGGTCGAAGAATCAGATCGAAATGGTGAATGCCTAAATAGTCAATCAGTATCGGTAATCCTAGTCTAAATCGAAACTGCAAAATATTTGCAAGAAACAATTCACTGAAAACAAGGCCAAAAAGCACATTCCTACTTTTCTAAGCCTCAGCACAAGTCAATTCTTACTGGAAATTTGCCGCTACGCTTTCTGCTGTAAAATATAGAAAATTAAAAGAACAAACAATTGACAAAGAGAATTTAACCTGCCCAAATCCAAAGTGTAAATATAGACTTGAATATAAACTGCTATTCAGACACGCGTACATACAAAGTAAAATTACTATTCCTTATACCTAAAAATTATACAGAGAAATATACGCATATTGTTATGTTCATATATATCTATCTATCTATATATATATATATATATATATATAATGAAGTATATAAACGCACAAACACATGTAAATCCACAATCATCCCTCGAAAAATCCCATACATACAACTGCACATTTATCAGCTTTCATTTCGTTTTAATATAGAGATAAACGCTGATATCGTAGCTGTATGAATAACTAGAGCTTACAAAGCGTATCAATAAATACATCCGTAATTTGAAACAACGTTTTGACTGAATTTTGATCCGAAATTTTCACTATATAATGTTCGATAAATTTCATTAATATTCATTATTGAATTATGTACATTGACAATGAAGGAGATCATGTTGAAAATATTTATTGTCTTTCATCTTCATACTAAGGTATCTACCTATATATACAGATGTGAAGACACAATACATTGGAAATGGCTCACATAGAGACGAGCACACTCACACATATATATGTGTGTGTGTGTGCGTGTGTCTGTGTGTGATAAAAGCTTAATAAAATCAAGAAAACGCGTGTGCGCGTATGTAAAGTGATAAAAATAGAGAAGCTACCTTAAGGCATGTGGTGCTTCCCTTCACCCGAGGAACGCCGGCTACACTACTTTGCATGGAGTTTACGAGAGGTGACGTAGTTACGTGATTATGACTCGCTATAGATGTTCCAGTGCTGACAATAAATATGTTGTTTGTTGGGCGTGGATGAAGTCAGCAACATATTCTATATTTCTGAAATTGCTTTTTAATCTCACGAGCAAGGGAGCCCGTGAAGTACCTAGAAGTTAGATACTTGAACCAGTGCCATCCCAATGAGAGAGTAACATTATCTTAGTAGGAAAATGATAACCCCCGAGCATAAAACTGTAGAATAAGTTCTGCTTATAACAAACCTATCAACAAAGACTTCATTTTGACATGCTGTGACTGCAAAACCTACCCATACCATTACATAGCAATCAGCAGCTTGCTAAAAACACAATTGACAAACAGGAACCATAGATTTATGCGGTCTCCTCCACACATGCAATCGGCCGCAAGCTAAAAAGTACTAGAAACGTGACTCGTCTGATCAGACGACATGACGCTATTCATCCACGGCATAATGGCGATACTCTTTTGCTTAGGCCAAAGAGAATCACCATAATAATTCATATAATAATTAATTCAATAGTAAGTCATAATAATTCGTGCTGGTTCCAAAGGACAGTATAGTTTCTTAGTGTCCTTTGGGACCTGCGTTGAATTGGGATGTTCCTTGGGAGTATAGCATCCTTGATAATCACCGGCAATTCTTCCACTGTTGTTTGAGAAATTCTCCAAGCAGTTAACACCTTGGAGTGGTGCATCTTTCTGCCTACAACAATTATTCAGTCATCAAACGATCTTAAATCATACCTAAGTCCCAGTGACCACATCTACAATGCATCTTTACCTATTACACTTACCGTTACATCATAGCACCGAGTTAATCTCTACGAACGAGAAATTATAGTGTTATACAGTTTCTATATTTAGAATTTCTGTATAAATATGTGTGTGTGCGTGTGTAAGCGTGTGTGCGTTTGTGTGTAGACTACATTTTGCTTACTTCTTCTCCAAATCGTTTTTTACTTGAAAAACTATTATGAAAGTAAAGAAACAGAATAAATTAAATGAAATTAAAATGTTCCAGAATCGTCGTCTAGAATCGATTAAATTTTAAAGTGCATGACACCAAATTAAATATATTTTGAAAACTTTTCATCAAAACATTTAAAAGAAAACATTATTGAAAAGTCGTATAAATTCTCTAATGTTTCGGTGTGTGTGTGACCAATCTGTAAATTTTCAATAACTTTTTATATGTATACTTAAAAAATTGAGCAACACTATTGAAAAGTAGACTTTTGCAATTTAACGTTTCTATGGATGTGAGACAAAATTTTGCAAAATTTCAAATAAGTTAATTTTTCAAATAACTGTTTTAAAATTAAAAAGATGTATGGGGATTTTTTCGGAGTGTCATGAACTTTTTATGCCCGTGTAGAAGCAAATATGACAGGGTTCATTTTCTGTATTTAAATAGATGAATTATTTAAAATAGATAAATTTTTAATTTGATCTTAAAAATTTTGTATCAGTAATAAGCCTGGGTGTAAAATTTAATCTATTAACACTTGCTTTTATTTTAATCTATTAACACTTGCTTTTATTTTAATCTATTAAAACTTGCTTTAGCACAAACTCCTATTTGCCGAATACATGTATTACAGTGGAAAATTAGTATTAACACGTTTCAATGATGAAAATTCCTAGGATAAATATACTGTAAACATTTCATTAAAAATATTCCCCTGTTAATTGGCACTATACAATAGTGTATGTATAAATATAATAAAAGAAAGCCCATTTCTATTTTCAAATCAATGACTTAATTCAAGAATATTTTATTGTGCAACTTCAGTTTCGATGGTCATATTACCAGTAAGATTTAATGTTTCTTCTTCTTTCAAGCGAAAAACTTATTTCATATTTGAACAGACTAATCTCAAAATATAAAGCAATGTTCTTTTCAGAAATGTTCTACATTTCCCAATTCAAAATGACCCAAAGATTTTTAGTAGTTATCAGGACTTTTCTTGACCTTTAAAGATGCTTTATTATATATTATTTATGGTTGTCTGGTTTGGGAATTTCAAACTCCATCGAAATACGGGTGTTTAAATATTTACGGTCACACAGCCAGAACACATATTTACTGATTTATGATAATATTCACACGTTCCAGAAATTTTAATAAGTAGTGGTTTAAATTGATACCTACACTATAATTAAAAGTCCGCTGCGTTTGATAGTAGGTTTTAGGCGATTCAGACAGAATTCTTAGCAGGACAGTCTCCAAGGCCTTACTGGTCTGTTTTTTCGAAAATTGAACAAAATATAACGGTATACCAAAATTCCAAGTTTATCTCTAACTTGTCAATCATTCACCATTTTTAATGAATGCTGACCAGTTTAAGAAGTAAATTTTACTAGTTTCATTATGAAAATTATTGGTTGCCCCACTTCTCTTACTGTCTGTATCAACATTTTGCTATATTCGTTGCTTTACAAATGGTATTTTTGCTCCAATTTTTTTCTCGTATATGTCACGTATGCTAGCGTAGTTCAACCTAAATTAGACGCAGAAGTTATTTTTTCTTTATAAGTAAAATTGTACAATCACGCAGTTTTCAGTTGAATGTGGAATTTTCAATCTTGGTTATATTTGATCCTGATTTTGTAAAATATATGGTTGTTGTTTTTTATCACACATGAAATAACTGTGATTGTAGTATATATTTATTAAATTCAAAATTTAAGTAAGATAATGATTGATGATTTATGCAAGGTCTCCTTATATTCGTGCTTATGTTCTTATATTTTTATATTTCTTCGACAATAAATGTCTTTCTTTTGTTTTAAAATTCTAATTATTGTTTGTAATTTGCGCTTACTTTATTATTTTTTTAATGACATGTCTCTTAACGACTCTCCAAATTTTTCTTGATTAACTGTGAATTGCCATGTATTCTTGGGAATGACAGTAGAATGGATCCCCATTACCTTTTCTGAGACGAAGGTTAGGGAGCCTAAACTACCCTGCTATATAACCCATAACAAGGAGGATGTGGAGAAAATGGATTCAAGATATTCCCAGTGATATTAATGCGAAAGTGAATGCAACAGATTGCTTCTAAAATTTGAACCCTGATCGCTGATTTCACACTCTTTTATAATCTGTTTCTCTCTAAATTTTCCTGTCATCCTTATTTTCAAATTTATATTTTCATCAAATAGAAATTAATGAACACTTTTGTTTATAAACTATATCCACGGGAAAGTATGACAATATGTTGAGGTTACCAGAAATTCTCGAATATTCACTTATATCAATCATGTGTATATGAAATCTGGGTATTTTTTTATATAAATATTCGCATGGTTGGGTATGTATTTTAGCCTTTCAAACTACAATCAATAAAAAATAATTGACTTGAAATATTTGTTCTTTAACCCTTACTTTTTATCAACTGGTTGGTTTTATTTTACATTCGCTGATAGAGAGATAGTGAGAAGCTAAGTATATGTATATTTGTAATTAAGAAAATACCTAATTTAGGGAGCCGGATTGAGAGCTAAAGGAAGATTTCATAAATTAATAAAAAATTTATAAAAAAATAGGAGTAAACTGCTTGAACGGATCCTGAAAATGGCACTAAAAATAATTTGACAAAATAAAAAGCCTACAGATTTGGATTAAGAATTAATGTCCATAAAGTAAATTTTATTATTTCATTTTGCGTTGTCATAAATTATTTTGTTTGTTTATACCGAAACTGAGTAAAGTTTTTCTTAAATTCTAATAATTTATACAATTATAATACCCACAAATCGTCCTGCTTTGTAATTTCAAAGTATGTTAAGTTAGTTAGAAAAAATGCTGTTTTTAATTTTCTAAAAAGTATGTAAAGGTAATTGAAAGAAAGAATAATTTGAACTTAAACACTGTGTCTTCTCTAAAATGTGTAGTTTTATTTCTATTATTGTAGCAGGTGCTGTTATAAAATTCACTATGATTTTCGTCTAGACATGATGAATTGCAGCGGAAAATGCTTAAAATAATATTTATTTCCAATTTATTTTTTCTGAAACGAAGAAAAAACAGCTGCACACGGAAAGGTAGGGGGTCGGTTGGGAGGTACAAGAAATAAATACAATCAAAGGCAGTAATACGCTTACATACAAAAATGCACTACAATGCGCATGGACGCACACACACACACATATACATACATATATATATATATATATATATATATATATATATATATATATATATATAGAGAGAGAGAGAGAGAGAGATATAGATCATTTTAAAGTAAATTATTTTTTAATCCGACAATTTTTCTTATTTATAGTAATATATATATATATATATATATATATGAGAGAGAGAGAGAGAGAGATTTGCTCACTAAGTGCGATACACATATAGACCAATGATTATATATTTACTTACACAAATGTTCATATGCAATCACCTACTTTAAATTTACTTCGTTTACATTCATACGTGTATATTATATATATATATATATATATATAGATAGATAGATAGATAGATATAGATGTATATATATATATAGATAGATATAGATATAGATATATATATATATATATATAGATAGATAGATAGATAGATAGATAGATAGATAGATAGATAGATAGATAGATAGATAGGTGTGTGTGTGTGTGTATAATATATTAAACATATAATGCTGGTATTAATAAAAAGATGTACTCTATGTAATACAACAGAACTAATTAGTATATATTAATAGATATACATATTATTCCTCACCGATAGCAGCACGAATCGGAGTTTCATGTACAAGCAATCTTCAAGTACTGAGTATAGACTGGTCCTACTCATAGAACGGCCAGTCTACACTCAGCAACTTTAGCTCCGAATCGTACTACAGATGACGAATAATATGTATATTTATTAAAATAATATACACACACATACATACACTTATATATATATATATATATATATATATATATATATATATATATATATATATATATATATATATATATATATATATATATATATATATATATATATATTGCCACTTTATAGGCGGAGTATATTTACCGTAACATCTTTCTCGTTCACTGTATAAAATACCTTTGAATAAGAATCCCACTGAACGGAGACCAGTTTAAATCATTTCACATTAATGGACCTACACGGACCTACGTTATTTCTGAACGTCGTAAACGATCTTACGGGTGTCATCAGTTCCCAACTGATGACACAACTATTTACTCTCGTTTTAGTAGTAAGGCCGATTTTAAAATCTTCAAAATGACTTCCAATCAATGGTTATCTGGAGTAAGGAATGAGTTGTAATGGCTGGAACCCCTCCAAAATGAACCGGCTCTCATTTAAGCAACAAATAGAACCTTCTCTGTTTTTCATCCACATAGTTGATGCTAACTTACAGGAGAGCAAATCTTTGCGCCTTCTTGGGATCACGTTTTCCACTAACATGAAGTGGAGTGACTATATTAAATCAATTTCTAAGTCTACTGCCAAGAAACTTGGTTCGCTGTGTCGTGCCGGATAATTTCTCTTGTTAGAATGAACATTGAACATTTATAAATCTACCATTCGTCCGTGCATTGAATATTGCTGCAATATCTGGTCTGGTACTCCTGTAATAGATTTTGAGTTTCTCAACAAAATCCAAAGAAGAATCAGTTATGTTATGACATTTCAACTTGTCTCGTGGATTCTCTCTGTCTTTTCTAGAAATATTTTCATGGAAATTGTTCTGATAATCTTTCCTCATTCTTGTTTCTTCGACTGATTCAATTTAAGCGTTATACTATATCTCACCGATTTCAATTTCTTGCTTCCCTACCACCAACAATCTTCAAAAATTTAAATAGAACAACTACCATCTTTCTGAATACTGTTCTTTTATTGTCCTTTCTCCTCACTAAAGTCTTCCCATTCTCTTTCACTCTCAGTAATCCGCTGCGTTTTAGTGACATTATCCCCTTGCTTTGGGTGAAATGATTATAAAAAAGATTGATACGAACCTGTCTGAGAAATTGATCCTACCTGGAGCAATTTGTGATATATGATCAGGAAAGTTAACTTCAAGTATATATCTTTGTGTTTTTTGGTTGCCTTTCGTCATGAAGTAAACGCAAATTTCAAAGTCTCTTTAAATCATGCTTCAGCTACTGAACTTTAACTTATAAGAACTCAATACTAATAACAAACAGCAGAGACTTTCATGTCACTTCTGAGTACAAAATTATTTTCTTTTGATCTTCATTTCACATTTCTACATATTTTTTATTTTGTTTTTGCTTTTCTTTTATATTTTTCTTCATTCAGAAGATTCAGCCATGGATTTTTAAAAATACTTTTCCTTTTTATGCTTGATTTATTTCCTTTATTCGATGGTGTTCTTCTCTTTTTCCATTTCCATTATCTTCCGATCTGTATTTATTCCTTATTTTTTCTGACTTGCATTTGCGTTCGTTTCTGTTTCTTTATTTGCCATAAACTGTGATTTACATGTCGACCTGGTATGCTAATTATTTCACTCTACTAGTGGGGAGATCTGAGACACACACTTGCTCAACTTCAGAGTAGACTAATAGTTATTAAGACCAATATCAATTTTCCAACTTAACAACACTTTTACACCATACAGCTGTTGTGCTGTATTTATTAATTACTATCACAATACTTGCCAGTGGAACAATAAATGTTATGTTTCGTACATTACACAAAAGTATTTCATAAGTTACGACACAAAGATCTATTTAAACTGCGAGGAAAACTTATTTAGTAAAGATATTAGAATAATAGAACATTTACTGAGAGTAAAGGGGATCAAAAACATTCGTCTAAGGAACACTGGTCTTATAAATATTGGTCTAAGGAACACTCGTCTACAGAATATACGTCTAAGCAATATTCGTCTAGAGAATTATGGTCTAATGTGGATTGTATTAATATACAAAAAATGCATGCCATTAATAAATGCTTATAAACCACATGTATCATCAGTAATGCTGCTATAAGGGTCTTACATAATATTCTGTAATATAATGAATATCAATAAAATTGAGTATTTTTACATGAATGCAGTGTTAATTTATTTAAAAAAATATTATTGTAGACCAATGGCCCTTCGACAGATATTCCATAGACCAATGTCCTTAGACGAGTATTCTTTAAACAAATGTCATTAGACAGGTTTCCCATAGACCAATATTCTTCAGATGAATGTTCCTAAATCCAGAATGAAGAACCTGTATGCGGATTGAAACACAAATATTAAGCAAACTGTTTCATAGTTTTACCAATCTGTGGTAAGGTTAACATGTTATATTCGGCGATACAAGTTGTGAGTGAGATATTTAAAGCCAACAATTTTGATTTGTACGCCACAGTTTATTGTGAATTATTTCTGTAGTATTGTATGTAAAACAACGCCATAGCGAATTCCAGTCGAGCTATCACCTGTCGACCTGACAAGTTATATTCCAGAGATTACTCTACTTCATAACAATATGACGTCGCTGATAGAATCACTAACCGCGGTGGATGAACGTAGCAACTTGAATTGGATACACGTAGAAACTCGGATTAGATGTTTCGCAGCGTTGACTTGATTAAAGAAACTGAAAGACAAGAAAACATCCGGAGGGGAGAATGAAATTACTGATTTATTTTTAGCTTCGGCAGGGCAGGATGTGAAGCCATAAAGAGAATATCCATTATAGTGTACCCCAAAATACTGAAAGACTTAACATATGAGAAAATTTCAACCATTATAAAAAGAAACATGCGATCAAAAAAAGGTGGTTATTGCAGAGAGAACAAAAATTTTGGAAAATAGACATAACCCAAATGAAGCTGTAATGCAATATTTACACAGATTGAAAAAATCGTCAAGATATTTCGAATTTGAACAACTAGGCTCCTTCTCCGATGCATGTGCGACGTTACAGACAAACATAAGATCAAGCTACAAACGAATGATATGAATTTAAAAGAAAATGCAGAATTTTTGCAGCAATTAGAATTAACCCATTAATTTAATAATTCTAAAAACTATGTGGATGCATATAACAACTGAAATCCTAATTAAATGCAAATAGTGTGGCAAAGGACACGAAAGAAACAAAACCAAATGTCCAGTCCTAGGAAAATTATGTTTGAACTGTAACAGAAAAGACCATTTCCAATCTGTGTGCAGATACAAACAGAGAATAGAAAGGGTAGAAAATATAAACTCTCATACTGAAAATTTAGAAGTATATTCGATAAGAACACCTGCAAAAATTAGAGAGTCAGTAAAAATGAATGGCAGGACTTTTCCCATGCAGGTTGACACTTTGATCCCAAGTCATTTCTGGGGGGAAATGGGTAAACCCAAATTAAGAGAAAGTAATCTTAACTTAAAACAATTTGATGAACATAGGCTCCTTTGAAGTAACTTTCGAGACAAAAAACCGTTTTGAGATTATTCCCATCACTGTTGTAGAATGCACAAAAATCACAAGCTCCTGTGAATAAACGTTTTAAAACTGGAAACAGTGAAATTAATATATTGTATAAAGACAGAAGAACCCAACATAGGATTATTAAAAACGATATAAAGTGAGCATTCGTCTAAAAGAAAATAATCACCCGATATATTTCGAATCTCGAAAAATACCTATTCACATTGTACACATGGTAGTTGCAAAACTAAAGAAAATGGTCGAACAAGACATATTGGAAAGATTTACCCAATGTGATAACAGTTGAGATAAGGGGACTCAATGGCGATTTGAAGATATGCGAGGATTACAAAATAGGTGTGAATCATGAGATATTCTCTGATTCATTCCACTTACCTAACAGAAAAATGGCAAGTCATGAATTTGCAGGAATTAAATACTTTGCCAGGATTGACATGAAATCGGCATGTAACTAAATAGAAATTAACAGAAAAATTTAACGAAGTTACTACAATTAATACGCCGATAGGCATACAAAAATGGACCCGTCTTCCATTTAAAGTGAAGACTTCAAGCTATATTTTTCAAAAAACAATTGAAAAAGTTCTATCGGTGGGCGTAAAAAATATAATCATATATCAAGACGATATTGGCATAGGTGCTTACAGTAAAGAAGAATTTTTAAAAAAATGAAGAAGTTTTAAACAAATT
Source organism: Acanthosepion lycidas (assembly GCA_963932145.1). Classification (NCBI taxonomy): domain Eukaryota; kingdom Metazoa; phylum Mollusca; class Cephalopoda; order Sepiida; family Sepiidae; genus Acanthosepion; species Acanthosepion lycidas. Next base: position 82,421,487 of record OZ010581.1, read on the forward strand.
AAAAAATGCTGGTATGACGATAAATATCGATAAATGCGAGTTAAATTGCGAAAAAAATATCGTATTTGGGATATCAAATATCTAAAACGTGAATTTCACCAGACAATAAACTAATAAACAAAATATCGGAAATATCTACACCAAAAAATTAAAAAAAGAATTAGAATCCTTTTGGGGATTGACCAATATTTATAGCAAATATCTATCGAGATACAGCTATCCAACAGAATAATTTGCAGAATTAAGAGCAAAGAACACAGAATTTAAATGAACTCAAAGGCAAAATATGGCGCTTATGAAAGCTTTAAAAAAAGGCAGTAATAAGAAAACCCGATTGCAAAAATCCTTGATCCCCAAAAAAGTGACATTGACCACGGATGTAATTTTAGCCGCAATTTTATCTCAAGAATGTCATCGAATAATGTACCTGTCGAGAAAATTAACGTCAGCTGAAGCGAACTACTCAAATATTGGGAAAGAAGCGTTAGCAGTAGTTTGAAGCACAGAAAGAGCCCTAATTTTTTTGTTAGGACGAAAATGTTTGTTAAAGTCAGATCACAAACCGTTAGAGTTTATATTTAAGCCCAGAAAGGAATTGCTAAATGTTACATATTCTATAATCTTAAGATGAGCTATAAAACTTGTGGCCTTTGATCTCGACATCATAAAGGGGAACACTATTCTACGCGCGGATGCGCTATCCAGACTAAATTTCTAAAGTGAAACGTCTGAAAATTCAGAAGATAAAATACTGCACTGGGTTGAAACGAACGTGTTACTCATAAATCGTCTCAGAATGGAAAGAATCCAAGATCCAATGTTAAATAGAATTTGAGAGAGAATAAAAAGAAACCTATGGAGCAATTGTACAATGTCAGACCCTACAAAGAATCAAGGCTTAAGTTAACTGTAGAGAAAGACATAATATGCAATGGAGATATTGTAATACCCCCACAAAGTTTTAGAAAAAAGTACTAAAAGATATACACTATGATTTATATTGATCAGTTGAAAAGTTGGAACCCGAGGATATAGAAATGGACGAAGAATCTGAAGGTGAAAAACATTAAGGGGAGGAGAGGACTAAAGAATCCAGTAGTGAAACTGAACAATCTATGAATGATGATAATCAGAAATCTGTCGAGGAGTTGGAAGAGGAAAATGAACTCAGATCTAGGTCCCCTATAAGTAGAAATAAAAATACACGACAAGAAAAACAGATTAGATTCCCAAGAATAATTATAAGAAGTCAAAGATCAACGAAGGGCATAAAGCCATTTCGGTTCTGGGGGGTGTAGCATTGTATGTAAATGAGATACTGCTATAAAAGCAGAACGCAACAGAATACCAGACATGACAACGTCTCTTCCAGAGATTGCTCTACTTCATAACACTTTCATTCACTCTGTTTACACATTTCTTCCATTTAAACAACCACCTACCTCAGTTATATTTTTCTCCTTATATTTATATTTAAAGATTGTTAACTGTTTGTCCGTATGTCCTTTCGTTTCTTTTTCCAATCCCATTTTTGTCTTACTTTTAATCTTTTATTTCTTCTTCACCCATTTGCTCTTCTTTTTCTCTTTCTATCTCGATTCATTCCTCTTTTATTTAATTATTTATTTTCTCCTGTCATTTAATCATTTTCGGTTTTTTTCCTTCAAAATAATAAATATCGATGCAAGGAGCATGTTCTCTTTTCACGTTCTTAATCCCGTGGAATCATCTTTCTCAAAATCCTTCATTAAACGCTTTTTCGGAAGAGGATTCTGTTGATCGGACTTAGCGATGATTTGGTGTCACGTTCCTAGTGTGGAGATTTTCAACAACCTGGATCACTATTTCCTGTTTAATATTCCGATACCTTGATAAGGAATCGAAGAAGGCAGATTAGGGAAACGAACAAAAATTTAAAGAACTCTGCCTCCAGAAATAGAAAATTAAACAGGCAATACAAAAGGAATGCGATTTTCTCTCACACCAAGAGCATTGTTTCATCCTTTTTATATGTGCTTGTTTATGCGTCTTTTGTGATTATCTGCTGCTGATTGCGGGAGTATGTTGTTGTCTTTTATTCCTGTATATGTCTGCTTTTTTGATGAAACATGAATTCTTCTCGGATGATCATGTAATATCAAGCAAGTGTTAGTTTGGATTTTCTTGTTTTAAATATCAATGCTTCTTTAAATATTCCAATTCTAGCTGTGAATCCGATTTCTAATGTAATGCCACAAATTTAATAAGTTTTCAAAGGAAACTTGGTAAATATTTGATTTCACAACTGATTTTCATAATCACTAAACATTGCTGGATATTCACAGTCAGAATATCTTTCTATTTTCATTATTATCAATGACTTAACAGTTCTACATTTGAAATTCTCAAACAAAAAATCACGTGATTTTATTGCAATCGATACGTTATAACTATTTTTGTTTATTGCAACCTCTTTGAAGTTAATTCGCTTTTTTATTTATCCATTCTTTCTTTATTTTAATCGTTATTTACTGGGAAACAACCTCAATGCATTAATACAAGATTATCAGTGACAATGAAAGGAGGGGATATTAAACAAATAGTCGCTATGAAATAAATAATAAAATTATTTCCAGTTTGGCATTTACTGTCTACTTCTTTATCTATATATCTGCTTTTCTGTTCAGTTCATAGCATTTGACTAACAGGTTCGAAATGGTTCCCTTGAGTAAATCAAGTTCAAGTTATGATTAATAATTTGCTTACTGAGCATGTTTTTCTAGGTTCCTGACAAAATGTCCTGACTGTTGTAAATAAATGGAAGATATGTTTTGTTCGGGAATTTCCCATAGTTCAGACTCGCATTTTGAATTCAAGTGATTTCATTTCCAGTTGAGGCTCAGTTTTGTTAAGACTATCAACAAATCACAAATAACATCTCACAACATCTTTGGCCTCAGATTGTCTATTGCAAGCTCTATATTCGTAGTTTTGTGGTTTAATTCCAAATACCTTTTTCATAGCGGAAGCATTAACATTGTGTTCTAGCAACACTTTAATATTAAAGTCGGGCACTATAATCTTTATCTTCTTGGGCATCAGAATGCATTTAGGTGTAAATAATTTGCATTTTTCGTTGGAAAAGATATAAAAGAACATATTTTAAGGTTTTTCCTGAATTCTTAGGTAAACCTACTAGTGTATATATATATATATATATATATATATATATATATATATATATATATATATATATATATATATATATATATTAATAAGAAAGAACCGTAAGAGATATTAGGTTGGTGCAAAAATAATGTCGTTTCCTCACATGTTACTATGTGAGAAAACGACATTATTTTTGCACCAACCTAACATAATCCGGTGTTCTTATTGATATTTTAATTTTTAATTTTTATTTTTAAAAAACAGTGCTCAATGTAAATTTGCAGAGCATAAATATTATAAATTAACTGATTCAAAATATTTTTACTCGCTACACAGGAAAAAAAATGAAGCTAAAAACTTCAAATTTAATTATATTATTAAATATATATATAGATATATGTATATATTATTTTTATATATACAAAAAATACTTAACTGTAATTGTCCGCGACTCCGCAGTTTCGTGCTAATATGTCCACTTTTCAAGTGATTAATCTGTATATTAAATATTTACAATTGTAATGAATATCCGGTTTTTATATTGTCCTTTTATACAAATCGATGTAAAATACTTTTATCCATCGATTACCAAGCATATATTAATTCACACATAACCATTCAAAATGAAAAATTAGACATGAGTAATTATTGTAGAAAATCATTATTGTACTGCAATAAAATATAGCTAAAAAGAATAATAGCAATAGTAATAATGAGGAGTTTGACGTATCAATGAACAGTTCAATATATGCAAAGTCATAAAGATATATATCATACATAATTTATCAAATGACATTAATAAAAAAGATATAGGTTTATATAGAGATGATGCTTTAATAATTGTAAGAAATTGTTACGGTAGAAAAACACAAAATATAAGAAAACAAGTAATTGAAATATTTAACAAATTAAGATTTACAATAATCATAAAATCGAATCTAAAAATCTACATGCAGTAAAGAAACGATTTAATAGATGTTGGGCCTCCTCAAAGTATGTCGCAACAAGAGCAACATCATCAGCAAACAACAAATCACGAATAATTTGTGTACGAAGGTTGATCTTAGCTTTGAAGCGCTGGTGATTGAAGAGTCCATCAGTTGTTCGAAACTGAAACTTGACGCTGCTCTCTGTGTCTGCGAATGCATGTATCAGCATCACCGAGAAGAAAAGTGCAAAAAAGACAGGAGCTATGACACACCCTTGCTTGGTGCCGTTCGTGACATCAAAGGATTCTGACATAACCTTTAGCATGTTTTCTGGGATGCCAAGTTTCCTCAAGACTTCCCAAAGAGACCATCGGTTCACAGTGTCAAAGCCTTCGCCAAGTCCACAAACACCATATACAATTGGTTTTTCTCGAGAACCTTCTCTACAGCTTGACGGAGAGAAAATATCATGTCAATGGTGCCACGACCCGATCGAAGGTCGTCAAGATGTATAATGATTCTGTTTAGAATCAGTCTAGGTAGGATTTTCCCTGCAATTGAAAGAAATGATATACCCCCGATTATTATCACAGACACTACTGAAACTCTTGTTTTTTTAGAGATGTTTGATAGAAGCGTCTTTATAACCATGTGGGACACAGCCTGTCTGCCATATCTCCACGAAAAGGAGATGCAACTTTTCTACTAATTTTTGGTCACCATGCTTATACACTTCAGGTTGAATAGGATCCTTAGGGGCAGGTGATTTTCCAGATGAGATCTGCTTGATGGTGTCACTTACCCCTTGATAGGTAGGTTCAAAAGACAACTCCGTAATTTCTGGATTTTGCACATTTGATGAGATGGATTCCTCCTGTGAGCAATCTTCTTAGTGGATTAGTTCTTGTCCACACTTTATGAAAAGAATGTATTTGATCTATAAGCTGCTGAATCTCTGTATTACTGTCATCAAACCAGTCTTGGTGTTTTCGATGTAGTAGTCCGAGAACCTCTAGGGATCCAGAATGTGTTGCATCCCGTAGAGCCTTTCAAGACGATTTGATATCATTGGTAATGTTTACAGAATCAAGTGCAGCATCAAGTTTGTCAGAGAGCTTAATTTTCGTTTCAGTTGATTTAAGAGGCAGTACGTTAATGCGCTTGGACACTGTATAATTTATAATCCTTCGTTTTAGCAGATACAATGTAGACTTACTCCGAAGTAGAGAGCGATATGACATATAGCAAGTTGTATGAAATGAACGCGAGATCTTAAAATATTTTTATGTCCCTTCTTTTGGTGATGACGTCATCAATCAGACACTATTCTTTCGACGGAGGGCGCATCCACGTGGTCTTATGACATCTGGGTTGCTGGTAGAAGATATTAGTAATACTAACGACAAATTCCTTGCAGTATTAAGAAGGCGTAATCCATTCGAATTCACACGACCAATACCATAGCGACCTAAAACACCCTTCCAAGAATGAAAATCATTGCCAACACGAGCATTGCAGTCACCTGTAAGGATTAATTTATCCTAATGTTGGACTTTGGAGGTGACATACCGAAGGAGATCGTAAAAATCATCTTTTTGTTGCTCTGAATTACCTAAGGTTGGAGCGTAGCATCTAACCAGCGTCACATGGATGTTGCACTCCAGATCGTGGGTTAGTGTCATTATACGATTTGATACACATTTAGGTATGGAAGTCTTGGGATGACTTGATGGCGAAGCCAACACCAGATTGACGTGACTCTTTCTTAGTCGTGTCAGCCCATAAAAACATGTAGCCACCTTTTTTCTTCCCTAAGTTGAGAATTGTCAGACAAACGTGTTTCATAATGGCCGCTATGTCGATGTTATACTTCTTCAACTCGAGAGACACAAGAGCTGTTTTACGCTCTGGTGCAGAAGCATTGTCCTATTTAACGATCTTCACACAAAAGCTATTGCTACCCTAGTGTTCTAGATTATTTTCATTTATGTTCCGATAACGCTATAACATGAACATATACAACTTCCTCTACTGCTCAGCAAAGAATAAGCTGTCTTTTCGAGAAGGCGGAAGTTCGAATATATCCAGATGTGTTCGAGTACAAATGTTTGCCTACCTTATTACTCCAGCAAAAGGCTAGTCATTCCGAGAATTAAATTGTCACCGCGTATAAGTAAGGATTTGTACTGCATCAACCTTTCAAATATTCTAATATAGATCCTCATAAAGTAAACTCTTTTCTTTCCTAGAAATGACAGGACAAGAACAAGCAAAGAAAAAAATCATTAACCTTCTCACCCATTCCGTGTTTTCGTCTTAACTGTATGTCAAACACGTTGATTGCGTCTTTTCAGGTAATAGTTTTGACGCCGAAATAATAAACAAAATAGTCATTGCATAAATAAATATAATTATTTACATTCAACTCCAATTTAAAGAGTAATAACTTGAGTTTTCTTCATTTCTGCAGTCATAACGATGCTGTAAAAATCCAGGTTCAAATGAATAGCTTCACGTCAAAGTTAAGTAAGTCACTTGACGACTGATTTATGCTAATGTTGAATGGTGTCATTTCACATTTACCATACTTCTTCTTCTTCTTCTTCTTCTTCTTCTCCTCCTCCTATTACTACTACTAAGACTACTGCTACGATTATTACTACAAGTATCGTTTAGTAACTATAACATAAGCTCGGTTTTGTAGATCTCTTCAGAACAATATTGCTATAGAAATTTGAAAATATAGTAACTGTACTATACAGAATACTGAATAGCACAGAGATGAATGAATATAAAGAAAAATGCGCATAAATATATAAGGAGGGTAAAAAAAATAAAATAAATATATTGAGATTAACTAGCAGGGATAACCGGCATTGTACAGAAGATCGCTGAATAATAGTTTAAATTGACAATTTATTTATATTTTTCAGACATTTTATAGAAAATAATTATTTATTCAATCTTTAAAAAATAAATTCATTGTTTTTTGGTTTGTTACAAAATAACTAAATTTAGGAAAATACCACACTACAGGGGTGTCTTAGGGGGCTGAGCATCCCCATATTTTTATTAAAAAAGACACTTTATTTTTCGATTTAAATACTAACATATATTTAAACATTTAATTTAATCATTTTTTCAAGTAAATACTACAGCGAGACTTACTTCTTTAAAAATTAGTTATTTACTATTTATTTTGGAGAGGAATTTGGATTTTTAAAGTAAATAAGGTTTTAATTTTAAACATTATATTAGCAAACATTTCTCTGTAAATGAATGTAATTACTATTTGAAAGAGAGTAGAAGCAATCAAGGTACATTTAGAATTTAGTTTTGAAAAGCGATTGTTTAAACATTCAAGTTATATTTGTATTTGAAAAGAAAAACATTAGTTAAATAAAAATTAGAAGAGATAGACATGACTTACGGTCAACATTAGTCGTGTTGAATATTTGTTTTACAAATTTAACTATATATTTTATTTAAATTGATTTTCGAAAAAACACAGCTCGCTATATATTTTGCTTTAATAAAACTTAATTGAAAAGTATTTATTTTTTATGTTAGTTAAAAACCAAAGAAACAATGAAGTTTATTTCTTAAAGATTGAATAAAAATTATTTTTCATAAGATGGCCGAAAAATATTAATAAGTCAATAACATACACACACACACGCGCATACAAACATCTGCCAAGGGAGTGATACTGAGTCTGTATTATCAACGGACTAATAGGGGTCCGTTAAAGCGGATCGTGCGTAGATGGGAAGAGATTATTTTTCAGTTATAAAACCACTATAGTAATTACCAGTAGTTATGATCATAGTGTAAATATTATAAACATGTATATATGGCATTAAAAATATATATTTAATATATAGATAAATTAAGTATAATAACAAAAATAATAGATTTCTCACAGCTACTTTCTCAGGCACGTTTTCCGTTTGAGAACTAATGTGACTCGGATTACATGAAGAGTAAGTTATTTTTCGAAGTAAGTCTCGCTGTAGTTTTTGCTTGAAAAAATTAAATTAATATGTTTAAATATATCTTAATTTAGTATATTTATTTTATTTAGATACTTTAACCTGACACACACACGAATATTTGAATAAATGAATTTTTTTTTTTTCTCAAATATTTGTATTTAATATTTTTCTTCTTTTAAATTTACTTTTTTGTTTTTATAATCATTTTTAAAGTTACGTTTTTTATTTACTATAGATGTGAAAATAAATTCAAAAGAATAGAAATTTTAAAAATGCATACTTGGATAGCATAGGAGACACGGTGGAGTAATGTATAGCGGCCCGGATTGAGGAATTGGAGAGCCAAGTTCGAATTCCAGTCGAATCCATTACATTCACTTACGTGAGAAAGGTATGCATCCTCTTCTTCGATCCCGAGCTGTGTAAATAGCAGGACAGTCTGGGTTCTATAGCCACGGATGTCAAGAAAGAAATGGCAATCTACTGCGGGAAAAAATCTGCCTCCTCAGTCATGTATCGAAAGATACATGATAGCCTAAGCGTGTATCAAATAACTGACTGACTTGGATAGCGTTTAGCAGAATAAAAAAATAAGAACGGTAATTCGATTCGAGAATAGGAATTCTTGCTATTCGTTTTTACTTTTTAATTCTGAAAATTTCGAATGCATTCTAATGCATTTTAATTTTAAAATATCTTCGAAAATACAAATCATACGATGATAATTTGTTTACAGGAAGCTGGCTTAGGTGATAATGAGCCTGGATACATATTTGGTTTGTCATAATTATTGTAGTTTTTTTTTTTTAGTTTTAACCGGACACACACGCACACACACCCACGCATACACACACATGCAGACAACTGCCCTTTATATAGGTATTGATAAAAATAGATTTTTTGATATGAAAAACTTAGATAGATAGATAGATAGATAGATAGATAGATAGAAACTGGGGTAGAGAGATTAAACAAATATAGTGAAGAAATAAGCTTAGTGTTCTACTAATTTCTTTTTTGCCCTGATTCGACCGTTAAATAGAATATTCTCATTTGTATATTCCAACATAGTTAACACAAGTAACACAATCAGATTAATAATTAATGGACGACACTGGATGTGGAACAATGTGGAGAAGGACCATAAATATGTTCTTGCAAAAAGAAATTCATCTATGGAAACGTAAAGAAATATTAATTGATTTATGTGAGATGTGTAGTCCTGTGCCTCGAAAGTAGAAATGGAGGCGGCAATGATCTGAATTTATGTTTTGGTGCTTCAGTTGGATTCGATCACAGTCAATCATCCTTGAATCAAAAGCACTAATATGGATATACATATTCACACATATATGTTTTCATATAAATTTGTTCACATATACATATATACAGATATATACACATACTCATATATTTATCTATGCGTATCTATAAACACATATCTGATTAAATAAGTACTTAGATAACTTATAAGATTTCCTTAAATACATCCCTAATCATATAACTATATAGAGGCATATAAGAGTGCTTTCCACCACGCGTAATCTATGCACATACCCATGAAAGAATACAACCTACAGCACACGAATACACACATGAACCTGACGGGGGCACACATGTTTGCATATACAAAAATATATATCCCAACACAGTTACAAAGGCATACATGTACATGAAGAAGAGAGATGTGTAAGGTATTGATGCCCAGGTAAAAGGACTTTCTGTATATATATATATATATATATATATATATATATATATATATATATATATATAAATAAGTGGACACTGAGGTCAACACCGAGCAGCAAAAGTCTGTTTGACGATGAAATAGACTATCATAGATCGGTGCCCACTTTTATAGTTATATAAGCTCTATTCCAGATACTGGTGACTTTTACCTATAAATATATCACACTTTAAAATATATATTTTATATATATATATATATATATATATATATATATATATATATATATATATATATATATGCAAATAGATGTGTGTTTGTATTAGGTTGGTGCCAAAATGATGTCGTTTTCTCACATAGTAACATTATTTTTGCACCAACCTAATACATGTGTGCTCGCGCGCGTGTGTGTGTGTGGAACCTCATTAAAGAATTTTTAAAAATGTGATATCACAAAATCTCCAATTCTGAACTAACACTAGCTCACAAAGAAACTGATTCATTTTTGTACACAAGTCGACTCCGATTTGAATTTCTACATTCGTATATATTAACCAATCAGCGACGTTATTGGAAACACTCTGAAGGCTTTGAACAACCAAATGATTAGGTTTATCGACTGCTACGAAAGTTTAGAGATCGCTAAAGAAAATGATCAACAATTATTTCCCTCTTAAAAATAGATATTAAAGAATAAAAAAATTAAAAATATTTTCCCTATAAAAAATAGGGAAAAATATTTATTAACCAATAAACTCTTCTTTATTTCTTAATATTAGAGATGATAGTTAGTTATTCAGTTTTTCTTTAAAAAAAGGTTCGGTTGTTCTTTGTTGTGAACATGCTGAATTCTCAAAAAACCTTTCGTATAATTTAATGTGTAACCTTTCCTATTTTTTATTCGAGTATACTTTATTACAAAAGCTTAGCACATTTAAAACATACGAACCGGGTTAGTGTCAATGCAAATTTTAGCAGTAGTATTAAAGACTGCTTATTGCTGCTACTAGAAAATTACACACATTCATAAAACAATGTAAGTACGTGAGACTCTCCATATGTAGACATATTCTGTTTCTTCTATCATGCTAGCGCAATTGATTTGGTTGTATTGTAAAGAACAAAAAACCAGATATTTTTGTGTGAAGGGATTTGTGTAAATCGCATATTTCAGTTGGAAAGGAAATAGTCAATAATAAATCTCTCTCTCTCTCTCTCTATATATATATATATATATATATATATATATATAGTGTATTGGGGAGAAGATCATTATTGAAAAATATATTGTTAAATATAGCATACAAGGAATGTCTGTTATGTTTGAACATGAGCTGTTCTAGCACAGCACATGATCAAACATTATAGACATTTGTTGTCTCTCATATTTAACAATATATATATATATATATATATATATATATCGGGAAAGAAATTCGTAAAGTAAATCTTATTATATACTGATTTTTCGGAGTTGAAAGATTGTGTAGCTCAGGTTATTTTTTAAATTCTGTGTTATATTAATATAAAAAGGCACAATAATTTTTCCTCAGACGGGCATTAATTTTGCTAGATAACCAGACGAATAAATAACGTCTTGATTTAAAAAAAAATATATGTGCCCGCATCTTATAAATTAGTCTTACATATCTTTGACTTCACTTCCTCTTATTTGTTCATATTAAAAAGTGTACCACTCAATCATTGAAGACGTCCCCACATCCCGTATATAGAGCATATAAATTTGATCTGTCAAACTTTCTACGGCCGCCTTCCGCATAAGTCACTCAGTAAACAGTTAATTTATATATATATATATATATATATATATATATATAGAGAGAGAGAGAGAGAGAGAGATAGATAGATAGATAGATAGATAGATAGATAGATAGATGTGTCTGTGTCTGTGTGTCTGTGTCTGTGTGTCTGTGTGTGTCTGTGTGTGTTGGGGAAAAGTAATAAGACACTTGCAAGATATTTAATATACTTTCGATGTTTACATTTACTTTAGATTTGCACAGGTGTTGTCTATGAACATGTGTGTAAAATTAACAATTAAGAAGTAAAATAGAAGGAAAAAGAAGGAAAATAAATAGAAAAAGAAGGAAAATATGTGTTATCAAACATAGAATGCAGAATAAAATATGAGCGAAGGCAACGAGAGATAAATTACTGGAACGCTATTAAAAATGTATCAAAGACATGTCACTTAAGATGGAATTCAGGTCAAGGTCTCGCTGCACCTTTATAGAATTTTCTGATACTTGCAACGGCCATCACTCGGTATTTACTAACTTCACCTTCCTGCAATGAGGCTGCCATCGTTAAAGTAAGTGAACTTTCAACGAAATAAGTGAACGACATAATTGAACAAAATAATGAAAGTATGAGTAACAGATCCACTGGCAAAAGTTAAATAACTTTTGGTTGATTATCATGAAGTGGGAGAAGTTCGCTACCACAAGAAAAACTTCTTCGAAATGGTGCTCCACAGAAAATGTATTCTACTCGAAAGTAGATCTAAGATGACTGAAGAGCAATTATAAAATTGGTTACCAAATATATTAGTAATGAACTCAACAGGCATGGTTTAAAATCACGTTGAAAGCGTTATTAGGATTTAGGGATTAAGTTCGCTCAAGAGCATTTAGAGAATCTACACAATGTATTTGGAAGAACGCTCTTTGGTCAGATAAAAAGAAAAATCTATCCAAGCGTTAATTTAAAACCAGACATATATAAGTATATAAATATGTAATCAATGTGTCCGAATATATATTTCACCAATATTTTTTTGCCTTCTTTCCTTGAATATCGCTTTTCCATCTCAGATAATTTATTTGAATAATGGACTACAGGTATTCTACTGGATTAATATTTAGTTTGATTGGATTGGTTGGTTTGGTTAATGGGACATCAACACCTTATGGATAATTTAATACCAAAATTTTATTTACTTGTGACCTTTGGTAATTTATTTCAATAATTTGTTTCTGGTAATTTTTTAAAATGTATTTTCATGTTTTGGCCCCAGTTTGGGAATTCACAGTTTGCCCATAACTGGGACCCCAACAGGTGTTACCACTCTGGGTCAGAGTGAACCTGAGAAAAACAACAATTAATAGGTGGTTCCACGTTCCTCAATACCTCCCGATTAGAGGCTTTGCTGGCATTTTTGCTGATTTTTTGCCGATAATGATTCTAAAAACTATATTTTATGGCATTCTTGAAGCCATCATTTTCCTTATGATGGCAAAGATTTCAATTTCTTTTTTTAATCTCTATTATTATTAAATGTTTAAGTAATTTAAAACTTTGTGTTCCCATCACACAATCTTTTTACACTATCTTGTTTGTTCATATGAGGCGATATGTTTCTTATAATCCTTAGTAATCTTTATATATCTGCAATGAACGAATTTCTGTTGCTTGAAGTCTCTTCTTCATTCGCTGCCATAGGAAATTCAAAATTAATAGGAAAATTTGTATAATGATAAAAATAATTCTAAAACGTTATCGGTTCAACCCACTTTGGAATCCCATTTAGTTAGGCCGTGAACGTTTCAGCACCCATTCATATTTAAAAACAAAAAAATTTGAATGACCGCATAACAACTGAGACGTCAATGTTGAAAAAAGCATTCACTTGGACTTAAATTAGAGATGCCGGATGAAAACTGTCTATTGTCTCATTATAATCTTTTAACAAAAATTATAATTAACCTAATTTCACTTAAACTAATTTTTCACATTCCAGGCAATGAACAAGAACTTAACTATGAACTTTGCATGCGTTTAGTGCGGACAAGTTTGTTTTTTTTAATTTACGCTCATGCGCTTGTAATTAAAAAAAAACATAACTAAATCCTGAAATTCCTTGTTGGCATTCGACAAAGATATTCAAAAAGTTAATTGACTAATCATGAAATTTTTATTTGTGGCTTGCTAAATGTTACCAAGGTAATAACGGATTCAAGTCGGGATAATAGGATAGACATTATACCATGCCATTCTACCAAGGTTATGTGCAATATCTTCTTCGATAGACTGAACTTAGAAAATATTATCAGTGAGAAGAAGCAAAACAACTGTTTAAATCTTGAGCAAAGCTTGCCTTGGTATATATGCTAATGTGCGTGCGTATGGGAGAGCATGTGTTATGTAAAGGCTCATCTACATTATATATTTTCGTAAGTTGCTAAAAAGCAATGAGATGCTTTCGTGTGCTAATATGCTTTAATGGTGCATGTCAGACTGTCACGAGGTCGTCTGATTTATGGTCACGTCTCCATAGTTGGCCAAGTGAAAAAAATTCTTTTCTTGGTTTCATAGTTCTGTCAGCATATCAACTTTGATTAATGATCAGGAAGAAGAAACACTAGAGGGACAGAGAAGAAACATATTCTGAATTATAAAAGAATGGCTGGAAAAATCTAATAAATTAGCTGTAAATTAACTTTTGTTTTATTTTATCTTGTTAGAAATAAAGAATAATTTGGTTTAAGTAACGTTTTTAGTGTCTAAGAAAAGTTGTTATTACTGAATCCTGTATCTTCTTTGGGATATTAACTTACCCACCAAAAACTGGACTTTTTTTTCCAGTGAAGCTGTCAACCAAGTGTCATTAGTACATCTCTTCAATGTCTGTTCTGGATGTGCAAGTGGTGCAAGGGTCGGAGGCTTGTAACCAGAAATCAGTGAGCCGAGTTCGAAATCCGGTAGAGATCGTTACATCACATTTATAAAAATATTCTTGGGAAGGGTATAAATCAATCTCTTCTCCTTCCGCCTAGCTATGGGTTAAATAACAATGCAAACTGGATTCTTTAGCCGCCATTGGCAACCAGTATAGGAAAAGAACAGTTCTGAATACAAAACCGTATATGGCCCTGGTTGAGCACATGCTTATACAGAACTAATGCCCGCTCAACATAGTTGCTGTAAAAACAATACTTTGGTCCTGTGGATATGGACCAAGCATGAATGGGAGGCAGACATTCGAAAATTATCAGCCATGCTAAATGAGAAATTACATTTATCTGCAATCGAAACTGTTCTGATGGTGATGGTTGTCTTTCTGTCTTATACTCCATATACTAACGTCAATTTTGATACTGATAGACATGTATAGCATTTCTTATTCCAGTTACTTCAACAAATCTTTAATTTTCTTGCTCTAATATCGGCTTAATTCTGGTGCTAGTTGTATTTATCAGAATTCTAATGGCAAGTTCACTTATAAGTTTCATTAAACTGACTGTACGATGATGCCTGCATTCATTTTCGTCTGGCTTCAGTGACATCAATTTGAAGATAGATCTACTAAGGTCTGTCGGCATTTCACTACTGCAATATTTTGTATTGCATTAATCTTATTGGTACTAAAATCGTCAATGATGGCTAGCTCCTCAATGACAACCCCGTCTGATTCTGCTGCTTCTTTTATTATTCATTTTGCCTTGTGGCGATCTCATCTTAATTGTTTATACTACAGGTCCTTTTTTATCTATTCTGGGTTTCTCCCCTTTGTATAATCTGTGAAATATACGCGTAGATATTTCTCCTTTTCTATTGATCTGACAGTATTCTAAATATGAACATTGCATTTCTAGATCAAGTGTCTTGAACAAAAGTACATTGATCTTCCCCCGTTTACTGTCTAATCTTGACCCGTGCTTTATTCTTTAGAATCTTCGAAAATCCTATTGAGGTCTTCGTGTATTTCATCACTTTCAGATATTTCGTTTATCACTTCAGCAAACTTATTAATCACGAAAGCGTCTAAGGCTGTCGGCTGTTATATTACAGTCTCTTCAAATCCTTTCTACGCTGTTCCGTTTTATGTTGGCCAGTTCTGTCCTAAAATCTGATTTAGTCGTACTGCTACTTCCATGATTTGATATGTCAAACGTCTTTGACTTATGTTGTCATAGAAGTGCTTTCCTATCTATAAATTACAACTTTTTGGTTTCTTTTATTTTCTATTTTCTATGTTCCTTCTTATGATGTTTCCCATTTTGTCGAATAGTCCGCCTTCTGTCCTGCGATTTCTTTCATCATTTTGTGTATGCCTATTCAATTTGTTCTACTGCTTTAAGGTTTCTGCACTTTTCCCGTTAAACCATTCCTCTTTTGCTTGATTTCAATGTTGCTTTTGTTTTATCTCCTGTATTCTACGCTATTTCTTAGAATTTTCTGTTGACTTTCTTTCTTGAAAATTCCAGCTACCATATTAATTTATCTTTCTCGGAAACGTCTTCTTTTGTTTTCGTCACTAATTCCTCCTTTAAGGTGTTCCACTTGAAGTTCTCGATTGCTTGAGCATCTAGAGAGCACCGGACACCAAAATTTTAAATTTAAATCTAAGTAACCCTTTATCTCCAGCGTTTCTCCGTATAAAGTTATAACTAGTATTTGTTGTATTTCTTCCTTCTTATACATATAAAACTCTATTAACACAACCATTATTAATCTGAAGACGTCCATTCGAGTATGAGCTTGCTTGATATGAAACAGCCGTTCACAGAATAAAATACGAACTTTGTAAACGCATGTTTCAATTGAAATAAGCATCACTTTAGCACCAAGAGATTTGTGAGAAAATTTGTCATTTTATTTCAAATATTCCTTATGTCTAGAAAGTTATAATTGAAGAGATAATAATGTGAATATTCCGGGTGATTATGGAGAAAGCTCTAACGTTTCATATTCTAAGTGTATAAGTTAAATTACAGTAACTCTCAGGACACGGGGTCTGGTATTATCATGCAAGAAAACCCGTCAGTCCCTTTATAAGGATTAATGTATAGGCAAGTAGTCTGCCTGTGTATATGTCTCTGTATATCTCCAGGCAAGCGAATGTAAGTGTCTGGCTGGATAAACAATTCTTGAACCATCTTTGTTATCTCTGCACCTGCGGGCAACTTATATATGAATGTACATAGTCATAAAATTTGTCCTCAGGTTCCCAACTATCGCCAACAAAACCCAAAACCTTTTGGGGATGGGGACTGTAGTAGAAATTCGGTTAATGCTTTTGTTGGCGACAAGAACATAAACTTAAGTACAAACTAATTTGTCAGTTGACTTAATAAATATACTATATATATATATATATATATATATATATATATATATATATATATATATACATAGAGGCACTTTTGCAGAAATAATTTTGCAAGTTATATAGATATAAAATTATATATAAAAAGGAATAAATATAGTTTATTTAACCTATCACACACATGGAGGATGCTGAAGGATTCTTGACTTGATGTACTTTCCAAAATGAGACGGCCTTCAGTGTTTTTAATACTTTCTTGATTGGGTCACCATTTCTTCATTCTCCTTTGTATGTAGACATAAATCACAAAAAAACATCGACTTAGAAGATGACAGTGGGACACAGAGGGATATTTTGATATTGAACTATATGCAGTACAATTATAAGTCCTTTCGAATTTGATGACTGTGTCAGAATAAATACCGAGTATGTACTTGGACAACATGATTTTTGAATGATACAGCCAAGAAGATAATGCGTATATTCCTGCTGTATAATGTTCCTTCAGATTTTCCAATTTCCCATCATGCCAAAAATGTTTAAAAAACATTAAATTGATGGAATAGCTCTCAGAATTAACGGATATAGAAAATTTGTGGTCCAACATTAAAAAAATAGAAATCTTTATTAAAGTAATAAAAATCCACCAATAATGCTGAAGTCGAAAAAGCAAAAACTTTACCAAAATCAATGAATGAAAGACTGGTGAAGAATATAGAATGTCAAAGAGTCTATATTAATATGTATAATATTAGAAGAGTAATTTATCCCAGTGTAAATTTACTGTGCGTCTATGACCCATATCATACGCACCCCCCATATATATATATATATATATATATATATATATATATATATATATATACAGAGGAGGAGGGAGAGAGAGAGGGTGGGGAGTAACTTGAAAACATTCTTGAAGTTTGTATGCAAGCTAACAGCGTTAAAACGATGTTAGCCTGAACTTTCCACTGAAAATAGAATCATACCATTCTGGAAAAAAAAACACTGTCTTGTTGACCTGAATTTTTCCTGGCGACTACGACATTCACTCACGACTGAGATTCGCAAAATAACTTCCAGCGCACGACGTATACGTATTTTCCATGTAATTCACATTAAATAAATTTCGCAGAAATAAAACTGACTTTTGTATCATTTTACACTATTTTATTTTCCTGTTTTTACATGTATAGAATCATAAAACGAAAAGAAAACAACATCTAGTTACTTTGTTTTTATGATTTACTTGAAAAGGTACATATTAACAAACGCCTCTGTCGATCTTGTTTGGAAATGAAATATTGATTAACACCACAAATTGTTCACTGAATCTATTTATATATCTATCTATCTATATATCTATATATATATATATATATATATATATATATATATATAACTGTCACATTCTTATAGTAATTAAAATATCAGAGGGAATTTAGGTCAACACCCAGCGGCAACAGTCTGTTTCCTACTACTTAAACGCAGTCTTCAGGCCTGAGGATTACGTTTAAACATGAAACAAACTGTCGCCGCTGGGTGTTGATGTCAATGTTCACTTTCATATATATATATATATATATATATATATATATATATATATATATGGTTGGATAGATGTGAGCTTGTGACCCTGATATTGAGCGCTTTCTAATAAGTACCACGCATATAATATATAAATAATTATACATATATATATATTTATTTATATTTATATACACACACTTTTCACATATATATATATATATATATATATATATATATATATATATATATATATATATATATGCGGAACCGATTTTCACTGCTAATATAAAATGACTGGAAGTTAACACTGGCGTTTGTTTTGGTGCCGATTTCTAATGTGCTCCATATTAAAACCTTGCATCGTTCAGTTGCGAGTCCAACATTGAATGTTGATGTTTTGCCTACAAATGAATTATTTAAAGATAGAAAGTAGATGAAAAGTTGCACTTTCGCCATATTATTCTCTGTGAATTTCTGAAACTGCGACAGAAAGACATTCAAGTTTATTTAGATGCTTCTGGACGAGCTTCCGACATTGATGCTTGTTATCGTAGAGAATAAACCGAAGATTTCGACAGATCAGATTTCTATGTTTGAAAATTAATATATCAACTGCCTTTTGCCATTTGATTAGACTTGCTTTCAAAAAAACGGACGATTTGGGTTAATTGAAAAGGTGTCATTTTCCACCGCGACAATGCAAACTGCATGCTGCAAATAAGCGTTGCAGAAGCTTAAAGAGTTGAAATGGGAAACCCTCCAACACCCACAGAATATACATTTGGATCCTTTCCATTTTCATTCGTTCCCGTCACCACAAACAATTTAAATGACAAAATAGTTAACACTTTACGGTCAGTTGAAAACTACTTCGCAACATTCGTCCAACAAAAGCAAGAAGTTTCTACGAAGATCAACAAGTTTATAGAAAGACAGAAGACGGTTGTTAAAAACAATGGCGACTATTTATATGACTAATGAGAATATGCAATTTTTGTTTTGTTAATTTTCTAATCGGATACGAAAATTTGCGATGATTTAATAGATATAAAACACAAATGTAACTCCAGAGTATACTTAAAATGGTGTGCCATTTTAATTGCGCTCCTTCGGAGTTACTCATTTCTCTGTGTTTATATATATATATATATATATATATATATATATATATATATATATATATATATATATATATATATATATATATATATGCACTGATATATATATACATATATATATATATATATATATATATATATATATATACTGGTGCAGGTATTTTAGGACTCATTATAGCCGAACAGCTTTGATCTGAGCGTTATGGTCCTCGGCTGAGATCCAATTGCTCTTGTGTCGCTTCTTTGACACACTTGTAAATATATTCTGGTGTGTTAGGGATTTTTCCTCAAATAGTAGTGATTTTTCAACTGTTCGATTCTCGGCCGTATAGACATTTCTCGGTGATTTTAGTTGGTGAGAACATTATATGTATTCACCATCTACACTCATTATACCACCTTATGTTAGCCGTTGTTTTTATAAATGTCCAGCCTGAAGATTACATGCATCACGCACAAGAAACTGGCAGTCGTCATCGGTCGGATATATATATATATATATATATATATATATATATATATATATATATATATATATATATATCCGACCAATGGCGACTGGCATATATATATATATATATATATATATATATATATATATATATATATATATATATATATATATATCCGACCAATGGCGACTGGCATATATATATATATATATATATATATATATATATATATATATATCCGACCGATGACGACTGCCATATATATATATATATATATATATATATATATATATATATATATATATATATATATATATATATATATACATACACAGACAGAGTTATTGATTTAAGTCCTTACTATTATTAGAAGATCTTTTCATGTTTTCTTTTCAATATGTTTTAATCATAATTTACTCGTTTGGAGATCTTTACACTGATATTTTCCGACACTTTTTTACGGGGGGTGGGGAGAAAGGAGATTTTCTACATTCCACAGAAAAGGTCCTTACTTTACGTTATTTATTCCAACAGTCCGACATTGTCATACCAGTGTCATATATGTATAGATTGTCTCCCTTGTACTGGCGACATTAAAGGTTACAAACATTCCAGACAAAATTATACAAATACACACACAAGAAACATATTTGTATGTGTATGTTTGTGTATGTGTATGTGTATGTTTGTGTATGTGTATGTTTGTGTATGTGTAACAATATTTTACCATTGAGCCACTTCTAATATTTTTAGTAGAAACTGACAAAATAAAAACACATTGAAGCAATGTCGCTTTGACAAATTGGAAGCAAAGGAAATCAAATAAAAATGTCACAAATAAGTTGGTAATAAATTGCGTCACTAGAGCTTGGCAGCCTAATTCGTTTTTATTGATTTAGCCGCTGTCGCCACTGTAAGTTTTCTCTGCATTATTTCTGTTCATATTGTTGTCTCAACTACATAACCTATTCGCAGTCCATAGGGCCATATTTGTGAATGACTATTTTGTCTGAATTTCTTCTTTTTTTTTTCAAATAAAGGAATTTCACGTTTAATGCAGCAGTTTAATGCGATTGTTTACTTTTTCCATCTCCTTTTCCTTGTGTTCTTCTTGCTCGTTTTTCCTAATCATTAACTGTAACACGTATTTCTTATTATTCTTATTGGGTGAGAAAGAAATACGTCAATAAAGTTACAGTGGGATACAAATATAAATAGTTTACAAATATACCCATCCTGCACCCCGTCGAATAAAGGTATACCAGGCTCATTCATCACAGTAAAATGTGCGGCATATGGTAACAATTTTTGATAAAAGCAACGCATCACCTTTCAGATCGGGTTAAAAGTATCTCCAGAACGGGTAATCCAGTTTGCTCAAATGGTCTCCGATTAAAGGAGTTCCCAACTGGATGTTTACCCCACACTTAGGAACGGAAATGCGCAGTGCGTAACCACATAGGAAACATGCCAAAATGGTTGAACTTAAGCAAATCTGTAGCAGTGAATAAAATATTTATTGTAGTCCGCCTTAATTCACCAAGTCAAGACCTGTATGTATTAACACATTCAATCAATTCAGATCTGACACCATACTTGGTGCATAATCAATTCATTTATTATTATTATTTCCTTTGATTTCTGTTGTATGTACATTTCCTTCAGGGTCCCAAACAGAGATCTAAGATTAGAAATGGCTTCTTGACATTTTCCACTGATCATTTTTATTTAAAAAATTTAAGATCGCATACATTGTACATAGATAAACCCTTCGTAATGTACTTGTGAGTACATTTTTTTTTGTGTGTGTTTCGTTAAGGTATTATCTGTCCGAAATCCCTTCAATATATCAGAACCTTTTCAAATTAATCCGATGGCTTCAACTACAATTTGAATTATTGATGCCCTCATGTGCCAAATTTTTGAGATTTCTACTTATTATGGGGTCCACCCTTTTCTGATATAAATGGACTCGTCCTGCTGCCATAAAAGAGTCACAGTCAGTCAGTCATGTGGTCTGAGGGTAGAGGAGCGGGTAGAGGAACAGTGTGGAGAAACAGAGTGGAAAGTACATAGACACTGTGATTGAGTTGACGTTAGAAGTCAGTTACAAGTACGCCCGACTCTAAGGAAGTTTACTTCGAGACTGTATATAGCGATCTTTGATTAATACTAACCGGCGTTCCTGGATTTTACTAACAGCATTACCTTTTGTATTTTGTGTAAATACATTTAATTTCTTAGTTTAAATACTTGCGTTTGTCATTTATTGGAGACCGCTTTTTCACGCGGAATCCACAACAATTTGGTGAACGAGGATTCGAAACTTACGCAGATAACCCACAACAACTTGACGAACGAGGATTCGAAACTCACACGGAAAGAAAAACTTTTCGTACGTCTAACAACAAACAACTTGGCGAACACACGCAGAAAAATAATCAACAAAAGAAAAATCCTTCCCTAGTCATTCAACAACAAATTAGCGACAAACAACTTCGAGGAGTAAAAATACATAAAATCATGGAAGATTTTAAAAATATGTTGGTAGGACTGATAAAGCACCAAAATGAGCAACAATTACAAATGCAGAAATACCAAAATGATCAACAGTTGCAGTTACAAGAAAAATGTCAAAAGCAAATATTACAGACGCAAAAGAAAATCAAGATAGACAAACAGAGCTCCAGGAACTAATATTGAAAGTAGCGGGCAGCAAGCAATTAGATATTGAAAAAGAAGCAACATTTTCGCAAGACGCAGTGTGGAATACCATAGAGATTTTCAAATATTCTCTAGATGAGGACAAAAATTTTGGAGATTACTTCAGAAGACATGAAAACATCTTTAACATAGACTGTCAAAATTGGACAGAAGCAAAAAGCTACGTCTATTGCTTAGAATATTAGGAACTGAAGAATATACAAAGTTCGTGGATTATATCTTGCCAAAAAAGACGAACGAATTAAAATTTGACGAAGCAGTGACGTCTTAAAGAACTCTTCAGCCCCAAAACATCACTCTTCCATAGGAAGTGGAAATGCTTTAACCTGGTAAAGGGCGATAATGAGGATTATTCCACGTTTGCCGCAATCGTAAATAAACATTGTGACGACTTCAAACTAGCGGAATTAACACCGGACAATTTTAAATGTCTCATTTTTGTTCAAGGGCTAGTTTCTACAAAAGATAGCGAAATGCGTAGAAGAATGCTTGCAAAATTATAAAATGAACCGGGTCTAACATTATAGCAATTATCAGAAGATTGCCAGAGATGTTTAAGCATAAAGAAAAACGCAATGGACATTGAAGAATCAGCTGTTTCTCATATACGTAAGTTAAATAAAAGTCTATGTTCTTCACCCTCACCGGAAAGAAAACTAAAATTTTACGACAATGAAAAAAGATTCTCAGCCTCCCCGGAAAGAAAAATAAAATATTAAGAGAAAAAATACAACATACAGGACAAATTATGACGGATATCGAAACAAATATAAGGGGCTTATATTTGTTTCGATATCCGCCATAATTTGTCCTGTATGTTGTATTTTTTCTATTACTATTTTATTTTTCTTTCCGGGGAAGTTGAGAATCTTTTCCATCAGCATGTTATCGATGTGGAGGATTACATTGGAACAAGGATTGCCGCTTCAGATATAAAAACTGTCATGAATGTGGAAAAAAAGCCACAAGGCATCCTAATGTAGAAATAGAAAAGTTACTAATAGAATAAGAGCTACAAGGATGAATAATGATGAAACAACAATGTAAGGAAATATGTAGAACTAGAAATTTTAAACAAAAAGATTAAATTACAGCTGGATTCGAGTTCCGACCTCACGATAATCAACTTACAGACATGGAAAAAACTCAACAGACCTACCATGTTACACACTCAAAAAATTGCCAAGTCGGTTACAGGCAAACGAATAAAATTTGAGGGAGAAATAATAGTGAATGTTAAATTTCACGGCAAAACTAAAAAACTTAAGATATACGTCATGAAAGATACTGAAAATTTAGTAGGTATCGACTTGATGCAGAAATTCAACGTTTGGGACCTACCTATCAACTCGTTTTGCAAAAAGTTAGAGTTTGAACCATCAGATACCATAAAATTGAAGGAAGAATTATACAAGCAATTTCCTGATGTATTTTCAAGTGGGTTGGGACGATGCAACAAATTTAAGGCCAAAATAGAATTAAAAGAAAACGTCCAACCAATTTTCAGAAAGAAGCGAAATGTACCGTTTGCTACTATAGAAAAAATAGACAAAGAATTGGAGAGACTTGAACAAACTGGGATTTTATCTAAAACAGAGTTTAGTGAGTGGGTTGCGCCGGTGGTTTACGTAAAAAATAAGTCAGGAGAAATTCGTGGATGCGCAGATTTTTCGACGGGACTCAACAAGGCAGTAAAAGACCAACATTACCCACTACCGAGCCCAGAGGAGGTATTTACAAAGCTCAACGGCGGTAAGATATTTTCCAAAATAGATCTTAGTGAGGCTTATCTACAAATTCCAGTACAAGAAGAGAGTTCGAAAATCCTTTGCATTAATACGCACAAAGGATTGTACAAGTTCAAAAGACTACCATTCGGAATAAAAGTTGCTCCTGCAATTTTTCAAAAAACAATGGACACAATATTAACTCCCCCCAGAAAGGGATCGAAGGAGGGGGGTATAATGGGTTCCACCCTTTTCTGATATAAATGGACACGTCCTGCTGCCATAAAAGAGCCACAGTCAGTCAGTCATGTGGTCTGAGGGTAGAGGAACGGGTAGAGGAACAGGGTGGAGAAACAGAGTGGAAAGTACATAGACACTGTGATTGAGTTGACGTTAGAAGTCAGTTACAAGTACGCCCGACTCTAAGGAAGTTTACTTCGAGACTGTATATAGCGATCTTTGATTAATACTAACCGGCGTTCCTGGATTTTACTAACAGCATTACCTTTTGTATTTTGTGTAAATACATTTAATTTCTTAGTTTAAATACTTGCGTTTGTCATGTATTGGAGACCGATTTTTCACGCGGAATCCACAACACTACTTTAAGATCATTGTATTTTGATAGTTGTTTGAAGATCTTCAAAGATACATTACAATCAGTAGGGACTGCCATGTCAGTAAGAAAGTACATTCTGTTTTTGTGGTCTTTAATCACAATAGCTGGGCAATTAGTTTTGATTGCTCTGTATGTGTATATTGCAAAGTCCCATAAAATTGTTACAGTAGTAGTAGTGGTAGTAGTATTTGTACCTTTGTCAATTATTTATCGCTTAAGATCGAATCGACAAGTAAGTGTCTATATTTATGACTACAGTTCTATACTTCATACTTGACATCTGCAATTTTTCCTGTTATTTTGAGTCTTTTAAGTTCCACCGTCCTGTTAATCTGTTTCGTATTGTGTCACAATTCTTACAAATTCGTACCTTTTTTATTTGAAGCAGATTGATGTATACCCTTATAATTCAATTTACAATATTCTCTTTTTTACATACAGACAGCATTTGTTGTTACTTCTTTGTCTTTTGCGACTGTTTGACGTAAATTGTTCTGATGCATTTATTCTAAATTGTAATGATAAAAGATTTCGGTTGATTGTTTTTAGATGTTTGCAACACTCTTTATTCTTTCTTTAAATTCTCTATGATTTTCCTTTACATATCGTCCGTAAGTTCTTCACTAATCATTTTTATTAAATGGTTTGCATTTTTGAGACGTTGCCATGATCTACTTTATTATTCATTGTGTGTATTGCATTTCCTATTTGGCACTATATATATATACAGTCATCTAGTATCATCTTTATGCTATAAAGTGTGGGCATTTTCAAAAATAGCTATAAAAATACGATCAAATTTTTATCCAGTGTAGGAATAACCAAGAGTAATTCATTATATATACTGTTCGTATTTCCATATCTTTTATTCCATTTCCACTATACAATTTTTGTCTTTAGGAATTTTATGATTTTACATGATGTTACTTTGTTGCTTTTCCTTCTTTTTCCTGTTTTATCAAATTGTAATCTAGTACTCTGAGAGAATTGTATTTGTCACTCGTGTTTTTATCCTTAATTAACATTTTTTTCTGCTGCTAGGGCTTTTTCTTTATGCACTACTGACACATCAATTTTTACAACGAATTCAATTATAATTTTTTTTGTTAAAAATTACTTTTCTTCCCAAGAAAATATGACATCCTCCATTTTCGTCAAACTGTTATGCCTATTATAAAGTTCAAAGATTATATTTAGTGGGTATCATATTTTGACAAGTAGCAGTAAAGAGATTGAATCTCTCTCTAGCATTCCACCTGATTATGGCGATAAACTACATCCAGCAGCAAGGTCTCTGATCAGGAGGTTTTGATGAGAGTGGAACGACCCCTTAATTGCTGTTGTTCCCAGTACACCCTGACCCAGGGTGATAGCACCTGTTAGGGTCCCAGCTATGGGCAAATAGTTAACCCCAAAACTGGGTTAAAACACTATGAAAATATCAAAATAGATTTGTATAGCAAGAATACCAGCAATACATTTTAAAGAAAAAGTGTTACCAGCAATACATTTGACTTTCGACAAAAATGCGGTAATGAATACTAATCTACAAACTAATTTCTTACAAATACATATTCTCTTCATACGAACCTATATTAAAAGAAATTTATCGGCAGTAAATAACGGATTGAGATTAATATGCCATAAAATACACCAAACCAAACCTAACCTGTAGAATTCCACTTTGGATACTTGTTTATTCTAAAGATTCTTTAGCGTCAATAAAATCAACTTTCCATCTCTTTGTCGTGTTAACTGTAACATTTATAATTGTTCCAGTGATTTTTGAAATCCTAAAACCTTCAAGGATTCAGGCTTGTGAGATTTTGTCATGCGTTTTACATCCTCAGTCAATCGCAATGCTATGTTTTATCCTTTTGTTTGAAATATTTTTAAATATACAATAAATCGTTTAGTTCTTTGTCTCTTCTGTATCTTTTCTGACAAAAGCTTTCGTTTCTGAAGTAAGCAGTAAACTTCATCGGCCATTTCTTATTTAAGAAATATTCTCATTAGCTCTAGGCTAGATATAAGTCTATAAGTGATGAACAGGTTGTATTTTTTCAGTGTCCATTTCGATGTTTTGTTTAGGCCTCTAGTCATCAATTCTAAGACTCATCCTTCATTTCGGCAGTTTCATACTTGCTGGGTGAGTTTCTCGTGTATTTTAATTTTTTTTATTCCCAAACCAGTTGCCTATCTTGCAGATGTTGATCTTTCGAGTGTTTCGCTGTCACCTGTCCTCTTCTTAACTTACAAGTTTGATTTTTTTTTCTTTTTTCAACTACCCAGGCACTTTATGCTTCTTTAGACCCGCCATATTATTCTAAGGTTTTCGTTGCTGTTGTGACTTGCTTTTCTTGGTTTCATCTTATTTCGACACTAATCTTCTCCTGAAATCAACCATCTTAATTATTAAACGCTCTTTCTCTCCTCTCATTTTTATTCTTCCTTTCCTTCTCTCAGTCATATAAGTTCTCTCGTTTCTTCTTTCTTTTATTTTTGTTTTTCTCCCTCTCATATTTCTGTTGTCTCTTTTTTGTTCTCTTTTTATGTCTGTAACATTTCTGTTCTCCTTTTCTTTCTAATTTTTAATATTTCTATCATCTCTCTCTCTCTCTCTCGCTCTCTCTCTCTCTCTCTCTCATTCTTATTCTATAGTTCTCTTAATTTTATTCTCTTTTTTTCTTCATGTTTTTACTCACATTTTTCTCTCTCGTTTTTATTCTCTTTTTTTCTCTTTTTATTCTTATTTCTATTTTTCTTTTTATTCTCTATTTTCTTCTCTTTCTTTTTTCTATTCTTTCCATTATTTTTATTCGTTTTTTCTCTCATTATTTTCTTTTTACTTCTCTCATTTTACTCTATCTCTCTCCATCTCTCTTTCTCTCTCTGTCTCTCTCTCATTTTTATTATCTCTAATCGCTGGTTTAATTCTAATACGATAGATCTTCCTTTCTAGATTAAAAAAATCTATTGTTATCAGTTTAATATGTTTTTCTAGATTCGAAATTTGTCTGACTCGTCTCATTTCCCATTTTATTTCTTATTTCTTTGATGATTTTTCTTTGACTGATGAATTTCTCACCTACCATTCTGGCACCAGCGTAAATCAAGTCATTCTCTGGTGTCAGTTTCCATATTTATATCAATGTATTGAGTCTCTCATCTTCAGATTTCCATTTTTACAGCCTTTTCTTCCAAGAGATGTTAGTTGCTTTCTGTATCATCCTTATTTACTTCTTTATGCATTTTTCGTATTCATTTAATTCTACATGTTTTCTTGATTTATTCTTGAATCCATTCCGAATAGTTCTCACAGGTTGTTTCGTTTTTTATTTCTCCTATAAACCTTTTTTTCTTTTTTTTTTTTTCTTTTTTTTTTGGGGGGGGGGAAATTTCGTGATTTATTTCAGGTATCCTAGTTCTTCTAAGATATTCTTTATGAAGTTTGATTGGTAGATCCTTTTTTTGAAATTTGATTTACCTAAGCCTCTGTCTAGTCTGCGTTTTTCTTGTTATCAGCTCTTTTACCATATTTTAACACTGTTTTCTATAGACCATAATGGACGTTTGACTTTTAATGTGGCAAGATATAAACTAATTTATTGTCACTTTTCTTCCATTTATCAATTTACATTTTTTTTTCTTTTGCCTGGCTAGCAATCAGTGAACGGAGATCGGGTCATTCCAGTTCATCCTCAATGAAAAACCTGCTGGGTATAACAATTATGATGTATTTTGTTTTTTTATAAATACTTATGTAGTGTTTTTGCAATAAACTCCTGTTTTTTGAGTCAGCCATACGGAGGGGAAGATATAACTGCTATTTAATACCTATTATCTCATTCATCATTCAGTTAATGAATATTTGCGGGAGTGTACATGCCCACCCACAACTTCATTACAAGATTTTACTGTCATGCAGAGGTTTCTTTTTTAAAATTAAATGATATATTTTAATTTTTTTCCTAATTATTAAAAAACAATCAGTACCAAGTGTCGCAAAACTAAGCATCACCTGGAGAGACAAGAACATCTGACATAAATCAAAGATCAGATGTTGCGTGCATTGGCCATCTCATTCTGTACATCTGCGAATCTTGGACATTAACAGCGAATCAGACAAGTATTATAAATGAGATGCTGAAGAACTATCCTAGGTATCTACGTATAAAGAATAAAAGAATGACACTGAGTGAGACACCATCAGACAGGAAGCACGCCTGTTGAAAGATCTGATACCCACTGTCAAGTAAAGAAAGTTGAAAGGGCATGGACACGTCATAAGAACCAAGAATCTTTTCTCTGTCATCCTACAATATTCTGCATTAGGCAAAAGAAGAAAAGGTTGATATAGAAAAAAATTGGACTGACAGTGTCATTGATTGAACTGGAGGATCATTTATAGAGATTCAAAACATTGGCACACAACCGAGACATAAGAATAGAGTTGGTCAATTGCTCAGCTACGCAGTGACCCTTCAACCACACTTGGTCATGGCAACAATGATGATGATGATGAATTATTTTTAAGTACACCAAGGAATCTACAATCGTTAAAAACAGATATGAAAATGTACCATAGATCAAAAATATTTTCTGTGTTCACATAAGAATTAATTATTTTTATTCTATTTCTAAATATACATATAAGGTTCTCTTAGCTGTTCTATCTTCTCACTCTTCCTTGAACTACCTATGCCATTCAAAAACATTCGTTTTCCACATGGGAAATTTAAGCTGTTTGTAATAGAAGTAAAGTTTTACTACCACTTCACACAAAAATTGATTTTAATTCGCTGATCCAGGTTTCTTTCACTCATTTTCTGTCAGCAGCATAACATGAACATATACACATTCCTCTACTGCTCAGCAACGAATGATGCAACTCACCTGCATCTTAAGAAAGCGGAAATGGGGACATGTTCGGACGTACTCGGGTACAAAGATTTACCTAACACCCAATGATATGCTGCAATTATTCCCGGAATTAAATTTTTACTTCTCGCAGTTGCCTTTGAAATATAATGCTCCTCAAATATATACTAGATTTCAACATTTAAAAAACAATTATATTTTAAATAATTACGAAAATAATTTTAAAATGAACCATCCTAGCTTTAACTTGGATGAATTCAGTCCTTCTTCGACAATCCGTAAAAGTGAATATTTTTTTATATAGATTCCTATGTGTTAAGCATGCTAACCTCTGTGTATGGAAACTAGAAGTGTTTACTTTGACTTTGGCTCGGATCTATTTTTCGATTTCGCCATAAACCTCTGCAATATGGATGCAGGTATATTCAAGCTAATGTCTTAATTCAGCGACAACGATTGTAAAATATATAATCGTATTAGATATTGATATGTTAGACAGACTATATGCAATATGTAAAAGAAAGCATTTTTGTCTGTATTTTTATTGATTTAAAAGTTATAAATCCTTGCATCCTTCTATTGATACAAGTAAACCAGCATTACAATGATTTACATGTTAAGCAATAAGTCATTTACACAAAAATGTATCTAGTTTCTATAACTCTGTGAAGAACAATAATTATTATAAATTTAGTTACGACAATTGAAAATATTCTTCGTGTTCTTCCTATTGTTATCACAATCTTTCTTTTGATCTTCTCATCAGACTTCATAAGGTGTGAATTCTGTAAAAAAAAAGCAGAAAAAACTGATTCCTTCAGAAAATTCCTCCGTGTTATCGATGTAAGAAGAAAATTTCAATCAGAATGTATATTTCCAAGAACTGTTACTTTTTGGAACATACTCCCACATGGGTGTTTCCCTAAACTCTGTAATGTTGACTCTTTCAATTTAAGGGTCAACCTTTATCTATTCTCCCTAGTCTCATAATCTTCACTTCCTTCCACTCATATTTTACACTCCATCATCATTATCGATTCAACTGCCACCCTCTCGAACTTTGTATTGAGTTAAAAACAGAAAAATTCTGAAATATTATTATTATTATCATTATCATCATCATCATCATCACCATCATTATTATTATTATTATTATTATTATTATTATTATTATTATTATTATTAAATGTATTTTCATACCAGCAATATCACCAGGAATCGAGAGACATCATGTCTTCTCAAATGATTATTATTGTCTTCAGTTTCCTTGCTGGTAATGCTGTAATCACATTACCTTATTTTTCTAGAATATTCAAGCCTATCACACTTGATATAAGTGGGTCAAAATATATGATGGCATTTTCAAAAGTGCGCAACTTCTAAATAAATTATTTTCTTCTGTTTCGACCTATGTTCCGCTCGAACAGCTATACTCAATTTTTTGGATTTCCTCTTTTGCTATTCGGTGCATTTGAATACTTGATCAGATTAGAGGGATACATCTGCATATCAAAATTACAAAGAATCTTTTAACCGTCACAAGAATCTTTTAAATTATTATTATTATTATTATTATTATTATTATTATTATTATTATTATTATTATTATTATTGAGTGAGAGAGAAGTATTCCAGCAAAGTAATGCTTAGGTGCAAATATGCGAAGCCCCATATGCCCAGCATGATAACCATTCTGATAAAGGGTATACAAATCACATGAATGACAGCTAAATATGCGCGATATGCGAAGTTTTTGTTTTTATAAAAGCAGCGCATAACCTTGTAGAAACCTGTTAGAAATACCAATAGCTCAGTACGTTCAAACGGTTTCCGATTGAAGGTTTTCACAAAATATATGGATACAACTTTCAAGTCACCATGGCTACTTTATCATAAAACTAAAAAAAAAACAACCCTCTTGACAGCCGACCATGATACTTCCTCACTATTCCCACTCATGAACATGGATGCACAGTGCAACAGCATCAAGTGGACATGATCAACTGTTTAAGGTTAGACAACTGACAAGCATATCTGTAGTACTGAACAGGATATATACTTAGCTCACATTATTTTTCCTGTCGCTGTTGTATTTTATTAATAGTCTTATAAATCAGATAGCATAAAATTCCTTTAAAATTCTATGCCGAGAAAAATAAAATAGCTTTTTTTTTTTTTTATTTGAACTGTTTGATCCAAATTTTCCAGTTGGATAATAATAACTACAAAAAAGCGATGTAACAGAAACCTTGAGGACGTATGTTCTTTAAAGTGGTCTGGTTTATATTGGCTTTCATAAGTAATGTCTAGAAAAATCATAACAAAGGTGTTTACTTCAAATGGCCATTACGTTTTTGCCTATAAATCAGTGCCGCTTATCAAAGACATTAAAACAAATAGAGGACAATAAAAGAAAACTGAGAGGAAAGTACAAAATCTAATGGAAAAGATTGTTGTCACTTTTCATAGCTAGTAACGAATGCCAAATACTTATCAGGTGAAGACACCAATTCTTTAAATATTAAGAACCGATGAAAAGATGTCTTCTCTTCATTGATCCAGGTGATGCCAAATATTCTTTGACATTATTTTTCTTTAAAAATATTCACTTTTCAAAGTCGTAAACTCATTCATATTGTTTCATATTGTTTTGTTCTCACAAAAAACTGAACTTTCTCGCGGATGGTCATGGTTCGATTCTTCCATTTTTTTTTCTCTGTTTTGCTGACATACTAAGAGTTGAACTACTGTTATTAAGTATTCTTTAAGAGACTTGGTCTTTTACAATTGTTTATTATGTCTAATCATCTGACTCTATATGGGAGATCTTTCTTTTTTTCATAAAATCCCAGATTAACCTCATTTTGACGTCTGATAAAAGAAATTCTGATGTCTATTCATATTGTTATTATTGTACATTATGTGCAATTATATACTTCATATTCAATTGTTTTAAGGAAAATGTTTCGAAAGCAGATAGATAGATAGATAGATAGATAGATAGATAGATAGATAGATAGATAGATAGATAGATATTTCCGTAAAGGGAATACTTTTTAAATTTGTTTTGGGAGTTTTTCACTTCAGTTAAGGATTTCTTAATTGTAATTTTGTTAATTAGAATTTTTTTTTATTTTCGGAATTTCTTTTTAGTTATTTATTTAGCGTTTTTAAGATCATGATTTGAATTTTACTTCATCTCTTAGGTGTGGTATATTTAACGTCTTTTTCTTGTTTCGCTATGCAGATCTATTGAAAGTTATCTTAATTAGTTCGTGTTATTTCATCAGTATCTGTAGTCTCACTATAACGCAGTTAATAAAAACAAATAACGTATACATCTGCATATATGATGCTGTTACTTTTAGCATATAAGTTACGTATTTTTCCAGTTGCTTTGAAGAATTCTCAACGCAGCATGAAGCTCTATCACTCACATGATAATTGGAATTGCAATGAATAATTTTTCCTGATTTCTTAATTACTGTTTATTCTATTTCAATATGCAGAGCAACAACAAACCTTAGGCAGTAGTGTTTTGTGCATTTTACAGTTTTTTTAGTCCTGACTAAACAATCGAATTCCTATTAGTGAAAACGTCATCCTCACAAATTGTAGCAGAGAATGGATCCGTTCAATGCTTCATTTTAATTATTCATGAAAATAATAGAATACTAATGTTTTTATCTGTTAATTATATTCATCTCAGCAGTGTAATATTTTTCCGAATCATTGACAATGCAAAACTCCATTTCAGAACTAATATTCTTATTGTTTTTATTATAGTACGTGGTTGACCTCAAATAGACTTTACAGAGTATCCTGTAGAGAAGTTAAGTGTAGGGTTGGTCTGAGGGACAACCTCCTAGCCGGTGAGAAGATCCCATGATTCAACCGATGTCAGTAGCGATTCCTACAGAATCAAGTCATCGGCTGTGCTTAAGATATTCACGCGTGGGGAAAACTATATGATGGGCAGTCCTGCCCCAAAGAAGGGTCTGGGTGTCTCTCTCTCTCTCTCTCTCTCTCTCTCTCTCTCTCTCTCTCTCTCTCTCTCTCTGAATTACCTAGTTAAAGAATGCACAAGTTTTCTACAATAATAAAGAAATAATATCGAAAAAAAATTCCAAAAACTAATGAGAAAACAGATATAGATTCGTAGACGTACGAATGAAAAGTGTGCATTCTTTAAATAGGTAATTCAAACCATACTCTCTCTCTATCTATCTATCTATCTATCTCTCCATATATATATATATATATATATATATATATATATATATATATATATATATATATATATATATATATATATATATATATATATGTGTGTGTGTGTGTGTGTGTGTGTGTGTGTCTGTGTGGTTTTAGCTTGTTTATCTCTCATTTTTTTTAGCTGCTATTTAAATATCTCTCGAGCTAGGAAGCTGCACATATATCAATTACTTTTCATGTAAGCATTTGATGGGGTCTTTTATTTACTTCTGAATTAGTTCGGTATAATCCCTATGAAAAGACATTTTTTATCCTACAAACTGAATTTCTCACACTATGCCTTCACCTTACGAAGTGAAAATGATCTGACTATCTATATTTATTATAATTTCTTTTCATTTTTCTTCTTTTTAATGTTCTCTTTTTTGTTCGTTTATTCATTTCCCAATTTTCTCCTTCTTATTGATGACATTTCTTTTTCTTTTCTTCCCTACCTTTGGAAGACATTTTGTTAATACCTTCTACATTTTTAAATTAGCAATCATTTGAAAAGCAAAGATATAGTTCCACATTCTTTCTGTCATAAGTATAATTGTTGGGGCTATTTTTATAAATAAATTCTCTGCAACTATTTACATAATTAAGAATACACATGCCATCACTTTTCTTAATGTGACTCAGCCACAAAGCGCTGCGAATCATAATAATAAATTAAATGACTGATGCTTTTTATCAGATAAACCGCCACGGGCACTTCTGATAAAATGTAAACTAAAAAGAAAAAAAAACTATTTGCTAAGATATTTTCCTTTTGCGTTTTTATACATTTAATTTCTTCGTCAACCATACGAGAAAAGAGAGCCCTATTGGCCGAGTAGCTATAACGCTCGTTTTCCGACAATAATATCGGGGTTCGGATTTGTCAAGATGACTTCTTGATAGTATGAGCCAGAAAAAAGGATCCCAATATGGGTCACCGTTGGGAAGTGTTTTACAAACATACAAAGTCACAAGTTACTGTAACCAAGCGTTTGAACGTAGTAGCTTTGTTCAAGGACTTACCACAACAGATTGTAACTCTATTCCAGAAATCGCAAGTTCGCTTAGTATAGTTGCAATATAAATCCCAGGTTGGTTGCGTCGGTTGTGAAAAGGTGCATTATCAGTTTTTTTTTTTTTTTCAACAGAGATTAGCTAATGCCTCTAACTGAGGAGTATTCTCTGAAACAAGCAAACTGTCATTATTATACAGACTCTTTAAAAAGAACTGATATCATTTGATATGTAAATAACTGAGTAACTGCATAGTCTAAAGCAAATGAACCTAAACAGGCAAAATAAGATTTGTTTATTAAAATTTGAATGAGAAATTCAAATTTATGTGGATTTTATGAGGGTCTTTATAATTTTTCAATATATACACTGCCTTAACACTGCACACGTCAATTCAGCTTGTAGGGTGTCATTAGCGAGCGTTTTCTTTCGTTGGAGGAATCTGTTCCCAGATTTGTTCTTCTTATGGACTACTTGGGGTTTCGAAAAAATATTTCCCGAAACCGGTCCACCATATCTTCCGATGATGGCGGTTGTCCAGATCCTTTTTGCTGTCATCTAACCTTCCTCTTTAAATATGTTGTATCGTGTCCAAATCTCCATAGCGTTTCGTGCATTTTTAGCGAATTCTCTCACAAATGCACGCTACACAGTCTTCCTCAAATATGTTCAAGCATACTCTAACATACAAAATGACTTTTCCTTTCCAGTGACTGGCATTTCTATATCTTCTTTTTCTGTACAATTATGGTCACCCTGTTCAAGGCCCAAGGACCACTTGAGGTAGAGGGTTACAGAGTAAGAGGCACAGTTCATGAGTATATGTAGAGAATAATTGAACACGTTAAAATTGTAATGATCGAGAAAGCACCCGGAAGATAAAAACATAAAATTTTGAATTTTTTTTGTTTTTTGTTTTTTTGTTGTTTTGTCTTTTTTTTACACATGCTGTTAAAATTTGAGACCATTTCAATGAAAATTGGTCAAGTTATTAGATTACGAAATTATAACAACTTTTTGAAACACCTTGTATATAATATAGTGAATATAAGCATATATGTTTTTTCACACGCAATTATTTATACACGTTGGTTTGCACTTATAGATGCAGATTTTCAAGTAGTTACATCTACATCAAATTTGCGCATGTACATGTAAAAACAGAAACATACGAATAACCTTCACTACGAATGAGGTCTGGAACGTTCTCAGAAACTACCCAAAATCAGAATTTCAATTACCAAATATGAGGACACACTTATTTTAAGAATCGGCTCTGGCCAAAATACTTTCAGTACCCACACATTTTTTTTTTTTTTTAAATAGTAACGAATTTAGTAATCGTCAATTTTTTCATGCAGAGAGTGACATGTAAAAAAATTGATAACATCTACATAAACTACGATAAATAATATCATCTCGCATAACGATGTCTTTTAATGTAAGCCAAGTATTGGGAATTTCATTCTCGGGTTCGAAAATAAGATAAGAAAAAATAGCACTCATTCTAACGAGTCAAAAACAAAGATAACAAGAGAGAAAAATCTAATGACAAGATCTTTGAGATGACAACGGCGCTCCTTCCTAACATGAGATTGATGTTATTTTTATAAAGCATGTGAATATTTGAAATTCACTTTTTATCTAAGATTCCAACATTTATTCCCCTTTGCCTACAGGATGTCTTCATTGCTTTTATTTTTATCGTATATCTTTTATGTCAAACTTGGAAATGGAATCGACGAGACGCTCGCCTCAGGCCTTCAATAATATATTTATTCATCGTATATTTTTTATTTTTCTTCTCAGCATTACTCTATATTCAGTAAATGGAAAAAATTAATTTGATATTTTTCATGTATAAAATAAATGGTATATTAGATATTAATGCTAATATGAAAAATACAATATATCTGTACATATATCTGTATAAATGCGTGTATATATATATATATAGATAGATAGATAGATAGATAGATAGATAGATAGATATAAAACACGCTTTCTCCCAGAAACTGCAACTAAGGTCTGCAGTATAAACCAAAGGTGAGATCTGTGTTTGTTGAGCAAACACAAATGTTACTGAGCGAGCATCTGCAATAGGGATTGACTAACCGCCCTAATAGACGGGTATCCTCAAATACAAGTGGCCAGCTATTATATATATATATATATATATATGTGCGTGTGTGTAGTCATATATTGTAACAAATCTGATATATATATATATATATATATATATATATATATATATATATATATATATATGTTTGTGTATTGACCCTGTTTTCAAGTTTCTTTTTTCTAGTTCTATGATCTATCTTCAACGTTTTCACCATGTTGTGTTCCCTTTACAACATTCTTTCTCTTTTTGTGGATGTTATATCTTTTGTACGACTGATAACAATATTTTTATACCTGCAATTTTTTAAAATATAAATATCTCTACTATTATTTCTATTTATTTACAATATTCTGAACAATTCTCGTTTTGCATAAAATAATCACAAATCAGAAAATAATTTATTCCTAATACTTCTAATAGAAACTAACATCAGAAGCTGAAATTCCCATGGCATATTCCTCAGATGATGTTAATTTTCCCAAGATCTTTTCAAAAAGCATTGAATCGCATACCCTTTTGTGCCTACTAGAAGGGTGGGTATTTATTTATTCATTTATTCATTTACTTAAGAAATGTTTCGAACCCTCGAGTTTATTAAGGTCATCATCAATTTTGCTCTGTTGAACCTTTAAATGACTTTCCTACTCACCTTTTTATTTGAAAGAAGAAAAAACTATTTATTACATTCCAACCCCAACTCCAATTATTAAGACCCCGCTTGTATTCAACACCTAAGAGTGATAAAATTCCACACCGTGTACCAAGGAATAGATCAGATACTGTAACATTCTGCAACATTACTTGAATTAAATATTTTTCTTAAATATTATCAAAGAAGCTCAAATAATAGAACTTTTTAATTATGAATGTTGATATTTTCCTCAGATAATACCATTAAAAGATATTTCGGCGACATTTAATGTGAGACAGAACTTTATCTTCGTTTCCAATCTAATATTCGAGTCCCGCAAGCAAATCTTCTGAGATAAAATCTATAAAAATATTTGCTCTAATCTGAGCACCAATTTCGGACTTAAATATTTACTAATATTTTTCTTCTACAGCCAATATATTACACGTTTAGTTCAACAGTTTTTTACAAGCTCAACAAAAATTGACAATATATTTTCACTTGATACGTTTTTAATATTTATAAACATAACCTATCAAAATAAAATTTCCTTGATTAAAAATAAAAAATGATCTTTATATTTCACAAATATGTATAAATACTACAAAGAAATGGCCACGCTGCATTTCTTCAAAAGAACACCTTAAGATGTTAAATATCCGTATTTTTAAAGTAAAAGATAAACTTTCAGTAACTACAGTGTATTTGCTTTTACTTTAACAAAAAATAAGCACTTAACTATAAAAAAAGGATTATACAACGGCTTCATAGTTTGTTTTCGTCAATAAAACCACCACCTGTCTTAATTAATGCTTTACAAATTCTTAGCATTCTTCCCAACAGTTTTTGAAAAAAGTAGATGTTAGACAACCCCAAGAATCCTTCAAACACTGTAGAATCTCATTCTCACTCTTTGAGTATACTCTTCGAATCCTCCTCTGAAATTCATCCCATACCAATTCAATAGGAGAGAGGTTAGGATATTGAGATGGCTAAATAATAATTTCCAAAATGTTGTTCTTTTTTTTGACTCGAGGTAATTTTGACATAATTTAGAAGAGTATTTTGGATCATTGTCTTGTTGAAAGATGATTTTTTCCACTTATGTGTAAATTAGATGCTATAGTGTGTCTTTTAAAAAAAAGAACGATATTGTACATTTTTCACGATTCCCTTGATCTGAATCAAGCCTCCAGACATCTCTCTCTCCAAACATCCCAATACTATAACAGACCCACCACAATGCTTAACTGTTGGAATTACGCATTCATTATTGAGTCTTTCTCCT
The DNA here is from genome assembly GCA_963932145.1 of Acanthosepion lycidas. NCBI lineage: Eukaryota > Metazoa > Mollusca > Cephalopoda > Sepiida > Sepiidae > Acanthosepion > Acanthosepion lycidas. The sequence continues at coordinate 82,460,677 of OZ010581.1, forward strand.
GGCTTTCTTCTCACATACACTATACTCTTACTAACAAAAAGTTCAAATTTGGACTTGTCTGTCTACAATACATTTTGTTTTTCTTTCATTGCCCAGTTCCTATGCTATTTTGTCTATAACAGTTTTCTTTTTATGCATGAAGAAAACAAAATATGGTGTTGTTGCATGTTAATGTTAAATAAGCTGCGAATATTAATAACATACAGGGTACAATTGGTAAATTGTTGCCATTTTATATTTAGTTTCACGCATGCGCGTTCTTTGTTTTTGATTTGCCGACTGCACAGTATAGAAGGGTCAGTTGCGCACCGTCTACGAGAAACAGAGCATCATGACGTATTCACTCCGCCAGAAATTTGGAAACGGTATTCTGTACTGCTTAGCATTCGCGCCAGAAGCTCCAATACTATGATTTCATTGTGTTTGGGTGTCAATTTGAGGACATTGCAGGGCATTCGGAAAGCGTTGGATGATATATCCAGTCAACATCATGGTCCTTGGAGTGATCACTAGTAACGTTATTACCACAGGGTCTCAAACTCAATACGAAAGCCAATAACAAGCGACTTGAGGAGGTAGTCCTTCCCTGGGGCAAGAGGGCGGTTGATGGAAGACTTTCTGTATGGCAACAGGACTCTGCACCATGCCACACAAGCAGGAAAACACAGTCATTGCTGTCACACAATCTCTGCGGCCACATTACCTCTTATATTTGGCCACCTAACTTCCCAAACTGCAAACTCCCCTGTGCGGAGCGCAGTTGAGCGAAACACAAAGATGGGCAGCATTCACCAAATTAAACAAGGTGACCATCTAGAACAGTTGCAGGAAATTCCGAAGTATTATGGCAAAGTAGTATAGCGATTTTATTGAATGAATTCACTCTTTACTATTTCAAGATATTTTTGTGTAATTTTGGTAAATATATCTGTTAAAATGAAATGTCAGTGTCATTTTCATTTTTGCATAATTTAGACGGCAATTTATCCATCGCATTCTGTACATCGAAAATTGTAGAGTGAAATTCGTAGATCAAAACTCAGCTAATAACTACTTGAAATAATTCTGACTTATTGATCAACATCTGTCCTTTCATGTTTTCTTTTTAGGAGGGCCGAGTATGTAGAAAAACATTTTTATACACATTCAGTATTCGCAAAAAAAAAAAAAAAAAAAAGAAAAATAGATATAAAAAAATCACAAGGTATTCTAAGCCAATAGTAGTTGCGAATGCGCTCAGTGGTGTTTCTTATGTTACTAAAATTGTCTCCCCCACTAGAATTTCTATTTTTGAGCTTCACTTGCTGGTAAAGGTTAAACAGATCCGGCGTGAATCTGGTGTGTTTTCTCCTTTGTCTTACATCTTGGTATTTATTAGGACGACGGCCGTTTGAAATGGTCTAATGTGATGTCATATGTAAGTGCTATTGGAAAAGAGACAGTACAAAGAACACGAGTAAAGAATGCCAAGATGCAGATAAAGGAGGTAAAACTATCGCAAAGACACCGCATCCGTTCTTGGTAATGACTGGAAAGTCGAAAGTACTTGAATAAAAATGACAGAATATGAACTTTGGACAAGTTTATCCGCTACTTCGAACAGCATATTCAACATTTTATCCGGAAGTTGGAAAATTATAATAAAAATTATACAGAGAGACTTTGTTGGTTCTTTTAAATCAAATTTGTTTGGAAGAATATATATACACAGACCTACACTGATGATACACAAACAAACATACACAGAAAATACGCAGACACACATAAAAGTTACACTCGGTGTTATACGTAAACGATGTATTTGTAAACAAATATGAAAAGATACACTTACACATATAATGAAACACATAAAGCGCATAAAATCTAATAAACTCTTTAAACGAACCAAAATTCAAAATAATAAAATTTGCGGTCATAAAATAATTTTAATGGCAAATATTGTAGATAAACCTTGTTTATACCTATGTTCATAAAACAAAAAGTATGTATAAAGCAGGTTGTGACATTATTGTTATGATTATTATAAGAGAGTATAACATTCGAATATTATTTCCTAATTAATATCACCAATCCGATGAACTTCTAGGCATGGCCAGTTTAGTATTTTCAATTTGAAACAGCTTTATAAATCGATTGTTTGCGACTACCACAAATATTTAGTTCTTTTGCATTGCTTCTAAAATCAAAACCTAGCGACGTTACTGTTATTTTATTTCTGTTGATGTAGGAATTTATTGGCTATTAGCATGTATGTAGACGCTTGTTTATTTAAACTAAATTCAATCTGTAATAAGTGTACACGTGTAAATGTAAATATTTCCTATGTATTGCGTATTATTTGTCCTGATGGGAAAAGTGTTGTTCTTTCCTTTGTGTTCAGTTCAAATATCTCGTTTCGTGCGTCTCCTTCATAAGACTAAGTCAACAACTACGAGTCAGCGTCTTTGCAGAGAACAGGCACACATACACACACACCCATACCCACTAATATACACACACATGGATATGATCATGAAGCAGCTATTTGCACATAAACTCTGGTAATAAAATATGCCTTTATACATACATATATACATATATGTGTCCATAGAAATACACATACACATACACACGTGTGTGTGTGTGTGTATTGTGAGGAAATTGTAAGACAAAATGGAAAAATTTATTTTGTCTTACAATTTCCTCAATACTGTTCTTGGTATATATAAAAAATATATATCATCTCATTATTATATAAATTGAGAGATTATGGTTAGTGCAGGCAAGGACTGACAGAAACAACATTCTTTAATACGCAATAATGACACAATCTTATGTAGTCGTTTCAGCGGTACTTATTTTAATATTATTTCTTTAAGCATAATCTTACAAACGGTGACATGTTACAAAAATCTGCTTTTTAATTTATCTAACTGAATCTTGATATCATGTCTGTTTCAATAATCCTTCTCGATGATTTATGAGGAATAAATTAAAACATTTTAACGGGTTAGAATACAAAGGATATTGTGTATTTTACATATAGGAGAATAAAGTATTTAATGTATCCCCGATTGCTCTTTTGTGTTCGTAAATACTTTTATTTTCGTTGACTCACCAATTATACAATTTATTACATTTATTATGTAGTAAATTTAATAGGCCAGTTAATTGAGGAATGAAAAGGCAACAATATTGGCAATAAGATTGATTATATTTATTATATACTAGCCTTTTGACTAAATTGAAGCTCAAAGTAAAAGATTTTAAAGTGAATTTTCGGACACGGCTGTCTCCTTTTTCACCGAGGCGAGGAATAAACAAAGAAGTGGGCCTTACTCTTCCTGGGAATGGTGTTATGGTTGGTTAGAGGGCTCCCTGTAGAAATTATACTATCTGAGTAAACGTAAATCTCTTCAACAAGTATCATTTCTACAGGGAGCCCTCTAACCAACCATAACAACATTCCTATATATTATAAGAAGCAAACGCGGATCATCTTTCGTTTTAATTATATATATATATGTGTGTGTATATATATATATATATATATATATATATATATATATATATACACATATTTGAATTATATTTATTATTGTGTTTTTTGACTTGTTAATTATCGCTTTTATTATAGATGTGGTTGGGGACGAAAAAAAAAGCTATAAAAATCGAAGATACATTAAATCCTTTATACACTTATATGCAAAATACGAGCCATGATTTAGGTGTTATTCGATTTTAAAAACATTAAAATCGATCATTGTATTTATCATAAATCATCTGGAACTATTACTGAATCAGCTATGACCATCAACATTTAATACGATTAATGTAGAGTTTGCAACATATCAACTTTTCTAAGAAATATATACTTAAAGAAAATATTATTAGAATACATACGTGAATATATATATATATATATAATAAAGAATGATTTATTTTATCACTGTACAACCTCTTTCATACATAATCTACTTTGCAAGCCTATTGCTACTCTATATCTATTTCCATGGTAAATTTTCAGAAGAATTCTATAGGTCATCTGAATATTTCCATAGTTCCACCAGATCAGATATTTACTGTATGGACACATCATGCTACTTCCACGGAATCGAATCATCCTCATTTCTTGCGTGTTCCAAATGTGCGAAAGAAACTCCACTCAGATAACTTTTTCCAATAACTGTATGGAATGCTTTCATGAACACTTTAATAATGACATCTTTAAGTTAATGGTAGATCATTATCTATCCTCTTTATCCTCATATTCTCCACTTCCGATCAACTTTTCTCCTCTCAACGTCGTCGGCACCACTAGTGTCTGAATTTAGTCCATCGATGCTTGAACTTGACATGGCTCTGGAGGCCAAGTCGAGAATGGAACAGTCACGGGTATAGTTTGCCTGGAAGGGCGGGTGATGGTCTTGACTGTAAGTGCCGGGCCTTATGTTTCCTTCTTTTACTTCTGATTCAATTTTTCTCCTCTTCCCGGTGGGACAATCGAAAGGAATTGCCCTTCGCCAGGATAGACCGTCGGTAGGTTCTGTTTCCCAAGTGTTGGGACTGATTTCGGTTTGAAGTAGGTAAGACTTCAGTCGGTATTCGAATCTGCGCTGTGGGACTCCACGATGTCGTTTGCCATTGACGAGCTAGCTCTAAAGGATAGTCCGAGGAAGTCTTGAAAATCCCATTTGGATGACATGTTCTGACCACCTGAGGCAATCTTTGATGATGGCAGTTCCAATACTTGACATTTCAGAGCGATTGATGAGTCGTGTTTGTAGGTTCGGTCCTGCCACTTGATGTTGAGGATCTACCGAAGTTTGGCATGTTAGAATTATTCAAGCGTAGAGCAAGTTGGAGATGACAACGGCGCGAAACACCATAAGTTTTGTTTGGAAGAAGAGTTCCTGGTTGTTGAAGACTCGGCTCAATGAGCGAATTATGCGGTGGTCAATGTCTCTTTGGCATGTTCCAAGTTGTGAGAGAGAGCTGCGAAGGTATTGAAAGATGTTGACAAATTCCCCTATATTAAATTGAGAAGTCGCCTATATTAATCGTAATTTCTAGCATTTTCTGTCCAGGCTGCGCAAGTGTTTTCGTTTTACAGGCGATGGTAGGCGATGGTAGGCGATGGTAGGCTTTGCAAACGAGGGTCGAACAGTGCTGGAGGTCGGCACTAGAGAAGGTAGGGGCTGCGTTGCCATCTGCGTACTTTTCGTTTTCCACTCATATCTCAAACCTAATTCATCATTAACATTTCAACTGTAGTCATCATATTTGAGTGACGCTTCAGCCCTGTCTTGGGTACGTTAAAAAAGTTCTTTCTTTCAGAATAATACATACATCCATAAATACACATATACATGCTGGTATACGCCCATGCAAAAAGCCTTTCCTAATATTTATAGAACTACATGTGATTATTAAGCTTATCTTAGTCTGATGTATACATGTACACATATATTTTTTTTCATTTTTATGTAATTGTTATTTGCATCATGTCACCTGGTTGAGTACAGATTAGATGATTGTTAATACTAAGTGTTTTCTTTTGCTCCAACTAAAACTGAACGAAAATAATAAAAAGAAAAATGTGAAAAACAAAAGAAGTTGAAGTACTAAAAGAAATAAAATTGTTTCAATGATTTTTATATTGGCTTCTGAGGTGTTACTGTAAGAAATTGCGTAAAGGAAAACAAAAGATTAGCGTGTCATTTTCAAGTGGCCTTTTACAAATCGGGGAAAAAATAGAAAAAGTAAATGAATAAGCAAGAATAAATACGTGGGAAGGTGGAAAAAAAGGAAAGAAAAAGATCACAGAGAGAGAGAGAGAGAGGGGGGGTGTAGAGAAAGAACGGACCAGAGAAAGAAGCGATGAACATTGAAAGGCTAACAACGAAAGCATAACGATATTCTCATAAATGAAAGTAAAAAAAAAGAAACAAGTGAAATTAGTAAGAAAAGTGAAGAAATAAAAAGAGAAAATCGAAATAAAATGTATGAAAACCTTCTTCGTCAGAGAGCAGAATCTGTTAGTGACAATTAGATGCTTATTTTTCCTGCAAATTGTGTTGTTTTTACAACAAATAACCAGAAAAAAAATTCTAAAAATAACTATGGAAAGGAAAAATCTATAAGCAAATTAACTTATGTTTTCATTTTCAATTATTTTGTCACAATTTTCAAAAATTCCTTTTTGATAATTTATTGTTCTTATTTTACTGATATAATCTTTTATGGTGGACATTTATTAGCAATAATTTTGTTTGTCTTATTACCTTGTTCTATCATCCTGTTCTGGATATGACATTAAACTAACATCCATCAGCAAGGTATATGATCTGGAGGTTTTGAGGAGCGTGGAACCACCTTTTAATTGCTATTATTCCTGGGTCCTCCCTAATCCGGCTATGGGCAAAGAGTGAACACCCAAACTAGGGTCAAAATACTATGAAAGTATAAAAATACATTTTCATAATAAAATACCAGCAATACATTTTCATACTAAAAAAATATTACCAGCAATACATATATGTAAAAGAAATTACTGATGTTCCCAAGAAAATTAAATGTCGACATTAAACGACCGATAAAGAGTTATATGGCACAAAACAAACTGTTCTTCCTTCCATTTGTACAAACCTGTTTGGTAGGTTACTCTCTGTATCCTTCTGCCTGTCTTGCCCTCAGTATATCAATGGAGTGTCAGATTTTCCATGCCTTCTTTTGGCATTATGTATTCTAAAATTTTCAATTATCTATTTCTAAATATTAGTGGGGTTTTTTTCTTTTCATTTTTCTTAAAACTTCATCAATGTTTACATGAGCCGTCCATAGTTTCCCCAGTATCCTTCTGTTGAACGATATCTCTACTGTTTCCAGTTAGTTCTTCATCTGTGAGGACATTGCCCAGCATTCACTGCTATATAGGAAGCTTGATGGCGGTTCCGTGCTACTTGCTTTATTTCTATTGAACGTTCGTGTTTCTTACTACTGTGTTTTGCTATTCAAATGTGCCTTTGGATTTCGGCGTAATATTTTCCGCCATTTGTCCAAATATTTTCCAGGTAGTTAGATTATCGGGAATACAGTTTTTCATTAATATTGTTATATTTCATATCTATTTGGTTATCGCTGAGATTTGAGTGATAGTTATGCATCTTCAAATCAAAGACACCGTTTCTTTGTGTTCCTTGCACATCGCGGCAATGCCATGGGTTGAACCGTTTATATGCTTGTTCGAATCTCAAATCAAGTAATCCAGTTATTATCGACACAACTTTTAACATTCGTGTTTCATACTTATCATACTTCCCGGATGAAAAATCCAATTTTTTTCGCCTTTTCTTCACTTGCACACTATAACCCACCGGCACACCCACGATCTAACAGGTCAACATGGTTTACGACTATAAGATCCACTCTTCTCCTAGACGAGTTGCATAGTCTTATTTTCTATGTCCTTAAGCATTTATTATTATTATTATTATTATTATTATTATTATTATTATTATTATTATTATTATTATTGTTGGTGTTGTTGTTGTTGTTCATTGAATATTCACACCCGAAGTAAGTGATATTTTTTTTACTGGTGATCAAGTAGCAGCGGGACTTCAAAAAAATTCAGCACTCTTCTCAGTATTCTAGTTGATTTTATAATGCCGTTACCTAGATACATTCTTTTTCAGAATTCTAATTCTTCGAATTATTTTGTAAGTCTTTTCAAAACTGTTTCAAATACAGACACAACATTCAACTTCATGTTTCCACAATTATTTCAGCTTCATGGCAAACTCCATGTATTTCCCAATTCTTAATTTTCTTTGATTCTTACTTAAACAGCTCCATCACAATCCTATCCATTTCTCTTTCCTCATTTATAAGAACGAGATTCTCATTCTATCCTTGATTACGTTAGATATTTAAATTTAAAAATTCAACATAATTTCATGCCTTTTTATTCTCGAGGATAGCTGTTTCGTGCCTATACTATTAATTTGCATGACCAATACTCAATCGTTTGCACAATTCTGTGTAAAGGACCTTTCCCATTCAATCATGCTTATTTTTTAATCCACCTGAACCAATACACAATTTGTAATTTTCTTTATCCTTCAACTTACTTCATGTTCTGGCAATTTAATTCCTTTTGTTGTTTATATTCCATCACTAAATTTACTTATTCTAATTCTTCTACTTATTCTACTTATTCTAATTCTTCATTTCCGACTTTTGTCTACAGTTTCAATAACAAAATATCATCATCATCATCATCATCATCATCATAAATTATTAGTTATTTTCATCTTTACATCAAATTTTCAAACCAATTGTAGTGAAAAATTAAGCGAGAGTATACTTTCTCAAACCAAACAATTACTCGACACTGCCGGCATGAGATTCCTTTCATCAATTCTAAGTTCATTATTTTTCTGGATACGATATTCGCCACTATGCTGCATGGCTTCTTTAATACTCAAGCAAGGTCTTGGTAATTGTTGTGGTAGGATCCACCTAATTTGCATAGTGGAGTACCGACCATATAAATATGGTTGGTACCGGGAAGAGAGTGAGAGGAATCAAGAGATTCACCAGAGACTCTGCCCGACTGCGACTCAGTCAACACACATTCCAGGAACGGTCTTCCCAGGAATATACAAAAGACTATATGTAAATATTGTGTACACTTTCTTGTTTCAATACATTTTGTTCTAAGTACATTTTGTGTTGCATTATTATTCCATGCATTAGTCAAGTTTCAATAGTAATCCACTGTTATTAGAATTTTCACACCTGTTGTATCTGGTGGTTTCCGTTAGAGATCACACGAAAGCACCTCGCCGCAGTACTCCAGAGATATTTTCAGTATTTTGTTCATTTTAAAAATGCTGTATGAATGGCTCTCATTTCTTCTGATTTCAAATTCATTCGATCGAGCCGATTATGATATGTACAATTTTCAACTGCATATTCTAGTTTTATTTTCAATTTTCTAATATACACAGATATTTATTCATCTATTAACACATGTTTTAATTATATATATATATATGTGTGTGTGTGTGTGTAATTAATACTGTTTATTATAAACAGAGCATTTACTTAAGTAACTGTATCTGTAAAAATAACGTATAAACAGAAAATATATTAAAATAATTTTCAGACCCTTTTATAACACACAAACACACACACACACACACACACACACACATATATATATATATATATATATATATATATATATATATATATATATATATATAGGGTGACTGAAAAGTAACTCCATATTTTATGTATGAGTGGACAGCCAAGAGTCCTGACTTAACACCCAGCGACATTTTTTTCTTTGGGGTTGGTCAAGGGAGAAAGTCTACTATACCAAACCAAGACTTTAGAAGAACTGGAAGATTGAATACAAGAAGTTCTGTCTACCATACCATACCATACCGCATGAGTTCCTGGTGAAATCAATTGACGCGATTTCTGGGCGGCTCGAGAATGGAGAAGCTAGTAGCAAAATCTGATGCCCATATCAAATTTTGAATAAACAATCATGCTAAACAATTTACTCTCATATCCATTTCTTGTAAAATTATAGTTAATAAATAAGTATTTTAAAATATGGAGTTACTTTCAATCGCCCTGTGTATATATATATATATATATATATATATATATATATATATATATATATATATATATATATATATATATATATATGGATAGCTTTGTAGTTATGTGTTCCAGAAGTGATATTGGAAATTACAATTCTCACCGGAGGCGTAGTTGCAAAAGACAGCATCACAATTTGCCAAGCTATAGTTGACGTATTACCATCGACCTTGTAATTCGTTAAGCAAGAAATACCCGAAAATCAATGGATCGATGGCAAGGTGCCCTCCCTATATAGTCGAATTTTGAAACGGACCTTTGCCACTAGATCTTTCCCCTGAAGATGACTCCAGAGTGAATCGAAAGTTTAGAAGAATAAGCTACACTATTATTATTTTAGTGTTGTTATGTCGGTTACTGAAGACACGACGGTGAAATATCTTATATTTCCCATTACATTTTATTCCCCACCCTGCCAATACTTCGACAATTAATGCCTGTAGTTTCTGAGAGCGATCCCGAGGCTTCATGCAAAATGTGGACCTTACAATTTCGTATTTGTTGTCTGAGAGAAACTAAACCCTCGTCTCTCTGGGGTGGACCCACCTCGCTAATAAATGCTCTTTTACATGCGTGAATTCCATATGCAACTGTGCCGGTCACTTGCATCGCCATTCACCAGCCAAGTGGTCATCTTTGTTCCAACCTGCACTATGCTTCATGGAAAGATATTATGCAAAGCCTATTCAGACATGATCTGGGGTGAGGCACATAATACATTATTCTTGTTATTTACATGTACACACCAGATGTCTGGTGTCTACCGTTGGGAATTGAGAGTTAGAAAAAACTCCTTAATTAGCCGGCGTCTTTCGCAGTAGGCTGCGTAACTCAATATATTCTGATTATCCTAGTAGAAGATTAAATAACAAATGATTTTCCCGTTACTCCACCGCACTTCTCAGTATCGTTGGCGATTTTAATAGCAATTTAGTGTTGTTGGGTTAACATGCTATGATATTTACTATGATAAATTTCAGAACATAAGCACATTAATTTTCTATACAAAATGACAATTGATAATGTTCGCTTACAAGTATGAAGAAAAAACTTTCTGGAAGTCTCGGTGAATATATAACTTCTCCTAATATTATTTAGTTTAAATCATAAAATTAAATTATCACTCATAAATTACTCGTTTTTTTATCTAATATGAGCCAAGTTTTATACATTCAAACGTGAAATTACTTATTGCAAAAAATAATGAAAGAAAAGTCAAAATCATTGCGGTACAAACTCTGAGGATACTCATTGCAAAAAGGTTGAAAAATAATTTTCTTGAAAATCGTCAAAGTTTTTCTTGTATTGAAAATCGTCAAAATAATAATATTATAAAATAAAACGAGTAAGCAAGGTTGTATTGAATATTTAAAGGAAATGTACACTTTACAAACATACAAAAATTTACACACTTTACAGGCTTTAGATTAAAACACTAACTTTCAAAGGAATTTAATGTGTTCATTCTCCAAATAATGTAAAACCTCTATCGCTTCATGGTTAATATCATATCGTAGTTATCCATATGTTAGCAAATAATGAAACTATGTAGTTCCTTGAAATGTTGAGAACAACGATTATGAGATTCACCCAATATTGTAAACAATGAACTGCTTTTTGATTTAATAAGGAAGGATGAGTTTATGAACTAAATCTAATTATAATCTTATATATCTTGGTTTCCCATGTGCAAATTTCTTAACATCACTCTCGTTCCTTTGCTAACATTTGGGAAAATCTTTAACACAGAATTAGATGTAAAAGCAAACATCACAAACTGCAAAATTTAAATAAAAGTAGAACAATTAGGATAATTCTAAAGTTTCAAGTTAGGGCAAATATGGAGACTAAAGAGATTGGAAGATGACATATTGAAATAAAAAAAAGCATTTGTTGTAAACAAAAAGAAAGTTGGCAGTCAGTGTCCGAGTAGAGATAGAAACTTTTGAACTCAAATAAGCAGACATCAAGTAACTTTCCAATAAAGAAAATATCTTTTTAGTTTTGCTTGAGATAAATACACGTAAGACTAATTTGAAGAAAAATGAAGTCATATTTGGAATGTTTTATTAGGAAAGTTATTCAGTCGTCAGAATTAATGCATCGGTGCAATAGTAGAATATTGAAAATCCAAAGGGTATTCTTCGCCCCACGCTGCTTTCAGAGGAAACCAAGATAACTCATGCGATGCTAAGGGGGATGTAACTTCTTCTACAAGGACATCTTTAGAGATATCTGTAAGCTTATTAAGTCGATCGGTTCATATTCTCTCAGGAGCTTTAAACTTCCAACTTTAGGCACATTTATGTCGGATGATGATAAATGCTAAATATCTATTTTCATTGTTAGTTATTTCTTTCTGTTATTACCTGTGTATTGTCTCTTTCTTTGAGGACAGTGATTTGAGATAGCTGAATATTGAAATGATATATATGCAACTCCCAAAGCAAATATATCAGAATAACTATTAGTCCAAGATAGGTGTAGGAAGGAATGATAGATTCTTTTTCTTCATTTTATATGCTATTACCCTTCAGGACAAGGAGGATCAGGGCTCTCCACAACTTTCTTTCATATATAGCTTTAAGCAATGTGTGCCTCCTTACTAGTCTGTCCTAGTCACTGTTCTGTCATATATTTGCTCATGCGCATTAGGTAACATGATGTTTCTTTCTGCCCACCTTGCTTTCAGTATTGAAAATGTGAAATATAATTTCCAGAATTTAAAGTATTAAGAAGCAGAACATTTTATTCGGAAAATGTTATTGAACTGCTATGTAATATCAATCCTCTTATATGGCAGTGAATACTGGACAATGTCCTCACAGATGAAGAGGAGACTTAAAGCAATAGAGATGTGATACTACAAAAAGATGCTGAAAATACAGAAAGATGCACGAACAGCCAAGAAGGAAAATTTAAGGAAATTGGGAAAAATCGGTCTTTTTCCGCGACTAATTTAATGTATGAAAATATCTCTCGTCATTTAACTTTATCAGGCCCAACCATAGGGGAAGATTTTGGACAGCATTTTTCGTTATTCCAATTCGGATTTAGGTTGTCCTAGATTCCATCGCCCAGTTTTTGTTATTATTGTGTCATTCTGACGATTAAATTTTGTGGCATAAGATTTTAATTAGATATTTTCTGGAAAACTAATTTTGATATTTGTCCATCTGAAATTTGCTAAAATCTACAGGAACAACAAATCTGGGCACTTATCGAACGGAACATTTTTAATACACAGAATCGATGCAACTGAGAAAGAAAGTTTTCTTAAATATCCTAGTGTATTCTATATTTAGAAAATTGTGCATGTTATCTTAGATATAAAATGTAGAATTTACATATATTTGATTTATTCCCAAATCATTTAACTGATCAATCTGTGAAAGCAGTATTGATATTATTTGCATTCGGACTAATGTCTTCATATTTGTTGTCATTAGTACAACGTTGAACTCTATCATATTCATCGGGTGTCTGTCGATCCGGTTAATCTTCATTGAATTTCGAACATTTTATTTGATTTATTGAGTAAATAGTTCGTGTCTACGGATATCTCGTCTTGTTCTCTCTTTAGTACTACTCAATTATTGCTATCCCTGTGTCCACTGAGTCTGAAATATCTAGCCCAGGGATTAAACTTACAATTATCATGCGGCCAAATTCAAGAACCAACGCTTCCATCATCTAAAGATTGTCTCGTGAAAAGAGATCATCTTAAAATGGTTTATTAGTCTACATTCAAAAACACTTGTGAATAGTAATTCTATTTAGCACAAGAGACGCTAAATAATAATGTCAAAAGAAAACATCAAGACAAATCTTGTCAAAATTTCAAGTTTTCACCAAGTGACTTGTATTTCATATATAAGATAATCTTTTGTTATGAGTCAAAATAGTTAGAACCTCCTTGTTAAGCAAAGCATTTTATTTTAAAAGGAAAAATGGAAACCGTAATTATTTATGTAACAATAATTTTAGAAGAAAAGTCTAAAATAAAGTTTTCTTAATGTTTTTTATAGTTTATGTTTTAATAGTTGAAGAAGTTGCTAAAATTATCAAAGTATATGCGGATGAAGTTAAAAGTAATGTAAAAATTTTTTAAAAACCAATTTGTATTTTCATACATCATAAGGATTTTTAACGGTTTGGAGAAGCTTTCTATATAAAACTTGGGTAATATTTTAAAAATTATTCTCCACAGAATGAAGTAATTAATTTTTCTAGCACGATTGTCATAGCCAAAATCTAAAAGATTTTCTTCAATACTACAAATGAATGCATTTAAAAATAAGAATCTGTTCATTATTTATTCAGTATCCATTTAAATAATATGTATACAAATAGGATAATTACACTGGTCTACAATATTAAAACTTCAAAAACAAAAATATTCAATCTTAGCTAATTTAGGGGCACTGGAAATAAAAATGATATCCAAAATTGTTGATTCGCTCTAGATTTCAAGCTATCGGACGTGCTATATGAATATTTCATCAAAATTGTTATCCTTGCCAGATTAATTATTATTCTTCTAATAAACTTATTACATATAATTATTATCTTAATAAAGTAATTATTATTCTCCTTTTCACTCAAGTTTTCACACATTTAAGTGCCCTGTGAAGAATGCCCTCTGAATATTTGAACAAAGCCGATAACTTCTGCTGTGTGTGGCGGGGTGACTTTTCTATCTCAAAAGCGAAATATGACACGTGTTGAGAGAAAAGTTTACCAAGTTTATTTGGATGCATAATTGGAAACCAAAACAAGAATTTGACAACACACACATACTGAAATACCTGGACCACAAATCTCAGTCAATGGCTAAAGAGGAAGAAGAAATTTATGCCATTTGTAATGCCCATGATTGGAAGAGAGACAAACGATCATGCCACTGATTGCTACTTCTGCATGGTGTCTCCAATTGCTAAGAGATTATCAAAGAAAAAAATGGACAGTGCAGTATCCAAATATTATATCAGTTATGCGTCCTGTCCACCACAATGAAGACATAACAGTCCCAGAAGCAGCGGAATCGAATGAAATTAAGTTAGATGATGAGAGAAGACAATGAAATCTCCGGGCCTGAACCATCAACTTCATATGACCGTGATTATTGTCCAATATCCGTCTGTGAACAACACCTCATAACTCAAAGTGACCTAAAGAACTTAGAGATTTGAAATTCTTAAAAATAATGCAGAACTGTAAGGTTCCAGGTTACAACAGTGGAATATATTAATTTGTGATCTACGGATTTCCCATTTCCGCAATCATCATCGGGATCTAGACCCATTCTTCCTTATGGACGATGATTTAGTGTACTGCAATGCTATCAGTGTTCTTATGCAATCACTTCACATCAGTTACAATCCAAAAGGATGGAGTTTGTTCATTGATTCCACGAAGACAAAGTCTCAAAGTTACACAATAGAAAATGTTTTTTACCTTCAATTCCATTTGTTTACGTCGGTCCACATGAAAGACACAATATGAGACAATGTGAAACAACTACTGACATGTATCAATATAACTGGCAACTTTGCGATGATTTGAAGGCTGTTGCTCTCTTGCTAGGACTACAAGGTGAATTTACCAAGTACTCTGATTTTCTTTGTGAATGGGAAAGCCGAGACAGAAGTTCTCATTCCATCAGGACTAACTGGCCACTACAACAATCACGGGAACCTGGAAGGCAAATGTTTAGCAACCACCACTAGTTGAGTTAAACAAAGTTTTTTTGTCATCTCTTCATATCTAGCTTGGTCTTATAAAAATTTTGTGAAATCTATGGATAAAACAAAGGAAACATTCAAGTACGTGCGGAAAAAATTTTCCAGAATAAGTGAAGCAAAGATAAAGGTATTTTGTTGGTCCCCAGATTCGTAAACATTTGAAGAAAATTTTGACAGATTAATACGAGTAAAGGAAAAAGACTGCATGGAAAGCTTTCAAGTCAGTGGCACCCAAGTTCCTGAATAATGAAAAAACATAAAAATAGAGAAAAGTCGTGGAAGACCCCCTGAAGATATACGGACATCTTGGCTGTAACATGTTGTTGAAGATCTACTTCTTAGACTCGCATTTTGATTTTCCCCCCAAACTGTGTCACTCTCTATGTGACGAGAACGGTGAACGTTTTCATCAACACGTAGCAACAATGAAGAAATTGTATCAGGGCAAGTAGAGCCCATCAACATTGGCTGATTATTGTTGGCTTGTGACCAGCGAAGTGTGATTGCTAGATAAATGGGCACGTATATATTTCTGAAGAGACATTTCCGGTTGTATTTTATTCAATATACAAATATATTGGCATCTTGATGTATTTGTTTATTTCTTTGGTAGGCTACATAGAACAGAAAGCATCAAAGCAGATTATGCAAAGCTGTTTTTCGTGTAGAAATCCAGTGTATTTATGATTATGACATAAAGAACTAAATATCTCGAACTCGAGAGCCAAGCATTTAATTTGAAGCTTATTTTGGAATTTATCATATCAAAATACACATTGGTCATTTAATTTCTGAAGTAGCCAACTTTTGCCAATTATAGACCAGTGTTATTAAATCATTCAGAATCATTAATTGGTTAAAACATGTTAAAAATAATTTAACAGATTATATATACAATTGAAATTCATAAACTTAAGGAATCAGCACATAAGCTACGCCACAAAAATCTCCTGAGCCGATTAAGCATAGAAATGAATACAATATGGGAACTAGTAATACGGAGTGCCAGCGACGAGCGATAATAACAACAAAAATTTCAATATGAGCTCTGGTGAAAATATCAATGATAACAGCAAAAATTGCAATATGAGAACTGGTAAAAAATGATTGTTGAAGACCCAGAAATTCATACACAGATGTTCCCAAGGACACATGACACAGTGGATAAAGGCAGTAGATAGATCCAGTGACAGGACCCAAAGAGTGTGAGTTCAATGCCTGGTTAAGGCGATGGATAACTTGGAGAGGGGAATTAACAGGAGATAACTGATAATTGATATCCATTAGACATGGCATGTGGAACTAGAACACTCTACCCCAGTGAGCGAGATAAAGGGTTCAGTTCGACATTCCAACCATCTGAAGAAGGCCGGAGGATACAACGGCCGAAACGTTGTAATAAATATGGCGACAAAGATGCGGACAATAGTCCGAATAATGTAAATAGTGTACATAATACCTTATCTCAGAAATATAGACAGATACTGAAATAATTTTACTGGATTCTTATGTAGGCATTCTATATTCTATGATCAAAATGTATACTTTATCAAAAATATGATCCGTTAAAAAAAATGGACAAATAAATGTTTTACTTTGTGTTAATCAAGAGCTTTATGCAGTAAATAACACTTTATGCAGTAAATAACACATTTTAATTGTATTAGGTTGTTTTGCTCTTTATACAACACACATGCGCACTATGTTCGTTATTGTTTAAATAGACAAATAATAACAAGGAAAATTAAAGAAGTAATAACTGTATGATGAGTTAAAAAATCAAAAACATAACAAAACTTAATAATTGGGGAGTTATGATTAACGTGAATAAAAGTAATGCTTAAATATAAATTACTTTGATTTTTGTCTGAATGCTTTTAGACAAAACGTTGTTTATTAATCGATGTATGATACATTTAATAATTCTTAAATATTTAGAAATTTATTTTATTTATATAATTAGAAAGAAATTCGACCGTTAAATTGTTGTGCTGCCAAGGTCACTTAGAAAAAAACTGGTGTACACACAAAAAAGAAGAGAAAAAGGATATATGCGATGAAAGTCACGAAGCTTTTTTTAAACTGAAATTTCTGGATACCGAAAAGTAAAAATAAACTGTAGCTTCTTTTTTAAATTCTGAATTATTTCTGTTATTTTTTTTTAATTTAATGTTAGCGTGTCTAACAAATAACATGAATCGATGTCGCTCTTAAAAGTAGTTCATCAATAAGATTACATTTGACTCTTCTCTTAACATCATTTAATTATACATTTTATCAAATACCTGACAACAACGTCTTTCGTCTTTTAACATTGTGTGCAGATGATTTTTAAAAACTCAGTTATGCATTATCCACAGGATCATAGATATTAGCATTTTACAGGATTCCTAAAGTGATGGTTTATAAACTCAATAAAAAGACATTATCAAAATGACAGATTATGGAAATGTAGCTTCTAAGGACCAGATGAGGATGTTTGAAATATTATGTCCTGACTTGATGAAAAATGACATGATAATTATATATGATGATATTCTTCTTTTCTTTCTTCTCATGTTATTCTGTTACTTTTATCTTTCTTAATTTTCATTATTCACACTTCTTACATATAACATTCCCTTTTCCCTTTTGCTCCGATCAAAGATTCCTGTCTTAATAATATTTATCATGCCTGGATCAAGAAATGATATACAGTTCACGAAGGAGCATTTTTCCTCCATTTCTTTCTATCTATTGTTATCAGATGAACAGTTGAATGCCACTTCAAATGCAACAAACCTGACATTAGAAAACACTCGTGGCTTCTTCACAGCTAACTTGAAACAGCATTTATTAAAATGTTTTTCATGCGTCCATAAAACTGGGCATATTATAAAAAAAAAACAACATTCAATTATGCACACATGCATCAAATCCTCTCATAGTCTCGCACACACACACACACACACATATAAGTGGGTGTGCCTGCGTGTGTGTGTGTGTGTGTGCGTATGAGTCAAAACATCATAAGCAGCGATATGTAGCAAGAACGACAGCTACTGTCACGTAACAACTACATATGTCAGAGGTATATAAGTCAGTATGCTATACTTAAGTAATTCATTTTGATGTAAAAAAAAAAAAAGATTTGGGTGACTCGAATGCAGGCTACCTTTTTATAGCAAAAATAAGTCAGAAAAAAATACGACACAACTTTTGGGTGGCGGGAGGTTATGCTCAGTTGTCAGTGGTCCAAGGGAGAAAAATCACGTTTTCACTTTATTCGTAATAGTAGGAATTGCATGACTTTTGCGTTGCAATGAAACATGCATGCACTGTAGGAAAACGACAATCTGATTGAAACAGAGTGATAGTTTGGAAACCATCATAATGTTAAGAAACATTGGTCAGTTTACATCTTCAAATTAAAGTGGCTAATTCCGTTATTAATTAATTCTCTTAAAAATACATTTTGTTTGCGATTCTGATCATTATCTTTTTTTAATTTATTATTCTCTAGATGATGCGAATTAACATCGAAATAATAACAAATCAACCATATTTCTATCTTATTGTTCGATTGTCATTTATGAGTGTCAAAATAAAATATGTGGTATTCACCGGTTTTCTTTACAATCGGATGGGGCCCTGTTCTTACATACTCGCTGAGGTAGTAGCATATTTCCTAAAGGCACTTGTGATATATACTTTGCTTAATAAGCCTAGGTAAAATGTCAAAATATTTCAAGTTGATTTTTGAGACAGATACGCTCAATTTAAAAATAATAATAAAATATACAGTTATGTGAATATTTACCAATTACTATAGAATGTGCTCTTTTGGAATTTACTCAGGGACATTATTCGGCAGGTGCCCAAAGTTGATATTTACTGGATTTAACTGGCAAATGCTATAAGTATAAGGAACCTAGAAACTAAATTTACAACACTAGCAATGGGCAGTATCGCTGTATAATATCTCTCGGTTAAATAAATTTCCTATTGTGTCCCTGGGTTGAAATGAAATGAAAAGATTTTTTTATACTAATTTTCACTCAATATAAGGTCTAAGTGCTACTCAAAATAGAGGATTACTGTGTGATATTGCATGAGCGTAAGAAGTGAAGTTCGTGGGCTTATCCAGGAAAGATAATGGCTAGCTCTAAGACTTGAAGAGGTCAAGATTGTAGTGATTGGGAAAACACATAGCCAAGAGTATGTTTCACAAAGCAACGATTCCTGAGAAAAAGATGTCCGATTGGAACTTACTCCTTACTAACGGAATACGAAGCGAATGTATATGATTCTCCCTTATGTACGTGGCATGGCGGTCCTAGTTGAAAAGGTCAGGTCAGGTGGGACTAAGGAATGTAGATCGTCCGTTAGAACATATTCCATGGAAATACCAGCGTTTCGTCTGCGGTAAAGGGATTGTAGGGTGGAAATTAATTCATCACCTTCGAGGCTGCATAGAAGCTTTCGAGCTCCCTATCAAGACAGGAAAGTGATGACTGGTTATGAAACTGTTGTGGATTCCGACAATAAATAACAAACGCAAGTATTTAAGCTAAGAATTTAAATGTATTTACACAAAATACAAAAGGTAATGCTGTTAGTAAAAATCCAGGAACGCCGGTTAGTATTAATCAAAGATCGCTATATACAGTCTAGAAGTAGACTTCCTTAGAGTCGGGCGTCCTTGTAACTGACTTCTACCGTCAACTCAATCACAGTGTCTATGTACTTTTCACTCTGTTTCTCCACTCTGCTTCTCCACCCTGTTCCTCTACCCTGTTCCTCTTCTATCAGATTCCCTGACTGACTGACTGACTGACTGACTGTGGCTATTTTATGGCAGCAGGACGAGTCCATTTATATCAGAAAAGGGTGGAACCCATAATACCCCACTCCTTAGATCCCTTTTTGGGGGAGTTAATATTTTTGTCTCTTGTGGTTGATGATTAGTGGCTCGAGAATTTTCTTTTCCTGCTTGACCTTCTCATTACTGTATTATTTTATTGCGGTCTTTGTATCTCGAATGCCTCAAAGATTGTATCCATAGCATCGTCATTATCTGTGGTTTACGAGCTTGGTTCCTCAATTCATCTTTTCTGTAGATGGTCGATATGTCTTCTGTGTGTGAACTTTTCGCCTTTTATGGTATACATTAGATTCCCGATTCTATTGATTACTGTACCCGTCTCCCAGTACGACATATTGTTTCTAAAATTTTTGAAATAAACCCGTTCTCCAGGTTTGAATGATCTCTTTGGTACCATCGGTGTATATTGATTTTTGCTCTTGCTTGGCAACAATTTATCAAACACCGATCTTATTTTCCGCGCAAACATCAACTCTCCTGGAGAAAGACCCGATGGTGTGTTTGCGTTGGGTGTTATCCTATATACTTGTAGAAATTGCTGTAGAGCTTTTGTCGTCGGTAGGTCCTCTGCTTTTTTTAGTGCTCTTTTCAATGTGTCGACAAATCTCTCGGCTTGTCCATTTGACCTCGGGTGGTATGGCGCTATCTTAATATGTTTTACTTGGTACATCTCGCAAAATTCTTTAAAATCGTTGGATGTAAACTGTGTGCCATTATCGCTTACTACGCAACTGCGACGCCAAATCTAGCAAATAGTTCAATTAAACAATTTATGGTGTTTTCCGTTGTTGGGTGCTTGAATCTGGCAACCTCTGGCCATTTGCTAAAACTATCTATCGTTATTAGGTAATAATAACCTTCAATGGGTCCTGCGTAGTCCACGTGTATTCTGGACCACGGTCTATCGACTTTAGGCCATGGCTTTTGTATAGAGGGTGGTGACTTCGCCGTAGCAGCACAGCCTTTGCAACTTTCCACCATATCATCGTCCACGTTCGGCCAGTATACAAAACTTCTCATGAGTGATTTCATCCGGTTTTTTCCGGGATGTCCCAAGTGGAAATCTTTTAAGATCCTTCTTCGTAGTGACTTTGGTATTACAATTCTCTCGTTGTACAACAATATGTTGTCACAGATTGAGAAACTATCTGATAAATTCTTCACTTTGTCTTCCATTTTTTTCTTGGTATCCTGGATAAACTCGTTTCTTTCTGCTTCTCGTCTTATTTCTAGCAGCGTTACAGGTAGTTCCTTTATTGTATTGCATAGTACCTTGCTGATTTTATCTTCCGCTTGTAATGCGGCAATTACCGAATCTTCTAACGGTTCGCTTTTTGCAGGTATTAATCGCGATAGTCCGTCAGCATGTCTGATTTTCTTTGATGGTAAGAATTGCAGTTTAAAATTATAGTTCAGTAACACAGTTCCCCATCTTAAAGGTCTGTTCGCTGTATAGACTGGTAGGCCTTTTTTCGAACCAAATATCGTAAGGAGTGGTATGTGGTCCGTTTGAAGAGTGAACTCTCTCCCATATATATATATATATCTGTGAAAACGAGTCACTGCAAAAATTATGCCTAATGCCTCCTTTTCAATCTGTGAATAGTTTCTTTCCGCCGGTAATAATGATCTAGATGCGTGTGCAACGGGTTTGTTTGTACCGTTCGGCATTTTGTGTAAAATATACTCACCTACCCCATGTGAGCTCGCGTCACTTGCAATAATTATTTCGAGTTCGGGATCAAAATGTGTCAGTGTTAGCTCTGAAGTTAATTTCTGTATTATTTCCTTGAACGCTTTTTTACAGTCCTCTGTCCAATTCCAATTATGTTCCTTTTTTAGTAACTCATTTAATGGAGCCCTCAGTTTATGCATATTATCAATAAATTCACCATAGTAGTAAGCTAGGCCCAGAAAACTTTGCAGTTCTGCAATATTTTTTGGTTCCGGCATATTTTTAATTGCCGATGCCCTCTCTGGGTCCGGTTTCCTGCTATTTTCATTTATTATCTGACCTAAATATTTAATTTCATTTAGGAAAAAATTACACTTTTCTCCTTTTACTTTGAAGCCGAAATCCTGAAGTCTTTTAAAAACTTATTTTATATGTGACGTGTGCTCTTCAACATTGTCGCTCTTAATTAGGATATCATCCAGATAAGCGGTCGCGAATTCCGCGTGAAAAATCGGTCTCCAATAAATGACAAACGCAAGTATTTAAGCTAAGAAATTAAATGTATTTACACAAAATACAAAAGGTAATGCTGTTAGTAAAATCCAGGAACGCTGGTTAGTGTTAATCAAAGATCGCTATATACAGTCTCGAACTAAACTTCCTTAGAGTCGGGCGTACTTGTAACTGACTTCTACCGTCAACTCAATTACAGTGTCTATGTGCTTTTCACTCTGTTTCTCCACTCTGCTTCTCCACCCTGTTCCTCTACCCTGTTCTTCTACTATCAGACTCCCTGACTGACGATATTCAGTCACACCCCCACGAGGGTGTCATATGGCACAAGGCCTTTTTAACGTGGGCTTTCCTAGCCCATGGGCTCGGCCAAAAAATAGCCCATTGAACCCGCATAAACGGGTTCAGGGCCGGTCTACCTCCCCGAAGGAGACTCCGCCCTTCGGCGTAGCCTCCTTCGGGTTCCTCCCGTCCGTAGGATGAGAGTATAACCGTGCAGTCGCTCAAAAGTTGAGCGACTGACTCAGACTCCCTGACTGACTGACTCCCTGACTGACTGTGGCTATTTTATGGCAGCAGGACGAGTCCATTTATATCAGAAAAGGGTGCACCCCATAATAGAAACTATATTATGTGTAAATAATTGGAAATACAGAAAAAATGTTAACTAATATTATTGATGGTTGAAGTTCAAACATTCGTTAACAAAATTTTTTAAATATTTTATATCCGCAACCATCTTTACAAAATCTACGACTCCGTAAGATTAATAATTGGCTGCCTTGCATTCAGTCTGAGATCACGTCTATTCGTTTATCGAAGGTAAAAAAAAAAAAGTTATCAACAATTTCTCTATATTTCTTATACTAAAGTAGTTACCGTCTCATTCTCTGTCTATCGACTTCGCTTCTTTTTCCATATATATATATATATATATATATATATATATATATATATATATATATATATATATATATCCGCGTGTGTGATGAAGTCTGCAAAACAGAATATAATCAATTTCATCACCCCCAAAAAGCTGAAACATCCAAAGATTTGAAAAGAAACATACGGACCTAAAATAGACATAAAATTAAGGAAGAGAACGCATATTTTTGTGCCATAGAAATCTTCATTGCCATAATTTTGACCTGAAATAATTTTGACTTTAATAAAAAAGAAAAAGCAATATGATTTAAAGATCAATTGAAAATACCATGATCTTTGATTCCGCTACGATGAATATATAACCAGATCTCAGTTCATCGCCTCTTCTTCCTAAACTCGTACTGAAAGGGAACATATTCGTAATAAACACCCTGTCTTAATTACACATAAGCACATAATGCAAACTTTCTTTCCAATATACAGTCAACAACGAAATTATTCGTACAACCGTCAATTTTAAACATAAAAAACCTGGCATCATACGAGCATTAGATTTTGAAAAATGGATAAAAATTTTCAACATTGATGGGTGTACGAATAATTTCGTCGTCGAGTGAAAACCAACTTTCATTCATACCAGTATTTTCTATTGTCTCATTTCCATTTGTGCTTCGACTTTACTCGACCCCTCCCTCGTATACACATCCACTTGCAGGAACATTGCCACTGTTTTATTTACACTTATAATAGATTCTTTGTTACATACACAACTGAACCAATTCATGGATATCATCGCTCAAATGTACTTGTTTGCTCAGAAAGAAGGAAATCTCTCCAAGACTTACCTTTGGCCAAATTATCAAGGCCAATCCAGAATGCACATGAGCAGTTACTGAAAAAGATTTTCTTGAAATAAAAGAGTAATCAGCCAACAACAAAAGAAAATAAATGGCTTATTAATAAATAAATAAATGATTTATTAACAAAGAAAATAATTGACTGACATAGTCAATGTTAATATCTTTCTTTTCTCTAGCTTGCCTCAACGATACAACTGAAGCTAAAATATTCAGCCTTATATTTTAGATAATTATATTCCAATTATAGACGTTGGCCTTTCAAATCTTTCTATTTGTATATTTCATGAACATTAAATCGTTTTTTTTTTTTGTAAGTCAATGTTTTGATTTGAATTATTTGCAAAAACTGATTTTAACGATTAAGATTTTAATTATGCAACTTGAATTTCTTCATTAATATATATATATATATATATATATATATATATATATATATATATATATATATATATATATATATATATAACTTATAAACAGTAGCTACATT
Organism: Acanthosepion lycidas; assembly: GCA_963932145.1. NCBI lineage: Eukaryota > Metazoa > Mollusca > Cephalopoda > Sepiida > Sepiidae > Acanthosepion > Acanthosepion lycidas. Next base: position 82,485,365 of record OZ010581.1, read on the forward strand.
GTTTGAGAAAACATACTTGTTTTTAAACATTTTAAGCCTATTTCTACCGACCTTTGCATTTAGGATCCTTAATATATGTATTATTCGTGTCATGTATACGTTGTTGAGGAGGCAGAAATGGGTAACCCGGAAGATAGAACTTTGTTGTTGCGGTTGTGAAGGTTAATTCCTTCTCCGCCTCAGCAAACGTAAATTCAAGCATCAGACAAAAGACATAAAGTAGGGGTAAAAATGTATTTGCATATATAAAAAAAACAGTAAATTCTGCTAAGGAAGAGAGAGCGGTGAAATTAGAAGTGAAATGGACATTAGTTGTGGCCGCCGTCGTCGTCGTCGTCGTCTCTCTCTCTTTCTCTCTCTCTCTCTCTCTCTCTCTCTCTCTCTCTCTCTCTCTCTCTCAGCGTGTTGGTGTTGACATCAAATGCCGATCTGTGTTGGGTGTTTGAATATGGGTATATACAGCTTTTAGTCAGCTCGAAATTAACGTTTTGATTTTTGAGCGGAGTAATTCTGGTCATTATATATCATTATTGTTTTAGTTAAAGCGGATGTATGCGTGGAGTCAATGTGCCGAAAACGTATTTACATCCGATTTGTGTAGAAAATATAAGAGGAACGACAACATATACATTATTTGTATATTCCTTTTCTTATTAGTTTCTCATTAGTTTATCGGGTTATAAATGTTTACTGTATTTTTGTTTTCATGATTGTCGTCAATTATTTGCGGTTTATTATACACTTTATGTTATCTTTGTATTGTCTACTTTTGTCAATTTAATATTGACAGGAATGTAATGGCCTTTTGGACTATGCGCTTTTTATACTACTAATGCCTGGTAATTTTCACGTTTGCCAACATGAAACCAACTAAATAAAGTAAATGTTAGATGTTTTTATTAATATTGGAGATACAATCTCCTAATTTGAAAGATTTATATATTATATTGGCCTTATTTAATAGGGTTTTATAGAAACCGGTAATACTTGCATCTATGTTTTAGTGGGTTTTTTTTATAGATGGTGAATGTTATATATTTATTGTTATCATTAATCGATGTGTTACCTTTGCATTGTATTCTTCATGTTTACTTTATTCTGTTTTTCCCTTTTTAATACAATATGACTACAATAGAGTTTGTTTATTTTTCATAGATAATGAATATTTTTATATACATCTTCTTTAAATTTATTTTTATTTGTTAAAAAAATATAGTTTGAAGACCCTTTAATTGTAAGAGGAATAGCAGCTTACACCATTTTTTTATAATTAAGTATTGTATTTGTCATTAAAATTCTCAAGAATATTTCTAAACATTGAAGTGATCCTTATACAATGTTCAAAACTTGGGAGATGAGAGAAATGTCAAAAAAACAGTAAAACATATTTTAATAATACCAGTTTTAATCAAACAATTAAAATAAAAGTTTCCGATGAAGCATTGTGGGACATTTGTTTAGGTGACACGTGTATCCTCACAAAAGTATAAAATTTAAGCACATTAAATTGGTTCACATCTTTACTTACATCAGCGCACCTCGGATTAATTGTAGCCTATCATATTCAACAACAATGGAGGGAAGCTATCGCATGGTTTTCATTATCATTTTGTTAGGAGCCACTAGTGATCTTTTATTCTTCTGACTATTATTCTTTTTTCTTCTTAATTTTTATGTCCTTGTAACAAATATTCCAGACTTATATTAAATTCTAAGACCTTAACAAATTATTACAGACTTTATGCATTTCTCAAACGTTGAGAATTACGTTTGATAACCATGCCTACTTGAAAGGGAAATGAGGATGAGGGTTATTGTTGTTTGCTAGATTGTTTCAAACGACAGGCTTCAAATTGTCTCTCTCAAAATGTTATATTTAGCCTTATATATCAAGACACTGGCACTGTGAACTGTGAAAAAATGGAAGGGTTAATTACTAAATTTAGCTACATGATTTAATCTATAATTATCTAATATCTAAACGAAGGTTTCATTTTTACCGATGCCGTCGGGATTTAGAAATTAACTTTGAAACCAAAAAAAGCAGCATTCCAATCCAAACCGTTTACGCGTTGTTATCATACGAACGAGCTGTGGCAGTAGTTTGGGACTTGTGAAAGCCATATAATATACTCCTAGTTCTAGCTAATACTCGCCATATGTTCAAGCTTTTACAATGAGAATGAAAAACAAAACGAAATCATTCTTTGCATTCCAACGTACGCTTGTTAAACGAACTGAATTGATTATCCACTCTTCGTTGTCTCACATTTCGTTGACCCTCAAATGTCTAACACTCTCTCCGGAATTCTTTCCGATTTCGATAATAGTGTCATTTTCTTCCTTTAATCCACATTTCCTCCATATTTAACAACGATTTGCTTACCGTTTTAAGCGTCTTCTTAACCATGGGTATAATTATCACGTTCATATTCCGTAATTTATTTGGTTTTGTAGGAAAGTTCAGCGATCTATCAAGTACTTGTACTATATTGTCCGTTTGAATGTCCGTTATTCACTATATTATAGAATTTATTTTACAATAATGATATATGCTCTACAGGCCTAGATAAAATAATCTACTAGAATTTCAATGTCTCAAAAACTACATTTTTCATAGAACAGTTTCTGATTTTTGCTTATATTATTAGTAGTAGTATTTGTAGTAGTAAATAATATGCTTTTCTCTCTTCCTTCTTGCTATAATATTCCTTTTATTTCATACTCTTCGTTTTCTCTGTTTTTCCATTTTTCCTTCAGTGTCTTTCTCGTATTTTCATAAACTTTAACTTTGTTTTTATTTTTATTTTCAGTAATAACCTTTGCCTTTTCCTATCGTCCTTATTTTTGTGTATTTTACTTCTCTATTTTTTTTCATTACTTATCCTTCATAATATTCTCTAATTTTTTTTTTTTTAACCATCACATTTTCTGTTTCCTCTTCTGTTTTTTGGGGGTTTTTTAGCTTTTTCTTTCCTTCCTTCGTTTCTTTTCAGCACGATTTTCATTTACTTCTTTCTTTCCTTCTTTTCTTTTCAGTGTAATTTTCATTTATTTTTTTTAATTCTTCTTCTTCATTTTGAACAAGTGAATGTCAGAATTATTGGTATCTTTTTAACATGGATTAAACCCAGTTTTGTTTCCAAAATTACCACTCAATTGTTAAAGTTCTTTGTATTTAATTAAGCTCAATATTGCAATTGTAAACGAATAGTTGAGAACTTGGTCTTCCTGTATTCTGCTGCCCATTTCATTCGATTTTCATTGTGGACATTTTTAAAGACGGTCTAATGATCTGTCTGACATGTCTGGCCGTTTGATTTATGCATTTTGACATTTACTCGATGCCACAACGCCTAAAAATTCATAGCTTCAATAGCGTATTTTTTTTTATTTATACATTTTCTCTTGATATAGGACATAGATATGCGAGGAAAAAAATTCATCAACACATTTGCATCAAAGCCATCCGAGAACTTTACCGTTAAGTGTTACCTGCCGATAATTTTTGTAAGTTTCGGCGTTGTGTTACAAGATCTGAAATTATTAAACATTGTTATTTAGGCTTCAAATCAGCCTTACGATAAATTTAAAAGTCAGAACATATATGGCGAGGAGAATGAATATGAGAGACAAAGAAAATTTCATAAGATTTTTATTCATTTTTCTAACAACTTATAAACTTTTTCAATGAAATAGATATAAAATAAATAATGTTGCCCCAACGCACACGCAAACACACAAATACACATACAGACACAAACACACACACACACGCACACATACACAAATAAACACACGCACACACACATACATACAAACATACATACATACATATATATATATGTGTGTGTGTATTTAGGAAGCAATCCTTCTTTTATGCACATTTCATTGAATACAACAGACAAGGTGCTTTTATTTATATATAGAAAAGTATGAAAGAATTAGCGACTATTAATGTATAGGCTCTCGTATCACCTGATTAATATCGGTAATATGATATATTTAATTAAAATAAAATGCATAAAATTTGCGAAACATGCCTAATAAATGAAATCTTTGATTACTTTATAATATATAATCTTCTTATTGTGATAAGAAATGTTTTCAGAAGTAATGTTAAAAATATCTTGTTTAAATTCTAACCGATTACATGCTGAGATTTAAGAATATGAAGTAAATCCGATCTCTTAAGCAATAGCCTCCAGCGTCTGGTATAAACTTTCAAATTTAAAACGGAAATTGCCACTGAATCAAAAACTCTAAAATTTTAACAAGGCAATAACAGGCCAGACAGTCAGTTTAAATATTTACTTAGCCAAAATAGAAACAGAATTATGATGTGGAAATATCTTCGTTCGTGTAGTCTACATTACAACCATAATCGATTGATAATATTGGCTTTCTTTTTATCCTAATTTAACGTGCTTAATGTTCATTGACATTAAGTGTAAAAGCCGCTTTGTAACATACCAATGAATGTGACAACCTTTAAATTCTTAATGTCAATTTTTACTGAGTTTCTTTATTTTTATTTAGAAAGCTTTTCCTTTATTCCGAAAAGAGTTTTATAATTATTGACTGTTCACACAGGGAAATAATAAATGTATTTTTCCCGCTGCTTTTATAACTATTTAGAAAATTATTATCCATTTTGTGCAAAAAATATTCCAAACATGGACAGTAATAATGAAAACTGCCATTTTACATATACAATCATAATAGAATTTTAAATGTTCAACTCCGATTCTTTCACATTTCTCCAAATATCTGAACACGAAGAGATCAATAAAATATAGAAGAGTCATTGACATGTCGAAAGGTAAATGTTTATAGTGTTCCAAGTTCAGAAATGTCAGATATATCTTATGATGTTAAAGGGTCGTTTTTCTTTTTTATCTACGTTCATTTAGAACGTAGATAAAAGAGAAAAGCAGTTATTTAAATAAATTTTTCAATTACTGCACTTAATTCTGAAATTAAATCTTTTTTTTTTTTTTTTTACATTTCTAGATTTTCTTATAAAGAATGTGGAAAAAAAATACTGCGCGTCGTTGAAATAGAACCGGAAGTATCACCATCCTGAGCAATATCTAATATGTGTAATATAAACAAGAGAGTTTGAATAAATAATCCAATAATAAAATCATTTCAAAACATTAGACCACATTTTTCGAAATATTTTATGGGTTAACATTTAGAAGTGATATGATAATTGTTTTATTCTTTCCATTGAAATAATTAGTCGAGGAAGAATGAAACAATTTAATTATTACAATGTTTGTGTAATTAAAGTGTAATTGGCATTGTGCTTATTTATTTGGTTAAACCATGATCAGGCATATGATTGAGTATTTTCAGAAGATGCTCAAGCGCATATTTCCTTAGGAATAGGATAAACACTGTAGGGATACACAAGATAATTTTCTTCCTTTTTCCTAAACGAATTTACTAACGTCCTAAAGTGCCTTGATGACCATATGACTGCTTAGTGATGATGATAGGCATTTGGTGCATAACCGCAACCAAAGTGGATGCGAGAGTACATTTTCTGGTTAGATCTCGAAGAAGGCATATATATATATATATATATATGTGTGTGTGTGTGTGTGTGTGTGTGTGTGTGTGTGTGTGTGTGTGTGTGTGTGTGTGTGTATGTATTGTAATGTCAACGAATACTTTTTGTCACTTTCATAATGCTCGTTGAAGTAGAGACTTTGTAATCGCAGATAAAACTATAGCAACGCCGTTGAACAATGCTGGTGTCAGATGCCTTCAAATAACACTCGCACTAATATTACTTGTCCGATAATACACGCTCGAGTAGTAACCACCGAATAGTGATCCGAATATTATTCCGTATAGGGAGATATTCACTAAACGCCCCACGCAGTCGGATGCGGCAAAAGGCCAAGTTTACTGTGGGGTATCCGAGCCCGTAGGCTCAGTCAAAAATTCCCCGCAGACCCCATAAATAGATATAATAATGCTAAATTTGAATCTTGAAAAATGAAGAAAACCGAAATATTAAAACGCTTTCCCGAGCATCCCCATAACCATGCATATTTGATATAGAAACATATTTGATACAAAGAAACAAAATGATGCCAAAGCTGACATTTATATTGGCCTTTTAATTCGATTTTTCAAAATATTGTTTCATTTGTATTTATTCTATAAACACCAGAAAGAACATCACATTGTATTGATAAAATATATAAGAAAATTAATAACTAAATGATGTGGGGTGTTTAAAAACCAAACGGCACTGATGTTGTGATAATGAAAAGTCGGAAATATGGCTTTCTTTTGGTTGAAATATTTACCTACACTTTAACTTTTCAAATATTCACTTAAACGTTTAGTCGTATTGTAGGGGAGTAATACATTTCCCGTCTTATGACAAACAATCGTAAAAGCTTCCTATTGCAAACATTTTGACATATGTAAAGAGAAAAGAAATGATTCTCCTACAAGATAAAAAATAGCTCATGCTTCACAAAACCTACTGAGTTTAGGAATCGTGGTTCTACCAAACTTTCTCTATTCACCCTACCTATTATATATCTATTACCAATTTTTTTTTTATTCGCACTCGCACTTACACATCAGAGGATGTCAGAGAATAGCACAGTCACAGTAGTCAGAGAAGGCTACAATAGACTTCAGCTTTGAACCTGAAACCAACTACACTCTTCCCTTTCTAGATATCATGTTACACAGAAATAATAGCGGACTCAATCTTGAAGCTTACAGAAGTGCTACCAACAAAAACGACCTGGTCAACTTCTCCTCAAACTACTACTATAAAATTAAATCTGGTATAATTATAGGTTTCTAATCAAGAGCATTAAGAATTTGAAGCTACTAATATTTACCCATACATAGAAAACACATTCAAAAGCCTTCAATATCCTTATCGCTTCATCCACAACGCATAAGGGGAAAAAGAAAACAAATGTTGTTTGTTTTGATATTCACTGAACATATTCTGCATTTGGCCTTGACTGATAAAATGTATCACATTTGTTATGCATTCTTAAATATATTTTAGAAAGTAAATCTTTTTTTCACTAAATTAATGCATTAAGATGTGCTTATTTTGTCACATTTTTATATTTTATGTAAAAGGGAAGTTATTAAACATAAAATGCATACACGATTTAAAGCCATTAAAATATGGCCAATATTTGTGTTTTCTCTTTACACTAAGAAGTGAGAAAGCTTGTATTTTTTTGTGCTTCATTTGGTCGTCCTTTCTATTTGCGTTTCGTTCAACCGGATACAGCCGGTGGCATGGAAACGACGATAGGACAACAACAAATTATCAATGGCATTTTTTGAAGGTAAAAATCAATGTTAGATAGAAATGGAACATAATTCTACATAATTAGAATCTATAGTTTGGGGTCATATTTTGGACAATGTATAGAAGAAAAGAGAGAACTTTGATGAGGATTGCAAAAAAAGCAAGTGTAAAATAAAGATGAAATAAAAAAACGTGAAACCGTTATCAGAGATAAGGTTGTACAATATCCAAAATACTAGAAAGAAGTATAAAATAATTTGAAAAGAGTATAATAGAATAAAACGAAACTGCTTGATATGTGGAAGAGCATTTTCAATCACTTGCTTTAGCAGTTACAACATAAAAACTATAGACATGATTTTAAATGCTTCACGCAATACTCTAACGTTAATTGCATCTTTGAATCAAATTCAAAACGGAATGTTAAAATCATTATTTGTATAACCTGATTTAATTTGAATTAACCCCACGTCAATTATGTCATTGGTTATTCAATGTTTTACATCATATAGACATTACAGTGATGTCTTCAAGACCAAGCTCACGCTAAGTAGAATTCATTAGCTAAAGAAATTTCTCCAAAAAGTTTTGTCCTTTATCCAAAGCGCCGCCTAGAGCCCATCAAGTGGAGACCAGAAAGAAGGTTAGCTGTTCTTATACTATGGAAAAGGTGCAACTGGACAAAGTAAAGACATAAAGTTAAAACAAATCTAGAAGCGTTCAAAGAAAAAAAAAGAAAAACTGGAAATATGCCATAAATAAAATAAATAATACCTTCTTCACTCAAGGTAGAGGGTTACTGAAGTTGGTTGCTGTGTGAGAAGTAAGAGTAAGGTTAAGAAGTAAATAGCGCAGTTTATGAGAATATAAGGGAAAGATAATGGTTAACTCTAGATTTGAATAGGTTATAATTTTAGTGGTCGAGTTTGCGTCCTCTTGGAAGCCAGTTTCAGAAAGTAGCAGTTCTTAGGAAGTAGGTGTTTGAGTGAAACTTATTTCTTACTAATAGAATACATAGGGAATTAGGATGGTCAGCTCAATGTATGCGGCGTGGTGGGTCTTAGCTGTGAGGATTAGAATTCGTAGAACTCAGGAATGTAGTTCGTCTGAATATTTTCCATGGAAATACCATAGAGGAACAAAAGGCTTTTAACGTTTCATCTGTCGGTAAGGATTTCTAGGGTGTAAATAATTAATCGCCCACATGGCTACGTAGAGGCTTTTGGACTGGAAAATGAAAACTGGACAGCTCCAGCCCAGATGTCCAAGCAGTACACCATTTTTTTTTTTTATTTTTTTTTTTTTGCCCGATCTGGCTCTTGAACCGGCCCTTATTAGCATCTTTAATGATGGATCGTATATACTTGAGATCTGAAGTGAGCACAGACGTTCAAAGAATGTAGCAGCCTATGGTCTTCTCAGTGATGATGGAACGTTACTAGTTTGTTTTTTGCGGTATTGAATGTGACCAGTCAGTTTTTCCTATTGAGTTGTTGGAGCTAAGTTGAAGGAGAAATCAGCTGCCAGGGTCTTTTCATCTAGATTTTTGGAGATAAATTAATTTACAGTCGTATCATCTGCATAGATATTAATAAAGATCGAAGTATTCTCTTAGGCAGGTCTTTAATATAGAGTAGAATGAGGGATGGACTGAGAAATGTGTCTTGGGAGACGTCTGCATTGATCTTATCGGCCTCGGTGAACTGACCATTAACAACTCCCTTCATTGACCTACCTGTTAGAAAGGACTTGATAATTAAGAAAACTCCTCCAGAGATTCCAAAATTAGAGATTTTGTATAGCAATCCCTTATGGCACATCTTGTCAAAAACCTTCAATATATCTAACGCGATCGTTCTTGTGATGTATTATCTAATGCCTCACTAATTCTCTAAGTAATGACAGGACATTGGCAGTGAACGGAGCTGAAGGAAATTCGTATTGTTTGTCACAAGAGGTTGAGGTGATCAAAAACCTTCTTGTTGATTATAGCCGCAAAGAGTTTGCTAATAACACTATGGAGGTTGATGGGCCGATATATACGAGGAGCTCCTGACAATTGACACCTTCCATATACTTGGAAAGAATTCCTCCTTCAGGTAGAAGTTAAACAATTTTTCTAAGATTGGAGCTAATATTCTTAAGGACAACCACTGGAATTCTTAAGCTCAAGGATTTTGATAAGTCTTGAGGCTTCCCGGGCTGTGTTAAAATTTTACTAAGTTTGTGTTCCATGAGAGGCGGAAGTCAGGAAAGGGATAGCCCTTGTCATCTAACGTGAAGTTAGAAGCAAAAATCGTTACGAAGAGCTCAGCCTATCTGGTGAGGGTCATTTATGATAGCAGACATTTACGCTTTCCTCTACTGAGAACTTGTTTAGAGATTTAACCGGAATCATGGGATTCAAATCGTTTGCTTTCGACCTTGGCATGGAATGCTTGTTCATAGTTGTACCTTGCATTTTCTAGAACTCTCTTGGAATTATTGTAGGTAGTTTTGAATGCAGCAAGGGTCCTACTAGCCCATAACCTGTGATAAATAGTATAGTAGTGGTTACTATGAGCTGTGGCTACAGCACAATCTGGAGTGAAGCTTGGCAGTCTATTCGTTTTTTTTTTGGGGGGGGGGTCATATTTTTTCTGAGGAATAAAATTTACATGTCAAAAAGGATTCATTCAGTGGTGAGAGTGACAGTTCTGGGTGACTTTTCATTGAGTATGTGTAAAAACATATTCCATTTAAAGATATGATGTGTAATTGATAAAATGAGCTTTTTGTTAAATATGGTCACATGTTGAAAGAAAACAAGGATTTTGTGAAAACTGTTGGCTTCATAATTCATTATTTGACTTAATTTTCTAGACAAAAGGAATCAATAATTTGCTTTTTGGTGACTAAAATTTTGCTATTTATGGTATTTTGATATCTATTTCCATTTTAGTTTTGTCTAATGCCGTCATTTCTTCTTGCTCTTCTATGTTCTGCCTTTTCACAGTACATAGTAGAGTACGACGTGACCATCTGATTATATTTCTACGGTCTTACTTTTTACTCAAATATATTTTTCTTACTGTTAAACTTCTATCTGGTATTGCATTTTATATTTCTCAATTATAACAATATATTCATCACATCTGTACTAAGAGAACCAAAGTGTTCATCAGATTGTACCGGCCAACACCTCTGATAGATCGGTACACTTTTCTACCAAGTATTTAAATTATAAAAAAAAACGATGAAAGAACATTAACAGAAGGACAAAATAGAACAAAACTAGAGAAGACATAGTGAAAATAATATAGAGAATACAAAGCAAAAATGTATTTTTAAAAATGCCCTACTCTTTTAGGAAGCAGGTGATTACGGCTCTCCACCGTTTCCCAAGGTTATTTGTACGAAAGTAAATGCAACGAACTCGATGGGAATTTGAACTCGGAACACCGATTTCCCTTCATTCCCTCGCCGGTTAATACTATGCGCACATCCAATGATGCAAAATAGAAAAAAGATAAGGGAGCAAATAGGGTAGAGAAGCAAAATACGAGTTGAGCAGGTGAGGCGGGGGTGATGAAATGGAGAAAAAAAATAAGAAAATTAATGCAGGAAACGGAAGTTCACAAAGAAGAATAAAACAGATGAAGTTAAAAAAAAAATCTAGAGGAGAAATTAACCAAGAAAAAACGTGGTTAGGAAAGCGGGGAACTATAAAGAGATATGAAGTGAAGAGAGTGAAAGAAAGAAAGAAAGAAAGAAAGAAAGAAAGAAAGAAAGAAAGAAAGAATAGGAACATACGACTACAATGAAGTTGATAAGGAGAGAAAAATGAATAAAAAGGATAGAGAACAAAAACGAGAAAAGTTGAAAATCAGCCAAAAAGTACGAAGCAAAAAAGGAAAGGGCAAACAGAAGAGTATTATTGTGCAAGAAATAAAAACAACACACGTACAGGTCATTTACAACAAAAAGCAACCCCTCACCCAAAAAAAAGATCACGCTCAAAGAATGCAGCCAAGAGGTAGGGTCGTCTGTTTGGCCAACATATGAAGGTGTACTGAGCTAATCAATCTCGCAAACAAGCTACCGAATATCGACTCAAATGGACGGGAAAAGCCATTTACAAGCTTAGTAACTTCAGAAAAATAAGAAAAATGAAAGCAAAGAAAAACGGGAGCAAAGAAAAACGGGAGCAAAGAAAGTAGTCAGCTTTATGCACGGAAAAAAAGTAGAAAGAAAAATTGGAAGTGCATGGGAAAATTACAACCAAACGTTCTACTAAACAATAAATTGTCAGCATGCTGTAAAAAATAACTTCTGCAGATTCACAAATATTTGTTGTGGGCAACGGTAGACTTCTCAGAAATCATGAAGAGGTTCGATGTAAAAGCAGCTCAATCATGCATATAATTGATTTTAAAAGTGGTCAATGAGAAAAAAGTAGACAACTTAATGAGAAAAAAGGACTTCTAAACTCTCGACAGACTATTTAAATGTCAATTTGAACTGCATACACAAACGCTAAATAGTCTTCCGAATAAAGATTCAGTGTAGCATGAGGCCAGAATAGGCATTGTACTTCACACAAAACTGTAAAATAGGCCAACTGAGTGATTGACTTTCAGTTATTTCCGGTCGCCGAATGGAGAAGTGTGTGAACTTACAACTGCATAAGATTTTGCAAACATAGGTAAGACTTGCAGTACACGCGGTTATATAAACAACTGTTCCATAGAAAAATAGCAGACATCGCACTCGACAATGAAAAAGTCTACGTATCGAACAAGGGGCTCCGTTAGTGCGCACAAAATACAATGACCAAGAGTAATTGGCGGTGTATTAAAGTGAATAAAACGTAATGTTAAATAAGATTCAAGTCTTATGTTATTTACTAATCAGCACTTGTGATCATTTAACCGGCGCATCCATTTTATTGCACCAGATTAAGTGCGCAATTTGAGAGTTGGTTATTATATACAACTAAATATATAGACAGAGAGGTAACAAGCCAATTATAATTTACTTATCTATAAAACGTTTTCAAGAAGAATACTCTAATGATGTTCCTGTACAAACTAATAAGTACACCAGACTAAATTTCTCACGCATAAAATTATTGTTTATTCAATTCTAAACTTCGTCAATTAATATTGGCGACTAAGGTGTGTGACTTTGGGGGTTTTCACCCAACATGGATTCTTCCGAACGTGGAAAATGTAAGAGATTCACTGATTTTTTACCTCTCAGGTGGAGCGCTTATATAACGTCTTGTCATCCGGTTGTCTAGCGTGTGCACATCCTATGTCAAGCTGGATCAACCACGAGTTTACATTTTAAATCTATATCTGGTGGCTGTGCTCCGCATTCCAGAGCAACTCACTGACGCAAGTGGCTACCCCGATAGTTTAGTGTAACACTGAATGCTGTGTATACTTTTGATACTGGGGCTATAGGCAAAGATATTAAAGATATTAACATTCAATTTCACATTATAATTTTGACAGTAATAAGAGTACAGTCGTTTCTGTATAAATTATATTGATAATTTTTGCAAATAGCACATTTAGAAATAATTATACTCATCAGAGTAGACTGCGAAATGCGTCTTAATTTTATAAAATAATCACATACTGTTTAGTTATAATCTGAAAATTGAAAACACAAATAATGTGTGCATGGGTTTGTTCATGTGTGTATGCGTACATCTGGAATAAGATAGATAGATAGATAGATAGATAGATAGATAGATAGATAGATAGATAGATAGATAGATAGATAGATAGATGCACATATTCACCACATGGACGCATCAATCAAGCCAAAAAACGATGAGGAGATAAATGATTTTACATTTTATTACCCTCATTCAAAGTGTTACAATAGACTTCCTATAAAGTGCGTATGTCTATAGGTGTATTTTAAGCATTTGCTAAAAAAGGTGAAATATATTTAAATTTCCTTTTTATGCTGACAGGAACCAAGAGTGTTGAAACACCGAAAAAATCGTTCGTTGTCAAAGTTTAAGAATAACGCCATTTTGCAAATTTACAAGTTAATATTTGTTTGATTATCTATCTACTAAGATTTTCATAAGCATCTTTTCACTTTTATTAATCTTAGTATATTCGATGCACATTAAATTTATTATAATCTAGTACAGGTCTATGTGCAAGACGTGAGGACCGAATTTTGTTAACCTTAAAACTAGTTACTGCTTTCCTAAACTTAAATAGTATCGTTTGCCTTCATTCGAAAACCGTTGAAAAATACGCAAATATTTCAGTTACAAGGAATGCCGTATCCATCTGTTGATATTTCCTAACATAACAAAAATGAAGAAAATTGAAATAAAAGCAAAAACAACGATGTGAACGGTTACGTATTGTTCATGGGTTGTTTGAACGTTCGCATACACAAATGAATATAATTTTAATTGAATGATCATAAATTGATGTGGATACATTAACTACAAATTATTAATATATATATATATATATATATATATATATATATATATATATATATATATATATATATATTATATAGTGCTGGTGTTAATATATATATATATATATATATATAGAGAGAGAGAGAGAAGATTTTTATATGAAATGAATAAGTCTCCTGTTTGTGTATTAAAACAGCCTTTTCTTGTATCAAAGTAGATTCTTTATGTGTGGTAAAGTCATGGGTAATTGTTTCATCGTTTATACATCGATGCTCATATGCATACATGCGTCAATATATATATATATATATATATATATATATATATATATATATATATATATATATATATATATATTACTCTTCAAGTAAAATTGAATTGAGTTCTACGAGCCGCTGGTGTATTTCGTATAGAGAAAAACGTTAAAATTTCCTTCCTTTCGTTTCGATCCCGGCTTGACACAATCGGTCGTCTAGCCACAATTAGAAGCTGTGATACAGCGAAACAGTCTGTCTATGGATGACTATATATATATATATGTAAGTGTATAAAATTTTTAGACGCTGCATAGAAACACGACCGCGGTTTCGACTGCTAAGGTCTTTTCAGGTGGTTAATATTTAATATTAGATAAGATAAACTTAAACCGGAAGTAATCGCCTGTAGTTAGGGGAGTGAGAGAAGAAAATAGAATAAATATATATATATATCATCCAACCTTATCCGGGTTTGTAAGCGCCTAAGTATAACTTCATGACCTCTATTATTTCATCTAATAACTCTGCTACACCATTATTGGTCACAATAGCCAACTTATCCTCCTGGCAAAGTCTACAGGAGATGCCGTTTAGCTTACGATTTTTCACTTTTCTAAAGATATTCGATTCAATCGCTTGGCTTCTGTTATGAATCTCTTTAAAACCTCAGTAATGCTTAGCCAGACTTGTACAGAACCTACAATTTGGTAAGTTGAAAGATGAACTATGGTTATACCATCTTTTTTTTTTTTTAAATTGGCTCTCCGTACAGCCAATATATGCCATCCCATTGCCATCGCTGCTCTCTACTTCCGAACAAAACGCTACTCCCTCAGTGAAACACTTCCGTTGAAATGGCATTTATTCTTAATCTTACAATTACACAAGGCCGTACCTTCACACTTCTAGTTCTCTTCAATTTTTTAATTTCTATCCTTAAATCCTCTAATTATTCTGCCTAAATAACTAGTACAGAAATAACTGATGTTTATTGTATTTTATTGAATGATTTATGTATCGCTGATTTTGTGGGGAAGTGCTTAATGAAAAGAAATTAAATCGTGGATTGAACCAGGTGACGACGTTTCTCCTTCTTTTTCTTCTTTCACTATTATCGTTATGTTTTTCGCTTCTTGAAATATAGGCCCCAATGCTACGCCCCCCCTCTTTTAATGCTGAAACATATTTCTTCTTTTTTTTATTAAATGTGTCTTCATTTGAAGACGTTTGCAATAGTCTACACTATCCGCCAAGTGATATATGATTAATAACACTGGATAGGTGGACAGATGCAGTATTTATGTATTTTAACTTCGTGTTAAATGGGGAAATATTTCCATCCAACAAATTCAACTCAACATCCACCTTTTATTAATTTCGAGTGTCAAAGTTCATTTCCTTGAATACTTGATGCAACTTTTTCCTTATGGAGTCTTTTTTTGTTTTGTTTTTTTCTTCTATCATCCGGTACAACTCGTTGTCGCAGTAAATCCCTTGATTGTCTATGTGGACAATTTTATTGATTTTGATTAATACGTAAATTCCTTCCAACTCCGAATTCGCCCATATCGCACGTTCCTTCGGGCACATCAAAGTTGCTACTTTCGGAATTTTTGATCCACACTTCACCGCCATGGAACAATACTGACTTAGGGCAACGTATAACAACTCTAATATCTTCTGGTTTCAAATTTACAAAATCTTTGGCAAATAACAGCGCTTTCGACAAACTTTTTTCCGTAATAGAAAGTTATAAGTCCCTGATATCATACTTAATGAAAAACCATTTTTATTCGTAATGTTCTGAAACCAAGTCCGAGATACTCGTCCACTAGTTAACTCATGTAGCCACCCTGAGTAAATCACATGTATTTGATAATATTTTCTGGCTTATTATACCCAACTCCATCGGAAAGATGGTTTTGTAAAAAAAATCATCTTCGTGTTTTTTTTTCACAGATAGGAAAGCTTGTTTACCATCTAATACCCTGACTTTATCACTCGCACCAAATGTTACGGAGATTTCTTTGGCTTCCATATTAATATCCTTTAAATAAGAAGCCGGAGCCCTTTTATAAAATTTAGACACTTCATTAAAAATTCTCCTTCTCTGCATGCGTCATTGATTCATGGCATATAATTTCATTGTCTTATCTCCCATAACAAAGACTTTCTTCATTCTTAATTTCCGATATTAGTTAAGAGTTTTTTTTGTTTTGTTTTTTTTTGTTTTTTGTTGTTTTTTTCTGGAAGACATTATTTCCTTTTCTAAACTTAATCTTATCCAAAATTCCTATAAGTTCTTTTTCAAACTCAGACATATTCTTTTAAAACAGTGGGGTATTTCACGGTCTTGAATAGAGGTAATTTGGTATCGCTATTATTTTTTGCCATGTTAAGCCTTCCATCTCATTCTGCACAAAAATCTTCTATTTTATTCAGCATGGTGATCATGTATTCATGCTTGCCAAGCATAGGGATGTTTTCAAGTGAACAGTTTATTTTATTTCTTTTAAATCCATTTTTTGAAATCCAAATATAAAAAGAAGTGGTGCGTGAATTACACAACAATGTAAAGTTCTCAACCGCCAAGCGGGAGACAAAGTAAACAAATAATAAAAAGAGCTATTGAAAAACTTGTGTCATAAAAAAAGTGCACGATAACAAGGTAGATACACTAACCTGTAGAGCTATTAATAAATGTATGTAAATGTTTAGACTAGGTCTGTCACTTTGGTCGCCCAAAAACGCATAGCATGAAGAAAAAAAGGCCCCAAACTTAATAAAAACAAAATTTTATCGTGAAAAAGTTTATGTTATTATTAAGATTAAAGACCAAGGTATTTTTCAATTATTTTTTTTCATTTGCAGCATGTGTTAAATTTAGGTTGAAAATCTTGTTTTTTAGGTAAAAAATTAGGTAATAATTAGCATTACTTCTTTTTCACTGTTTTCAGTTGAAAACAAACACATTGATTTGGAAAATCTTGGAAAAATCAAGTACTTGTTGGATTTTAATGAAAACTTCAGAACTTATTCACAAATGAATGAAATTATTTTAGAAATGTTTGTCTTTTTAAAGGTCACGGTATAAATATTTATATATATATATATGTTACACACTAATTTTATGAAAACTTCAAAAATTTATTTTTCCAACCTGAATTTTTTTATTGAATGCACAAGACTCTGAAGATTTTAAATCATCGATACTTTTGGTAAAAAAATGCGCAAAATTGTCCAAACTTTTACCTCAATTGTAAAAATACAAAACCCAATAAAACTAAGACAATATTTAATTAAAAAAGCTTTTTATGACTTTTCTGAATAACATATACTAAGGTAATTTTTATCTGAAAGAAAAAATAAATTTTGATGAAAAATAAATTTTTACAATAATTTTTTCTTGTTTTTCTATTTTAAATACACAATATGACAAAATGTTGTTATATATTTTAAAATTAAGTTTCTTTATGCAACCTTATGGAAATGACATATTATGTTCTCTACATTTTAAAGATCATAAATTTGAAAGCTTATTAAAATCTGACAACCGTTGATATTTTTAAAATAATTTTTAATATTCCAAAATTGTATTTAAAATCGTCTCCAACGAAAGTATGGATGCACAGCTTTGAAATAATGTCACACGAGATAGACATGTTTCTCTTGATAGAAGCAAGTTCTTTTTACTTCAGAAATTGCTTTGCATTCGTTCAGTTAACAACACAGCAAAGTTTGAAATTAATTGCATAGAATTTCAATGTTAATTTTATTAATAAATAAAATATGTATAAAACTTCCATGACTGCCATATCACAAGTATTAAGAAAAAATGTTGTTACTGTTTTATTTTTACTTGTAAAATTTGATTTTTTTTCATAATTTAAATGTTATTTCAGTGCAGAAATGTTTCCTCAAACGTAAGGTTAAAAAAAAAAAATTTGAAAGTGATTTTTGTTTTTTAATTTACTAACCAGGTTCACTTAAAATTAGAACGAATTACATCACTTCTGCGCTACCGTATGATAAATTCCCCTGACGTAAGTTGTCAATATATTGACTTACATCAATTAAAGCCCCTCAAACACGCAACTAAGCAAGCACAACGGTTGGAAATATCTCCATTAAAAAATTTTCTGCTAAAAAAGTAAGTAAAGTTTGTTTCAAATTACATTAAGTATACTTAATCATTCTAAATTTCCTAAGATAACAAAAGAAAAATGTGTAACTGAATTTTACATGATTTTTGTTTGATACATTTGATTTTTGTTTACAAACTCGGGCAGAAATGGCTGCTAAGATCGAATTTACGAATTTTTTTTGATTCGAGAAAAACAAGATTTTTAAATAAAATTTTTAACATTTATAGGAAAGATTAAAAATCTGAAAAAATATTCAGAAAATACTTTGATCTTCCCTCTTTAATACTGACATAAACATTTACACGTTAAATTTTTTTTTTATCAATTTGAAGACCTTTTTCTCCAGGGTATACCACTTTTTTAGCGTTATATGGGACAGACCTAGTTTAGACGTTGGACCGCCAAGGTCTCTTCAGGCAGTTAGGTTAATAGAGCGAATTAATTTACCTTCCACACACCAAAATATAATGTTACACCGGAAGTAAGGATTACTTCCGGAATAACATTAACTTATTTAAGAAATAAATCTCATTTATCCATTTTGGGTGAAAAAAAAGTATTCGTACAATGCAAATTTCAGATTTTAAAACTTTTAAATTGCTTTAATACTCTAGATTATTCAAGTGGGATATTCCAGAATGTATCAGTAATGTCATTAGTAGTTATTTTTAGCCTAAAACACACAAACAAAACATTTTGTAATTGATATTCGTGTAAGAAGGAAGAAGATTTGGAATTTCCAACAAGATAATGATAAAAAGCACACTGCAAAATCTACGAAGAAATGGCTTGCTGAAAATAATATAAATATCCTGAAATGGCCGAGTTAGTCCACAGTTTTAACCCCAATCGAGAATCTGTGGCGCTATTTGAAAATTCAAATCCAATCAAGAACTCCAACAAACATCCCGGATCTGAAGACTATATGAAAAGAAGAAAGGAACAAAATACCAATTAAAATTTTCAAATCATTAATTGAGAACTACAGTAAGAGGTTGGTTGCTGTAGAAGTTAATAATGGCTATTCTAGAAAGTATTAAATGAAGATTATGCATTCTTTTTGCATTGTACATATACTTTTTTGCCCATTAAAATGGGTAAATGGGATTTATTTCTATTAAATCAATTTTTCAGTTTTCTATGTATATTTAATTATTATGCATGTGTACAGTTAATTATATGGAAAGTATCTTTATTTAGTTGTAAATACAATAAATTAAAAATTTGTGTGTGTACGAATATTTGTTTCCCCCACTGCATATATATATATATATATATATATATATATATATATATATATATTGTCTGAGATAAAACACAAAGTGGGAATGAAATGCCCTTTTCCCTCGTGTCGTCTGTATTTCATCCATCTTTAATTTTACAAGTACATAAAAAAATTTTATACTGATCATGTTGATTAGACATCTCAGCGACTTCTAATTACTGATGGATCAAATGAATTAATCTCAGTTGTAGAAACAAGAATGATTGCCTAATGCCATGATATTAAAACCTATCTTTCTATCGGTAGGAACCTTAGAATGCACGAGTCGCTTATTTTTGAACCATTTAATGCAGGATCAAACGAAATCTTTTTTCTAGAGTAGCATCGACCACACTAAACCACTGAAAAAGGATCAATAAAATCATATTTTATTTTATTAAATAAATGAAAGCTCATTTTGTTATTGAATGCGTCGAAAGATTAAAAAACATTCCAACTCTAATCTAGAAGTATATAAAATTATACTTATATACCGCAACAAAGTTTTTATGTTATATTTACAAGATCTAATGCTACACTGTGTTTCATATTTGTTGCATATGGTTCTTGTAATTTCTGAACACTGTAGCAACAATTACTTATAGGGAGGAACACGTCGTAAATTATAATTCTTATTATTAAATTCCTATTGGTGACTTCGGTAGAGAAGAATGGGTAGTAATTTTGTTCCGCATACTATTTCTAGTGAGTTGAAACAATAGTCAGAAAAGCAGGGAATTTAAATCCACACGTGACGTCCCATTAAACGAATTTTAATAAATATCTAAAACTTAATCGTATATTAAATGTGAACAAATGCGTCGACCATCAATATTTTATTATTATGCATTTTAATTTTTGATTATACATTTTCGTTGTTCCTACTTCATTACGAGTTCAACTTTATCCAGTCATTGCTACTTTTCATCCCTACACTTTCGTTGAATAAAACCTCAGCACGAAATCAGAAATGCACTCGTAATAAACTATTCTTCATGTGGAATATGTGACCACAGCCTCACCACATTACTATTGCTACTCTGATTTACGAAGCAATTAGGCTTTTTACGAAGGTGAATTTGACAGCCCCATTGTTGTGAATTGAGAGTTGTCATTCTGCTAGACTTATTGCTAACCTACGCTAAAGTGATCCCAGTTTGCCTTGTTATTTAATCCATAACTGGTGAAAAAGAAAGATTCATACCTTTCACAAATGCGAAAATGAACGCAACGCCCTCAGTATAATGATCCCTCTTTTCTCACTGATATTCACTACTCTACGTTCATCTTATTCTCGCTGAGTCTTGCCAATGTAGACCGTTCGATTCTCACTTGGAGGCTCGCTATTGTAGACTTGTGTCACCTTAATGAAAGTTTTGTAAATATCTAGTGATAGAACGAACAATAGCTAAATGAGCAATTGTCAAATAAATCTTGTTCATACAACATCAATGACGTCATTTTCAAAATCAGCGGTAAATATAGAAAATGTAATGGTCCAGTACGACACTTACATGAGTAAATGATTGGTACTGTGCCCCGAAATAAGTCATTGTGATAGTAGCAGCTGGCTAAGTGAAGGTAACTGAATTTAATTAACAGCAATAAAGAAAAAAATAAAGGAAGGAGTACACAAACCAATTAATAACAATAATTAAATATGCACTCAAGTTTGTGGATGTGAAGAAGAGACAGTAGTCAAGATGTTCATCTAAATTTTCAAGATCACTGACTAAAGTTGCCTTGGTTTGTTGGCAAATATTGATAGTAATACTAAAGTTGAATCGGTGATAAATGCGTTGGCGAAATGTCTAATTGACGTATGCTGAGTTTCACGATTTGCGTCAGTCTGTTTGTGTGAGTGTGGGTAAGGACATAGAGCTAACCTCAGTAACCATTATCGCTAGTGATTAAACAAGCTGAAAAAATCAGTACTTAGCAGCAAAGACAAGGCAAGGTTATGGAAAATAGTCTTCATCATCGTTACTGATTGGTTGAAAAATATACACGATTTCACCGCTGATTTTTTCCCCTTCGAAAATGTACCTATCTCTTTTTACAAACTACTTTTGTCATTTCATTTTCAATCACCGAATACGGAAAACAATCGTTAGAAAACTATTATTCTCATTAGTTAGATCTTTTTTCTCTTCAAGCAACATAAATGTAAACCTCGTGATACTCGATACTTTTGGAACAGGGCATTATAACTCTAAATTATTCTTTCTTCTTTTGTTCATTTTATGTGTGTACGTTACGCTTTCACTGCATCTTCCACTGTCTTATCTTCTAGTTGGAAAGAAGATAATATAATACCCAAATCGTATTTTATATTTGCGTTACATTAAAAAGTAAAAGTTTAAGTGTTTGGATCATGCAGAATCTCTACAAAATCATGAATAAAACTATTGTCTTCATCTGTTCATTCAACTGTTCATTCAACTGTTCATTCAACCAAATTACTAAAACAAAAATGATTTAATTGAGGATTTTATTTGAGAAATTAATATTGATAAAATATAAATTGCAAAATAATTTAAACGTGATAAAATGGTGTTTCTCTCTTGCATGAAGATCTTTCATTTACGTAAACCATAAGGAGAAAATTTCAGTTGTATGTGTGTTTTCTTCACTGATTTAATAATTATTTTCTATTTTAATTTAAATCTATTACTGAACCTAAAATAAACACCTTTATTAAAATTGTTGAAACTTGACTAATGCATTGAATAATAATGCAACAGAAAATGTACTTAGAACAAAATGTATTGAAACAAGAAAGTGTACACAATATTTACATATAGTCTTTTGTATATTCCTGGGAAGACCGTTCCTGGAGAATGTGTTGACTGAGTCGCAGTCGGGCAGAGTCTCTGGTTGAATCTCTTGATTCTTGTATTTATCAATCCACCCACGAGGATCAAAGGCCGTTTTAATGTGGGTATCCCCGAGCCCGTAGGCTCGGCCAAAAATATGGCCTTTCTGTACCCGCCTAGTCGGGTTCAGGCCCTGTCAACCTCCCCGGACGAAACCTTGCCCTTCGGCAAAGCCTCGTCCGAGTTCCCCTCTGTAGTATGTGATTCAAGCTAGATGGTCTGAATTTAATTTTATGTCAATAAGAAATTTATTTTCTGGGAGAGATTGATCTATGATTATCTCGCTGTGTACTGAACTCGCTCCAGATAATAATCAAAGTAGACTCTGCACCAAGTGTAACACCAGACCATCAGAGAAACCAGGTGTATTAGCGGGCTAACCTAGATTGTAACTCATAGCAACCAGGTGCAGATTTGCGCCTCATAGGATGTCAGTGTCTGCCCCCGAAATACAAACCCTGCTGCGCTTAGGATGTGCGCACGTAAGAAAACCGGATTGTATATATAATTTTCCTACCCGAGAGGTAAAAGAAAAAGAATCTCACTTTCTCTCATTCGGAGAAAAAACCCAAAACGATACACCCACTGGCATATATGAATTAAATAAATATAGGAAAGTTTTAGTTTTGTGTTCAAGGATAGCATTACAAAATGAGATAAACCAATTTTCGTGTACAAATGCTTACTCCCCACCACCACCACTCTCTTAAAGATCATCTCCACCACACAACAGATTCTGGTGACGGGTTTATATTTGGCTTGTGGCATTTTTTCCCTTTCCGATTGTAGTAAAATATATCATGAGACACTGCAATTCGGTAGCAATTCTGTTTCCGCCTATACAAAACACGTCGAAATAATGAATATTTCTGATTTTAAAATAACGTTATTTTTCCCTAAAGAAATAAATTCTTTAATATACTTTTAAGAAAGAATATCTCAATTACATCTATAGAATTTGGTGAACGAAAACAAACTAATGTATGTACACATTTCCCCATCCGATTTATCTAAGTCTACGTCTCAATGCTTTAATTACATAGGCGGGCTTCCTGACCTGTCGAGCAACAAGCTTTCCTCGATTGTCATTTGCTGATGAACTTAGTAAATATAATTTATTCACTACTCTTCTAACCGATAGTCATTTGAGTGCAGCATTTTAAGATACGTTATAACTCAGTAACCGTTTCATTAGCCGCATATAAATTCAGTTGTTCATAACCCATTACTTTGAATGTCATCTTATAAAGTAAAAAGAAATACATCAAGAGATTTGTTTTGTCTGTCATTAGATTTACAAATTGAGTCTTCATAACTAAGTCTATGTAAGGCTTTTTTCTTTATGTGCCAATATTGCTGTCTATTAGTCTTTCTATCTATTTGTTTCCGAACAACGGCTATCCATCAGTTTTACCGAACAGATATAAAAAAAAAACAAGTCTGAAACGAGTAATTTCAAGGAACCCATTCTCAAAGTTAACAAAGAAACGTTTTAAAAATACAACTCAATTACTTTCATACATTTGTCCAAATCTGCATGAAATTAAGAATGTTCGATATGACATTTTTGCGTTTTTGCACAGATCAAATGTAAGAGCGAATGCACGCGATGCACTGAAATATTTTCACAACTTGTACGCATCAGGGTTATTTACAAAATCCAATTCCAAAGAAAGAGCTTACGTTTGAGAAAATTATTCTTCCGCAATATAGAGAAAGATCTCGAA
Source organism: Acanthosepion lycidas (assembly GCA_963932145.1). Taxonomy (NCBI): domain Eukaryota; kingdom Metazoa; phylum Mollusca; class Cephalopoda; order Sepiida; family Sepiidae; genus Acanthosepion; species Acanthosepion lycidas. The sequence continues at coordinate 82,509,385 of OZ010581.1, forward strand.
TATGTCGTCATTATTTCCAAACATAAATATTTCTATGCTTATTTTTCCTCTCATAAAATATTCAGGACTCGAACAATCGTACACCAGATTATACTCGATTCTACAATTATTATTACATCTGTTTTTCTGAACTTAAAAGTTAATTGATGGTTATAGTCTACTAATTGGTAATAATGGCTGACATTAAATAATTCAACAGTAATCAGGTATATATGTTTCTAAAAATAAACTAATCTTGTTCAAAATGTTTGCTAATGTGCCAAACAATGAATTGACATAAAATTGAGAACTGCAGAATGCTTCTGACGTGAGACATTGCGCAATCTATAGTATCCCCGACAATTGTCTCTCATGCATGGGGAAAATGTGGCATATTTTGGCTTAGCCTAATTTATACCCGGGGTTGTAAAATATCCTCGCTTAAACTTATACTCCGGGTATAAAACAGTCTAGCCTAGAATATTCCCAAGTATAGAGTGGTTATTACACTGGTACATTTATATAATTAAGTTTCAATAATTATTACTTTAAAAGTATTATTGCTAAACATTAGATCGTGATTAAAAGACAGTGAGTTAATTACGTTCTAATGCTCTAGAATATGATAGTTATATACAATATCCAATGATTGAAGCAACAGTATATTAAATCAATGGCTTTGAAACAAGTATTGAATGTTAAATGGGTCTCTTGCCATTGGCAATTCAGTTTTGTGGCAGTCAGTCTCGCAACTACCATGATAAAGGTTATTAAATATCACTCAGATGGCGCCACTCAGTTAAAGCAAACCTGAGAAAAATATGAGTAATAAAACGTGTCATCACGTGTCGTCGCTGAACAACCTTTTCAGCTCCCACTACGACTTCGGAGCAGTTGCAATTTGAATCGACATGAAATATTAGGTCTCAACTGGTTCCCTCCGCCTACACTTCGTATTGGCTGAATACACAACGTCCCTCTGACAATGGATTGTCCGTCACTTAACATTCGATGGCGACGGAAGTAATGAAAATAATTACAACAGTAGCAATAAAAATTATAAAAATTGCTGATTGCCATCTCTCACTTCCCCTTTTTCGTGATATATATATATATATATATATATATATATATATAGAGAGAGAGAGAGAGAGAGAGATAGAGAGAGAGAGCATATGTGTACTGATCAATTCTGTGTGTGTGCGCGCGCGAGCGCATGAGTCAGTCATCTGCTGTCTAAATGCACTTTCAGATCTAAATAATGACCGGGCGTAGACGTAAACGATGTTATCAAGAAAATATAAAAATATAGATTATGTTTGATGTTATTATGCAAGCCAATTGCTTCATAACAAATTTGATATTAACCAGACCTTTTTTGTAGAATTATCAGAAAATAATTACACTTATCTGTTAAATAAAACATGTGAAATTTAACAGGTTACAAACAATAACAATAACTTATTTGGTGGTGGTGTTCATCATATTGTACACGTGTCTACACGCACACATGCACACACACACACACACACACACGCATGCACACACACATACACACACACACGCGCACACACATACACACACACATATATATATATATATATAGGTAAAATGAGAACAAATGGAGTATAGTTCCATTGTATGTAACACTTAATTTAAAATAGAGCTCAATATAGAGTAGAGCTAAATATTATTTATTTTAGGCTATTAAAACAAAAACAAGTTAAAATTCGCTACACAATTACAATTATGTTTCAACACTATAAATATGTCTCCTCGGGCGATGTTAAATTACTCTAGTTTAACATCGCCCGAGGAGCGATAAATGTATATATTGATTTTTTTTTTTTTATGTTTGGATAATATGAAGATTGCTTTGACTTGTAAAATGGATATAAGCTCAAAAACTAAACAATATTTTAGATGATGTGAACATCATTTTGTATATTACGGAAAAATTGAACAGATATTGCAGAAAAGAAAAGAGAAATTGAAAATATTGGCAAGGTAAGACGCTAATTATAATAATATGGCCAAAAGTGTTGTGTAATTAAATAGAGAAAAAGATGCAGAATAATAAGAGCACTGGCTGAAGACATGAAAGCGAAAAGATTGCCACCTTTAAATAACCACAATGAGAAACGTGTAAATTTATAGATGAACTTTATAAAACGATTTATCAAATGAAGATTTCAGTAATGAATGTGGCGCTACAATGAACGAACCTTTACTATGGACAGTGTTCTCTCTGAAAATATTCAATTAAAAAGCGTTAAAAGATAACAGTATAAAGGTGGAGCAATGCTTGAGTCTAGTATTGTGTAAAGTACTACAACTGTAGGTCCCCTCAAAATTGTTGTTCGTATCAAACGGTTCAAAAGGTGCATTAATTACTAAATATACTCATTTATATCAATATAAATCTTGTATAGAACACAACCAAGAAGGTTTAAGCTAAAGAGTATACTCGTGCATGGCAGCTAATTACTGGAAAATTCCCCAGCATTTTCAGATATTAACACAACAGAAAAAATTCTTCGTAGAAGGGAGATGTGTCTGAGAATGGAAACCAAAGTTAAGTAAATAAGCTCCGTAGTTCTTTGGTTGTCATCACCAAAGAACTACAGATTAAATAAACAAAAAAATTATCCAACCTTTAAATATGGGGTATAGTTGAATGTTTATTGCAGGCCTAATGCAACTACTATCAGAAAAGAAACGTCATTGACATTAAATTGACATTAATTCTTTCTGCATAGTAAGGATTTCATAAAATCTTTACTATACAGAGATAATTAATAAGTGGTCAATCTTAAATTATTATTTCTTTCGAGTGTAATTTTATCTCTCGACTGAACAAGTTTTAATTTTAATATAAATTTCATCACATCCATCTTTTCATTCATCCATTTTGCGAATTTGTTTGGCGTTAGAGCAGATTTTCGTAAAAATTCATATCATTAGAGAAAGCATTATAGGGAGCAACGATTCTCTTTCAGCAATATTCTTTTTGTCATAAAACATCAATTTCCCTTTTCCTCGTTGATTCTTTTGCGATGTTTGCCTACCAAAATGACGTTATTTGCTGAGAACACGTCTGCCATTCCATTGATCTGCAAAGGTATTTCTGGGCGTTACTGCTGCTGCTGCTGCTGCTGATGATGATGATGATTATGTAGCTTATGTTATTTTCCCAGCTGAGGTGATGACGACAGGTCGTATCATTATGTTTTTGATAATAATGATGCTGATGAAGAAACAATTTACTGCATGTTAATTAATTGGATGCCTTTAACGGAATGTAATTGGTGAGTGCCTCAAAAGGGTGCAACGTTAACTTAATTGCTGTTGGCAGTTTATTCAAGCAAAAAATAAATGTAAAATTGTTTATACATTTCTCCACTCCCTTTCTCTGTGTGTGAGAGGAAGAGAGAGAGAGAGAGAGAGAGAGCACGTGCGCGCGTACTAATATACGCGTGAATGTGTTTACCTACACGTCGGACAATATGTACAAATGAGCGAATTAATTGCTGCCCGCGCAACCCACATCATCAGCCAAAAACTATGGACATGGAATTTTCAAAGGCTCACTCGTAATTTGATTTTAAAGCGTCAGTGTATAATAAGAGTGCTTCTATCTATCTCTCCCTACATATACATATATATAAATATACACAAAGAAAATTAAAAGTTCAAAAACTTATCTTCTCAACTTTGTTTCGTAGATATTATCCACTCATTTGGTGTTAAATAGTTTTGAATTTATTAACCAATATCCTATGTTAATTCAATTGGTATTTGTGAATAAATTCAATTGAACCATTTAAATCACTGATAAGCAGATTACGTGTGCAAAACTAGAATTCGGAATGATATTTTTTAACGTTTTATTTTGTTTATTATATATATATATAACATCATCCGTTATCCATAATTCACCACTTCAACAAGGGAATATCACTTGCAATAAACCCCGATGCCAAGTCTGTAACCATATCACTGATAGAAATTTCACATCCCTGGCATTCCCACAATATTCAAACTACCGACTCTGACTTGTGACAGCACAAATATTATATATTTACTTTTCTGTCACAAATTCATAAAAGGAAATTATTTTGGAGAAACTGGAACAGAATTCCGGTTCAATAGCAATAAAAAAAAAACATCAAATACAACAACCGTGTCCCTGTCGCTGTACACTTCAATCAACCGTTTCATAGCATTGATAACATCAGTGCGTGCTTTTAACGTTTGCATTCAACAGCCGACAAGAAGGACGCAAATCGCTGTTGAAATATATCTTCAAAATAAAATTACACATCGAGAGATTAAATAGGGATTTGCGTTTACTCAGAGAGTATACACATGGAGAACTGACAAACAACAGAAGCATTCCTCGGAAGAGTAAGTCACACGTTTTTGTTTATTTCACGTATCGTTGAAAAAGGGCATAGGCGCGTTCGAAAATACAGATTTTAAAATCTGTCACTTCATGCTTCAATTTAATCAAAAGATTAATATATAATAAACATCATTAATATTATCAATAATATTATCATTTTATTGACTCTTAATTCCGCAAATTTTATTATTCGGCGTATTAAATCCATATATATATATATATATATATATATATATATATATATATATATATATAATGAACCAAGAAAAAACCTTGAAGATCCATTTCTTTTATAATTTATTTCATGAAAATTGTCATATTCATCGCTTCAAACCTAAAGTTCTTAATAAATGGAGACAATTTGTCCATTTATTAAGAACATTCGGTCTGAAGAGATTAACATAACAATATTCACGAAAGAAAATATAACCGAAATATAAAGTTTTTTTCTTGATTTATTATTATTATAATTCTCTGTAATTTACAGCTCTCTTTGGATTAATAAAATCCTTGAAATTATCCCTACCAATTACAAATTGATATTATATATATATATATATATATATATATATATATATATATATATATATATATATATATGTATGTATGTATGCATTAAGAGAATGAATGAAAAACATAAATAAAGAATAATTGAAAAACAGAAAAGAATGAAAGAAAAATATTAATAAAAAGCCGAATACGCGATCACTGCTTGTCCCAAATATGACAAAACCTAAGTCATGCAGACGTACGCTTGAATATAAAACTATACAGGAAAGCTTTTTTTTCTGGTCCGAAAGCGAAGTTAAAGTACGATCATCTCATTTTCATGTCTTCAGTGAACTAGGTTCTAGGAGCGTAAGCTTTTCAAACAATCTTAATTTTTTCAAATTTAAATTTAAACTATAAGAAAATAAAAATATATTTTGAGTGGCATTGATGGAGCGTCGCTAAAATGTACAGGTGAGACAACTACAGCCTCTTTTAAGAGAGAGCAGGAAATCAAAGCTTCAATGTCTAAAATGAGACTGCGATAAAAACATTCAAATTTGTTAGAACCCAACTCATTTCCAGTTCCCCGCGAACCAAGTGATTTCAACAAAAAATAAATCATACCACATAAAGCATGCATAAATATACCGTTTCATACGCCACACTAAAACGACATTACAGCAGTAATGAAGTAGGTTTGGTTTTTGATTAACCTTTACAAATTGCCGGTATGTTAGCAAGGAAATACATTCGAGAAAGTTTGCAGACTGAAGGAGTTTGTGTGAATCTTCGTGACGAAAATTTTGCAGCTGATTGAATCAGGATTGAATTTGTTTCCAGATTCTATTGTTAGATGATATCTGAAATTGATCTCAGAATTGGTCGGAAATGAAATACAACTTCGACTTAAAAATATGTTTGAATTTAAAATAAATAAATACAAAGCTTTTATATTAACACTTGGTCACATAACTGCGCACAATTTCAAAGATCATTTGGGTAAAAAGATATCATCTCTAGTTATTTAACAAATAAACATTCCTTATTATTGTATTTTAAATAATACTTGCTAAAATTCCTAAAATATTTTGAGTAGAATTAAGCATTACAAACTGTTTCACATAGATTTCTTCAGACAAACATTAAACAAAAATATATTTGCCGTGCCCAACAATTATTTCAATATTTAGTTTGATATATATATATTAGGGTGGGGCAAAAATAATGACGTAATAATCTCGTTTTTTGACGTATTTTTTAACGTCAAATTATTACGTCATTATTTTTGAACCAACCTAATATATATATGTGTGTGTGTGTGTGTGTGAAGAGTTTCTTTACAATAAATTTATATATTTCCTGATTTTTCTTCAAATAAAATTTTTTGAAAAACTCGGCTTCTAAGTCATTTTTGCCTTCACCTCCCCTTCATTGTTTCAACTAAGTGCTAGGTTACTGCGCTTACATGTATATAAGGAATGTCATGTTTTTTATGGATTCTATAAATAGTGAACAAATAGGGAAGCACGAAAAAACAGATAAACATGTTAAACAATCACTAATGTTTAATTAAACATATTCACAGAAACGTGTAAAAAAGATTAGTCACATCCTAAGTTTCCCTTAGATTAGTAAACTTATTATGAATCTATGACACGGGAAATCAATGTTTAGTTTCTACTAAGCGAAACTGCAGAATAGTATCTTTGAACTGTAAAGATTTAACAAGGCCTAAAAAGTTGTCACATTTTTTAAAATTGTATTTAGTTCCAGAAAAATACGTTCAAGGCACATAATATGGAATATCAGAAATAAACATTTGTATCAGTCCAAAAATAACTTATATCAACAAATATGTCTGCTGTATGAAAAAGTCGTTTAAAATGAAACCGTGAAACCTTCAGCCTTCTTGAATATTTAAAGAAATGCAGTCTGATTTTGAAAACAACAAATTATTTTCAGTCACTTCCACAAATAGACTATTTTTTGTATTGTAGATAGTAGTTCACAATAACAGTGATAGTTTATGTGCCTCATAATATAACATTTTATTGCCAGTTATTACATTTGGTAAGCTTCATATAACTGAAGAAGAGTTTATTTTGTCAGGTGTCAGTGAGGTTCTCTGCACAATCTTATACAGTTCTGAATAAAGGATTAAAGTTATTCCTCTAATTGATAATTATGTTCAAAGGATGAAAGCACATTGCTCAGGACAATAGAATTTAGCTTACAAATCAATGAATCCATTTTGCCAAGTAAGGAACCTGTGCTTCCTACTTTCAAACGAAACGACCAGAAGCAAAAATTAACGTTTGGTTCAAGGTAACTAAAAAAATACACAGTCGTAGTATATCGTATTGTTAAGGATTGTTTCATTTCAAAGATTAAACGCCTCCTGCTGACCATAATTCTTGATTATGCAATACCTGAGGCATTACAGTTGACATGTCGTCAAGGTGGATTCATCAGTTTTCTTGAAAAATGTGTGTTTACAGTGGATTGCATAACCAATGGACTACATCTGGTGGTTGACTTCAGACAACTTGAAGTGCTGCTTTCACAGCATTAAATGAAATCAAGCCATATGCTCTCAGTTCCCACCTATTTTGACAGTTCTGCAACGAGAAAGAAAGATCTTGAACGTTTATTTTTGTATACAGTTTAGATGATTGTCAAGGGAAAGCTATCTAATCGCTCTCATTTTTAAAAAAAAAATTGTTAAATTATTCGACTCCAAATGTGTTCTCTGTGATAACTAAGAAACATCAAACATGATATTTGATTACTTGTCAGATATATTTATAAAGTTCAACAACGTTCAGTTTTGCAACTGCAAAAAAATAAAGCTAATCTCATAAAACTCTAATCAATCCACCCCCTGTTTCTGTTCAAGCAACAATTATTCAAATGTTGCATAGCCCGTCATGAGCTATTCTCTTTGACTTGGAGAAAAAGTAAAGCATACCAGACAATATCAAAGTATATTATAAACTTCTGAATGAACTGCATTGATACATGCCTGACATATTTCAGGATCTTTCTCTTACTATACCAGACTTGGGGATCAATGAATTCCTAGATATAAGAAATGAGGACACACGAATGGCGAAAGAATTTATTTCACTTCAAAATGATACTGAACCAAATCATCTTTTACTTACAAACATATTTCCTGATTTCTTGTCTTAACTGTGGATCGCACATTATTATCTTTCCGACAAGCCGTACATTATTATCTTTCCAATTTCATATTTACTAGAACGAGGCTTTTTTCAGTTTTTTTCCAAACCAACAATCGAAAAATTACTGAGCGCAAGGATCATTCTCTGTGCCTTCCATCTTGATTTTTAGAAACGCTAATCACTTAAACCAAGCACATTTATTCGATTAGACCAGTTAAAACACGATATTTAAAATGTCATGTAAATTGACTCTTTCATATTACTCTAGTAATAGTATTAGTTAATGTTAAGTTTTATTTGTGAAATGTATACTCTTGTTTATAGTGTTAGTTTAGCCTTTGTTTTAAATTTGCTATAGATCTACTACCAAGAAAATTGTGTATCTTCGTTGTATGAGTGGCGGGATGCAAGGGATATGGTTTAGGAAGCAAGGTAGTCACATTTCGAAAAAGTTTGGTTATCACTGCCCTGTTGTTAACGATATCCAGGAAAGCACACAAAGTCTCAGAATCAGGGAAATATTCACTGGTGTAAGTAGGGCGATTACCAACCAATAATATTAGAGCTCTAAATGTAACAAAGTTAAAGACGAATAATTATCGATATTTTTCATGTGCCAATGCCGCGAAACAAACTATAGAATAAATTACGTCAGGACAGAAGACAACGAAAAGACAAAGAGAAAAAAGATATCAAGTGTTAATTTTCTCTGCATCTATGCTGAAAATAAAACAGAATTGACTACTATATGCATGTTATCCACTCCTGGGTGGTAAAAAGTAGCACTTGAATAACAGGGTGAGGAAAATTGAGTGAATCCTCTTGGTTGACAGATTTTGATTGATGCCTTAAGCGCGGATTTGCCGGGAACTGAACCAGTGGCTGATACGTCGATTCAAATTTTCGGCACTTGTTGGCAAAAATGAGAAATATGTAGATGAAGGGTTTAAATTCTGAACTAAGAATCCAAAGAAAACTTTTACCTTATCCTACAAATAAGAGAATGGTACAGTTGCAGTTATAAGGGCACAAAGATATGGATCCCTTTCAATGAAAAGAGAAGATTTTTTTTTTCCGTTTAAAGAAAGGTTTTAAAAAACGCTGATTTCTCTTTTCCTTTGAGAGATGTTACATTGGTTCTGTACATATGCATGTCTATAAATTACTGTCCAGAAAATTACCTGTAACTTTTGTTGTTCTTTTATGTTGCCACTGTTTTCCTTTGGTTCACACATGCTTCTATATTATTTGCCTTCAGGTTTTACTTTCTGGGTTTTCTGAGGCTTCTGAACGATAGATTACCTGGACAGTCAAAATCTCGAATACTTACTATTATAATAAGCAGACTATTCCTTTAGAAAATTGGCATGGTACTATTTTCTAATTTTATCTCTTTCATTCGCCTTTTTACTAGACCAAGTTATTATATTTGATAAAATATCTTAATGTTTTAATGTCATCTCCCGTCAATATGTAGAATTATGTCACAGATTATTTTGTTTATTGTCTGAGAATTGACATAGATACTTAGGAAAGAGTGGAGGAGTTATCCGTTTTCATCTCCAGGGTTTGGAATTCAGGGCTAAGTAAGAAAGACATATTCATGACTTTCCCAAGGGCATTAGTGCGAAAGTGAGTACAACAAAATAGCTCGAAATTTGAAGTCGTTTTCTTAACATACAATTTAATAAGTATCATGAATAAATAAATGTAACATAATTTTTAGAATCTTTTCACCTCAAGACAAAAAAGGAAAAAACTTCAAGAAGACAGAAGATGGCGACTGACGTTGCATTCAAATTTGTAAAGATTGTAATTATCAGGGAGGCACGGTGGAGAGATGAATTAGCGGCTCGGATTGAGGACTCGAAGAGCAGAATTCGGATCCATTGCATATCCTTGAGAAAGATATGAATCCCATTCTTCTCCCCTCAGCTACGGGCAAATAGCAGGATAGACCTGGTTCTATAGACCTGGATGGCAACTGGTCTACCGCAGAAAGAAATGGCAACCTACTGCGTGGAATAAAAATCTGCCTCATCAGTCATGTATTGAAAGATACATGATCGCCTATCACGCATGGCACAAAACGGGAAGTGCGCGAAAAGAAACTATTGGAGTAGAAGTGGTGGTTGAGTTTAGTTGTTTCAACAGTAAAAGAGTATCACTTAGATACCAATCTAGTAGCACACTTAACTTCATTTAGATGGGGTACCAGTGAAAAAAGCTTCTCAGAGCAGTTGCTATGAAAATATTTGGAGAAAAGACAGAGAGAAGCCACGTCATGTCAGTGAGAAAGCGACTGAAGTTGAGATGCTAAGTCAGGATCGATTACATTACAGATCCTTCTTTGGATTCTGTCAAGAACCCCATAGATGAGCTTAGGTGCAAACACTTAAGTTTAAATTCAGTTGGTCATTTCGGAAAAATTCAAATGTATTATAATTAGTAATGGTGACATGTTTAAAAATCACAGTTAATCTAGACAACTATGAATAAGACACACACCCCTAAACACTAACATATATTTTTCACTTTTCTGCTTTAGCCCTGACCTGTCTTTTGATTGGTGAAACAGGACACACCTATAAAATTTTGAAAGGGAGTTCCCCCTCCTTCTTAACTCTTCAATAAAATACCAATTCTGTTTGCAAAAGTAAATCATTTTCATCAAAAGTTACCTAACATCCCTTGATAATGAAACAAATTTAATGTTCCGAAACATAGAAATTTCCGTGTTACGGTGTAAAATATTTTTAAATAAAAATATTATTAATATTATAAATAAAAATATTATATATATATATATATATATATATATATATGTGTGTGTGTGTGTGTGTGTGTGTGTGTGTGCAAATGTGTGTACGTGTCTGTGCCAATGTATGCTTGCACTTTTATTATCTGCTTTTAAAATTAAATGTTAAGATTATAGAGATTTTACTTATCACTTATGCAAACACTCAACAAATCTATGTATCGGTTTTATTTTGAAAAATATTGACACAAGTACTTCGTATGATTTTCTTCTTTCTTCTCTTCATTTGCCAACGCAAACACAAGCATAAATACTCTCTCTGAATATAATAACATGTAAAGTCGAACATGTGCATTAATATAAATAGAAAAATGGGAACACCACATTCCAATGTTTTGTACATTACGATTTGGCGTCAGACCATTAGACTAATTATTTTAATTGAAACTGCAATATCGCTCTTCACACAAAATGTTGCGCTATTTTATTGCGTGCGTGGTCTGTAAGAAATGCCTTCAGTGCAGCTGAAGTTGGTAGCACTTTCATTAAGTGAATAAGCGATGAAATTTTCAGATCCTTTATTCTTCTAGAATTTTATATGTCCAATATAAGAACACCATAATCAATAAAGAGCATTGACATTGCAGAGTGAAAGGCTTGCATTTCTTTATCATCATCAGAAGATAGGAAAAACAATTTATAAATTTGTGTTTTTTTATAAATTCTCTAGTACAATATTGTTTGCTTGACCTTTCTTTAACAATGAACATTTATTTTCAAAGGGACTTATTTCAATTGTGACTCTTCTGTTTTTCAATTGACTGCAATTATTTGATCATTTATAGTTGACTGCCTCTTCTATCTTTGCCGTTCTTGTTTTTGCCTTCATCATTTGCGCTTTCCTTTTATTTTTATTTTCTCTATATATTCATTTTTCTTTAGTTGTTTTTCTTTTGAAGCTTTTCTTCTGCCGTATATTTTCTTTTCTTTTTTTTTTTTTGTTTCTTCTTTCGTTTTATTTCAATTCTTGAACTTATTTCGTTATTTTCCCTTATATTTCCATTTGCTTTTCACATTCTTTAGTCTTTTTTGTACGGTACATTTACGAAAAGAATGCAAGCTCCCAAAAGAAAATGTTGATTTAAAAACAGTAACTAACAACAAACTATACACTCATGTTATTATTCAGGTCGTTCTACATTTTAGTCTCTTGTCCTTTGAAAAGAGCAAAACGAATTGTAATTAAGAAAACCCATTTGGAATATGGCTAGTCACCTTATTAGTTGCTAAGAGATAAAGTCAATGGCTCGATATCGACTATGTACACAAAAGTGAATATTAAAAGCGGAAAACATATTTATTCGCAATGAATCACTTATCATGTTCATGGAACTGAAAAATATTAAATTTAGCACACAAAATGAAATGTAAAAATATTAAATATGTGACAGCGGTTCCGTCTGTTTATACTATCCAGACTTACTGTCGTTCGTATCCTCAGAGGCTAAGGCTATCAAAATCCGAAAAAAACAAATGCATTTACCAATATGAAGAGATAGATAGATAGATAGATAGATAGATAGATAGATAGATAGATAGATAGATAGATAGATAGATAGATATTCGTTTTACTATAGCTTTATTGCTTTAACTATAACCCTTTTTGCGCTGTTGAGGATGTGAATAAGTTATATCAAAACGTACTTGGCTAATATGTTCCATGATGACCAAATGTTTAAACGAAAACTCTCTTCAATAAAACATATGAGTATTTTGATATTAGAGTCAACGTTTGAACCGAATTCAGCTGAAAGTGTTCAATATAAACTCTTTAATGAATTGCAACTTTTGAAACTGTTTTGATCGAACGATCAACCTGTTTTGAGCAGTTATAGAAAATTAATGCAGAGTGAAACATTGGTACACTGGTGCAAACAGACACATAAATAAACAATATTTTACTTATATTTGTGCAGAATAGCATAGTAACTTTTATTATTACAGAAGTGCAATTTAATTTTGTTTATTTTTTTACTCTCAGCCATCGAATTCAGCTAAAACAACACTTAAATGCTTTCTGCTTACAAAAATTTGACTGAAAAAAAAACTGGCAGGCAATGAATTGAAACAGACACAACAATAATGACCAGCGCCTCCCATCTGAAACTATCGCCACATCTCTCAATGAATAAAGAAACTCCATTTCTTAATCCATAATATCGAACATGGAGATCCATGATATATTCTTGTATCTTTTGCTCTAGTGCAACGAATGCGTCGTTCATACAAAAAAGATACTGCAGTTGGCAACACTGCAGGGAGATATATCTGTACTGTTTGTTAGACTCTTTGAATTAGATGTTTAAGAAACTTGTGTTCCTCATTTTTCCTTTAATATTGTGACTGAATATTTTCCAGAAACTTTGGCACCACAAGTTCTTGGAAGTTTCTTCAATCTATCAATGCAGAAAACTATGTATGTACAGGAATCGATGAAAATAAAAAGCACAAAATAGAAAATAAATGACGCTCATCTCAACGCAACATTACATTCCTCTTTATTATAACTTTAGCTGGCATCTTATGGATGTTTTTACATTGTAATTATTTGTCAGTTGGAGGAACCAAGTCAGTATAGATTACAATTCCTGTCTTTTCTTATTCATCCATTTTGGACAACATTTCTCCTATTTCTATATAAGCGTTAATTTTGTATATGTATCTTATAAATCTATTTATTTTTAAGACAGTTGACAAAGTATATATACTTATAAAGAACTGATATATGGATAGATAGATAAAGAATCTGTATTACTTATAAACATGCACACATACACACATAGAAAGAAAGAAAGAAAGAAAGAAAGAAAGAAAGAAAGAAAGAAAGAAAGAAAGAAAGAAAGAAAGAAAATACTTGGGGAAAATTTATGACAAAATGGAAAAAGTTTTCTTGTGACGCGTTTCGTCCTTTAGGACTTCACTTTTTTTTCCTCAGTATTGTTTTTTACATATAAAAATATATATCCTTATCTCATATATAATACTTCAAACGATATTTTTAGTGGATACCCGTATTTGAGTTGACTCGCCGTTCTTTTATTTTAAACAGTATTTATTTCGTCTACTGGCCTGCACACTCAAGAATACTTAATTGAATTCTCTCCTCTGTAATTGCACCCCCACTCTTTTCAGGTGAAAGCAAGCAAGATGAACGTAGGAAGGCACATTTTCTTTATTTTCAAGTGTTTGTGTTTTCGAGGATATTTTATGATCTTGCCTTCTGTCTGCGATAATCATAATGTGCGCTTTAAAAACTTGACTTTGATCAGCTGAAGGCTATATAAAATAAAAGTGGATCGCCTATTCAAATACGAGTATCCACTAAAAACAACGTTTGAAATAATATAAATATATCAGATTAGAAAATATCCATTGATTCTTTAGAAACGTATATATATATATATATATATATATATATATATATATATATATAGAGAGAGAGAGAGAGAGAGAGAGAGGGGGAGGGGGGGAGAGAGGGGGGAGAGAGAGGGGGGGTTTGGAATGTGCAAAGATACAGTTGTAATTAGCGAACATATATGCAGGTATGCTATCAGGGAGGTTCATATACATAAATACTGAAAGCGAGTTCAAGCCTCAACAGAATTTTCTTACTTCCGAATGGATGCAATTCAGTGTGACGGGCGACGAATTGATCTGCTAAAAATGTTATGATAAAAATCAAGTAAAAGCAAAATAGTCAAACATAAAATACAAAAAATAATGAAAATACATCATCTTATAATCTCAAAATGATTTGTGTACACTTGTGTATCATGAAAAGTGAAACCTTGCCAAAGACTTGTGTGTCTCGTCCTTCTAAGTGGACTATAGAGTTTTATTCTTGGCAACCTTTTATTCTGCCGCAAACATCACCGAAACTGACTTGGCAGATTTCAGTCCAAAAGATGCGACTGTATCGACTTAAGATTAAGTAAGGTATTGAAATCAAGACGGAGAAATAGAAGTGGTTTTATGTTGCTGCCGGTGCAAACATTGCAACAAGACGACTTTGTTTTTAGCTTTAGGCTTTAACATAAGTTCCTGAAAAAAATTCAGACTACTTCATTCTAGATGATTAGGCTCGTTGTAGGAATAAAAACAATGCTTCAGAAATTGATGAACTCTTCAAGCAGTCACTATAATAATAATAATAATAATAATAATAATAATAATAATAATAATAATAATAATAATAATAATACGTAAAGCATCCATTATTTTAGATCCCTTATCTTTATTTTCAAGTGTTTGTGTTATGGGGATATTTCATTAGCTTGTATTTTGTCTTCTCAACATACTACGATAATCATAATGTGTGTTAAAAACCTGACTTCGGTCAGTTGAAGTCTGATTGTCAAGACTTTTTACCCTATGTATCGACATTTTTATCGATTAATTTTCGTCCATTTATATGTAACTATTAATTTCTGTAACTTATTAAACAAAGAAAATATTATATTTGCAAATATTCAAAGAAAAATTTGAAAGAAGATATTTTTGTTCTTTAAAATAATAACTTAAAATATATTCGAATAAAAATGAAAAGGAAATCTCCTTATATTTTATTTTCAGACTTAGCATTGCTGAAATGAATGCAACATTTTGCATTTACTATTCGCTCAGCAAGACTTTCAGCAATAGAAATTGTTTTTATCTAACGGAACAAGTCTCATAATATTCATCGCTTTTAATACTTTTCAACTATTTTGAAAATTGCGTCGGAAAAATTACTTGCAGTACTGCGTAAAAAGCAGCAAAGATTATTAAAAAAAAAACGTAGTCAAAAATCCATTGAATATTATTGGGACATTTGCATAATCAAAATCCTTATTGTTATGTGTATTTTGAGTATATATGCTTGGTCGGCTCAGGAGATTTTTGTAGCCTAGCATATGTGCTGATTCCTTAAGTTTATGAATTTCCAATGGTGTTCCTTATCTATGATCGCAACCTGATCCCACAAAGGGCGGTGATCTCCCTTCTCTCTCCATATGTGGTCAGCCAGGCCTGATTTTTCCACTTCCCCTCGTGTTACAGCATTCTGGTGTCCTTGAAGCCTTACCTTAAGGGGTCGGCCTATCTCTCCCCTTTATATTTCTTTCCGCAGCTGCACGGGAGAGCGTACACACAGTCGAAGTATGTGTGTATGTTTGTACATATATATGTGTGTATGTATGTTGGTGTGTAAACTGATTCCATGTAACTTGGGAAGTATGTGTATGTACGTATGTGTGTGTGTGTGTGTGTGTACTGATTCCTTGTAATGGGACGGTATATGTGTGTGTGTTTGTGTGTGAGTAGATGTGTGTAGGTGTACAGATGTGTTCACTGATTCCTCGTAGTGAGACAGTGTATGTATGGAGAGGGGATATACACATATACACGCATGCTGACAAAAGCACATGAAAATGGAAATAGATCTAAGAACACACAGGGGTTATTAAAAGATAAGCATGCCGATAACTACTCTATCATTTCTCGAACCAATCTTAATTGTCTTATAACCCTTCACGCAAAAGTTTTCACTGCCAGTTCAAGAAAGACGTTTGGATAACTAACACAAAAAAGAAAATCTCTCATATCGAGAATATTTAACATCGAAAAACATAAAGAAAAAAATGAATTATTTTTAATAATATGTGGAAGTCTCCACTCTTTGCCTGAAGGCGGTTGCGAGACCGGAAACACGTGTAGCAAAATTATGGAAAATAAAGTATAATATTTTTTAAAAAATCCACATTACAATCAAAAACGTTTTCGGTTTCTCTTTTATATATATATATATATATATATATATATATATATATATATATATATATATATATATATACATATATGTATAAGGTTAATGGTCAGGATTGAATTGGACCAGTGGATAGTATCATTAAAGAGTGTGAAAAAATGAAAATAAAAAAAATATTATGTACAGCTTTTAACTTTAAAACGTAGATCAGTTGATTCGCGAACCTTGGTTTCAAACTTACGGTAAACTCAGGCAATTTTTATCAATTGACCTACCAACGCTTTATTTTAAAAAAAAACAATGAGCGCTATATTATTTTTTAAAAAATAAATAAACAAACGCACGGCGTTGTGTGAGATACAAAGGGAGGAGGGGGTTGATGATCATGATGATCAAGATGATCATGATGATCATAAGAAGAAGAAGAAGAAGAAGAAATTATACATATATCGGTGGGAGGTTAACTGAAATGTACATGCATGTAACCAGCCTTATATGAGCTTAAGAGGATTTTTCTTGAATGAATGCAACGACTCATGACTTTGGATCGAAAGTTCAAAAGGTTTTTTCGTAAGGTTGAAACCAAGGTAGCGGAATCAATTGAAACCAGTAAAGTGAATCACGGTGTGGAATAAAATAAATGCCAATGGATGGTTGGAATTACTTATCTACCACTATATTGCCACAATTTCGTTAAAATGCTATAACGTTCTTGGAGCTTTTGATAAACTGTATTTAGTTTGGAAGTAGAGCGAGAATTTGTTTCAGAAAAAAAGAATTTTTATCTAAAAAAACAACACAATTTTTAGGTTCCAGTAAACCTATGCAACATTCTCAATCACTAAAGTCCTCATCATTGGATGAGAATTTTGGTTGTCATTGTAAAGCGTAGAATTATTTTATAAAAAAGATTGTTTATATCTATGATAAAATATTTTTTTTGTTTTTTTTCGTAGTAATTATCGTCTTATATTCTCTGTTTATATTTAAACTATTCTATTGATCAGTGATATTTCCAAAAGTAAGCCGAATTTAACTACACTGAAAGATTCGAAGAGGCTAGCAACATTAGGTTGCAAGTTATTGCTTCAGTGCATGTGCCTTGAGAAGATATCAAATAAAGATTTATACAAGGCCACGACAGGGAAGAATCAAGTGAGGATCAAATTTATTGCAATGACAAAGACTGATAGATAGCAATTGCTTGCAAATTATCACTCTATTGCCGATTCTCCACACTGATCCTATAATAATTAGATGGAGTTCTAATATATCTGGAAATAATGAATGAATAATAGATTCTGAAACCAGCACTTAGCCTCTACATATTTGTGCATTTAGCTATAAACCAGTCCTGGGTGAGATTTATTAAGTTGGAATCTCGTAAATAGCTCTTGTCGTAAAGAGTTTGGCATAATAATTATTGATTTGTTAAGGCCTTATGATTGGTACTTTCTCATATTTGGAAGAGTTTCTCAAGCTGCTACACTCCAATGGAATGTTTCATATTATTCAGTTGGTCAGAATAAATGCATGGCGGTGCCTATGGCCTCGTCTATTCCATATGATAGGTAATGCTGGTAATACTATAATAAAAATTACTGACCTGAAATCAAGCTGTTTACAATCCTGTCTTATGCTCATATATAAATATCTCTTAGTAAATGGGATTCAGTAACAAATCATAGATTTGAAGAATAAGGAACATCAAGTAGTATTAAAAAAAACTGTTTACAAATATATTTGAATGTATTCCAAATTTACTCTTGTGAATGTTGAAATAAGAAAGATTAAATTTATATTTAAGATTAAATATAAGAATATAATATATAATAATATATATATAATAATACATAATATATATATAATATATAAGAAATATCTCCAGCTTTTCTTCTCAGCCTACAAGGTGGACTGTGTGGCCCAATTATGAAGCTAAGACTGTCTCTTTTCCCTCTCATATAATTTCTCCACAGGATATCTACAACATAATTTTAGTTAGACATTTTATCTTAAACTGAAATATCGTTAATTCTACTCAGCGGCAAATCGTTATAATCGATTTTCTTAGTGATGACTTCTCGAGCAGATGCATTTTTTTCCAAAATGGACAGGTAATACTAAGGATATGTCGAGAATTACAGTCATTAATCACGACAATGCGTGTAGTTATCCATGCAACAAAAGAAATCTGTTGACAAGAACAGAAAAATCAAGTCATAGTGTGGATCGTACCTCCGGTATCTTCAGTAACGATATCTTTCCCGAGTGTATTCTGATAAATTTAGATGTTGTGAAGGACTATGATCGCCCATATACTGAATCGTACGGCACATAAAAGTAGAAGTAATGGCCACACTAACACAAAGCCGAAATCCACATATTCGTACATACTCGTGTAAAATTCGATATTTAGTTCTTCGAGAGCCAACAGTTACTTGAATACTTTTAAGTTTAAAATTGATGCTATTATAGTGACACGAGAATCCAAAGGGACGCTTCGGAATAGCGAAAGATGTCTTCTAAAAGCTACATAAATATTAAGAAACAAGAGATTTTCCTGAGGAAAAAAAAGAGAAGATTATTGAACTGTTATGTAATGTCCATCCTCCTATATTCGGCAGTGAGGACCGGACAATTTATTCAAAGACTTAAGGCAACAACGATATGATTTTACCGAGGCTTGCTGAGAATAATACCGATGGAACATGTTAACAACACGGATGATTTAAATGAAAACAGAACACTTGTATGTAGAATCAGAAAGAGATATTTGAAATTTTTAACACATAATAAGGAAAGAAGGCTTGGAAAATTTGATACTCACAGGACATACTAAAGGCAAAAATGAGTAAAGAGAGACACTGAGTAATCTACCTAATGAATTTTTGTAAATATATATCAGAGAATGTTTAGGATAGTAATAGAACAAATATTACTTACAGTTACATAGGATACGAAGTTGGGGAAAGCCATCACCTGCTACATCCTGAGGGAGCACGGCTCATAAAAGAAGAACAGGCTCAAATTTCGCTCTTATAAATACTGCTTTTTTCTTTAATACGCTTATCTGTCGCACTCAATTGATGAACAAAAACTTCATGGATTACTACAACAGACTTATATTTATTTCTATTTTTTTTTATAAATGAATCCGTTTTTCAATAAATCAACACAATTTTAAGGTGATTATAAAAGTCAAACATAATTACTCAAGCAGATTGATAATTACCCGAAATTTAATGAAAACTTTACTTAAAAATGGAAATTTCACATATATATATATATATATATATATATATATATATATATATGAGATAAAGTATTGTAACTATTAGGTTGGTGCAAAAATAATGACATAATAATGTCGTTTTTTGACATATTTTTAACTTCAAAAAACGACATTAATACGTCATTATTTTTGCACCAACCTAATATTTACACTATTAGTATTGTTCGGGCTATTTTCTGCATTTTTATTGCCATATTCACGACGTTTCGGCCGTTGTTCTCTCCGATTTTCTTCAAATGATATTAAGTTTGAATTAAGAACCGAAGTCTTTATTTGCATTGTTCTAATTCATCGCGCCCTGCCTCAGTTTCAGTTAATTCCCCTTGGTAACTCAATTCTCCAAGTTTTTGTTTCCGCTGCTGTGAACAAGTATTGAACACACAACTCTTTGGGTCAAGTCATTTTAGGATCACTCAACCAACGTTTTTATCAACATGGCCCAGTGTAAAGCACTGAAAATAAAAAATACTTCTATATACGTAGTTTTATTATGACCAAATTGATTATAGCCAAATTTATAATGGCTCGCTTCGGCAATAGGAATGGCTTCCTTGATGGAAAAGTGGATACGGTTTCAATTCCTGTTGGGGTGCGTATTTTTCTTTAGCAGGACTTCTCGACCAAGACCGGTTGATATTTCACTGTTTAAAAAAATAAAAAATAACGGATATCAACTCAAGCTTGTGTATCCACTAGAAAGAGAGAAAGAGTTGACAAAACTTTCATATGTCAAACAATTTATTCATTATATGAACATACAACCTGAATTAAATCCTTTAAAACTTATGAAACCTCTCCGTTCGTCTTAGGAACACATTTATACTTGTAAAATCTGCAGTAGTTAAAAGGTATAAATATCACTAATTAACTACGCTTGATTATTTTATCGGCTGACAATTATCCCATTTTTACAAAACCACTGATTAAATGTCCCAGCGTTAATTACAAATGTGACACAAAACCTCTTACCTTTCCCCAAAACCATTTTACGAAATTGACTTTGTCCACCCCGGGGGTCGGGAAACCGTAAAACCAGCATGTATTTAGCAACAGAGGATTGGCGGACAGAGAGGATAAAAGAAGATCGCCACTGTGTTTCACGTAAAATAGCTTTTAATTTGAATTTGAATTCAGAAATAAATAGACTTACAAACCCAATGAGAATTAACTTCTGTCATTGAATCTCCAGAAACAATAGAAATATTCACATACCACATATATATATATATATATATATAGAGAGAGAGAGACAGACAGACAGACAGACAGAGAGAGAAATAGACAGAGAAAATGACGACGAGAGAAAAAATAAAAGTAGAGATGAAAACATTTTCCTTCGGTCTCTCTCTCTCTCTCTCTCTCTCTCTCTCTCTCTCTCTCTCTCTCTCTCTTTTCTTTATTTGTTGATTATTTCCCTTCTATTCTTTCATTTGATCTCTATCTTAGCTGTCTGATTGCAATTATATATCTCAAATTTCATATCTATGTTGGCATATATATATGTGTGTGTGTGTTCATTGGACATACTGACCGACTCCAGAGTTTCACTTAAAAAAATATTTTTTAATAAGCAAACACTACTATCTCCCTAGTATCTTGCCAATGCAACTTTGGTATTTCGTTTTGTAGCAAAATCTTTTAATAAAGGGCGATCTTTTCATAATTCGAACACTTCTCCGAAGTTCACACATTCCACAATGATTTTTTTCCGTCTGAGCCATAACTTTCTTTCTAATAGAGTTAGCTTCTTTGTTTGATGCTTCGACTTTTTATTTATTCTAAGAAATAACAATAAATATACAAAGCATAATCTACATTCTCTATCGGCTGTCTTAGTTATTTGAATTCCAAAGGGTTTTTTCATGGTTGACAGTGTAGTAATAATGTTATTACAATATAAATTAGTTTTCCTCGGCTTCTTATGCCAGCCTCTACTTTATATGGGGGTTTAATTACTATGGAAAGTAGACTGAAATATCTGTGATAATTAGTAAAACGTTTGTAATGCGTTCCACAGAAAAACGGTTTTCCTATTTGTCACTTAGTAGACCTACTTTTAATGCTTAAGATTCCTGAGGAGAGAAAAGGGCTGCATAAATTCATGCTGACACACTTGTGTCCATTAGAATTTTATGAATATCGAGTCATACATATTTATTTTTCTCTGCTTTTTAACTAGAAAGAATAAAGAAACATGAATAGAAAGAATTGGTCATTGCTTTCACTACTGCGTTGTTGCAACATTTTTACGTGTCTGTGCTGGCCAGTTTGGGCAAAAAATAAGAAATTGCTCTTTACTGGAAATAAATAGCTGTAAAGATGCTGTTGGTGATTTCACGCCGCCATTTTGTTTTCGATCACATATTCTACACTACAAGCTAAGGTAAACGACACTCCAAGGTGCAATAGGATAAAAAAATTTTAAAATCTCGAAACAAGTCGTCATGTGCGCGAGTATATATCTACATTGTTTCTTAAATAGTACTACGCACTAGTTAGTTTATAACACAGACGTTAGTGACCGACATTTCACGCTTTCTTAAAAACGTATGTACACATCGACAGTAGGCATTGCAAGTTTCGTAAAAATGTAATATGTACATCCACTGCAGACAAAATTTAAATTAATAATAAAGATTTCTTTATTATGCTGAAGAATTTACTTTTGGAAATAGAGTAGTTTATAAACAACATCATATCATATTCTTACTGGGCAAAATTA
Organism: Acanthosepion lycidas; assembly: GCA_963932145.1. NCBI lineage: Eukaryota > Metazoa > Mollusca > Cephalopoda > Sepiida > Sepiidae > Acanthosepion > Acanthosepion lycidas. Next base: position 82,532,021 of record OZ010581.1, read on the forward strand.
CGTCTGACAATTAATTATATGCATAAATCATGAACTAAAATGAAAATAAAAATATTTTGTAGAGAGAAACGTAATTTATGGATTATGACAAATGCATCAACAGTTAAACGCCTAGAAAAAAGAAAAAAGACTGTACAAAACGAAAGCTATTGCAACCTACGAATACCCCGAAATTAAGAATTGCTCAAGACATATGCAAATAATATTGTGAAAGCCTGGAAATTATTGTTAATATAACACGAATATTGTGCTCTGCAAAGAAAAAATAAATCATTTATGAGTTGATATGCTCAACAGAGAACAAAAACGGAATAAAAATTACAGAATTATGATTAAACTGAGTTACATTTTTCTTTTTTAATCGTATGAGTTCATAAGAATAGTTTTCTGCAGCCAATGAGAAAATCTGCTTCTCTCGTACAAGCCTCACTAACCAGAACCTGCAACAGACGAATAAATACTTCGTGAACAGCTTGTACAGGTAAAAGTATAATTTACCAAACTGCACCGTGTGGAATTATGACGAGTTTTTAAAATGTTTTAAAATATCTAAAATAATAAGAGGAAATGTCTTTTTGTCCGCAGTAGACTCAGAAACTACTGGATGGATTTCAACCAAATATAGCATGCATATAAACTATGGTCATACGCTATGTAAAATTGACCTAAGTAAACCCTGAAGGTTCTGAAAGGTCAAAATTAAAGTCAAAGAAGCCTTTTTTGATGAAAGTTAAATATTTATTCACACGTAAATGTATAGCGGTAAGGGAGGTAAACTAACATTTGGTAGAAAAGTAATGTGTGGTTACTTCCCTTATTCATTTTAATAATCTATGCAAATAAAATAAGCGTCTGTTTAAACAAAATTAGTTTCCGAGTAAAGCCGTGCACCTCTGTCGGTAAACAATAAAAAGACATGAAATAACTAATTAAAAAAGCATTAATAAATGTAAATATTTCGAAACATATCAAAGCATAAAGATTTGGTTTCAATTCAAATTCGTCGTTAATATATTAAGAACAATCGTTTTAGATAAAAGGTTTTAGTATTTTCAGCTTAAACAGTCACTATGATATAAACATGGCGATCGCTTACGTGGAAATAACTCACTTATATGTAACATATAACTACCCTCCCCATATAATAAATGGAACATACAGAAAAAATATTTTAAAATGCTTTTCAGTTGTATTTTAGCTTTTAAAATATGATTATTTCACAATAAATATTTGACTTACTTAATTTTACAACATTATCTTTATTTTAATATGAGATATAAAATTAAAAATCTTAAGTTGCCTACGAGAAGGATTCTTTTAATTTCAATCAGTTGTATTTGATATAAAATAGAAATAATTTTAATCAGAACTATTTTACATAAAATCGAAGTAATTTTCATCAATATTATTTGTCATTAAATATAATTGTCATAAAATTAACAATTAACATTTTTTCTCATTTATTCTGGTAACATCTTACGTCTATTTTTTTTTTTTTTGTTTGTTTTGTTTTTTTGTTTTTTTGAGCGACATTATATTTACCATCGTATTTCTTCTGTGTGGTAGACATTATACACATGTGAAACGGTTTCTTACATTGTTTGATAACTAAATACAAGTTTTCCTCGACTAATTACTTCTAATGTCAGATCAAGTCACTTGATAGGCAAATGAAGTATTTATCTGAATAAACGTGCAGTTGACGAGACAGGTTCAACAAGGAAGTAAAGATATTTATTAAGTTTAGCTTAGCCTGTTGAAAGGCCGCATGCAGCGTCAGAAGATTGTGTTGCGCCAATTTTACAATTAAAGAGATACTGCTTTGAAACTACCTCACTTAAAAAGCAGACAATTGCATTAGAAAATCAACATTTGTGACCTTTTCGGCTCGGTCACAGCCGAAATACCAACAAATGAGATCAACAATAGACCAACGCTTAAAATAGAATATTAAATGCTACAAACTAGTATAAGTTTAACAATCTTTAATCCGGAAATCACATGTGCATGTAGAATACTAGTTGTTAATTACAAGATTAGTGATGATTATGTTAGAATAAACCATAATTTAGCAGTTAGCCACTTTTTACATTTGAAATACTCTGTAAAACAGTACATTTTGGTTAATAAAGAAAAAGAACAATAAAAACCAATTTCTATCTCATCTATTATTGACAACGTATGGGGGTTGCGCTGCGCCCTACTGGAAGCATTTCCTCTATTCATTGGAGCACTGATTAGAGCTAAACATCAGCAGGTTACAGTTAAAAAAATGTGTTGAAGACAAGTAGAAATACCTTCAGCGTCTTTGAAAGCTCAGGCACCACCAAACATTAGTTGCATGAGTGTACAGTGACTCAGCGAAGACTGAAATTGCACTTGAGTAATTTAGTGCCGGATTATTGAGTGAATCGCATTGTTGATTGATACCCTGTAAATATCACTAAGTATAATAATACAATTTTGTGATATTCCTTCTGTGAGAATGCCGAGAAAGGGGTTTTAGTCAATATAATTCGTCCTAAAATCTCATTCCCTTAGTCTTATAAAAAATCCTAACTTCACATGTTTATAATTCGTTATAGAACAATAGTCTTTCATATATTACGATATTCATATTGATTTCAAAACAGTAACAATTTTTTTGTATCTACAGAAAGGATCAAAGCGAAAGTTAATGTATTCATTCATATTGCGTCGTCGTATTATAAATTAATTTAGGAAGGCAATTCACATGGCGCATAACTCAGCTCAAAAATATATTGATCTGAAATATAGTTAAACAATTTGGTGTCGTCTTCTTGTCGGCTCGATATTTTAAAATTATGTTACTGGATCAAAACTTATTATTTTTACATAAATATATTCTATATAAAATTTAAAGTTAAATAACTTATATTTCTAATAGCTAAATATAGATATTTAATCTTTTGCAAATGTTATAAAATAGTCGATCGATTATTCCTCTTTATTTCTATGATGAAACCAAACAAATATCTTCAAAACCATCTTTTGAACAATTTAACGAAAAATTTTCATGGTTTGCATTAGATTTGATATCCAGTAAACTTTAACTGTTCTGCTAAGTTGTATCTATAAGGTGTGTAAGTTTGTCGTAAAACCCATTTTTTCTTAACCTAAATTTTGAGGCCTTTATAAGATGCAAATTTTAATCTGCATCCAGCAGTCAGTGTTCGAGCCAAATTCTTTAGTATCAAGTACCGGCGCTAAACAATTTCCCCAAAAATGAATAAATTTTACAGCTTTGTAACAATCTTATGTAATCACAGTGGTTGTCAAACATTTTTCGAAGTCGGCATAACTGAAATAACACCACTCATTTAAGTGACAAGTTTCATAACATTAATTCTATGAACGCTCTATGCTTACGGAGACAGTACTGTTCCACTGTATCCTCAGTGCAACTAGACATACGAATGCCTCTAGCCAAAATCGAAACCCAACAGATTTGCTGTCAGTCAGAGGGTCTAGCACTGAGCTATCTTCACTGGGCATAGAGGAAAAGTTAATTCTACCGTATTGTTTTTACGAATGTAAACAAATGCCACTCAGTCAGAGGGCTCCAAATTCATTTTACTTTGCATTAGCGCAGGTGGCTTATAGAATTAGCCTTATCTTAGGCCGGTAAAATAGTAGTAACACTTAGTCTGAAGACTGCATTGTGCCATAAAAACTTAAAATATGAACCTGTTTTTTGTTTTTAAATATTTTAATAAATAATTTTCGATTTAATCTATAAAAATAGATTAATTTACGATTTACTTTATTGAAAATAATTAAAAACAAAAAACTACTTCATTTCGTTTTGCCTTTTTTGATTTACTTTGTTAAAAGATAATTAAATACAAGTGTGTTTTATTGAATTATCTTTATGTAAATTTGCTTTATTAAAAAATAAATTTATTCACGATTTACTTTATTAACAATTATTAAAAACAAAAAACTGGTTCATATTTTACATAATATGTTTTCAAATGCCTTATTTGAAGAAAAGTGTTCACTAATTAAGGTTTTAATCATTAATAAATTACCTTTTATTCGGTTATAAAAAAAAAAGTTACGATTTTCTGGTGCTGTGTTTTCTCGGAGATCAATCGGTGGTATTGAATTGGTAGTGTTGCGCTTTCCTGCACCCACCATATATATATATATATATATATATATATATATATATATATATATATATATATAGAGAGAGAGAGAGAGAGAGAGAGAGAGAGAGAGAGAGAGACAGATATATATATATATATATATATATACATATATATATATGAGTGTGTGTGCGTGTGTATAATTCCTTGTATTTACCTAAGTTTGTGTATATTTATAAAAGAGTGTGAACGAGAAAGAGAGGCAGAAAATAACGAACATTTTAATGTTATGTTCATTATCTGACTATGAATGGGAATATTAATCGACAAGTTTATAATTGCAGTTGTACGCTCAACTCTCTTAAAAGAGAACACGTTCAACTCTAGGAGGGTGTATCAGTTTATTTCTATATGTGAACGAGTCAGTGCGAAAGAGAACTTAGAAAAAGAAATAAATGCCCGTTTTGTACATCATTGATAGGATGGAAAAGAAAAATGTTACTGTGAGATAAATAGGAACTAAAAATGAAATATGGAAGCTCAAAAAGACAAAATGAAAATGTCTCTGTATTTCAGTCAGGTTTTCGGAACGAATACACAATGAAAAGTGACACACGATGTTTTTAAGATTCTGTTGTGGAAACCTGTTTTCTTTTTCCATTTCTTCTTCTCCACAACAACTCTCCCCACCTCTCTCTCTCTCTCTCTCTCTCTCTCTCTCTCTCTCTCTCTCTCTCTCTCTCTCTCTCTATCTATCTATCTATCTATCTATCTATCTGGAGTTCGCTTTCTCATTCTCCATATTTCGGCATATGCGAAACTCTTTTTGTTTCTCTCTTTCGTTCGTTATTTGCATGAACTATCCTATTCCTTTGTTTTGTCATATTCTGACATTCTCTGTCATACAGCCACTCGTGCTCACACTCACACATATAATTTCTCTTTCATTGTTTCTAGCTTAGTATACACCATTTTCCCTCTCTTACTTTCATTTGTTTTTACTTACTTTTCATCTCGCTTTTTTATCTCTTCTTTCTTTTTACTCTCTCTCTCTCTCTCACACACACACACATTTTTTCATCTACAACTTCTAATGTAGAAAATTTACGATTCTTCTCCCTTTCTTTTAATTGCCTTTCACACACTTTCATCTTTAGCTTTACTCCCTCTTTCTATCCTTCTTTCCTCTACTTTAAAATCCCTTTCCCCACTTTTTTCTGTTTTCCTATCTTGATTTCTCATTTCTGTCTCCTCCCCCTTCCTATCTATCTTTCTGTTTTTAGTTCTTTCTCTGTTTATCCGGCAGTATGTAAACAACAAATCAATGCAATTGGTAGACATGTTTTTTGGCACCAGGCAATATTTTTTCTCTTGCACAGATAATAAGAAGGCGGGAAAAAAGAGATGACATACGGTATACGGACGAAAACAGGAAGTGTGGGTTGACGTTGGTTATTGTTTACCTCTATAGAAGCATCAGTGTTGGCGAATATTTATATATATACATATATATATATATATATATATATATATATATATATATATATATATATATATATATATATTATAATACATAATGAAGTTCCATGGTCTTTACGCACCCCTCTTGTCAAAAATCCAACAAATTGTTTCGATTGTTCTTAGAAATAAACCTCACAGAAAAGTTAACAGTCAATATCTGAATATTCCTTGTTGTTTCCTTATTTTTTTTTACTATCGATTTCTTCTTTTCTAGCGCACTCTCCATGTCTGTGCATATGTACTTGTTGGCCTGTAAGATACACATGCCCGAATTTAATTGTTTTATAAGGGTGATTTCGAAACCTCTAGTCACTGCAGGTGACTTACTATCATGTCACGTTGAAACTATCAGTTGATCAATGAAGTTAAGCAACGACTATCCTGCTCAGTATTTAAATAAATGACCAACCAGCAGGCACTGTAAGAAAACTGAGATTTTAGCACAAAATAAGTAAGTAAGTGATAAATACTAACTGCAACTCATCGTTTCCTATATAATACAGTATTAACAAAGAATTACTTCCCTGAATCTGACCAAATGAATAAATATCTGAATTTATTTTTAATGCCTTTTTGGTCAGGATGAGAACTTCCCAGCACCACTCATATCTGACATTTTCCATTTTTTATATCTCAAACCGTGGTTTATAAGCTGTTTCTTCATTATCTATTTACACGTAATCAACAACTTTAATTCATTTCTAAAAATAATACCGTATATATTTTGGTAAATTATTTGCAGCTAATGTAACGTTTATTGGCGCTGAATTGGACTCAGCCTAGTCTCTTCTGTTCACTTTCACGTCTGGAGAAATTAAGGCATCTATCTTTCTCTCTTAACTATAGGTTAAATAGCAGAGCAAACTGGTTTCTCTAGACTTGAATGGCCAACAGTTTAGAAGATGGACTACTTTGAATTCATAACCGTGTAGAAGACTACAGGGAACCACTCCACCGTCAATCGCAAGAATGCATGATAATTTAAAGATAATAGAGAAAAAATGGTCCGCGAAAAGTCAAGATCGTCTACATCCTGAGTGGGCATGTCATTAAAAAGTATTTATAAACAAGTACGTCAACAAATTCATAGAAAGCATTTAATTTACACAACAAATATTTATTGTTCAACATAATATACTTCCTTGTCAATGCACTTTAACTAGTGCTTCTCCATAAATCGCATAAATATTAACTTATTTTTATCATAAATTTTCATTTATTAAAGTGAAATTTTAAGACAAAAATTCAGATTAATAATCGTATCAGGCTAAGGATTTATTGATGCACTCTTTGAATTTACCTTTCGAACTTTACAGATGTTATCAGTCCGCGAAATAATTATATAAGTAAAAAGATAAAAATCAATAAATAAAAAACTTTTGGTTTGAAGTAGAAACCATGAATGACTGAAAAACGATTTTCACTTTTCTTTTTTTCTTATTGTTTTATAAAGGAAACAGAAAAGTTATTCGCTATTTCTTCCTTCATTTACTAAAAAACATTTTACGAAAGAAAATGTATATACTCAGCACGCTTGGTTAAGATTGGAACAGAAAGAAATCAAATAAAAATGCATGCTGATTATTATAAACTCAAAACTTTGATGGAGGAAGTTTATAGAAGTCGAATGCATACACCGATCACTACGCCTATGACATTGTGGGCGAGTGATTTTCTTTCTTTTTTTACAGCGTAAAATCATCGCAGCATGGTCATTCTGATTCATAGAACTATATTCTCATATAACTAAAAAAATATATCTTCACCGTAGTTTTTTTTTTTTTTTTCATAGACATTTGTAAACATGTATTTACGCTCATTGTATTTCAATACGAAAGTGTATTCATTCATTTCTCATTCCTTTGTTGGTTCATGTGTACGCATGCTCATATCATTCTCGAGTTGCATGTCGTTGTTCTGTCTTCTTCAGGTCTTTTCTATCGTATTGTGTCATATTATACAGGGTGAACAGGGAGAATACTAAATAAAGGCTTACATGTTGGCATATATATAAAACACAATTGTTTATTACTTCAAACATTTTTATTAGAAAGAAAGAAAGAACGAAAGAAAGAGGAAGGAAAGAAAGAAAGAAGGAGGAAAGAAGCGCAGACGGAAGGAAGGAAGGAAGGAAGGAAGGAAGGAAGGAAGGAAGGAAGGAAGGAAGGAAGGAAAAAAGAAAGAAAGATAGAAAGAAAGAAAACGCTGTTAAGGAATTAACAACTCCAAATATTTACCGATTTTAAATTTTAATGCCAAAAGATTCTCCTTCGAGTTCATTATTTTCCTCCATGTTCTGTTTTGTATTTCAACTGCGTTTTTTTTTTTTTTTTTTCGCAATATATGTAAGTTTACCGATTTAATCAATTAAAACACCCTTTAATAAAAACAACGGAAAGTTTTATATTTTTTACCAATATTTGTTATTAGCGGACACCAACTTAGCAATATAACATAAGCAGATGGCACCGTGTTAATAGCAGAGGCAGAAAGAAAACTGCAGTAACCCTTAGGCAAAATAGTAAACCAAAATGAGAAGAAATGACTAACGATCAATTGTAAGAAGACAGAATAAGTGATCATTAGTGAGAGAGGCAGTTCAATATGTGAACTCCAAAATTAAAGATGTCAAAATCAAATACGTACAGAAATTTAACTCTCTGAGAAAAATGTCTTAACAGATAGCAGAAAGGTGAAAAACAGAAATCCGAAGCCGAATTATAATAATATTAAATACCCATCAAAAGTAAATCCAAGTATTAAAACAGAAAATATTTTGGTTTGAAACAATGAAAATTGTGCTGAACAGCTATATAATATCAATTCTACTATATAGCAGTGAATGATGACCAGTTTTGTCACAGATGAAGTGACAACTTCAAGCTACAGCGATATGATTATATAGAAAGATGCAGAGAATACGATCAGTGGGACATGTGAACAACGAGTATATTTTAAGGAAAATTAAAACAAAAAGACACTTGTATCAGAGTTAGAATAAGATAGTTGAATTTTCTGGAGCACTTAAAAGAGAACTTTGAGAATTAAATACTCTCAGAAGAGACTGAAGGCAAAAAGAGTAGAGGTAAACAGCGCTTAACCTAACAAACGTGCTTATGTAAATATATGACAGAACAGGAATTATGAGGCTTATTAAGTGGACAAACCTCACTTAGGGCTAAAAAGAGATAGAAAGATGTGGAGAGTTATGTCTACCTGCGTCCTGGAGGGAAACGGTACGTAATTGATAGATATAAATAGATGTGTAAATATTCTCAGATGTAAAAGAGACAAAATGAATAAAAAGAGTCAAGAGCAAAAACTACACTTACCCGAGGCGTTTCGTCCTCTGAGAGACTTTATCAATAACTTGATAAAAACCCTCAGAGGACGAAACGCGTCGGCTAAGTATAGTTTGCTCATCACTTTTTAATATATATAAATAGATTTATTAATAGGTATAGGTGCTGTTGAAATAAGTCTCTAAAAGCGACTAGCAATAGTGAATATGGATTTAAGTGATACCTCAAAATGAAACTTAGAGATAGATTTTTCAATAATTTTGCATTTTCGAACATGAGAAAAATAAATGTCCTTTTTTTTGAGTTTGCAATAGTCGTGATTATTTTTAAAAAAAATATGCCTTACAATTTACAAAAGAAATTTCAAAATGTGGAAACGACGACAGACAGAATCTACTGATATGACACTGACTAACATATGTGCCGCAAATGTAAGAATTTCTTTAATATTTTGATGGTGGTAAGAAAAATGACCGCCAAATTTTCCCGTAAAAGCAATGATTTAGGGCAGGCTAAACTGTGACGAACTAGGAAGAAAATTACGAGAACAAAAGGAAATAATTTGGAAAAGAAAAGAAAATTAGTTAGACGTGAAAGGAAGACGAATAAAATAGATATCTATAGGTGGAGGATGTAATGAAATGAAAGTATAATGTCAAGAAGTAGAAATAATAAAGAAAGTGGAAAATAAAATTGGAGGTAAAAGAATATAGAAGTCAATAAAGATACAATGAAACAAACTTTTTTTTACAGAAAATTAAGAAAAGTAGTCACAAGAGTCATGAAGCAAAAGAAAAATTACAATGAGTTTTCAACCAAAACTGAATTATACGTTTTCTAAAGTATCATTTGTTGCTGTTTTCTTCTAAGGATTTATAGTTTTGATAGAATACAAATGAACATTATTTTATGTGACTAGAGTGCAATAAATATGAACGTCGTATGTGATTCACACCAAAAAATACCAATGGAGTGAACCTAATTTATTGTCAATAAGAAACCTTTGTTCTTAAAGGAGTTGAATTGTGCCAATCCTGACATGTATTAGGGATATCAATATGTAGAGATACCAAAGTAAGCATTGCACTAGGTGCCACACAAGAGCTTCAAAATAGACAGATGCGTCAAAAGGTTGACCTGTAAAGTGTCCTCATAACCAACAGATGCAGAATCATGTCTGGAAAGGTGTCAGTGGCTGTCACATGTAAACAGGAGGTCGGCACAATGACGAATAAAACCTGCACAAGACTGGACAACTAGATAAGTAATATATATATATATATATATATATATAAGTGAAAAAACAATGATTTTATGTGTAAACGTTTTAGTCTCATAATCTCATTTTTTATTGATAATTTAGGATTAAACTTTTTATGATCTGTTAACATCAATGAGCTCAGATTATAATAGGAACCCGATGGACTGAATGCGGGAAGCATGGTATTCTTTATAATGTAGTTAGAGGTGCGTGTTGGTGTTGGTGTTGGTGGACAATCCACTAGTTATGAAACTATCAAAATACAATCCGTTTTGGGATATAGATCACGGATTAAGTAATGTAACATCGAAACGTTATCATTTATCTTGATATTGACTGAGTTGAATTGATATGATGCATGCCAAAATACTTTTATCTTATCCTATACGTTCAAGCTTAATTAAATTAAAACAATTCAATTCTAACCACCTGCTTCACTATTTTGTTCTATTTACCTTATATTAATTTTCATTGTCATTATTAAATACATCTAAGTACTGGAATTAATCTGGAGCTAATTGGCATTCTAAAATATCAATATTATCTATTTTATAAACGATGTAATCTGCCTACTTAATAATTTTAAATTCTGTTTAAATGACGGGTCACGTAATTCAATTTCTCAAATGTTTCAGACATTTGTAAAGCTTCTGATAACATCTGTATTTTGTTTGACAATACAACACAGAAGTCTGAATAAAAGGCTGGAAGCCAGTGATGGTTTCATTTATTTTCAATTATAATGGATTTAAAGGAAAGACTTGACCAAGTTTGCAAATTGCCAGTGTCTTTAATTAATGACATGGACAATATTACATTTCTTACTTGAACCGTTTTGTACGTCGTGGTTAACGGATAGTTAATTGTGAGACACCGACTCCTTGTTTTCTCATCATAAAATGACGCTGGCTTCTAGCCATGTTTCCATTTAAAAGAAAAACGAGAAAATAAAAAGATGACATTTAACAAATGGGCAATGCTATTTATTTCAGATAATTAAACAAAATAGTCAGACTATTAAACCAAAGACAGCCTCGGAGGGATGAGACCAAAACCATTTCTTTTTACACAAGGTAAAACCTTCTTAGGTATCAAATGCTTTCTTTCGTCTTAACAAATATAAATGTAAAACCAATCAAAACTTTTAAAACTCCCTTTGTTTATTGCATGTTATTTTGGAAATGGATTTAACCAGTCGAAAGCAAACAACATCTTTAGGTTTAGTCAGTTCAATTGGAATTAACGCTAAAGAGATGATTATTTGAGTAAAACCTAAAACCTCAACTGTTAGAAATGTGTCTTATAGTCTTCTATTCGATTGCATGCAGATTTCTCTGAACTCCATTTGCAAAGCATGTCACTGTGCGTAAGAAGCGCTTGATGTTTCTGTACCGTCACTTCTATTATTCCAGGCTTGCTAACATTTATTGATTTCATTTTTTAGAAGCATTTGATTTCTTAAGCAATTAGATTCATCACTGACAAGTGACCCATAACTATGACTCGTATATATTGAGGAACAAGGTACAAGAATGTGAAGGCAGAAAGATTCTATGAAATATCAATGCTTCACCCAGGTATAAAATTCTCAAATACTACCAAGAATCCGCTAACAGTCTTGGTAAAAAATGTTATTATTAATTTACTAGAGAAAACGTGGTAAATATCTGGAATTAATTGAGAATTGCAAAATCAAAGGTTGACAAAACTGGTGCCAAACAATAGGAAATTGGTATAGAGTACTTCTAGGCAATCTTCACGAAGAGTATTAAATAGTGGAATAAAGGAAGAACAAAAAGAAATAAAAATCCATAGAGGAAAATACGGAAAGGGCATCACGATGACTATGGATTAAACGATTTAGTGAATGGCAACGAAATAAAACAAAAACATTGATGGAACACGCGCCACGAACGATTAACGATTATAATTATATTATTTATTTTTCAAATACTAACACTGGAAGTTCATCTTCATAAACACGAATTTGTAAAATCAATCATAGACAATCAGTTCTTTTTCGAAGATACATATCACTATTTAAAATAGTGTAGACAAATTCATGCAAAACAGAATACAAAGCATTTATTTCATAAGGCACAATCACACTTAAGACATTATTAGATAATTTAAAATGTAAAATGCCTTTTTAAAAAACGAAAAATCTTTCTAGAAGTTTTTATTTTAATTTCAAGCTAATAGATTGAATTTAATATTTCCAATAAGTGAAATAATTTTCTGTATTTGAAACTGAGTTTAAATTGATTAGAATCGTTTTTTTATCAGTAAAGATGTTAAAACATCCATATTGTCAAATCTGTCAACACAACGTACTTCTCTTTATTAAAAGCTGTTTCAAGTATAAAATATACTTTCTGAAACTTAATTTGATGATGATTAGATTTTAATTAATCTGATTCGAAACAAGTATTACTTATTTTAGTCTAAAATGTGAGTTTTTGTGTTGACAACGTTATCGATTTTTTTCTAACGCGGACATAACTGTATCAATTAATTAACGGATACAAGGTGAACACCTTTTTTTATTTAATTTCTTAACTACTAAGAAATCTTTAAAATGTCAGAATATATTCAAAGAAAATATTCTGAGCAATCTAATTTTATTATTTTTTAGATACTTTGTCTTTCTAGTCTTACATACGAAGACGCTTGTTGGGGAAATTTTACAAAATTGGCAAAAGATATAGTTACCGCTCTTATTTACTGATAACCGTATTTATAAAGAAGCAACACACACACACACACACACATACACACACACACATATATATATATATATATATATATATATATATATATATATATATATATATATATATATATATATATATATAAACTTAATATTATTCTTATCTGATGGACATTGTTACAAGACTTCCGGATTTATCTGAATAGATTTATCTCTTATGTTAGAAAAAGCAAAATAGTTTTGAGGAGCGAAAAAGTTTCAGATGAATGCAATGAAGTCAACTGAAAAAATCTTCCAAGTTCAAATCAATATGTACAAGTTGAAGACGTGTTGATAAATGCAAATGCTTCAATGTCACGAAGCTTCTTTTTTTACCTTTTTCTGTTATTTTTCTGGGCGTTATTTTCGTTGTTGATATGATTCTTTCTTTTTTCCACTACTGATATATATATATATATATATATATATATATATATATATATATATATATATATATATATATATATATACATGGTACTTTTTCTTTGTATTTTTATGGTCACAAGGGGGTACCTTTTTCTACAAACATCATTTCCTTCCAGTTTTTTTTCTTCTTTCCACTTTTTAATGACAATATTCTTCATTATAATGTTATGTTTCTTTTTTCTTCTGACCCTTCCTGTACATTATTTTTCTACTTTGTCTTGTCACATCTTTTCTTTTATTGTAACTCTTCAATTTTCTATTTTTCTTTTTTTTTTTTCACTTTTCCTTTTTATTGATGCTCCCCTTATGGCTCTTACGTTTTAAATTCTATTTTCTTTTTGAGTTTTAATACCACTTCAAACATTTTCTTTCTGTACTTCATTTACTCTTTCTGAATTGTAAAAACTAGTGTTTTACGTTTATTAGTCTCTTCTTTTTCGCACATTTTTATCATTTTTTTTTTTTTTTGAGTTTATGTATTCAAAATCATCTTCTATTCTTCTTCTCCTCCTTTCTTTCTTCTTTTCCTAGTTTTCCTAGTTTTTTCTTTTTCTTCATTTTTTCTTTTTGTTCCTTTTATTTTTTTTAAACTATAGCTTTATTTCCTTTTCCTTCTTTTTTCCTTTCTTTTTTCTTTTTCCTTCCTTTCTTTTCTTTTTACTTCCTTTTTTCCTTTTGTTTTTTCGCTTATATCGTCTTCTTTGCATCATCTCTTGCGAAAGGCTCAGCCTACAAAAGATTCAATGTTCTCACGGATATTTTTACACGGGAAAATAATACAAAATAAGCTGAGATATTATAATCTATCAAAAAGAAAAAAATCCCCAAATTCTGTCTTTCCACTTCCTTTCCAAGATGAAACCATCCGTGTCTATCTTAAATATTCGAGACGAAAATGTCTCTTGTTCACCTCTTATGTTGCTGGATTTGTTTCTCATTTGACAAATTGCAAACAATAAATGCGTCGAAATTGGCAACAGCACATGTGGACAGGAAGACATTTTTTGGCTTTTATTTCTTTTCTTTAGGTCTTTTAATCTTGGTCGCTTTTCAATGCAGTAGCAGTTAATCATCGCCTTATGAAATATGGCCATGTCACACTTGCAAAAATAAAACACTAAAAACACTACAAATAGAAAATAAACTAGCTCTAAGATATAATTAAGCCTTTATTTTTGCGTGTAAGTAGCGTAATTTTTTCTTCTTTCAAAATATTGACTAAAATTATGGAAAATTCAAATACGTACTTGTTTTATTTGACAAATCTCTACTTTCGTATATACAATATGAATAATTATATATATATTAGGTTGGTGCAAAAATAATATCGTTTTTTGACGTATTTTTTAACGTCAAAAAACGATATTATTTTTGCACCAACCTAATATATTTTTATATAAAGATAATCTAATCTGGTCGAAATACTAATTATTAGTTGATAAAGAAAACAAAACATCTGTCCGTGAAATTACGAGAGTTTCCGCTATTATAAATTAAGGCAATTGGAAATAAACTTTCTGGGCAGAGCGAAGAAACTTTCTCATCATTTTATTAGTTTTACTCAATATTTAAATAAACTCCAGAAACAATAGCTAAAATTGATTACATGAATGCAAAATTAGGTAAGTTAATTTAAGTTTAAAAATTACTCGAATTAAGTTCTGCCTGAATTTCTCGGATTAGGAATTATCATTATTGACATATTTACATTTGGACTAATGTCTTTATATTTGCTGTTATTATCACAGCATTTTTCCTGTTGTGTAGTACAATGTTCATGTGTCGTAACCATTAGGTAATTTCAAACTGGACTATTTAATGTACGAGGTTAGATAGATCTCGTTCCACTGTCCTTGAATAGGAATATATCTTTTATTCTTTCTAGTACTGCTCAATTATTTCTAGCCGTGTTACCAAATTCACGAACAAATTCTTTAATATACTATTTATGGTACATTAGCCTAGTGAATTTAAAATCTCGGTAGCCTAGAAGAATTCTCTAACAGACTATCACACGGGTTCGGTAAGTCATTAGTGTCGTTGGGGCATAACATATACTACATCCATAGAAGCAGTGGGCGTGGCAAGAGCAAGTTAGTTGACGGGCCCATTCCTCTTCAGACTAGTTTTGCATTCAGCTTTCCCTCTAAACTGGTTCTATGTAAAGTTAGAGATCCCAGTCTACTCTGTTATTAACTCCTAGCTGGAGGATAAATATTCATAGCTTCCTAAAGTTATTTGTGCAAAAAACAAACGCAACGACCTCAGTTGGAATTTGAATTCGGCCCACAAATCGCAATCCTTTTGCTACAAGACAATATGTCAGATCATTTCCCTCAGAGACTATATTACAAGTAAGAATATGAAAAAAAAAATAGTAAATCTAGAGTATAGAGACATAGATAAAATCTCTAATCATAAAAAAGAGAATTCAGTAAATTAACTTTCGGGGAAGGACGAAAACAGCTACGTGGGTTTATTCATTGGAAAGCAAAATCTGTCATAATGAATATAACACCAAATTTGAAATTTAAACAGATGACTGAACCGAAATGAGAAGCCAGAATTTATTCCTTTAAAACTAGCAAATTGATCAGTGGTTTTTACTATTCCAGTAAAGCAAAAATTAATCTTGACAAAAATATAAATACCTCCACTCAGAAAAAAAAAAGAAATGTGAAAGACAAGGCTACCTGTTGTAGGCATCATTGTTGGAGTACTTGAAACGGTTCTGAAGTACTTTACAAAGACATTAAAACGGTTGGAAATTGAAAGAAGAATGACTGCCAATTTAATATTACGAACTGCACAGATTGTTAAATAGATTTTCTGCTATTTGAACGACACAATTTTGCGAATATTAGCAAGCAAACGAACACACATTTAAAATCATCTTACCTAATGAACATGGTTTTAAAACTTTTCATGAAACAATCTGACTCAAAACCATTCTAAAATCACCAGAATGATCCACTTAAATCATTTCTGAACGTGACAACCAACCACAGATAGATCTTTTAACATAATTTTATAATTAATAAACATAAATTTATAACATATTTAACAAAAGTTACGCGCAACTAAAAAGATTCTATGTAAATGTAATATAGAGAAGTAAATTCACCAGTTTTCATATACTACAAAAAGTAAACATCACTTGTTTTTATACAAGCATCAGTTTGGTTAGTGCTCTGTAGGTGATCGTCAATTTTTGCATTGCAAACTGATTTTTTCTGGTCTATTATCTTTTTTTCGTTGGAAACATTCAACTTTTATCAAGAAAGGTTAAAGTGAAGTTTTCATATTTAAAAAAAGTCTATTACTTCAACAAAGAGGCAAATAAGAAAACAAATAACCATATATGGAGAAACATTAAATTAAAACATAAATATAGATATAAAATATTCTATTTTTCAAAGGAATTTAATGTATGGAAAACTAGTACAAAAATAAAATTCGCGATTATCTTTGCATTCACTCGTATTTGCTTAAAGTTCAAACTGAATCTAGCGTTCATTTCACGTTTATAACTAACATTTCTATGGTTTAAATTATGCACAGATTTTTACTGACATCTCTATTCAGGGTGTAAGTGATCATGGCTATCTATAGTTTCCAGTTTACTCTGCTATTTAACCCATAGTTTGGTTGGAAAGGAAACTAGTGTTAAGAGAACGCAATACATTAAACCAGAATTTGAACTCGGCTGCCCGATTCACTGCTTTACAATTTCTGCTTCTGCTTATGCTACCTTCACATTTTCTGCACACAAAAAGATGCAAAAAACGTGCACATAAATAAGTAAGCAATAATTATATATATATATATATATATATATATATATATATATATATATATATATATATATATTCATGCAGGCATACAGGTTATCTATTCGTATCCGAGCTTGATCATTACTCAAATTAAAAGGGAAACACGTTCTCGCATATTTCACTGTCGCAGATGACGTATAAAGCAACTCTTTAATCCAGCCAGTCATCTGCACACCACTCCACACGTAGGACATTGAATTTCTCATTTTGATAACTTTTCATCTGGGTGAGGTGATTTAAAATGTTGCTTCAGTCTACTTGGCGATCAATACACATTCTTTCACAAGGAAATGAAGTGACCAACATTCCAAACCACCGACGTACACGTTTGCGGTTATTTTCAGTATCTTACGAGTTCGAGTGTAGGAATTTGATTATAGTGGGTGAAGCGTGGATGTACGGATGGTTTAATGGATAACGATTTGTAATAAGAAATCAGACAGCCGTGATCGAATTCTAGTTGGGTTCGTTATATTCACTTCCACGCAAAGGGAAAGGTATGAATACTTATTCTCCCCAGCTATGGGTTTAGAAGGGTTGATAAATCGTAAAACAAATGAATCACTAATGGATGAAATGTCGATGGAACAATATACAATAAAATAAAATGATAGTAGTAGGAGGTGGGGTATAATTTTCACAATGAGCCTTCAAATTACATGAGAACATCTTATATAACGTTCTTTTCTCATACACCTTAATATCAAATGCACTTTTGGATTATGTCTATGAAATATATAGAACGGAATGTAAAATATTGGAAGGTGAGTGTCATGCAGAATTCTGAACATGAAACACATGAATAGTAAGATTTGTTCCAAAAAAATCATTATTATTCTAAAACTAAATAAAGAATAGAATTATTCTTACAATTCAAAATATGTTTCGGTTTTAAATAACCCTCAAATGTTTGATAAGCAGTGAAAATACAAATAAAATGACACTAGTTTCGAAGTCTTTGGTATACACTCGAAGAGTTCGTACAGAAGTAGAAACTGGTTCATCTTTTACAAACCTTATGATATCTGCTAAACTTCTGAATAGTTCCGATTATTCCCATCACTCATCATATGACGGAAATCTGGTGTGTGAAAATTTCTCTTCGCCATCATAGAACCAAAAGTGTTTCGTATGACAGTAAAACTCTCAGGTGCAATATAATGATTCCATAGACCATTCACGGCCAATAATGACTGCTCAAGAAGGTGCGCTGCTCAGCATTCTAAAACGGTAATGTGTATCAACGATTTCCAGTAAGTGAATTTGTATCGACAAGTCGGGGTACCAGTAAAATAGGATTTAAACCAAATAAGGCTTTCATATCGATCGTATTTAAGAAGTGATTCATAGGGAACAGCAAAGCACAGTAATACTACAACATCCGATCACAGAAGTTAAGCAATATTGGACCTGATTATTAACTAGATGGGTGACCGCTCGGGGATACCAGGTATTGTAAGCTTGGATGTGCGGGTGGTGTAATGGTTAAAGGCTTGGAATGAGAAATCGGAGGGCCAAGGTCGAATTCAGGACAGGTTCGTTATATTCACTTACATGCAAATACCCTAGAATTAAATAGTATGAAAATTATTATTATCTCCAAAAAAATTATTTCAATGCAAAAATTTGTTTAGAATTTAACAAAAAAAAAATCTTAAATTTGCATTCAGCCCAATATTTTTGTTGAATTTAACCTGGATACATACGATTATTTCTTACGCAATTCATATAATATTACTGTAATTATTTTTGGAATCAATATCATTGTTACTACATTTATCTTCATGTTTCTCAATTTCCATAGTTCAGTTATTATTACTATTATTATTATTAAGTGAGAAAATAGCTAGAATAAAATGACGCTAGAGTATAAATATACGGAATTCAGTGTACTTATTATGACACCTAGTATGAGAAGTGTATACCAAGTACATGCCTCACAGCCAAATGTGCGCGATATTATGAAAAGTTTTGAAAAAAAATTAAGGTATTTCTCACCCAGTCCGCTGAGAGGGTCTCCGATTGAGAGTATTGGCAAGTATCTTCGCCTTGGTCGCCTCATCTTTCAAACCCTCCCGACATCCAGTCATGATGAAGATCCTCTGCTCCTTGCTAATGAACAAGTGCAAACTGCAGCAGACCCTGAGGGTCGTATCCAATTTGTTATGGTCAGGTAACTGACAAGGAATTCAGTAGTATTCAATGGGATATTTAGTGTCGTCTGTGTTAATTTATGACAAACATGTACATGTTAATAATCAAATAAATTATGATCAAAAAGCATGAGAACTATGTCTGGGGAAGTATCAAAGCATTTCTTCTTTTTCTGCTTCTTCTTTTTCTTCTTATTATTATTTATATTTTCATTATTATTTATTATTATTATTATTAGTAGTAGTAGTAGTAGTAGTAGTAGTAGTAGTAGTAGTAGTAGTAGTACTAGTAGTAGTAGTAGTAGTAGTAGTAGTAATAGTAGTTGTAGTAGTTGTACTTTTACTATTAAAATTATTAATTCTAAATAGTTGATAATCAGAATTTCGAGATGTTATTACTTTTAATCAATGCTTGCTCATTGCTGGTAAGTGGTGCTTACCTTGCCCTTTCAACGGAGAGTTTTTTATCAGAGTCCCACAACAAATCTAGACGTTTACCAAAATTAACACAGTTCAACAAATATCAATTTTTAACTAATAATGCAATAGGGAAGGAGAACCATTCAGTGGTTTTAACCACACATTAGAATATTCAGTTCGTTAATTTATTTTTATTCTAATCTTCTGATTTATATTATCCTTTTAGCTCATTTAACTGTAGTAATTTCCATGTTTTACGGGAATCGTCTGATGAGAAAGCTTCCAAAAAATCTTAGTTGTCTCTGTGCATTCTATATTTAAATTATTTTTGTCTCTGGAAATCTTGCACACCAAATCATTGTATGAACCATATAATCCGTTCCATGTCTTTGTAATTATTATATGAATCAGCATAAAAAAAAGCTCAAGTTTTCCTCAACTATATTTTGATTAAAAGCAACACATTTACTCTGAATTACCCTGAGTTAATATTTTTCACTTTTTCATCTGCCTGTGTGTTTGTTTCCCCTCCCTCCATCAATGTATGCAAGTTTATATGCATGTTTGAATATTAAAATGGAATATTTCGTTGACAAAAATAGGTTCATTGTTTTAATGATGATGTTAATAAACATTGAAATATTTGTAGAAATCAACTATATAATTTTCTTTTAAATATCCCATTTTATTTCATTTTAAATCAGCTTTGCGTATGTTCAGATTTAACTTCTCACTCATATACGTCTCTCTCTCTCTCTCTCTCTCTCTCTCTCTCTCTCTCTCTCTCTCTCTCTCTCTCTCTCTCTCTCTCTCTCTCTCTCTCTTTACATTTTTAATGTAAGATCAATGAATTGAAGGCCATGTGACCCGAGGCTGTAGTAGCTTGTACATTCTGTTGTCCGCATTCATCAAAGAGAAAGACATTTCTTACATTTCTATGTAATATATTCTAGATAATTCTAGTTTTGTTGCTAATTTCCAATTGTTTTCAATAACCTTGCAAAGCCTATACATATTATTATAAATAATAAAAATACACATCGTAATTCTGCAATTCCGGGTTGCGAGCCACAGGATAAGATAAATTAAATCTTTAAACATCTGCTTGAGACGGAACTATAACTTAACCTTTTGTAACTTGAAATGGCATTAAGGTTGACGTAACCTTTCCCACGGAGATTTGTTTTTCCATTTCTAGTTATATAATAGGAAATGACCTTTAAAATTTGAATCCCACCGATGACAGCTATTTGAACTTTGTATAGAGATTCCGTAAGAAAAATCAAGCTATAGAAAAATAAACGAACTGAATAGAATTGTTTTAAAAATTAAGTTCGTTGTATTTGTTTCTATTAAATTTTAGTATTTAGAAACGAATGTTAGTATTGGTTTAAATAAAGAGAATAGTTTCTGTCACAAGGCTGTACTCATCTGACTATAATACGATAATTTAGCAAATTTTGTGAAAGAATCCCCTCAACAAATTTCTCCATAGGACCGGATTCGAGAAATGATTGAGTATGTTAACACTATCTTCCAGACACCGGGTTTGGTTAAAAAGAAAAAGAAAATAAATGAAGAAAAAGAAATACATAACAACATCATCATCATCATCATCAACAACAATAATATTAATAATAATAATTCTATGTTTGCTTATTTTTTATTTTGAAAGGAATTTCAGATCCTATTGGTTTAAATACCCAAATTTCTAACTTCCAGCACTGCCTGTTTTATCACAATTGGGTACAACGAAATCTCCCACAACTCAAGTCATTGGGGAGTTTACGGTTAATGAATAATTTCTTGCAGAGATATGCGAAGAAATTAGATACTGTCTACAATGTTTTACGTCATTCTTCTATTTGCGTTGTTTCCCTTCGATCCTGGCTCACAAATTTCTATCCTCTGTAACTCTAACCAGTGTTTGTCCCTTACCATCCCTCCCTCCCTCCCAGACGCTATTCTGTCATTCATTTAAACAAGCGCTTTAGGTCACTTTCTGTGAGTGACATATTTTCCAAGCCCTCTTTCCTCATTCTGCCCCAGAAATGACAAGTGTCTTTTTTTTCATTCTGAGCATCATTTTTCTTTCAATTTTACTTGAAAGCTTCCTTTTTGCTTACATGCTTAGTCTATAGAGTTCTCAACACCCTTCCATGGAGTCACATATATGTTACTTCAAGTCTCCTTTTTATCCATGAGGAAATTTTCTATCATTCATTGCCATTGATTCTGCATAACTCTGCATAACTGCACTAAATGTAATTTTGAGAAATCGAAATGGAAGATTTACAAACAAAACAGTAAAAGTTAGCCCATTGATAAAAAATTAGTTTGACGAACCCCCTACTAAGAACAAAGCACATAACCTACGAGCTTATTTTCCACTTTGCCATTGAATGACACACACACGCATACACACACACACACACTATATATATATATATATATATATATATATATATATGTATGTATTCAAAAAGGTTTTTTTAAAATTCGATCGACAAATTCTGATTAATTTTTGTTTCATTTTCCCAGTTTGTCTACAGATTTCCGCACATCGATGAAGCCGCATGGACTGTTAAAGGGTGGATGAACGTTCTTGTAGCATAAACGCCAATCAAACAAAATGGATTAGACTAGACTCCATAGCTATGTATCCAGCCAACGCGGTTGCTGACACGGTATCGATGGGCGAAGGATTTCCTCTCCTGAAGTCAACAGTCTGGGTGAAGGGTTTTCCCAAAGGAATCAACTGACACGTTTCCGTGACCAAAGCGAACCTTTAAGTTGGTAGACATTGGATTTGGTGTGGCCTGGAGAAAGATGGACTCTAAAAGGTTTACTTGCCCAACAACACGCTACGCGCAAATAAATACCTTTCCAGCTTTCAAGAGAGATATGTGGAAATAATTATCTAGGTACTCAGATGCGTAGTGACCCTACAACCACACTCGGTCATGGGACTGATGATTATATTGCCTACATGTAATATCATATGTAGGACTTTTTTAATTTTTTTCTGCTAGAGATCACAAATCTTGACAACGACTGAGGACAAAGATATTATGAAATATTTTTTAAACAAATTTTAAAACGCTGTTCCCTGTGAGGAAAAACCACTAAACTAATTGAGTTTTTTTCCAGGTTTTCAGATAAGACATTTAGCCATCTGGTTATCATTTATCGCAAGAATCACTGAAAAACCCTTTGAGTTATTCAGCTAGAAAGGGAACAGATTAAAACCATTTTGTGTCAGTCCCACTGTCTTGTCAACTGATCAATGATGAGAGGAAAATCACTCAGGCCTTCAGTAATGACACCAACATTCATACACTAGCTTCCATCTTCAAAGTCCATTCATGAACCATCAAGATAAATGTGAATAAGTTTAAAAAGAGGAAACAGTAGAGAGGAAAACTGGATCAGGAAGTCACACAACAGGAAGAGTGATCATCATTTTAATTTACAGCTAAAGAGATCAATTACAAAAGATACAACTCAATCCATAAGGAGTTTGACAAGTGAGAGAGGAAAACTCACTGTGATCGTTCTAATAGGAAAAGAACTCCCGGATTTGTTGGTGAGGGCCTCATGCTCAACACAGAGGCCTACATCAAGTGCCTTGAAGAGGTAGTGCTGCCCTGGGTCATGAAGGAACTCTGCATCATGCCACAAAAAACACGAGAACCTAGTAATGACTGTCAGACAATTTCAGCAACCACATCACCCCTTAAATTTGGGCACCTAAATCCCCAGACTGCAACTTGTTTTCTTATTGTGAGTGGGGCGCAGTTGAGCGAGAGACCAACAAAAGTCCTTGTAACGCCAAAGATGAACTGAAGTCAAGGATTATGGCAGCATTCATCAACTGAAACAAGAATACCGCCCCCAAAAGATTCCGAAGTCGTCTGAAGGACGTGGTTGAAGCCAATGACGATTTTACTGAATAAATTTATTCTTTAATATTTCAAGATATTTTTGCGTAATTTTGGTAAATATATCTGTTAAAATGAGTGTCATTTTCCTTTTTGCGTAATTTAGACGCCAATTTATCAATCGCAGTATATATATATATATATATATATATATATATATATATATATATATATATATATATATTATAAATTAATTGATTTAAAATATGGTTCTAACCATGTTTCAAAAATTTTATTTTGTAATTAAATTAAAGACATTAGTTCCATTTCATCCTCAAGCGAATTTTGGAGTAACTTTAAAATTACTGGGTTTTAAAGACACAGCTAAAATCCTAATTCACGTTCCTAAGGTTCATATTTTAAATCAATTAATTTATAATATTAATGCTCTGTAAATTTACATTGAGCACTATTTTGTAAAAATAAAAATATCTAAAAGAACACCGGATTATATATCTTACTGTTCCTTCTTTTTATTTATATATACATACATTGGCTCCTAGTCATAGTCGAGCACTCTAAATCTTAATTTTAGCAAGAAGAAAATATGGAAAAAATAAATTTCGGAATTTCTCTGAAGAACATTCCTAATACCAACAAAAAGGAATATTTCGTGATATTAATGAATAAAACAGAGGAACTCATACGAAGGATGAGATGGAGAGCTTACTTCTTCCTAAATAAGAACGAATCACAAAACAAAAACAAGGAAACTTACGGTTTTAACAGTAAAAAAGCAGCACCGTTTATTCATAGTTTGTCCGATTTCGAAAAGGACCTCTACTGGAAATAATAAACAACATAAATTTCCAGGCTAAGAAATCCTACTTCCAGAAACACCTAGATAGGATAGTAAAAGATATTAACGCTACAGATAAAATTTTAGTAAAATCCGACAAAACTGGAAACTTTTATAAAACAACCATAAAGGAATACAACGACTTAATAAATAAGGACTTACATAAGAACTACAAGAAAGCGAATAATAATGACCACAACATAGTTCGGAATATCAACACTAACAGTAAGGAAATCACTGATAAACTGAAGATCAGTGATAGGGTAGGTCAACTATATCAAAAAGAATGCTACATAACCTTAAAGGACCATAAACCAGATTTTGAGGCTAATCCCACTACAAAGATAATAAATCCAACAAGACCGGATATCGGAAAAATTACCAAAATGATCCTTGAAAGGGTAAATAAACAAATTAAAGAAAAAATAAGCCTGAAACTTTGGATTAATACCAAGGAAGTGATAAACTGGTTTACTTACATAAAAGAAAAAAACAACTGTACACTAATGCAGTTTGATATTGATAATTACTACGAATCAATATCTAAAGAACTATTTATGAATGCGTTGGACTTTGCCACCCACTATACGGATATTACAAGTGAAGAAAAGAACATTATCCTATATGCGAAAAAATCAGTACTTATACATAAAGGTGAGCAATGGATTAAGAATTCTTATGACCACTTTGACATCACAATGGGATCACTAGATTCAGCTGAATCTTCTGATCTCAATAGTCTTTTTATTCTATACAACCTTACAGCGCACCCTGATATCAATATAACTGACATTGGTTTGTACAGCGACGATGGACTTATGGTTATTAGAAATTCAACTAACTTCAAAATTGATAGAATTAGAAAGGTATTATATAAACAATTTAAAAGCATGGGCTTAAAAATTACGGTTAAAAATTAAAAAAGTGAACTTCCTAGATATAACATTAGAATTAAATAAAAAATACATACACACCTTATAAAAAACCAACAC
Organism: Acanthosepion lycidas; assembly: GCA_963932145.1. Taxonomy (NCBI): domain Eukaryota; kingdom Metazoa; phylum Mollusca; class Cephalopoda; order Sepiida; family Sepiidae; genus Acanthosepion; species Acanthosepion lycidas. Next base: position 82,557,530 of record OZ010581.1, read on the forward strand.
CAATCCTTTGTATATACACCCTAAATCAAATCATCCCCCCATCTATAATTAAACATATACCGTTATCTATCAGTAAAAGAATTAGTACAAATTCAGCAAATGACAAAATTTTCAATAAGCATATCAATTCCTATAGCAAAGCTCTAAAAGAGAGTGGCTACAAAAACCCAAAACTAACTTAAAATGAAAATGGAAACCATAGAAAAAACAGAAGTAGAAAAATAATTTGGTATACACCCCCATACAACCAAATGGTAAAAAACAAATTAGGACAAAAATTCCTCGCATTAATAGTCAAGCATTACTGAGGAGAAAAGAAAAAATATATATGTTATTCAATTTATTTCTTCATTGAAGTTACTTTAGCTAATTTTATATCCGGTCCTTTGACAATATGGTTACATTTTAATACTAAGAGTGTGTGAATGGGGTCCTAAACTCACGCGTAAAACAAACACAATCAGATTATAATATATAAGCACCCGGACATATTTATATATATATACACACGCACAAAGAGACGAGACAGAGAACATCTCCACGGTCATTCATGAAAAAAAAACAAAAAACAAAAAAACAAAAACAAAAAAACAAAAACAAAAAAACAAAAAATAAAAGGAAGTGTGTGGGAAGGGAAACCAACACACACGTACATACATACATACACAATTAAAAGTGAATGCACTTTCCATACACATAGACACCTATAAATACATGCACACACATCCACAGACATTGACCCAGACAATCGGATACCACAACCAATAAATATTTAAGACTGAAAGTGTCATTAAACAAATGCTAACCACTTATTGGAATATAACTTAAGCGAACAAATATACAAAGATAAAAATGATTAAATATAATATTATTTAATATATTAAAATAGTGTATGTAAATATAAAATCGGACATCAAAGTCAACACCCATAGGTAACTTCGATGTCTACCTCATATATATATATATATATATATATATATATATATATATATATATATATATATATATATATATATACACATGCACCGGATATAAAATTAGCTAAAGTAACTTTAATGAAGAAATAAATTGAATAACATATATATTTTTTCTTTTCTCCTCAGTAATTTTATAGTTGTAAACTTAATAGCGATTAAATTTTGATTTTGAAATTAGCAGTTTTTAATTTTAATATTAAATTTTATCATATAATTTAGTAATTATTGGTTAGAATAAATTCTTTTTTAATACTACCCATATTTTAAACATCTGAATAGATATTATAACATGACTTCATTGTCAAGATTTTTGAATTTTCCTATACTTGTATTTTGATTGGTCCATCTAGCTTTGTAACAACGTTTTCCCCTTCCGAAGTATTGTTAATTAATTTGAAACTTTTAAAACCATTTATTTTACATTCAACGTCATCACTTGATAAGACACCGAGGGTGTTGAAACAAAATGGCTATTTTTGTATTGATTTTATAACATATTTATGTTATAATCTTTTTTTTTTTTCAAATAAATAGTTATATCTGCTCTACTTTGTATTGAGCACTCTTTTAAGAATATTAATTGTTGGTTATTGGAATTCATTCCATATACACCAATCATATACTTGGGTATATATATATATATATATATATATATATATATATATATATATATATATATATGCTATTGTTCACCCAATATAAGTTCCAAGAGCTACTCAAGGGTTATTGAATGAGGGTGTTGTAAGGAGGTAAAATGAAAGAAGAAGTGTATATAATGGTGATATGTAAAGTTGATAATGTTTGAGCCTAGACAAGATGCTTAGATCGTAGTGATCGGGACGTTTCATCTCGGGAGTGTATCACAAAGCAACAGTTCTGGTGAAGAAAGTGTGTGAGTGAGACTTCATCTTTACCAATAGAATACGAAGCAAATGAGGATGAGTCTACCGTGTGTACGTGGTACGATGGCTCCTAACCTTAAATGACTGAACTGGTGGAATTAAGAAAATAACATGAAAATAATGATAGAGTAAAGAGGCTAGGAAGGTTTCATGAGTTGTAGAGTGTGAAATAATTTATCAACCACAAGACCGAGTTAGCAGTTTTAAATTCTGTCAACGTTAAAAGAGAGGATCAAACAGCTTCAGCCCAAATATAGACGCAATTCTCCATTTTTGGTTTAAACCTGACTCTTGTAAATATAGATCATGGCAGGAGATGTCAAGTACTTTCTGGAGCAGTAGATGAAACCTTTTGAAATCTTTAGGTATGGTATTTATATAGAAGCTCCACTTGAGGTCTGGAGTGATGTTTAGTCCCAATATACATTCAAGGCAAAAAGAATCTTAGAGAGTACCATCATTCATCAGGACTGGAGAAAATTCAGGGTTAGTCTGTGATGATGAAACTACTAGCTTGTTTTTGAAGGTATTGAATGATACAAGCAAATCTCCCTCACACCATTGGTACCTTAAACAAGATCCTATAATCTGAAATATGTTTCGCTTTAAATAATAATACGCAGATTTGATAGGCTGCAAAAATCTAATCAATCTATTTTTCTCTTGTTAATTTGGTCTGTTCACTTGTTATGTGGACGAGGTTAGAAGAGAAATCATCTGTCAGATTCTTCACATCTAAATTTTTGAAGGTGCACTCATAAACCGTAGTAGAATCTGCATATGTATTTACTAATTATCAGAGAGTGTTTTTAAGCAGATCGTTAATATAAAGCAGAAAGTCTGTTAACTCGTGGAGAAATCCTTAGGGGACGCCTCTATTGAGCTCATGGACTTATCATTAACAACGACATTCACGAACTTACCTGGTTGGCTTCGCTGGAGAGAATCTTACACGTTATTTTCATTTGTCTATTTTAAGTAATGACTGCTATATATATATATATATATATATATATGATTTGTGTCGAATTCTTTCACTGCTTTGCCTTTCTTCTATACTTGTTTCCTTTCTTATTTTCTTTCTTCTCTTTTTTTTACATGTCTTTTTTCTTCCATATTTCTTGTTCCTCCGTTCTTTTCTTTCCTTCTTTTGTCAGTGAATATCAGTGGGTACAGTTCGTTCTTCCTGGAGGAATTCAATGGCAAAGCGCTGTTCCCCACATACATGTCAGAAGCCATTTTCTCCGATAGCTGCTTCGTTGCTATCTGTAACAAGACAAAAATATGGATTACAGGAGGGAAGTACTGACATTCACTTTTCATGAAGTGGTCCAACACGATAAAATATCACCTATTATACTTTATATAATTAACATAGCAAGAAATAAAAGTAAAAATGAGATCTTCTAGCTAATGAAGGACGTTACTGAGAGAGTGAAAACAACAAAGCCAACCAGAATTTAGACTCAACTTGTCAGTTTCATTTTCCACGATGATATGTTACATTAACTCATTATTATTATTATTATTATTATTATTATTATTATTATTATCTAAAGGTGTTTTGCTTTTGCTATCCGCGATTCTTTTTTCGTTCAACTTTTTCTTTCATTCTTTCTTTCTCGTTCTAAATATTTATCTCAATTTTTCCTCTCTTTAAATTTTTCACTTCTATCATTACTATGTTCCTATTTTCTATCCTCAAATTCTTTTTCTATGCTTTTCCTTATTCTCCTGGTTCCCGCTATTCTGATTAATTCTCGCCCGCCATCAAACCAGAGAAAAGTTTTTATTTGATAAACAAAAAAAGCGATACGAACTATAAACAATGATCACCAAACTGGTAATGAAGTAATGAAATAATTTCCAAATCTTTTTTTTTTTTTTTTTTTTGGCATTCAATTCATATTAAGTGCTAATTTCTTATTGCAACTGAGTAGAAATCCGCGAAAATGTCGTCATACACGAGTTTTTGAAACAGGGATGTCAATAATTTCCTCCCTGTGGAACAAATTGCACCATTTAATATTCAGTTTCGTTTGCAGAACGTTTAAGGTGCCAAAACAGTGGATGTGAACACAGTTTAGCAGGGTTTAATATGTTACAGAAGTAGCAAGGGCAATATCTTTGACAAACCTTGTTCTGAGTGGGACATACATACCCACTTGTTTGTCGATGTTGATAAAGCATAACAAATGAAAATGTTTTTCGCTGAGAACTTACTATACCCACCGATATTATCACCACCCCTGTATTTGTTATAGTTTTCCAGAGAATCTCCCGTGTGTGTGTGTATGTGTGAGTGCGCGCGTGGGTGTAAGCACGTGCGTATCTGTCTACGTGTTTTCTTTTTAATAGCTCTTCCGAGGTCAGTGTCTTTTTGAAGAATTCTATTTGTCGCGCTTAAGTTGAACGAGAACTGTTTAATAATTAGATAAAATATTAAGCTTTTTAACACCAAATGCAATCATAGAATTCCCTTTTTTATAAATAATATGAAAAAGAACGTGAAAAGAATTATTAGGTTGGTGCAAAAATAATGACGTAATAATGTCGTTTTTTGACGTTAAAGAATACGTCAAAAAACGACATTATTACGTCATTATTTTTGCACCAACCTAATAGTTCAATTTTTTGTTAAGCAAATATTGATAAAATGTTTGTATATTTGGAAGAGTTATTCAGTTCATAAAATAATACTAATCAAATGAAATAAAATAAATAATAGATAAGAGGACGTAAAAAGAAATAACACAAAATAACTTCATTACATGTCATCGCAGTTGTACAAGAATCAAATCCAAAGTATTTCAGATAGTTTCCGCGTTTTTCTTATACTAAATGCATAGTCTGTTGTCTTTACTTTTAGAACATTAATACCTACTCTGGACACATCTGTTTATGAGCAGCCAGATTACATAAAATAAGTATTCCGTTTTGCTTTATTGCATTATTTATTCTTCATCTTTCGTCTGAATCTTCAAAAGCACTGAACACCATGTGATTGTGTGTGGTTTTATGCAACATAACATTTTGAAATCTACTGACACATAGTCCCAGGCAGGTAAAAGGAAACACATTTCTTTTTTCATTGGTCATTTTTTGCATTTTCCCTCCCTAAAAGTAACTAACCCTCCATGTATTAAGCATTTCTACGGTATGTGCTCAGCTGATGTCGTCAGAATAGGAACTATTAACTAGCTAGTAGCATTATGGTTATTCATAAGTCACTAGCCGAACAAGAACAAACATATTTTGAAACAACTCTAAAAATCTCCATCATACATCAGGTTCATACAATCATAAATCCTCACATACACGCAATCAAGCTCATATTTGTATATGTAAGCACGTGTATTTTGACATGTCTATACATTTGCAAGCTCTATCCTTTCTTTTGTTTATTCAATACACACACACACACGTGTGTGTGTGTGTGAGTCAGTGCGCGCGTATTTGTGGGTCTGTGTGTATTTTTGAGGGAGAGCAGTGCTTGATTAATTACGAGATAGAGATAGAAGCTGATAAACAAAGAGGGAAACAGATCAAGAAAGGAACAAAAAGACGTTGGAACAGACACGACTTTGTAAATTATCGTATGAAGGGAAAGCATAAAAGGTACACATCATCATTGTCAATATTTACATGTCTCTCATACATGATGATCAAGATTTTCACAAAGTTACCCCCCCCCGTTATTTACTCACATTTATTCCAAGTTGCTTTGCCGAAATTGGAAACAACTCCTTTTATATAAGTGAACGTTAAACAATTCAAAATCTATTGACCATAAAGAATGATAATGAAATGAAAGCCTAAAAGTATGCATTATTCAATACAAAGGGATTTCTGTCATTTCAGCAAAATCTTTTATAAAATAAGTTTCAGAAATCTATGTAATTATTTGTTTACAACATATCTTTTCAATTTCGAAATGGGCAATCTCTATGACATATTGATTGATGTGTTTCTTTACTGCTTTTTGAGTTATTTAAAGTCGAAATATTGTTTGTATTGTAAAAATAGTGTTGCGATTGAATATTGCATTAACATTTTTTTATAATAACAATGATATTTCCTGATAAAAATTCTACTATTTAACCCATAACCGGGAGAGGACGAAGCCATTCCTTTCCCAACGGTATTTGTGTGTAAATGAATGTAGCGGATCCGACCAGAATTCGAACTCTGCTCTCTCTTTCCTACCCGTTATCATTACACCATCCATCTATGATATAGACAATGTTTTGATACAAAGACCTTTTATGAAGTTAAGACCCATTTTAAAACAAAAATCGTATCATGCATTTTATTTTATTCGGAAATTCTTTAAGTTACATTTCACAAAAATCACTTACACCCTTTTAGCGTCACATAAGTGATATAAATTTTACAAGTTTAAAACAAACCAACAGCAAATTACCGATAAATAATGAAACCAATATTTACTTTACATCAATCAGATTCTGTATCGCTTTTAGTTTTTGGTATCATTTAACTAAATGACAAAAATTTCATGAATACCATGATCTCAATTGCATAGACAATGAAGAATATCTGTACCATTTATCTAAGTACAATGGCTGCGTATAAATGTCAAGAATGATTTATCAAGTTTAAAAATGTAATCGTGGTCTTTCTGATAAGGTTTTCACTGGAACACCAACCACTTGTGCTCATTATCTCTTGAAGCAGATTCTCATCACAGTATCGAATATTTAAAAAAAAATGATATTCTGTATTCTATACGTGTTTACGTGAACTTCAACCACAAAAGATTTAGCTATGAATCTGGTGAGATATAAAATTTATATGTAGTGTAAGACTTATAGGACTCATGACTTGAAAACATCCATATTAAATTCTGAAAATATAAGAAATGTTTGTGTGTGTGAGAGAGAGAGTGGGAGAGAGAGAAAGATAAAACATACTGAAAAATTATCATAAATATATTTAAACACATTTGTAAATAGATCCAGTTGTATATACGATTGTATACGTACACTCGTCAATTTAAAGCGTTGTCTTCGGAGATTTATTATGGGGTCTGACCTTTTCCTTTTAATCATTTACACGAAAACATTTTTAAATTGTTAAATTTACATGTCATATGACTCAACCAGCTCAAAGAAGGATGTACAGTGAATCAACATTGATCTCCATTTGCATCTATACAATTATTCAGGTGGGGCCCACATGATTTACTCTAATCTAGAATTAATATACCTGTTCATTTTTTATTCAAAATTGATGTGAATAGATACTTCATATAATTGGATAAATATTATTTGCATTAACTTAATGAAACAAGCTTCATTTAATTAAATTTCTTGTTTTGCGTTTTATGAGTTATTTTCACGCAGGAAATCCTGTGATCTTAGCGAAGAATCTTTTTCGTATCACGTAGTTTGTCAGATAATGAGTTTTCTGAACAGCGGAGTGAAGTTTTTAACAACTATATTATTGATATACAGAAATAATCGATATCATATGCAAAATCCTAAATTTAGTATATATATATATATATATATATATATATATATATATATATATATGTGTGTGTGTGTGTGTGTGTGTGTGTGTGTGTGTGTGTGTGTGTGTGTGTGTGTGTGTGTGTGTGTGGAGGGGGTGTTTTAAACAATAATTCAATCATATATTTTTATTAAATTTAAGAGTTTCTCCAGAAAGCTGACCCGGGTGTGCGACAACTTATATACCAAGCAGAAAAGATGTAGTCAAAAATAAAACGTTACTTACTACATTTTTTTTCTGGAGAAACTCTCAAAAGTTCATGATGATTTCGTTCGAGTACTTTCCACCATCTCTAGTCATTAACAGGAATGTTAATATTGGTGTCACATAAAAAAGATTATATGATCTTCATTTTGGCATTTTCTACGAAAGTTAAATTTAACAATTAAGTCGTAGACAAGTAATGTCATAAGTAAAATTATTTCACTTAGCATTGATAATGCCAAAAAACAAAGCTATTTAAAATATTAAATATTTTTATACACAAAATGTAACCCTTTCTGATGAAGGATACTGTATTTAATAAAGGCTATTATTTTTGTATAATGGTACATTCGGATATTTTGGGTCTTTCTTTAAAGTGATGCTATCGAATATTTTGTTGTTTATTTATATTCGTTTCATGTTGACAGTTGTATTTGTTTCGTGTTAAGAGTTTCCATGACACTAACAACAATCTGATTATGACTAGAAGTGACTCGAAAATATTCAATAAAAATATTAACTTTGAACAATTGTTCCACAAATCTGATAATATATAGAGATAATTAAACAAAAACCTTATGTGTTAAAATTACTAAAACTATAAACTTGAATTAGAATGTGAAACAACAAATGAGAATTCTTTTGGTGGTTCTAAGCGCTTCTTCATGCATTTATAATGACCTTAATTCTGGCCAATTTACTTGCTTATATAGATATAATTTTCGTATTTGACTTCAAATAATTATCTTAATTTACATGAGGTATCATTCAACATTTGGATTATAAGTAAATAAATCATATAAATCAATTATATATTTTATATAAATAGATAATGTAGCAATACTTTCAACCCAATTTCACAAATACTTAATTTGTTCAAAGTAATTTTAAACTTGATTTTGGAAATATTTTTCTCATTATATTGAGAGATTTTCGTTGTTATTTGTCATTTATAGGAAAGGGAATATTTGGAAACAGTGGTAACTGCATTGTCGTAATTGTTGCTTCTCTTGTTTGTTACTTTGGCGATATATACGTAATAATGCAATGTGATTTATTTACCTATATAATCGTTTCGCATAGGAATAGTTTCATTGAATCCTCGTTAATTCACCTTGAAAGTATCTCCTTAATTTCTTACTATGAGATTTTGCTTTTTGAATGACGGGTATTATACCCGTCATTCAAAAAGCAAAGTTTAGCATTAGGTTTACCAATACTTTTTACTTCAAACTATTACTATAATAGATGTTTTAAATTAACATTTTTGCATTATATACGACGCACTATATTCAAAAGGCTGGGATCTACGAATCTTTCTCCACTGTAGCCCTGAACAGGTGCTAAAATGTGCTTTAATTTTATTTTTTCAAGAAACTAAATCCTGCCACGTCCCATGTGTAGGTAGATATTATATGCCACAAAATGCAATCTATGAGCATGTTTACTGAATTTAGATTTAGTTTTATAACTGTTATTATACGTGCTTACAGACATCTCCAGCAGGTGTTTATTTTCTTTTTGGGAAACTTATTGAGATGTAAGCATTCGTTTTCTTGTCTTTAGCATAATTCAGCCATATCTGAATTATATATTTATATGAAGATAGTCTTTTTTTTTTTTTTAAATCAGGTTAATATTTTCAGTCGTCACCAAAATCATTGGAAAGTTAAACCATGACTTATTTTGACTGGTTAAAAGAAGTAAAAAAGCAAAACAACTGTAAAACAATGCAGCATAATAACAGAGTGAGTGTGTTTCGAAGACTGGAGCGTTGCTGTCTCTGCAGGCAACTGAGTTAAAATGCAAACAATTTTGGAGAATTATCTTGGGCTAACGTTCTCAGCTCCCATGTAGTGAAAAAAGTTCAGCTGCTAAGAATATTGGTTCACTGTGTAGTGTGAGATAATTTTTCACTCCAGAATTTATCTTACATATCTATAAGTCTACCATTCGTCCATGCTTAGAATATTGCTGCCACATAATGTCCGCTGCTCCTGTTATTTACCTTGAGCTCCTTGATAAAACCCAAAGAAGAATATTATTGATCCTGATCCCAAGGCTATGCTTCAGTCATTTTTCCACCACCCTAAGGTTCTCTCTCTGTGTTTTTTCTATAAATACTTTCATAGTAATTGTTCGGATGAGCTCTTCGCTATGGTACCTAGACTGTATGAATTTAAGCGCTGTACTAGACTGTCATTGAGATCTCATCAATTTTCAGTTGAGCTGGCCAGATGTAATCCTAAATTCTATACTAACAGCTTCTTTTCTCGCACTTTTCGCTTGTGAAACTCCCTTCCGGTTCCATGCTTTTTAGATAACTTTAATCTGCAAAACTTTAAATGCAATGTCAATCGATATCTGTTTTATCTGATTACTCTTTTCCCTTCACACTCATTATTCTGTTCCTAATTCTTCCACACCCTGTAACCCCTTGTGTCTTAGTGGCTTTACTGCCTTGCATGGAATGATACCGATTTAAAAAGTAGAAAAAGAACAAGACTTTCCTCAAAACTAAAAGTCTGTAAAAGGAGGGCTAACATAATGTCCGTTATATTTGGCGCACTGTCCAGACAAGAATGAACTGAATAGACGAGGAAAACTACCATTGAGATCTCAGTACTGTTTTGTTGTCATTCCATCCCCAGTCGAGACCATTGGTGTGAAAATGCAAATATAAATAACAATAATGAAAATAAGGAACATGGGATCTGTTAAATTGTAAACGTGATGATTTCAGCAAGGACAGGTAAAGATTGAAAAGGTTGAGAAAAGATCTAAATTGTTGGATGTGTAGATAAAAATTATAGCCGTATTAATGTTGATGGAAATACAGAGGAAGGCACTGGAGATTTGACATTGTAAAAGTTCTATGCATTATGAGTGTTGAAAATATTTGGAGTCCTTTTATGACTTTTATCATAAAATTTACTTCAGAATCGAAATGAAATGCTCTGAAGCCAGACAATTTCTCAAAGTTCAATGCACAAAGTTTATTGTACGTCAAAAGCAAACACTTGGCAATACTTGGCCTATTTATCAATAGATTTTACATATTTCAAGTTTGCTCTTCAAGAAAGATCAGACAATGTCAGAAAATGACAAAAATGCCAAGAAATATAAGAATTAATGTATTCAATCTAGACTAAGTTGCAAGAACAACCATTGGTGATATGACATGAAACTCTTTTAAGAGTAACATTCTCTTTAACAGCTTCGTATATAAATTGATGCGAAATATGCGAAAGATAATTTATGCAAGCATAATTATAATAATCAAAATATAAATTCAGTTGAATAATTACATATACTTACACTGAATAATAGATAATTTGAATAATATTTGAATAGAAGAGTAATTAATTATTACGTCTGTGAATATTCTAGAAAACAACGGTTTTATTCAGAAAAATGCGACTTTTATAGAGAAAGAAGTAACAGTAAAAATAGTTGTAATAAAATTTGCTTATTTAAAATAAAGGATTGTATGAAAACTTATTTTTCAGAAAAATGAAATCAGTAATTATGAAGTAGGATCAATGTCTCTGTAGCCTGACAGTTTTTCACCGAATTTTGATGCGGAAATTGCACTTTTTCGATCACTTATGAATTTACACCGAAAGAGATTATATCGATAAATAATTGTTGTGTAAAATAAATGCTTTATTTCATCATGGACTTGTTCATGAATCTACGCGTTTCTTCAATATATACAAGCGCGTTGTCATTTTAGTTACTAAATATTCGTTTAAATTTTAAAAGAATTTCATTGAACCTAAAAATCGTTCCCGTTACAAAAGCAAACCGTCGTCCAAAATAGAAGTTTTCTTTTAGACAAAGTGTAGAGATAATAAGGAATGATTTCGTCACCTTTTCCGATTCCCAAAGGTGTGTCAGACATTTTGGTGATAATTCAAATTAAAACCATTTCTCTTTTATTTATTTAAAAATCTTTATCAATCCCTGAAACGCATACTTAGCATCTTCTGCAATATTTATATATTTTGATTGAATATATCCATTTTTGCTTAATAATGTTTTCCTTCATTTTTGTGTAATCATTTTATGGATCTTTAGTTTGGCTTAACTCTTGCTGAAGATTTCCCCACAGAGCTCTTATAAATAAATCCGATTTAGCGAAACGTGGGCAATGAAGGCTCACGGGAACTAAACTTTAACGTTCTTACCGCCATTGCTCGTAATGTAATAGGTTGGGATATATCATAAAGTTACTTGCGAAACTCAAAGAAAGATCCTAACAAGGATAATTTTTATGATGATATCGAGAATGATATCGAATATACAGACTTAGTTTAAGTTAACAAGCATCATGCGCCAAAACTTTTACTCAGATTCTACGGAAATGTAGCAGCGAAAGTAAGACAAACGATTATAAATATGTTTATGTCAAAGAACATAACTAAGTAATCATGTCAATTTATCAAGATTAAAATACCTAAAAAATAAAATAAAATTACAGTAATAATGGAATGTCCAGCTTTTGACTTAATGTGTCAACGATTATTATTCATATTGAAATAAAAGACATTCGATCCTTAGTAGATAGAATTCATTCAGTCAGAAATGTAAAATCTCCTTTCTGTCAATGCAAATAAGTCATTATGAACGGTAATAAAGTAGATAGAACATTATACGGTGATATTTTCAGATCAGAAACTACGTGTATTGCTATCAAATTACTGATCCACACTCCGTGAGCATTGTTCCTTGAATCACTCAGACGAGGCAATTTTATGAATGGCTTAACAGATATAAAATTTAGTTACGTGTATATTGTTACATAGTCGTGAGTTCAGTTAGTGAAATTATCCTCTGGTTGGATTGGTAAAGCAAAAATCACCACAAATGCAAACCTTTTTAACGAGAAATAAATAAATGATATTACATATACTGCAGCTTGGGAAGCACAAATAAAATAGTTACTGAACCATAACAATTTCGAGTGCCAATAGCACTATTTTCAAGAAATTTCACTTCCGCATGCATTTTTAGTTCTAACTCCCCTGTAGAATGAATAGCACTAAATGGTTTTGCTGCTGTAATTTCTGTAGCAATCAAATTTTCATAGGGAACAGTTACCAGCCCCATGATGCCCAACCAGTTTTCACTTCCAAGAACAGATGAATTCATATCGTTCTCAAGGACACATGTCCGAATTAGTATATAATAATTTACAACAATCACTCCAAACACCATGATGCTGACTGGATCAGTCATGCAACTCTTTCCGAATCCTCTGCACTATCATGGGTGATTGAAACCCCAAAACACTGAAATATTTCGATTGGAGCTTCCGGCGCGAATACAAAGCAATACAGCATGCTGCTTCCAAATTTCTTGCGGAGTGAATTGCGTCATGATGCTCTTTTTCTCACAGACGGTGCTCAACTGACCCTACTATACTGTGCAGCAGACAAAAGAAAACGCACACCCCTGCACGAAATTAAAAAATATATAATGGCGACAATTTACCAATCGCACCCTGTAAATATTTATGTCCTGTTTTAAATTTTCGAATTATTTTAATATTAAAAGTAATTTTTAAAAACCCGATATCTTATTTAGAAAATATTTCGAATTAAAAAAATAAATCACTTTAAATAAATATTCAAATCTGTTGGACGTTTTCCATTAAAAAAATAATTGAAACGATGGATTAAAAAAAATTCCATTTCCGTTAAACGGATTCTGACTAACGTGATTTAATATCACCTAAGATCACTACAGCTACGATTACTTCCATTAATAAGTAGCATCCTAAAAATAAAGCCAATAACAACTGATAATAATTAGTAAATAGAAATTGAAGAAAAATGTTGAATCTCTAACAAGAGTCATGCATATATCACATGACTAATAACTGAGGATGCCAAAATGAATTACAAAGTATTCTTTGCGTTAGTTGTGTTAATTCTGTTGATGTCTTTTGGCGTTCACATCTTTTGTCTTCGAGAGGAAGTGCTCAAAATCTTAATCTATGCTGACATATTTGATATGACTTACTAAGAATTTTCGCGCTGAGCATCCGAACAGTTTTTATCTTTTTGCTTAAATATCCGTAGATGTACTTTTTATAGTTTTCTTTGTAGCCTCATAAATAAATGTGTGCGTAAGTACGTGCACAGACGTGCGTATACGCACAAATGAGTGCATATATTTACTTTGTTGGTAAATATATTTTGACGGTGATGGCATAAATCAAAATAAGTTGTTCAGCTTCTTTAAATTAAGTAAGATGTGCAATTAGCTTTCGTTGTTAGCATTTTCCATTTTCCATAACAGATATGACAATAATAATAATAATAATAATAATAATAATAATAATAATAATAATAATTTCTTATTGACAAGGAAGTTCCTGCAGGTTATAATGTATCTTGAATGATCTTCAAAAAACTATCAAAATACAAGGATCTTGAAATGGTAATCTAAAAAATGTGGCACATGAGGACATCAATAATTCGAATTATAGTTGTGACCCTCGGTTTGATTGGAAAAGGTTCCGTTAGACCTACTGAAGAGATTCCTGGTAGCCCAATGTCTTAAAGAAATGCAAAAAGTTATATTTACAAGTACAGTTCACTCTTTACGAAGAGCTTTATCTCTGTAAAATCTGTGTGAACTTACGTTGTTTTTTTTTAGAAAAATGATCAGTGAAAATTTTTATGAAGCTATTTCTGACCTTAGGTGTCTGATTAGGACCCGGAAGGCAATGTGTATATAATAGAAGGCATCCAAGGCTAATTTATCAGGTTCATCATCTGTATGTGCCTAGGTCCGAAGAAGGTAGAGGATTAGTTCAACTAGAACAGTCTTACAAAACTACAACAATCGGCCTTCAAAGATAACTGGAAACTATAGAATGTGCATTCTTATTGAAATTGAAAAAAATAATTACGAAGCTGATATTATTAATAAAAATATATTATTGCTTCATCAAGTTTTCCAAGAAGTAAGGCTTAAGGTAAATGTTTCCAAAATATAAATAATCAAAATTCAAATTACAATGAGTAAAGTGATATCCATTATCCATTAGTGATATCCATTATCCGTTAGTGGTATCGCACACGCTGAACATATAAAACATAATGTGAAATTAATAAATTTTAATCACTTCAAATACCTCAATGTATGGATCAGTTAAAACAAATTTAATATAGAAGATAATGAAATTGAACACAGGTTCTGGTAAGTGTACTTTTGACCAATACTGTGAGATGCTATAAAAACCAAAATAATAACTTGAAAATCGTCTCTTGTTAAATAGTCTCGTCAGATCTAGACTTTTGTATGAATGAACTCCAGATATCTAAACTATTAGTTATATGCAACCGTTTTTCAGGACAATGATTAAAAATGGCTTCAAGCGAATGAATAGGCCTGAAATAAAGACAATCCCTCATCACACACTATAGACTGGTACTAAACAACCCCAATGAAAGAGGCTTAACAAATAACAATACCACATCAACTGAATAATTCCAACAGCAACAACAACATAAATGGGTATCACGTGTAAGTAGAAGGGGGGATATAATCATATAATTAACATGTTAACTTTCCATTACCGTAAACAAATGATTTAGAAAGAAAGTAGAATCAATGTTAGAAAGAGCAACAATAGCGTATTTGAGAAGACTAATTTCTTAAAAAAAACTGTTTAAAGACAAAGCTAAAATGTGTGATGGGAAAAAGAGATGAATTCATACATTTCCAAAGGTATTGTACGAAAGTTGGAAACTTTCGGATTTACTTGCAGGTATCACGCCGCCTTTATAACTCATACTTGCGCTTATTTAATTCGCACCATTACTCCCAAATAGGCGGAGGTAAATTTTCCCTTTTTCTCCTCCTCTCTCGGTATTCCATCTGAAATCATTCCCACGGAGGAGGTTTTGACTGTTTTTTTGACAATTCTAATTTTATATCGAGTGGGTGAAGGGGCAGTCTTATTTTAATCGTTTATTTTCTATAACACATTATTTCCCTGTCTGGTTTGTTCTAGTGCACCCCAACCAGTCACCCGCTCCCACAGCCCTCGTGTTATCATGCAGAAAACACTTACAGGTTGTGTCTCATTTCAATTTCCTTTTCGGGTGACAGATTAAGCCTGGTATCCCGAGTTGGTTTATGTTTGCACAATTATATTTCAGGTGGCCCTTTGGCCTAGCTTGCTAATCGTAACTTTCATTTTTATGACGGACATAAAATTCTGTTTTTAATTTCCGCGGTTAGCGAATAACCTGAAAAATACCGTAGCGATTTCAGCTTACATTTTTACCTTACCCCTTTTAATTCCACAAGTGTCACATAGTGTCACAGTGTCTCTACAGCTCAAATGGCAACGAGACACGCGACATGACGAGGGCTACTGGGGAGATCAAAGATAGTCATAATTGCTTAGGAAACCGATTCTGTGCCCACTGCAGAAACGTATGGGTCCTGACCAACCAATCTAATGGCATATTTGTGCATATACCAGAGAAGAAAAAATAAAAACCTTTGACACGTGATAGTCGAACGTATTAGAATTTTTCTGTTCCTGTAAACCACAGCGTAAAAGAGAACTTGAAACTCGATGAACATCTGGATATTGAAAGAGAACCTTGTACGGCCATACTGATGTCATGCAATGTGTATCTCATATAGAGATAATCAGTTAAATATTCATATCTAGATATAGTCGTATTCATATCTATCTATCTATATATATATATGTATATATATATATATATATATATATATATATATCAATCTATATATATATATATATATATATATATATATATATATATATATAGAGAGAGAGAGAGAGAGGAGAGATATTTAGACTAATCTTAAAATGCATTTGATTTAGTTTTTCAAAGATTTATGGAGACACACATACACACACACACACACACACATATATATATATATATATATATATATATATATATATATATATATATACGCATATATATATGTGTGTGTGTGTGTGGTGAAGTGAATAGACAAGACCTGAATGTTTTTCAAGGTGGACTTTTTCCACGGAAGCCGTGATACCAGCTTTGCTTTTGACATCTACCTAACAGTTAAGTAATATATTTAAGCAAAGACGAAAAGAAAGAATAAATAGAAAATAATGTTTTGCTCTTTTTTCTGCTTATGTCTTGTCACAAGTGATTTCTTGATCTGTTGACTTTTCTCTTGCTTCTTTAATACCACCCACCAATCAACTATCGTGTCAAAGAAATTCTAATAAACTAGTGACTTTCTAGGCGTGCTCTCACTGACGTAATACAAGCAACCCATTCTTAGTTATTTGACATTGTACTTAGCGTAATCAGTGAACAACAGGAACATGTCCACCTACTCTTGAGTTATATTGAATATGGTATGTCCAGTTTAAAGGGATTTGTATGTTTTGGGAAGCATAGAATTGTAAGAGAGAATGCTAAACGTAAGATTACGCTGGTTTGATAAAAGTCTGTTTTAATCATTATAGTCCAAATGTCATAACTACTTGGGCCTTAATGTTTATATGGATCAAAAGAAATCAATTTAATACATATATCAGAAAATAAAATCAATATGTAATATTTAAGAAAAATCGAGAAAACACCACCTTTCAACTCATATTTAATATTAAATATCAGTATACTTATTTATTAACGCTAGTTTGTACAATATAGCGCAACGAATTCGTTTAATTTTTCACTGAATTAATTTAAAATAATTAACTTTACAGTTTTTATAATGCAATCAAGTTTTAATATCCGTTATCAAAACAAAATTATTTAGAGATACTGGCATGCATCGTGACTGAACGCTTGAGAATATCTGGTTCTTTAAGTTTGAAAGTCATATAGTGTAATGGATAACGTCTCGGAATTGGAAATCGAAGAGATGAGGTCTAATTCCAGTCGGGTTCGTTATATTCGCTCACGCGCAAATACCATTGGGAGATATATGAATCAACTTCCCTGGGTATGGGTTAATTAGTAAGGCTTGTATCAGTAAATCATTATGGCTTCCAAAATCTTCTTATAACCTAAAAATTTTTCTGGCTTTAAATAACCTGCAAAGCTTGATAAGTCATAAATAACAAATCAGTCAAGCAATCAGTCGTAATTGGGGTGAGTTTAATGTCGTTATTTATCCATGCATATGAACTATAACTCTACGATCGGCTCCAACCGTAATACTGAATTTATCTTAACATAAATTGACAAATATGATCTTCCTCATTGTATCCGAAATGTACTTTTTTTTAACTTGGATTTATCTAGAAATCATTATTATTTCAGCACTAGAAAGAAAATTGCTTGTATTATGTTGGTGCAAAAATAATGTCGTTTTCTCACATAGTAACATGTGAGAGAAAACGACATTATTTTTGCACCAACCTAATAATTGGAGATTTATGAAAAAATGGAAATCAATAAAGCAGCCGTGTAATTTTATGAATCTCTGTAATAATCTGGTAGGTTATCTAACTGAGATTTTTAAATTCATAAATCCATTAACTGATACAACCATAAAACGCTGAGGAAAGGAGATCGCCTTTTATTATAGTAAATGTCAACAAAAATATTTAACAGACCATTGTCAGAGTAGTGAGCGTTTTTGTGGTATTACAACAAATTGTTGTTGAGTCATGATTACTCAATCAAAGCATATTTGCCGTTATTGTCCAAGGAAAATTTGCCAGAAATACGTTATCATTTTGTGCATGTGCGGGGTTGTGTGAGCGCGTGCGTGTGTGAGAGTGTGTGCGCGCGTGTATGTGTGTAAATAGAAATTATGTATAGGATTGATTTATGAAGATATCGTTTTTAAAAGTCTTTAGTCAAAACAGTTTCATTAAAACACCGATCATTATTTTTTTCCATTAAATCACCCAAATATTGTAGCGATTCACATTATAAGAAATTTAAGCTGCTTGAGCGTGTATCGACTGTTTTTCAGACAGAAAGCGGTTCTTGCTTAATTTTTGAATTTCGAAAAGATTTTTGGTACATTTTGATTTCCGAAAAAACAGTTGTGTCAGTTTTTCATTCAAAACCAAATTCTGAAAAGTTTCTTTGGAGCCTACCTGTAGGTTATTTGAGGGAGCCTTGGATTAAAAATTTCGGAGTCGACGGACAACTGCTGCAGGGACCTAGGTCGGCCCGGTCCAGAAAGAAATTTGACAACCACCAGACGAGAATTGAAAGGAACATCAAAGTTGCTCCCACTTCACGGAAAAGTCTTCGGTTGGTGCGTTCTTTATATTCTCCTCTGCTGCAACGAACTTTACCTCAAAAGTACCAATTCTTTCAAAACTATTCAGAGAAGTATTTTCTCCTTTTCTTCATTTTATGTGTGTGTTTGTGTGTTTTTTTCTGTGGAGCTTATGCAGCAATATCATTTTTTTTAAAAAAGCATATTTCATTTTCATTGATAATTTACATAGATGTTAGTGGCCATCATTTAGCACACAATGCACTTAATTTGCGTAATTCATTAATTTTTGTGTTAACAATAAATTTATTGTCTGTTTTTTAAAGTCGGTTCGTGTTGGTCTTTGTTGGGTGTTCATATATAAAATAAATGTTACCTCATTTTTTTTTACCTATTTTTTACCAAATGAAAAAAAATCCTATAACGTATCCAAGTGTTTTCAAATACCTTATAAAGCTCATAGGAGATATGTGGATCATATCTACTAGGTCCCCGGTCGTTTGATTATTTTTAACCAGCGTTTTGATCGGATTATCATCAAGGATAGTAGGCTTGCCGGAACGTTCTTGATCGTTCATATCAAAAGTTCTACTTCTGAACTTACTCCTGTTCATAAGTAGTTCGCTTTCATCTGTGACACAATCTCCAGGTCTCTTTGTGGTTCGTACAGCATTTCTTATCTTTTCTTTTCTTAGAAATAAAATAGCATCCAATAAAGAAAATGTATCTCAAGTTTCACTATTTTAATACCGAAATGAAAAGTATTTAAAATTTACAATCCAAATCATATAGAAAGGTGCGTTGAAATGTCACCTTTCAGAAAGTATTTAGATTTTCAGTCACGTGTTCAAACGCCATCTATCGAAAACCGTTACGATTTTTTGTTCCAGACCAATACAGTTCAAGTAGTGTATTTTCTTATTTCTTTTAATCATTGACACTGCATTCGAATAGACAAATTTCTGTCTGCAAATATTCTCCGACCTTATGATAACCAAAATATATAGTAGTTATACTGGTTACATTTTGTGGTTATTTTTCCATATTAATATCCTCTATTTAGTCGGTTAATAACTCTGAAACTATAGCATGAAAAGAAAAACAAACTGATGATTTTTTTTTTCACTTGTATTTTTGTTATGAACTTATTTTCTGCATAGAACGTGTAAAAGCACGTGCGATACTCTGTCCTCATCAGCCGACAACCAGGAGAGGTAATACAGTTTCGGTGGCTACAGCGGTACTGCCACCCCTGGCGCCACCAGCAGCTTTTGTCCCCGGTCAGGGTATTGTTTTTTACAGTTTAAACGTGTCAGTCTCTTTAATTTTTATGCAACTACAAGTCAGATTTTTCCAACATTGTATTCAATAAAAACGTTTGTTTTTTTATCGTTAAACACGATCAAAATCAAATGCTTTTATTACTTAAAAGTGATGTGCTAATTCTTGCCATTTCTTGTCTTTGTAGGAACTTTGCCACGGTGGGATTGCATGACAACTGGAAACAAAAAGATAATTTGTATTTAATTAAAAAATATAGTCCCTTCATCATCTTTACGATACGTAACTATGGAAACGCGTATTTGGCCAATTAGGTAAAATTACAGCCTCAAATGTCATCATTTCATTAAGACCTTTCTCAATTAAATAATAATGAAAATACGTGTCTTTTCATAATTTTACTTTATTCTGTCTGTACAAGACAATGTTGACATCAATCGAACTGATTAATTGATTATTTGATGATTAACTAATTAATAGCGATAATATTGAAAGTATATTTACAAATTATGTTTAGTCACAAGCCTTTGTAAATATTATCTTTCGTGAACAGTATCCGCCATTAAAAAAAAAGAGTTACACAAACTTTTCATATCATGGCAATACCACCTGGACATCGTATAACTTTTAATTAAGTGGACCATTTCTTTTTCATTTAAATTGTTCTAAAACCTCAAAGAAGCAGCAAATGGTATTATTGAGTGACTTTAGTGACAACAAAAGTTAATTTTATATATTCATAGCATTTAATATGATAAACTCGCTTTTATATTTTAGTCTTGTTGTAAATATAAAAGGAACATAAAAGGAACATTAAAGGTTGAGTATATAATTTTAAAAATTGATGGATGATATCACAGATACTTATAGACATTATTTTTACTTTTAAGTGAATGTGCGTATTGTTTTATGTATGTATCTATAGAGATATAGAAATGTTTTAATTTTCCAAAAACGCTCAAAACATTGTGGCCATGTTCATAGTTGATATTATCGATTGTTGGCTTTTTCTTTTTTACTAATAATGTTTCCATTATTTTTAGCCTTTTTTTTTTTTTTTGCATATAGACGAGACTATAATACTTCTATTATCAACGAGTATGTTACGAATAGAATTTGGTAGGTATCCGTGTGTATTTAAATGAAACCTAATGAAAGATGTAATGTGAGTCTTCTTGTTAGGAATCTGCTGACCATGTTTTGAAAATAAAGCATTATTATAAATTATAACACAAGAAACATTAAATAAAAACGTTAACCACAGTAGCTTGTTAGTCGTTTTAATGAAAGTTTAAATATATATATATATATATATATATATATA
The DNA here is from genome assembly GCA_963932145.1 of Acanthosepion lycidas. Lineage (NCBI taxonomy): Eukaryota > Metazoa > Mollusca > Cephalopoda > Sepiida > Sepiidae > Acanthosepion > Acanthosepion lycidas. The sequence goes on from OZ010581.1 coordinate 82,578,979, forward strand.
TATATATATATATATATATATATATATATATATATACTTACATATATATATATATATATATATATATATATATATATATATATTCCGACCCAATAGTTTGAACGTCACTAATTTAGCAATACTAGGAGAATAAATGTATCAATGTTATGGATCTTCTGAACTGTAATATTAAAAATGGCAAAATAATGCATATTCGGTAATGTATTAGAGATACCAACACAACAGCATAACCTAAGCTCAGACTTAATAGACTTACTTACTACAAAATGCTATTATTGAAGCACATGTTAACTGTAATTTTGGCACAAATAAATAGGAAAAATAATAAATTCTAAAGCAAATGTTACCTACAAAATATTACGTAAAAACTCATGAAAATATGCAATAAGAAATAGAGTTCTTTACTGAATCCTCGTTTCCAACTCTGTGAAGACAGGGAACTTAAACATAAATTGGAGTCATTTGAAAAATCGTTGACTCATTCTGAATGACCTCTTTTTTTCTTCTTCTTTCTCGTCAATTTAATTTCCGACGATTTATTTACTTTTGACGAAATACCGAACTAAAGGTGTCTTAGTTTTATTTTAATAGATTTTAATCGAGTACATTTAGTAATTGATGTTAAACAATGATCCCTTTATATATATATATATATATATATATATATATATATATATATATATATATATATATGGAGGGGGAATTTTATATATATAGTAGGCCGATGAAAGAAATTCTCGAGATAAAAAACAACAAAAATAATAATATTCATAATAAGACTAATAATATTTATTGTATATTAGTAGACCTTTTGACAAAATAGAAGAATGGTCAGAAAAGATGTTAAAAATCGGAATTTTCAGACATGCCTGTGACCTTTTTCAACGAGAAATAAAAAAAAGAAACGTTGGACTTTTGGAGGGTATTTTTATTATAAATATCAATAGCTATACTATAAACGTATTATAAAAATTCACACTATAAACTAGGTTAATGCAAACATTTCTAATATAATCAAATATCATCAGTTGATATTGATCTGTTGGTAGTGTAAAGGATATCGACACAGAGGAAGGAATCGGCGAGCAGTGTTCAAATTATGAGCTAGTCTGTGGCGTTCACTTTAGGCAGGAATTCGTATTTTTCCCCCAGCTATGGGTTTAGACAGCAGGATTGACTAGACTCTCCAAACACTGAATTCCAAACCATCGAAAACGAAAATCCCCTCTATTCCCCAAGAATGCATGGTAATTGACATATAATAGAAAAAGAATTGCTTTTGACCATGGAATTTTAGAATTATCAATTGAAATTTATGTGATACATTTATCATTTAAATCTATTTTGCGAATGTTACGTACATTGGTTGTCTTGGTTGTCTTATACCCAATTTTATTGAGAAAATTTTGACTTGCATAATAAAATTTGACATAGTGTACATAATCATGGTTACTATGATTGTTGTTGTTGTTGTGATCAGTTTTTCCTTTATTTTCTTATTGTGGTTGATCGTGACATTATGTTTTGATCGTGACATTATGTTTATCAAGAGTTTAATGATCATTCACCTGCACGAAGCAAACATGACTGAAGGGGTTTCGTGATGGGTGTTCGCTCACTTGGTGGGGTGATTGAAAAGACAAAAAGATTAGATTACAGGAATGAGAAAACTGGGGGACGGGAAAGATATTGTAGTCATTAAAGAGGACTCGGTGAAATGAAGTGTGAACATTAGAACAGGCAAGTGATAATAAAAAAATATATATATAAAATAACTGTTTTAAAAAGAGAAAAACTACAAAACAGAAACTCAGAATGTTTCATTTTTTTAATAAAAGATACTTATTCTGATTTTTCCACTGTGAATATCAGATAACATGGCTTTGTGTTGAGGAATTGTGAATGCTAAGTTGTTTCTTGATTACCAGTAGAGCGATGTTATTATTACCTGAACCAAAGCAGGTTTCACGTAGCTTCGGTATTGGGCTTTGTTAGGGAGAAATCGGAATAAGTAATTGTTTATAAGTGAGATTCGATGAGGAACAGTTGTGATGGAATAAACCAATAGGTAGAAACAGATTGACATATGTATTTAGAATAATAAAAGCTTTTTTAGATTATTCCAAGAATTAATCAGCAAATATCCAGACGTTTATTATGATTACTGAATTCCTGAGATGATGTAGTCACTATTTTATGAAGCTTGCCGGAAAATATTTTGCTTCCTCTATCGTTGCTGATATATTCCAGTTTTCATTTTTCATTTGTTGTTCATTTGAGATGTGTGCGTACATGCGTGTGTATATATGTATGCGCGTTTACGCGTGTGCAATGTTTAAACAACGGATTATTTTTTTAATCTGGCATAATTGTTTATTATCATAAACGTCATATTTAATGGGTACACGTGTTTCAGTGGACACCCTTGTTTTTATACAGTGAAATCAATATCTACCGGCTTAGTGAAAGTTTTATTAAGTAAATTATAGAAGTGCATAAATAATAAAATTATAAAAATCAGGATATTCCATTACACATATATATATATATATATATATATATATATATATATATATATATATATATATGCGTGCTTATATGATGTTATATCTTTGCCACAAAAATGAGGATTTAGTAAGGAGCTTGTTCGAAACTGGTTATTCCATAGTGAATACAAGAATATGACTGATAGCTCAAAATGTATCAACTTTATAGTATTGCCGCCTCTCCTCTACTTTAAGTCTATCGAATTATTCAGTGTTGGTGGTCGTTTGTAAAATCTTCTGACGCTAAGAAGGCTCGTTATATGTTGTAACGCCTTCGAGTTTATTTCTTTTCTAGTATCATTCCGTTTTTTCTAAGTACGAATGTCTCTCTCTCACAAAGCCACTGGTAAGTTCGGGAGTTTGCATCCATTTTGTATATTAAAGAAAAATTAAAAACTTATTTTATTAGTTTAAAAGTTCTGCTTGCAAACATTTTACATAGTAGCGCAACATTTGGCAAATAAAACATAATATCATGTTTGTAACCTTTTCATTTGTTTCGTTTAACTTTTAAGAAAGCTATTGCAATTCCCAACTGACCTTTGCTTATACTCAAAGTCTTTGCGACTACCCAATATACACACACGTTTTAATTAATTTTATAAGTAACATTTGAGTTCGAATATGACCTTATCCGCCATATCATTTGTGAGGTAATTTTTTTCCTTAGGGTAGAAAAATATATAGCTCCATTTAACTAGAAACTGTTTCATTTTGGTTAGAAATTATATGATGTTCTTTTCTGGTGACTTTGAACAAACCTCCGATGTCAAACAGAATATTCTGTATCTTGTAAGTTTAATTTTCATACCAGAAATTAGATAAATGTGAGTTTGTGGCATTGATACAAAAGCAGAAGATTCTATTAATAGTATAGTTATGCTATTTAGTATAGTTATGCTATTTCGCTAAGTATATAATACAAAATATGCTTATGCGTAGATGTAAATATTGATGTATATTTAAGTATTGTATACATATTATGTACATTATTTACATTCGAATTAAGGTCTTCTTTTTTATCACAGTGATTCTTTAATCATGTATGGCGGTAAATGAGTAAAGCACCAACCCCTGTAAAATGTAGTAGAAACTTTAGATAAAACAGAAACTCGGCATTCTGGTAAATACTTCCAATTTATTAATAAGTTTTTACACTCAAAACATTGGACAACACCGCTAAGATCAGAAACTAATTAATTTTCCATTTCGATTAATGGTGCTTAGTCTTTATTGGGACATTAACGGAAGTTATGGACAGACATGATCACGCATGACCTGAAAAGACATAGACATAAAAGAGGTACTCTTTAAAAGTTTAACAATCACACAAATGATTACCGGAAGAGTTATTTGTTTAAATGAAACAAAAAAAAACTTTTAGGACATTATCAGCAATATTAGGTTTGAAAAAAGATGTTCACAGTGGATGATATTAAAAAAACAAAAGTGAATGCTACTTCAAAATCCACCTAAGAATTGTTTAAATTGTGTACAGTTTAGGTCAATCGGATGTTTCTCTAAATGTTTTGACCTACATCCAATAGATATTTCTTACACAAATTGACAATTCCTAATCATAAACGAAAACTTTCGAATCTAAACGTTTTGAAACTATCCTGCATAGAAGTAAGGTCGAAAATAGCAATGCTTTGTGCCAAAGGAGCCTCAATTAAGCATTAGTTGATGGGCTCAAATACATAAGCAAAAGTCATTGAAAGGAACTACTAGTTATTATGGAGAAAAATAATCGTATTAATTAAGTGTTAATTATTATCAGTTCACAATATATATGATAAAATATAGTTTTAAGGTATGTTATATGTATGGGTAAATGTACTCAATATCAGAGATAGAGAGTATGTAAGAATAAAAGTAGACATTGAGTTCAACACCGAGCGACGACAGTCTGTTTCATGCTTGAAGGTTAGCATAATACAATAGACCTCGCTGCCTCGCTGCCCATGATGCACCATTGAACTGCGTATATAAATAGTCGAGACAACACCCAATACATATGGCCAGAAGATTGCGTTAAAACTTAAGAGACTGTACCACTCGATTTTGACTTCAAGTCTACTGATATATATATATATATATATATATATATATATATATATATATATATATATATATATATATATATATATATGAAATGGACAAAGACATTTAAGACATTTTTATGTTTATACATTCTTTTTATAGATACAAATATTTAAGTAAATGCTCCGTTTATAATAAACAGTATTAATAACATTTACCGGCCTGAATCTCCGAGAAATTTTCATAGAAAATATTCGTCCTCCGACAGGAATCGAACCTGTATTATATATGGTACCTTCATATAGCCTGACGTGCCTTAACCGATTGAGTCACAGAGGATCGTTCGATTAGCAAGGTCGATTTTACCGCTTTTTAAACTACAATTTTCCATGAATCTCTCACGTACATTCATATCTACTCAAAGTTTATCCAAGTGTAAACAAATGACGTCACACATTAAGAAATGGACAAAGTTCGACAATTATTTTAAGACATTTTTATGTTTATACATTCTTTTTATAGATACAAATACTTAAGTAAATGCTCTGTTTATAATAAACAGTATTAATAACATTTACCGGCCTGAATGTCTGAAAGATTTTCATAGAAAATATCCATCCTCCGACAGGAATCGAACCTGTATCCTATACGGAACTCTGTGGCTCAATCGGTTAAGGCACGTCTGGCTATATGACGGTTCCGTATAGGATACAGGTTTGATTCCTGTCGGAGGATGGATATTTTCTATGAAAATCTTTCAGACATTCAGGCCGGTAAATGTTATTAATACTGTTTATTATAAACACAGAATTTACTTAAATATTTGTATCTATAAAAAGAATGTATAAACATAAAAATGTCTTAAAATGTGTACATATATATATATATATATATATATATATATATATATATAGAGAGAGAGAGAGAGAGAGAGAGAAAGAGAGAGAGAGAGAGAGATTCCCTTCCATCTGTACATGTAAATTCTAGAAGATATTTTATGAAAATTTTCCAAAGAACGGAAGTGGATGATAGTTACTTCGATAACTGTATTTCTGAATAAGATTTTTTTAGTAATACCGTGATTCCCCACCTGATGAGACGTCTAAAAAAAGGTTTTCACCTTTTTCGACGTTGAAACAAAAATGTACAATTTTGTAGTGGATATGTGTATGTGTTAATGTAACACTGCATAAGATATATATATATATATATATATATATATATATATATATATATATATATATATATATGACCTGGCATCTCAGTTTTAGTTACTTTCCAGTCGCCTTAACACTGTCTCCCTTTGTATTTTCTATAAGTATTTTCATGTTAATTGTTCTGGTGAGCTTTCCTCTTTGATAGCACAACCTTACGAATTTAAGCGCAGAACTAGATTAACAACCAGGTCTCATAATTTCATTGATGATATTGCTAGATGTTACCGTGAGTTCTATCTTGCATGGGGAACTCTCTTCCGGCGTCCTGCTTTCTTTCAACTTCGATCTTCAAAACCTTAAATTCAATATCCATCGTCACTTTCTGTTTCCTGAAATTTGTTCTTTTATTGTCCTCTTTGATTACTTCACACTCTTAATGGCTTTTAACGCCATTTACCGAACACACACACACACACATACAAACACGCACATATACAAACACACACACATATATATGCATGCAGGGTACGAAGGGTAAATTGATGCCATTTTATATTTTTTTAATTTTGCACCAGAAACTCCAATATGAACATTTCAGAGTGTTTAGGTGTCGATCTGAGAACAGTGCAGAAGATTCGGAAATAGTTGGTTGAGTCTAATAGTGATTACGAAGGTGTTTGGAGTTATCACTAGTGATAGCGACATTATGCCTCCATTCATATTCATGACTCAGACACAACACGGAGGCCTACATCAAGTGCCTTGAGCAGGTAGTGCTGCCCTGGGTCAAGAGGGTGGCTACCACACAAGCAGGAGAACCCAGTCTTGGCCGTCTGACACCCCTTACATCTGGCCAACAGACTGCACCTCTCTTGATTATTATGTGTGAGGTGCAGTTGAGCGAGAAACCAACAAAACTCCTTGTAACACCCAAGGTAAGGTTTATGGCTGTTTTCACCCACTTAAACAAGGACACACCCTCCAGGAGAGTTGCAAGAGATTCGAAAGTCGTTTTAAAACCATGTCTGAAGCGATTTTTTTGGGTAAATTTACTCTTGTGTAATTTTGGTAAATGTATGTTAAAATGAAATGTCAGTGTTATTTTCATTTTTGTTTAATTTAGACGACAATTTAACCATTGCACTCTGTATGTTGATATGTGTGTATATGCGTGTATGTGTTTGTGTCACTTCATGAGTACAGCTGAATTTTGTCAAAATATTTGAGATACCGTGAATTCGATAGAGCGAATTGTGAAAGAAGAAAAATATTTTTCTCTTTTTCTACTGTACTGTGTTTATGCACAAAACACACAGGAGTCAAGCAATCAAAAGTAAATAAATATAATAATGTTGGTCTAGAATGATGCCAGTGACAGTTTTTCGTTGAGCAATTCGGATTGACAAATTTGAATCAGTAAAAGAAAGAAAGGGTGCCATTTTAGGATTATTCACTGCCGTTCTTGCTTCCATTTATCTTCTCCAAGAGCTAAAACAATAAATGATGAAAATACATTTTCTTGTGATACTTTTATACTTTCGTAATTTCTCAGTTAAAAATATACATCATTATGAAAAATATTCGTCTTATCATGGAGGAATTTGTTGATAATGAAACACTAAATGATGATTTTCTCATGACGTAATACGTTAAAAAATTCTTGTAGTGACAATATATTTTAAATTAAAGCATATCTGAGATCATAAGCTTTAAAAGATGTTTTTTGTGATAATTGTGTTGCTTTTAAATATAAACATATAGTACCATGATATTGGTAAAATCTAAATTCTCTTGAAATAAAAAGACAAATAAATATTCTTGCTGAAGTACCATAATTTATAAGATATATATTAATGAGTTTTACAATATTTTTGAACTAGTAGGTTCACTTTGTACTTTGATAGTACATTAATATACCACTCATGATAAGGTGCTTGAATGAACCACTATCTAAACAGACAGGAGTTCATTTTAGCGCCTTACCATAAGTGGCATATTCTATCAATAAGATTCTATTATTTGCTCTTTTATAAGATACCTGACTTATACAAAATTCTAAAGAGGTGTTCTATTTTTCATACCTAGAACACATATTGCAGATTTTATTCATATAAAATACGAAACATTTACTCACCCGAATCCCTAAACAGGACGGATCTATATAAAATGAACTGCCCCTGTAAATGAAATTACTTGGGCCCATGTGGAAGATAAGTCATCGATCCCTATGCAGTGCCAAAGCGACGTTAATATCAATTCCCTCTTTTCACCCTTACTCAACGCCCACTCACTATGATTGATGTACAGAGACAGTAAATGATTTACGCGATGATTTCCAGCGTAAATCGTATTGAAATTCGTTCATCTTAAGGTAGATGGATACAAATGAAAGCTGAGAGTCCGGTCGCTTCTGATTGGACGCCATTTTATCACCTTTTCAAATGAATAATGTTTACTTTGTGTCACTGAGGTGAATATTTATCAGTTCTTCATACATTCATACATACATACATACATATATATATATATATATATATATTATACACACAAACATATATATATATACTTACATTTTATACACACACACGCACACAAACGCACACACACACACACACACATATATATATATATGTACATTTTTTCTCAATGGTTTCATATGTGATTTTCTTGCGCAACGTAGTCGCCAGGTGCTGATTGTTGTGCATGAAACTCAGAGGAATGCTACCAGTGAAGACAAAAATCTATATTACACACACCCACACTCATATATATATATATATATATATATATACATATATATATATATATATATATATATAATATTTGTGTGTATCAGCGAATAGAATAATTGTGCGTATGTATGGTTCCATGTGTGTACGTATATCTCATAGGGAATATTGCTCATGCATTAAATGTCTCTAAACTCGAGTATAAAGTTATAAATAACAAACTAATTTAGCTTGAACGAGATAAGACTTAAAACTATATATTTGGAGATAGATAGATAGATAGATAGATAGATAGATAGATAGATAGATAGATAGATAGATAGATAGATGTTTTTCTAAATATCAAATATAGTGAATTTTTATGTTACCGTACAAGTGAATCTATAACTGCATTCAGAAAGAGCAGGTATCGTCTAAACGCTTTCTCTTGTGCTCCTGATCATTTTCAATATTTAAGCCCCCAAAAGTATGGCTTTAAGTCATTTAAGTGGCATTTATTTATCTATTTGTTTTGCTCTGAGTCTGTATGATTATGTGTACGGTTAGAGATGCTTAATTTCAAATATTTAGACAATACTTCTTACTGATTATAATTTTTTTATTAGTTTTTCATAAAATATACGTTTATGAAGTATTGATAGCTAAATGCGCATGACATACACACACAGCAGACCTCGGGAGCCTCTATGGAGAACAAACGCTCATTTTGAAAATCGCACTGCATGGCCTGAAATATTTCTGTTCATGAGTGAATAACCAAAAAATGTTATCTTTATTTGTATTAAAAATATCTCTAAAAATTTAAAATTGAACAACTCCTATATACATAAAAGGAATACACACATCATATATATATATATGTATAAATATAACCTTTGATATCAACAGCGATAAAATCACTTACTTGTACGTATGTATGCATATACATATCTTATATGTATTCCTGTTTACGTGAATGGAATCTAATGTATTCAAGCAAATACATGTGTACGGATACTTGCCCACTTGATGATGTGGACAAGTATAACTCAACTGAGATTGAAATTCAAAGACCGCCATAACAATATGGATAATCCGAACATATTGAGTTCTTAACGTTTTTGCATTTCGTCAGCATTAGAACATACAAATCCCTCATCTTTCTCTTGCAAAATCCGATGTTATATTGTTTGACAATTCTATGGCATAAATGCCAGTGCCAAAGACACCAAAAATCTGTCGGCAGTTCCATTCTTCTTCGAGGGATTCTTTTCGGAACGCTCCAGAAGCAAAAACTAAAAGAATCAACACTTAAGCCAATCTTTGTTTGCGACAAAATAGGAAAAAAAGCCGGCTTTTATTGGGTTTGAGGACGAGAATCGAACGAAACCTTCCTAATGAGACAATAGGCAAGCAATTTTCTTGGAGCAAAATGAGAGGTAGATAGGCAGGTAAGTGTTGAATTGTTTTTATTTCTGTTTTGATTAGGCGCTCGCCTTTTATTAAAAAAAATGAGAAGCCACTAGATGCTGTCGTGTTATGTAGATCGGTGTTGAATGACTCATTTTTATGAGTTCTAATATTTTACCGTCTTTTGTTTGTTTGTAGCTGGAATATCTTTTGGATTCGCAGACAAACGGAGCCGGTTAAAAAGTCTTCGGCTTGATGAAAAATATTTTCCTTGCTTTCAGAATTGTTTGGCTTCAGTTCGGTATCCAAAACTAATCTCCCCCGCGCTCTCTCTCTCTCCCGCTCTCTCTCTCTCTCTCTCCCGCTCTCTCTCTCTCTCTCTCTCTTATTGTCTTCATCCTGTCGTTGTTTTTGGAATCTTTTTTCTTCATTTTCCTTCCTTTTTCCTTTTACTTTTGATACGTCTTCACTGCTCTTTTTCTCCCTGCCTCACTTTTATTTTTATTTAATTCTTATCTGTGATGCTATCTTATCCATTCATAGGTGTTCTCTGTCTTCCATTTTTCATTTATTTCTTCTTACATTTTATGGTTTCTTTCTTGTTAAGGTTATCTCTCTCTAACTCCATGGATTTCTTTTCCATCACATAATTTATCGCCTTCTCTATTTTCCTCCATTTTCCTTTTATACTCTCTTTTTCTAATCTGCTTATTTCCTTTGATAGACCACAAGGTTTCTAATAAGTCCAGGAACTATGTTTACTTGGTTGATAGTCGACCTGAACACCTACTCCTTTAATACTATTTTCGCTTTCCACTGCACTTTTTTTTAATTCCACATGCGCCTTCTTTCTACTCCTCTCTCTTCTCATTATTCTTAAAAGTTATAATAATAATATCAATGGTAACAAATCCTAATTAAATCAAATATTCATATTATTACATCAAGGTTATTTTTCCAGTAAAAGGTCTTCAAATTAATCCTTTTGACATGCGTTACATGTACTATCACTTGAACATATATATTAACATTTGGGAGATCGAGTCTCGTGTTAAAATTTTGCATTTTAGACTTATTCCGTACAAACCAATGATTGGATCAAATATTCTTAGACGGTGAAACTTTCATCAAAGAGAGAAAAAATAAATTATCTCACTGCTCTATTTATCTATCTATCTATCTATCTATCTCTATTTGCCTCTCTCCCTCTCCCTTTACATATATATGTATATATATATAGACAGAGGGAGATAGAGTAGTTATGACTCCTATGTCCACAATATCAATATCTATAAAATCTCTATATCTGAGTACTATTCGTCCACTCACTCTCTCTCTCTCGCTCTGTGTGTGTGTGTGTGTGTGTGTGTGTGTGTGTGTGTCTCTTTCTTCATATATATATATATATATATATATATATATATATATATATATATATATATATATATATATATATATATGCTGGATTATAAATAATTTCTGTTTTAGTTTATCATTTTTTTTCTTCAGAAAATAAACTGTATATAATTAGATTTTATTCAATTATATATTGACCATTATTTGCAATGACGTGTTGCTCATGTTTTGATGTGAAAGTCCTTCAATCATTAGAAAAAGTTTCCCTATCAAAGCGATTTGCAGCGATCGGAAAAGGTAACAATCGTTTAGTGAAATGTCAGGTGAATATGGCAGGTAGGGTAGAATAGACCAGTCGAATTCCTATATTTCCACTTTGATATTCGTTCTGCATGCGGCCTTGATTTGTCATGGAGAACAACATCTTTCTTTTAATCGCCTGTGTACACTGTCACTGTCGTGCAAAAACTAAGGAATATAGTGTATAACAGATTTATTCCTGTCACGTATGACTCGTAGTTAGGATGATAAATTCGTCATGACAAGTGGTTCCGCTTAAAACAAAAATTACTTATGACTCAACCTAATGGTCAGTTGTTTTCCAAATATTCTATCTTCTAGCGCGTTTGGCCAATCTCTGTTGCAACCGCTGTTCACCCACGAGCAGACGTTTTTTAATACTGAAACTATACTGCAAACTAATACGTACACACACACAACACACACACACACGGATATATATATATATATATATATATATATATATATATATATATATGTGTGTGTGTGTGTGTGTGTGTGTGTGTGTGTGTGTGTGTGTGTGCTCCTGGAAAATTTATTTCGGTTGAGCTCTTTGGGAAGAAAGTATAAATTTGTAAACAGTGACTATTACCGCTAATAATGCAAGACTCTTCGGTAAAGCGAATCGAGTTCTCTCAGTCACTGTGTAATTACATACGCTAAATTCGTTTTCATTCCTGTCGTGCGACAAGGGACTAAGGGCAGAATATCCGACTGACGCAAATTCAGCCGGGCTTCGGCCCTAGCTAGAGGCATGTAGACGACTAGCCACACTGATGAGCTGTGATACAGCGAAACAGTCTGCCGGCGGATGACAATATATATATATATATATATATATATATATATATATATATATATATATATATATAGTTTTTATATATCAAGAACAATATTGGGGAAATGTATGAGAAAGTGGAAATTTTTTCTGGTGAGGCGTTTCGTCTTTTAGGTCTTCATCGGACTAAATTTTTTGAAAAAGAAAAAGAATCTAAATGAAATATATACCAAGCGACCCTTGTTCGTGCCCGTGTGTAGCCGCACCAATATAACAAATGCAGTCTACTGAGTTCCTAATGAAAGAAACGCTTCACAAGAAAACTTTTCTCAATTTATCATGCATTTTTCCCCATATATATATATATATATATATATATATATATATATATATATATATATATATATATATATATATATACATTATTCGGACTATTGTCCTCGTCTTTGTCGCCATATTTATCACAATGTTTCGGCCGTTGTACGCTACGGCCTTCTTCACGTAGTTGGAATGTCGAACTCAACACTCTTTTTCGCTCACTGGGGTAGACTGTTCTAGTTCCACGTGCCATGCCGGTATTCCGCTCAGGCCGATTGTTAGTTGCCAAGGCTCTGTGTGCCACCCTCTGAGTCGCTTCCTTGTAGATATAATTAACCCATTGATAACATGACTAAAGACTGTGTGTACGCTATCCCGTGCAACTGCGGAAAGGAATATAAAGGAGAGACAGGCCGCCCCCTCAAGGTAAGGCTTGAAGAACACCAGAAAGCTGTAACACGAGGAGAAGTAGAAAAATCAGGCGTGGCTGACCACATATGGGGAGAGAAGGGAGATCACCGCCCTCTGTGGGATCATGTTCAGATCATAGAAAGGGAACACCATTGGAAAATTCGTAAACTTAAGGAATCAGCACATATGCTAAGCCACAAAAATCTCCTGAGACGACTAAGCATAGAAATAAATACAATATGGGAACCAGTAATAAGGAGTGCCAGAGAAAAGCAATGATAACAACAAAGTTGCAATATGAGCTCTAGTAAAAACATGAAATGACAACAGCAAAATTGCAATATGAGCACTGGTAAAAATGGTTGCTGAAGACATTAGGTTTATAATACCCAGAAATTCATACCCAGATGTCCTCAAGGACACATGGCACAGTAGATAAAGGCGTTGACAAGACCCAATACCCGGTTAAGGCAGTGGAGAACTTTCAGAGGGAAAATTAACAGGAGATAACTGATAGCTGACATCCATCAAACATGGCACGTGGAACTAGAACAGTCTACCCCAGTGAGCGAAATAAAGGGTTCAGTTCGACATTCCAACCACCTGAAGAAGGGTGGAGCGTACAATGGCTGAAACGTTGTGATAAATATGGCTACAAAGATGAGGACAATAGTCCGAATAATGTAAATAATGTACATAATACCTCATTTCAGAAATATAGACAGACTCTGAAGAATCGGTACGGACCCGATATACCAAAAATATGGAGACATATACACATATATATATATATATATATATATATATATATATATATATATATATATATATATATATATATATATTATATATTATGTGAGAGAAGTATTACATGATTGATTTGTTTTTATGTCTTATATGGTTTGTGGGTTATTTAAAGCCGAAACTTATTTTGGATTGTAAGAATAATTCTTGTCTATTTTTAGAGTGATTATTGCATTAATAATTTTTAACAATAAAAACAGTTTTAGCGTATACAATTGCTATTATTTAACCAGTTACCTGGAGAGGAAATGCATTCCTATCTTCCCCAAGAGAATTTTTACGTAAGTGAATGTAATGAACCCAACTGTAATTCAAACTCGAATTTTCATGAACCAGTGATTGGTGCAGTAGAAAAACCTTCTTGAAAATTTCTACTATAAACGAAAACAGTTCTATAATTAAGCTAATAATACAAATTAGCATAATATGATCCAGTAGCATACATAAACCTTTGTATGTGTTTTCCTTCTTTTTTTGTCAAAAAATGTACCTCAAGAAACTATGAGAAGAAAATGGTCAGCTCATTGTATCAATTGTTAATTTCCATCCTTGATAGAATTCAAAATAGCTTTCGTATTCTTCTCTACTTTGCATCCTCCTTCTCACGGCGTCGCAAGCCTATCGATACTCTGTCGATATTTCCATGGAAAATGTAAGGGTGAGCGTTCCATTCTTTAGCCCCACCAGTTCAAACCTTTACAGCTAGAACACATCATGCTACTTCCACGGGCTCGAATCACCCGAATAACTAACATAATCTCGCGCAAATACTTCATAATCTTAACCTTCATAATTTTCACTTCATACTCCCTTTCATTCATATAAATCATCTCATTCATCTTCACCATTTTAACAATGAAGCCTCTACCTTGAGTAGCTCTCGAGCCTTGTATCTGGTGAACTATAGTATAAAAAATTACAAAGAAAAACACCTCTAATCAGCTAACATCAGATGCCATGAGAACCACGCTTAGTGTAGAATCAATGCATTTCTTATTTTTATCATTATTATTATCATCATTATTTTTTTTCGTTTTGTTTTTCTCAAGGACAGCTTTTCTCCTTCCTTTCAAATCGTTTTCACTATTTTATCTTCTATTTTCCTTTTCAAACAATCGCCTTACGTCTTTTTTTTTTTTTTCTACTCTCGTTATATCTCGTAACGTGCTTACAAGTTTGATCTATGAAAACAAGCGACTACTTTTCGTGTCCAATAACTCATTGCGCTGTGGTTTTCCTAATTTCATCGGTGAAGCAAAATGTCACATGATCCCCGAAGAGAAGGAAAGAAACCTTTACTTCATTCAAGGATTTTGAGCTATACACTTCTAATATGTAAGTCAATAAACTGACGCCCAATACATCCTAAAGAAAGTGAGTCATACTAAGAGCTAGTAAAGCTTTTGTTCGTAAATTTGTTAACATTGACATTGTGAGATCAAACACTAAGTCGGGTAGTGAAGAGTTTGACTCAATAAAAAGGGCGTATAATAACTGAGCATTATTAAATGAAAAAGAGCAAAAGATGAGATAGAAGAAAGCGGGCAGTCTATTCTCATAGAATAAAATGTTCAGTTAGAAATATTTTGGAGCTTACTCAGATCAACAGGCACCTGATGAAGGCCAGCGGGCTCAACGACCGAAACGTAGAGACAGCAACAAAGTTGAGAACAATAGTCCGAGTGTAGATAATGATAACTCGTCATCTCAGAAACGATGTACATTCTTATTTTATAACTATATCAAAGACAACCGCGTGTTAAAGGGCAGTGAAAAGTGTGGAAATGAAATCACGAAAATAGACGAGGGAACGGCGGAGTGAGTCTTCTGGATTCCGTTTATATTCACAGAAATGGCCTACTTATGTATTTATATACAATAAAAATCATCTTTTTTTTTATTATTCAGCTGTTTTCTTTATTTTTAGCATGTGATAAGCAAATAGAGAGATAACTGATGTGATGAAAAGTTCTCGGCCAAATCGACTTCGTAAATTTGACCAAACATCAGATCTTTTGTAAAAAGGTCTTTTTGGACGTCTCAATAGTTTTTCAGCACACTCTCGTAAACACATAGACACACACGCACGCATACACACACGTAAAGACACATGTCATGTCAATGGTGCCGCGACCCGACCGAAAACCTGCTATTCAGAATAGATGTCGTCAACAAGTTGCATAATGATTCTGCTTAGAATCAGTCTAGCTAGGATTTTGCCTGCAATTGAATGTAGTGACATCCACCGATGATTATCACAGACACACCTGGAACCCTTGTTTTTGTAGAGGCGTATATATATATATATATATATATATATATATATATATATATATATATATGAAATTAATAGAAAAAAATTTCTCTAAAAATAGTAAAATATCAAAAATCATTAATAAAAATAGAATTAAAATCAGTTATAGTTGTATGAACAATATGGAGAAAATAATAAATAAACATAATAAAAAAATTAAACAAAAATAATAGGATTTGCAATAACACAAATCCGCAAAATAGCAACAATAATTGTAATTGTTGAAATCAAAACAACTGCCGACTTAATAATAAATGTCTAATTAATAATACAATATATGAAGCAGCTGCTTCAAATAACATTAACACAAAAGAAAAAAATATATAGGAGCAACTGGAACTACTTTTAAAGAAAGATTTAATAATCATAAAATGTCATTTAAAATAGATACGCAAATAACACATTATCAAAATCTATATGGAGTCAGAAAGAAAAAATATATCAACTAAAATTAAATTGGCAATCATAAGACAATGCCCTAATATAAAATTCATAAGAGAAAATGTAGAGTGGGTTTAGAAGAAAAAATTTATTTAAGAAATTTCAATCTTCAAATTAATTTATTAAACAAGAGAAATGAATTAATGGGCCAATACAGACATTTTAATAAATATTTACTTCGCAGCGTAAATAATAATATAACATCATATAATAACTACAACAGAAACTAATATAAATTATAACATAATATAAGCATACTTTACAATACATAAATATGAAGAAAAATATACGGAAAAAACAAACAAAAATCCTTATATGCAATTATGCTGTTTTAATGTTAATATAATGTCAACGTCGGACGTTTTGGTCTAAGAAACCATCTTCAGGACATATTCATAAAATATAATTAACATTATCAATTCAACATGACAAAGACGATGGACAAGACTTATCCAAACAGATTACTGAAAGTTTTATAAGATCAGCGTTCCGTTTAAACATGGTCATGTTGTCGTCACGTGGGCGACGCTGTGAAAACGTATTCCTAAAATTTGAGTATTTTGAAGGAAAAATGAAAAATGAAAAGAATTCTATTTTGATCTAAAATTTATATGTACGCTTGTCGAGCATTAATCTCGCTAGAAAAGGGGAAATACTAAAGAAGCCAGGTCTAGTATTCACCGTGCGTGAGATGGATATTATGCCTGCTTCATAAATCCGCTTAAGATTTTTATTATGAAAATATTTTAAAATCTTCACGGAGTCAAAATCGAAAGTATGATCTGCTTTAGGTGTGTGTACAACTAAAGCATTGTTTAAATTACCTAGGCGAATATCTCGTTGGATCGACTATCACTAGCGGTGATGTTTTAATTTCTCAGCAAATTTGTCTCTCTAGAATACCTAAGGTGCGTCATAAAAGCCCGCGTACAAAAGCGTCTACTGTAAAATATGGGTATCGACTAAAAATAGCGTTTAAAGTGCTAAAATTATATATTTCCCAGTTTTGATTGAAGATGATCGAAAAATTTTTCTTTAGAATTTTTTAGTTAATTTTTTCGACGCTTCAAAAATTTACGGTACATGTATCTTAAATGCGCTCAATATTTTTCCATATAATTTTCAGTAATACCCAATAGGGTGCCACAAAACAGAAAGTGGACGCTCAATCAGACTGTAAAATTTAAGCAGATATTAAGATTTAAAGAATCCTAATTCTATGTCATTTTATATCTTTTTCCCACACAATATGAAATTCTATTTGTGTGTGTGTGTATGTGTGTGTGTGTGCGTGTGCGTGCGTGTGTGCGTGTGTGTGTGCGTGCGTGCGTGTAACAATCCCTTTGTTTCCCAGACTCTAAAAATCTACGGACTGCCATGGATTACTCAGACCCTTGAAAGATTACACAAAAAATATTGAGCTTTGAGAACTTTTGCACTAAAAAACTTTTGGTTGTAAATATGTAACATTTATGAGGATAAAATACCGATATCTTTCCTGAGGTGCTTATAAATTGTACATTGTTCAGTAATTAATGTTAACAACGAACTATTTTAAATTATGAAATTGTACTTGGACGAAACGAAAATTACTTACAATATAATACATATTACTTATAATATAATCCTTTTTGTCATCAATTTTGACAGCACGGGTACACTAATATATATATATATATATATATATATATATATATATATATAAAAGCTTTAGCGTTAAGCTTTGGGTTACGTTAGGTACCTTAATGAGATCGCTAAAAACAAAACATAGCATGATGAAAAAGACGCGAAACTTGACGAAAACAAAATTTTAGCGTCTAAATGTTTATGTTATTATTGAGAGGAAAGATCAAAGTATTTTTTTAATTATTTTTGTAAAATTTTTCCTTCTTTTTAGAACATTCTAAATTTTGATTAAAAAAAACTTGTTTCTCTTTGTGTCACCGGAACTAATTCTTGCATAAAATTAAATATAAAATTTTAGCCCATTTTTTTCTATATAACAAACATCAATTTTGAAAATCTTGTAAAAATAAAAATAATTGTCAGATTTTAATGAAACTTTCAGAAACTATTCACAAATGATGGAACTTATTATAAATATGATTTTTTATAAAGTTATGGCAAAAAAAATTCTTTTCATATGTATTACCCCCCCCCCCAAACTACTTGTACAAAAACTCTATCATTTCAATTTTGGGAAGATTAGTGATTATATTAGTTAAAAGCACAAGGCTTTGAGGAAACCAAATCATGTTTGTTTTTTGTTTTTTTAGTTGGACCACCTCTATCTGAAAATCATCTCTGGATTGTAACATACAAAACTCAATAAAACAAAAAAAGCTTTTAATTGGTTTAATTTATTTTAATGAACATGGACAATATTGTCTGAAAGCAAAAAGATATTTCGATGAAAAATGAATTTTTAAAACAATTATTTGTTATTTCTGAAATATTTTATTTTTACATTATGTTGTTAATTCTTCTAAAATTAGGGAAACGTTTGTAAAATTTAACCAATGTTGTTTATTAAGTAGATATAAATTTACAGATTATAATTTCCAAAGCTTCTTACAAACTAACGAACAACAGTATATAAAAAAATATAATTTGTGTCAATAATAACACTGTAAATCAAATCTACGGAAGACCAGAAGTATCATTCGTGCAATAAAAAACGAGAGGTGGATTGATTTTCTGTCTAGTATTTAACTAAAATACTAAATTTTTAATACAATTATTTGTTATTTCTTTAATTATAATAGATTTTTACATTTAAGTTGTTAAAATATAAAATTAGTTAAAAGCCGCATTCAGTTTCGTAAATGTCCTTTTGAGATATAGATTTATTTTTGCGAAACACGTGTGAAGTTATTTTGATTTTTCAATTTCAACAAAAATCAGTATCATCTTATGAAATTTAAATTTGTATTTTATGTACACTTCTGATAAAATTTCATAAGAAAGGTACCTATAAATTAATTAGATACCCTTCTTATGAAATTTAATCTCACTCTTAACAGTCTTATTTTAATTTCTTTATAATATATTTTCCATAAAGCATCGTAAACGTAAAGGTGAAAGCTAAGTACAAAAAAAATTTAAAAAATTAGAGCGCTGAAATTTTTCCTTAAAAATAACGAGGTAAATAATTTGTTCACTTAAATCTAAATAACTTCACATCTTTCCTTCCGTATAAGGAATTATCCTCACGTAAGCTATCAAAACGTCATGAATGTCTTTCGTCACCTTGTCAAGTGACGCGAAAGGTTATGACCTGCTTTGTTTTATTTTCAAAGTACGTCTTTTCGGTGCAGAAACTAAGTTAAGCTTGGTTCAAAATATTTTAAATAAACATTATAATTTCTAATTTTCTTAAAATTTAAGTTTTGAAAAAAATTATAATTGATTTAAGTTTTGAAAAAAATTATAATTGATTTTAAAAGAATTTCAAAGTGAGATTTTCATTTTTTCTTTTATAAATTGGAAAAAATGACTGACGTGATCGATTTGCTGACTAAAAAAAACAAGATTTTTAACGATAATTTTGGAGATACTATGAACGATTAAAAAAATGTAAAAAATATCCCCAAAATACTTTCATCTTTCCTATTAATAATAATATAAACATTTAGATGATAAAGTTTTGTTTTCGTCAAGTTTGGCGTCTTTATCGTCATGCTATACACTTTTTTAGCGATCTCATTAAGGTACCTAGGTTACGATTACATTAATGTTAGGATAGCTATCTTTAATCGTCTCGTTTGCTTAATAAACTCGTTTAACATATAAGAAAGGATACCTATTAAATTTTCTCTCTCTCTCTCTCTCTCTCTCTCTCTCTCTCACACACACACACACACACACACTTTCATTGAATCCGTTCTTACTTGAACTTTAAAGACTTTCTCGTTTTGTCCACTTTTTCTTTATCTATTTCTACCATTTTTTTTTTTTCATTATTTATTAATATGTTATGTTCATCTTATTTCTGTGTCTACTTATTTGTCTTCTTTCCTTGTACATTCTTCTGTATTACTCCCTCACTTAATTATTTTTCAATTTTATGTTTCTATTTTCGATATTCTGTCATATTTAACCATCTACTCTTTCTTCTACTTACGTCCGAATTTATTTAATCGTCCTTGAAAATCGATCTTGTGCCGTAATGATCCGTGTAATTTCCAGTTCACATCCAGTTTATTATGAAATGTGTCCAAATCTGCACCATTTTCTCATTAGAATACACTAATTAGTATAACATGAACGTTCTGCATCGACTCTTTTAAACTTCTATTTGGAGCGAACTCTCACATCATTAACTAATTTCTTTGATTCTTCTCTGTCAAAGGGACGCTCTCATTGTTGACCCATGCTACGAGTTATGTGGTATGAACAATTGTATTCACTAGTCATGTTGTTTTTCAATTCTTATCGCATTTACATTGTAAGTACGATTCAATATCTACAGTATTCAACTACAGTTGACCCATACCGTTTTATTTGACTGTGTATCATCCATCACCATCCATTACATATCAATCCAATCTATCGGTCTGTTAATGTCTATGTTTGCATCTGAAGTGTTCTTACTCGCACTAAGTATTTTGTCCTTGAAGTTTGCTCTTCTCAGCGACTAAGATTTTGTCTGGTTTCTACCCATTAACATGTCTGGCTAGGTTGGATCTGCCAGGAGATAAATTCCTCCCTGCATAACTCTGCGGGTCATAGGGACACTGAAGCCACTCCATAACATCGAGGTACTTAATCATGGCGAGTAATCTTTTTATACTTTGTGCAAAACACTATGCTGATTGTTATATAACTATTGCTATGTTTAATCTTCCGATTCAGATGATAAAGCCCAAATATATAAACTGATGCTAACTAGTTGATGTAGTTGAATAGGTTTGAACCATTCACTTTGTATCTCTGCGAATTTTCTGCTTTCTGTTTATCTTAGGGTCAAGAATTGCATTTCAGTTAGCCATCAAAATTATTCGTCAGAGAACGTCAGAAGTTCCGTCAGATTTCGAGGAAAATGAATGCTGCTATAAACGGCAGCATGGGTTTCGATCAATCCGTTCGTTGTGCCTATGTCTAAAGCATAGAGCTTTGCATTAAAATAACATTTAACTAGCAACAAAACAACTTGAGAATAACAATCACTTGATGCTGAATAAAGGAGAAATTTATTGAACAACATATTTGACTATCGCTATTACAGGTAAAATACCCTGTAAAATGAGATGTGAATATAAACAGTTACCCTATCTAAACAAGCTTTCCAGATCTCTTCAAAATAAGATGATAAATCCTGTTTAAGAATCTGCTTGTCCACTTGAGAGACATTGTCACCCGGGCAAATAACTGTCTCTTAACTCTCCACCATGTTAACTTATCACGTTCCTCTTAAGGAAGCGAAAATCTATGAGCAGAATAAGAAAGGCCTTTTTAATGGATTTCATGTGATGGAGTTGATTTGGCCGAAACTTTATTCATTCTGCCAACTGTACCGATAGATATGTGAGTAGTGCAACGGATATCGATGCAAAAAAAGCTGAGCTCAAATTCTGAGCTCGTCTGTAGTGTTTGCTTTCACACTAATGCCTTTGGGAAAGGCATAAATATGTCCTTTCTAGCAGTTGTGAGTTAAATAGCAGAGTGGTAGCCATTCAAATTCCAAATAGTGGAGAATCCGAGAAGAAACCACTCCACTATCTTTCCCAATAACAAAGAAAATCTGTCTATATCTCTGAGATGAGGTATTATGATTACTTACATTATTTACATTATTCGGACTGTTGTCCTCATCTTCATTGCCATATGCACAACGTTTCGGCCGTTTCTACGCTCCGGCCTTCTTCGAAATTCCAGTCACCTGAAGAGGACCGAAGCGTACAACGGTCGAAACTTTGTGAATATGGGAATGAAGATGAGAATAACAGCCCGAATAATGTAAATAATGTAAGTAACAAAGAAAATGATTTTGACTACGTTATGAAGAGATATTTTTTGAAGATGAAGTTTCCTGTGAGATCGGTAAGATTCTTCAGTTGCAGGCTATTTTTGTTCGAGGAATAACTAAGATGAACCCGTAGACATCCATTCTTTTAATAAAATCTCAGCTGTTACTTGAAAAGAATCTTACTTTAGTTGTCTTGAAAGCGTATTCACTGTTACTCCAGGGCACTTTCTATTTGCGATACGACTTTATTGCTACTTCTGAAATTCCTACCGCTAGTCGCTGAGAATTTTAAGGGATGTAACAACTACAAAAGTCTTTGTTGAACTTTCTTTAGAGCACTTGCTAAGTTTCACATTTTCCCTTGTTGTTCTGTAAATGCCTTCGACATCAAAGTTTGAAGCTCGTTTGAATGCGCGCACACACACACCCTTTCGCAACTCTTTTTATTTCGTACCTTGTTGTAGGATTTTACCTTTATTTTATGTAAGGTACAGAAAAAATATCGTCAGAAATAAAAAAAAAAAAAAAAAGAGTGCTGAACTGTGATGCAATATCAATTCTCTTGCATGGCAGTAAATGCTGGACAATCAAATCACAGGTGTAGAGAAGACTGGAAGCAACAGAAATCTGGTTCTACAGAATAATGATGAGAAATCCATGGACAGAATGCGTAAGCAACAAAGAAGACTTAAAGAAAATGAAAACAGAAAGGACACTTACATCCCAAATTAGAAAGACACAGCTGAAATTTCTTTGAAATATAATGAGGAAGGAAGACTTGAAGAACTTGACACTCACTAGGCATATCGAGAGTAAGAGGGAAAGGAGAATGCAGCAGACCCCCTATTTGAGAAGCTCGTGTAAATAGTTAGGGGAAGGAGTGGAGTTTTGACAAAGTGACACACGGAGAGCCATGATTACCCACACGCTGAAATGACATGACACGTAGAAGATTCTTTATTGTGCTATTTTTTATTACCGTTAGTCGACTTTTGGCTATGAATGTAGTTTTTAGACTTTGTCGGAATATAAGTGAATACAGAGCTGTGTTTTTTTTGTTTTTTTTTTTTCTCGATTTTGAGCCATACTTTCATTCTGTCAGCTCTTCAACTGACTGCTTGATTATTTTTTTGTGAATTTAAAAACAAAACAAGATTTAAAAAGAAAAATCTCTGCAAAAAATCTTTAAAAATTACAACTGTCAAAAAAAATGAAGTACGTATAAATCTGTTCATGTCTTTTTGCATATTACAAATGTTCGAAAATGATCTGCTTGTAGCTGTTAATAAAATCTGTCGTCATTCTGAGACTATTCTTACTGTCACTGATAGATAGATAGATAGATAGATAGATAGATAGATAGATAGATAGATAGATAGATAGATAGATAGATAGATAGATATGGTTGTGGTGATTGTGAGGGATTTATTTTTAAACACCTCCATAAACAGGACAGGCACAATTTCGCAAGAAAACCTAGTTAACCATAGCCGTATTGAAGCTATAGTAACATGATGAGATGAGAAGATTCAATATTTATAGTTAAACGAAACAAGTAAGTTTAGAAATAGTAAATAAATCTATATATTCATAAAATATAAAATTAGATCAAAGCACAAAACAAAACAAAAATTATTCCTTTCGCAAAATATTGTTAGCCTGTTTTAGAGAATAGTTTGCATATTCATGAAGGAATTGCTCAAAACCATAATGAACGCTTTAAGACACAAATTAAAAAATATAACTTTAGCCTTCTTTTTAAGGAAATCATAGTCAAAGCAAATATTTCAAGTTAGTTTTCTGTCCCATCCCCACCACCCCAGGGGTGCAGGACAACTGAACACCACCGACTGAACACTAGCGACTAAACACCACCGACTAAACACCGCCGACTGAACACCTGAACACCTGAACAACTCAGGACTGAAAAAATAATTAAAAGCAAATTATTGGTTCATATTTTACATAATATCTTTTCAAATTCTTCATTTGAAGAAAAATATTCAATTAATTACTTTTATTCGAATATGAAAAAAAGTGATTTTCTGGTGCTGAGTTGTCTCAGTCCTGTGTTGTCCCGTCGCTGTTGAGTTGTCTCTTCACGAACTCCAAGCATTGCCAGGTAGATCCATGAACAAAGAACCATGTTTATTGGAACCAAAAAATTTCATTCATCAGTGTGATACTGGAGACGACCGTATTCGAGACTTTTTCCTTTGTATGATACCTCGTCGTCAGTTTCTTTGTTTATCGCACACCGGGACTTTCATAATTTTGTTAAACACCGTTAAAGTCATCGATTCCAATATCGTCTAAAACTGTCAGCATCTTTATTATAATTTTTCTCAGTTCCTGTCTGTTTTTCTTCTTCGTCTTGGCTAATGATCAACTAACCTTTGACGTCTCTCCAGGATATGTATTGTAGGTTTCTCTCCTTTGTTGTCATGAAAAAGCTCGCCAGTGAATTCATTCCACCTCTGTACAAGCGTTCTTTTTCTATCTTCTGATTTTCTACCCTGCTATGTCTTTTTTTCATTTTATGCATGTCTGCAATGCCTATGTTCTGAATTTTTTCGATCTCTGCGCATTTTTCATTAAACCATTCCTCTTTTGCATTCTACTTGATGCAAAAACACTAAGGAATGGCATAAAAGAATGATAAACATAATGAACTTTTAAAAAATCTATGCGTTTTGTACTTTTACACACACACATACACACGCATACATACACACACACACACATATATATATATATATATATATATATATATATATATATATGTGTGTGTGTGTGTGTGTATTTATGTATGTATATATAAGCCTGGTTTGTGCATATATATATATATATATATATATATATATATATATATATATATATATATATATACACAATCTTAGAAGCGCAAGAGTGCACACACTGGATATAAATTTAAGTCCTAATTATATTCGGCTTTAGAAATGTGTACATCTTTATGTGTGTCTCATCTCAATCAGCAACGCCACAAATAATCATACCAATCTTATGATGATTAAACACAATGGTTGTTATTACCATTAAAATAGAGATAATTATTTACAAATACAAAACAAAAACACCTGAATGATGTACGAAAATAGTATTTGAAACCTATAAAAGTTGATATGATAGAAATAAAATAAATAAATATAAATATAAATAAATAATATAAATAAAATGAAACAAATAAAAAGATAAATAAAAAATGACTAAATAAAACAAATGAAAACTATAGAAATTAAATGAATACATTCGGTAATTTTCTTTTGGCTATAAAGGAATGTTGAATTAAGGATAATAAAATATTTTCAATATTCTTTACAAATAACTGCATTCGTCACGATGCAGTTTGTCTTTTCATCTACATTTTTCCTACAACATTTATTCAGATTTTTTTTACTTTCTTCCATAAAAGAAAAACTTTAGACATCGATCATCTCCGGATTACTTCTTTTTCACAAATCACTATTTAAACGCTTCTACAAAGTTCCCTGATTACTTACAGTTAGTCGGCGAAATGAAGAATGAAAGCATAGCTCTATTTGCTAATCTTTGGTTTATTAAAAAAAAGATCTGCTAATGTCTTATTTTTATCACGTCTCAACAGTGTTTTGTTAAATATATTTATTTTATAATCCAATAGCTTCTCTAATTCTATTTTGTTCATTGAACAACGAAACCTCACCAAGCGATATTAGGTTAGTTAATACAATGAATACTTGTTAATGTAAGCATAGTTCTTGTTCTTACATATAATAACTCTTGCCAACAAGATTGAAGAAAAGAAAGTAAACCGAATTCTCCAGATAATTCAAGATTCTTTTGGGGAAAACTACACTTATCAGAAATTCAAAGTTTTAAGGCTTTTCATAACATACCATGAAAAGCAAAGTATGAACAATTTTAATTTCTTTTTGAATGTCTGGAAAGAGATTAAATAAAGAGTTCAGTTCAAAATTCTATGAAGGTTACTCGGATCGGCAAGCATATGAAGAAGGCCGGAGAGCACAACGTCTGAGACGTTGTGATAAAACAACAAAGATGTGGGAAATAGTCCAAATATAAATAGCGTAAATAATTTTGTCATTTTTTTTTAAATTTGAGGGGAAATTAATTTTGTATGATACCAGTACAGGAATTGTATTCATTGCTTTAATCTACTAATTTTATTGATTTTATTCTTTTCATATTATTTGCTATGTATTATTCTTAAATCGAATAATTTTATATATTTTTTTAAATCGATACAAATGTTTATTTTTTTTCTCTTTTATTCTATATTTGTATTTTTCATAATTCTATAACTTTTAAAATGCAATTTCTCTTTTTTTTCTACGCTTTTATTTCCCTTTGTATCTGCTATTTTTTATTGATATAAGTATATCGTGCTAAGCCTGCGTGGCTCTGTAGTAAGTGTCTACTTGTCATTTCGAGTTTTCAAATCCAGTTTCTATTAAATTCCTTTATTAATTGATTTTGTCTCGAATTTATGTTGCAGCCTTACGGCTTTCTTTTCTCCCTTATTAAATCCTTAGCATAAAAAGTATTTTAAATCTTTTTTAGTTGAATTTAAATTGAAAATTTATTTTACGTATGAATATACTAAATAAATTGAGTCTAGTCAGTATTCTCATGATCTAGTTGGCTGAATTTTCTTGCTAAATAAAATGTCCGAACATGGAATTGTTTTGCCGTTTCTTTCTCCTGTTGTTCTTAATTTTATTGAAAGCATGTCTCCCAAGCCCACTGTTGGTAGGGGCGGAGGATTGGCCGTTGATCCCCCCAGCTCTGCGTTTCGTTGAAACCCTATGCTTGGACTTAAGGTAAGCCGTACATTCACTGGTTATCATGAGAAAGAAAGCGGACAAACACTCGCTGCCATGTATGATGTGGCATTTATTATGACATATCAAACAAAGCCGGATAACCTTATTTTCTTCAATTTCTTCTTTTTTTAAAGAATAGGACAATGGGACTTAGTGTTGTGAAAGGGTAAAATCCAAGTGTCAGCCTGGACACTTTGCTGCCTACCTCCCTCTTATCCTTCCCTTTGTTTTTGTCGTTCTTGTATGTATTATATGTAATAGGAGTAGGTAGGCTTTCCTACCGCCCGGTCAACACTCCTCCCACTTCTCTTGGACATGAGTAGAGGCTCACGGCTTGTTTCTCGTTTAGGAAGGGGTTCCTGGTACTCTCTCTCTCTCTCTCTCTCTCTCTCTCTCTCTCTCTCTCTCTCTCTCTCTTTCTCTCTCTGTATTAGTGCAGCTCTGTTTCTCCCGTGATGTGCGCAGTCTGTGGAATTACCTCTTCATTCTGAGGGGACACGGTTGACAGTTCTCTGGTTGCTGTTTCCGACTGGTAGTTAGTAGCCCTAACTCTTGCGTAGCGTCTTGAGCGGCCGCTCTGATCAACAGTTGTATAATACCGGGGTGTTTGTAGTGCCATGTCGCGCATGAAAAGGTGTCCCTGCAGTCACCTCCGGTGGGCAACCCTGAGGCCACATTATGATGCAGGCTGTGCCAACTCCTCTCTGCCCACGTCACGGTCGATAACTGTCTGCTTCTTTTACTTCGGGCCTTCTCATCTTCCAACCATAATTCCACATGATCACTTACAAAGACCGAAAAAGTAATCCTAAACCAGCCCATCAAAAATCACCTAAACACCTCAACATTTCGTTCTCCAACATCCGTGGCATTAGAACAAACTTCTGCAGTATAGAATCTTTCCTCACTGCAAACTGCCCGGATATACTGGCTCTCTGTGAGACCAACCTTGTCTCGTCTATCTCCTCTGATCTCTCGATCCCAAGCTCTCCTCAGAAAAGACTCTCTAACCCACATGCACGGCCTTGGTGTCTACGTCAAGGACTATCTCCCTCTGGCCAGAGAGTTGTCTCTCGAATCGCCAGACCAGTCGTACATGTGTTTCCGACTATCTCTTCTCAATGCGGTAAGCTATCTCTTCTTTGTTTACCACTCTCCATCCTCTCAAGACTGTGGGATACTCGATAGCATTTCTCACACAATAGACAAGGCTCTCTCCCCCCACCCGTTTGCTCACATATTTGTGTCTTGGCGACTTTAACACCCATCATATAGGAAATATAGGGTCAAGTCGCGCTCCTCCCCCTGGTTCTCCGCTGCTTGCTCAGCTGCTATTGCCCATAGGAACCACTTCTTTCACCTATTTCGTAGCGACATGTCGGACCGCAATAGACGTCTCTTTGCCTCCGCCCGTAACGAGTGTAAGCGTGTCCTCAACGATGCTAAGTCACTATTTGCTGCTTGGATGAAGAAGCGTATTGCATCTCGCAAATTTGGCTCCAAAGATTATTGGCGTCTCTGAAAGAACGTACTGAACAATTGCAAACTCTCTATACCTCCTTTGTTCAACCAGTCCTGACCTCCTCTGTCGACAAGGCTGAATGCTTTGCTCGGAAATTTTAATTCAACTCAACGGTCGACTCTTCCGGTGTACCCATACCCGACATCCCTTTCAGAACTGAGGCCCTATTGAGTGGGTTAAACATAACCCCGTCTTTGGTATTGGGCATTATCTCCAATTTAGACCCCAACAAGGCTAGTGGTGGGGATGGGATACCAGCCATTGTCTTGAAGAAATCCGCGCCTGACCTGGCGCCCGCCCTCTCTAAACTATATAACTACCGCCTCAAGGAATCTTGTTGTTCCTGTTTTCAAGGACTCTGACGACCCCTCTGATCCTTCTAATTACCGTCCTATCAGTCTCCTACCCTTCTTCGGCAAAGTCTTCGAGGCCTTAATCAATACTGAAGTGGTTAACCACCTTACATCCCATAATCTGCTCTCAGACAAGCAATATAGCTTCTGCTTTGCCCGATCTAAAGCTGATGTGCTTACGGCCATCACTGAAACTGTCTACAAAGATCTTCAAAATAACGGGGAAGCTCGTGCTGGGGCTCTAGACATCTCCAATGCGTTTGATAGGGTTTGGGATGCCGGACTTCTTCGCAAACTCTAGGGTTATGGCATTACGGGTCGATTGTTTGACCTAATACAATCATTCCTGTCAAACAGTTTGAAGGTCGTTCTCAAGGGATTCTCCTCCAGTTCCTATCCCACGAAAGCAGGTGTTCCTCAAGGCTCCATCCTAGGCCCCACTCTATTCCTTATCTACATAAATGACCTTCATGACGCCATAAAATCCCAAGTTAGCATCTACACGGATGACACCACAATTTTCTCCTGCCTCAAAAACAAATCTAGTGTCGCTGACAAAACTAACCTGGCCGTGCATCTCGAAAAGGACCTCCAATCGGTTGGGAACGGTATTTAGTCACTCCCCCCACGAGGGCATCATGTGGCACACGGCCGGTTTAACGTGGGGTTTCCGAGCCCGTTGGCTCGGGCAAAAATATGCCCTTTGAACCCGTATAAACGGGTTCAGGGTCGGTCTACTACCCTGAAAGAGACTCCGCCCTTCGGCGTAGCCTCCTGCGGGTTCCTCCCCGCCCGTAGACAGAGAGTTCAACCGATCAGCCGATCAGCCGGTCGCCCGACTTCGGACTGAATCGGTTGGAACTGGGGCAGAAATTGGCTGGTCAACTTTAATGCCTCAAAAACAAAACTGCTCTCTATTAATCACCACAGAGATCCTTCCCTGCCCTCCATTAGAATGTCTGACGCTCAACTTCTCGAGAGTACCTCTCTGCGGCTGCTCGGTCTCACGTTGACTGCTGACCTGAGATGAAACAAATACATTGAGTCAATTGCTTCGTCCACCGCAAGGAAAGTTGGCTCTCTATGCCGCGCCAGGAAATTTTTCTCCCCGGAATCGATCCTTCAGATCTACAAATCAACAATTCGCCCTTGCATGGAGTATTGCTGCCATATATGGTCTGAAGCCCCTTCTGCTTGCCTCGGGGTTCTTGATAAACTCCAGAAGCGGATATGCAATATAATTGGCCCTGTTCTGGCGCCTCGTCTACAGTCGCTCTCTCACAGACGTGCCGTCGCTCTCTCTGTCTTTTTTACAAATACTTTCATGGTAATTGCTCCGAGGGGCTGCATTCGCTGGTTCCCAGACTTCATGAATTCAAGCGCCCTGCGAGGCTGGCATCCCTCTCTCACCCTTTCACTGTCGAAACTTTTAAATGTATCCATCTCTTCTACTCCAATAGCTTCATATCTCGCACCTCTCGCCTGTGGAACACCCTTCCCTATTCCAGTTTTCCTGAGAGCTATAATCTCCAACTATTCAAATGTAATGTCAATCGATATCTTCAGTTGCCTTGATCTATCCACTATCCTTCTCCTCATTCTTTCCTCTATCACTCCTATCTGATCTTGCTCCAAATCTTCTGTAACCCCTTGCGTCCTAGTGGCTTCCCGCCTTCCTTGGGGTGAAACGCTTAAAAAAAAATGTATTAAATCCTTACATTGCACGGTGATATGTTTCACTATATAGGAAAAATTCTAGGTTTTACATTTTTATTTATCATTACTTTTCTTTCAAGTAAAAATTAATTTCCTGAACACAAAGTATGTTTATTGTTGTGTATGTATTAATTATATACGCGACATTTCATAATATAAATCACTTCACTTGCCACTATTACAACAATATATAAATATCATTTAAATTTTGATCTTATCGTCATAAGTTTATCTTATTGTGTACTTCCCATAGGCCCTGGTAATCACAGATAATTTCATTTTTTTATATTTTTTCCATTAATTTTCGCGTACTATCATTATTTATTTTTCTTATAAAAAATATTCATTTTTATTTTTGACTACCTTTCTCTTCTAAAAAATTTTAGAATATTTTCATTAGAAATCATACTTGATAAAATTATTTTTCTTTCAATAAAAACAGGATTTAAACTAAGGTTAATTTGCTTGAATTGAAATAATCAATATTGATGTTTCACTACTTAATTTGGTATTCTTTTTTTTTTTTTATTCTTTACGTGATAGGATTTCCCCCTTTCAGTTATCTACCACAGCTTATGATTTTAAAATTATTTCAAAATTCAAATTGGTCTGTTGCATCATTTTTAATATTTGGTTTGATTTTTTTTTAAATCGTTGACTTCTAATGGCATTAAAACATTCTCTCTCTCATAAATATATATATATATATATATATATATATATATATATATATATATATATATGTCTGGTAGAGTATGTGGAGGAGGAGGTGAGGTTCTGTCACATATACAATTCACAATTCTACAAGAATCAATTATTAAATCTGGCACTAAAAACAAGTTGTGGTTAGTTTTTGGAAAAAATATATTAACAAAATCAATCCATTTTGTAAATGCTGGTACTGCATTGAAATATATATGTAGAACCATAGTCTTATACACACGTGTTCGCGCGCACGCGCACAGACATAGTTAACAATCTATGATTATTCTAAACCTATCCGATCATAAGAAAACTAATACATTATACTGGTGCTGTATCAAAAAGCTGTTTATTATAATTTACTTTTGTTCTGTAATTTTTTTATTGAAAGGATTTCTAAATATTTTGATGTTTATTTAACAAAATCTTGAAATATTTTTTTCTGGAAGTAAATTCATCTGGTCATTTACAATCTACATGTAAAATATTTGGGTAATTTTTTTTATTATCTTTGTCATTATATACACACACACACGCACGCACACACACACACACACACATACACATATATATATATATATATATATATATATATATATATATATATATATTTGCATCCTGGAAATAAGGTAAACATTGTGTTTCCTGGTAGAGAATTTATGTTGAAAATATTGAAATATTTATTATAAATCCCATACCAAATTTATTTATTCTTTGTTATATTCATACATTACAAGTAGGTATCTCCAAAGATACGTTAAAAATTTGCATATATGATGAAATCTTAAATTGAAAAATTAATTAAAACTAAGACATTGTTTAACTGGAAGATTTTTTAATTGCTTTTATGAAAAGCTACATTAATGACACCAAAGTATAAAGAATTTTTTCGATGAATAATGAATTTTACAAGAATCTTTCCATTTCTTAAAATTTTAATTGGAAGTTTTCTTTAATTTAAGATTCAGAGCAAATTTTTTTGAGGGTCGTCTTGACAAATTCTCTACTTGTGCTTATAACTAATATAAACATTAAGCCCTATATAAATTAATTTTTCGAAATTTCATAAAATTAAATAAGTGGTGGTAAACATGTAAAAAAAATATATTTTTACAAAGATTTTCTAAAAAGAAGAAACATTTTAAAATAATTTCATTCACTTGTGAATATGTCCTAAAAGTTTCATTAAAACCCAACAATTATCTTATTTCTAAATCAATGTGTTTTTTCAACACAAAAAGCCGCTAACATCTTGATCGCACGCTGACACAAGAAAATATTTAACGAAAAATTTGAAGGTCCAAGAAAGGATTAAAAATAAAATGAAAAATTTTAATAATCAAAAAGTCCTTTGGTATTTCCTCTTAATAATAATAAGATTTTACCGTTAAAAGTTAGTTTTTATTAAGCTCCGGAGATCATGTATACTCATCTTTGGAAGTATCTATATATATAATATTAACGAACCCTTTTGCAGTACCTATACCTACATATATATACATATATATATATATATATATATATATATATATGTGTGTGTGTGTGTGTGTGTGTGTGTGTGTGTGTGTGTGTGTGTGTATGTGTGTGTGTAGTAAATTAAATTAATTTGTTAAAGTCGTGAAGAGATAAGTCGACTGAATTATATATATATATATATATATATATATATATATATATATATATATATATATTAGGTTGGTGCAAAAATAATATCATTTTTTAACGTCAAAAAACGATATTATTTTTGCACCAACCTAATATATATATATATATATATATATATATATATATATATATATATATATATGAGAGAGAGAGTGAAGCTTGTGTATATGGTAAAAATTAGATGTGTTTATTTATACTAAAAAGAAAAAAGCGAATTGTTTTATATTTTAAAATTATATCTGAGTTAATAATGATCATTCTATGCAATCGTGATGATATATTTTATGGAAAGATAAAATAAGATTCAAAATAATATAGTGATGGTTATAAGGTATGAGCACAAAAGTAAAAACATTCCTGAGCATTTCAATTAAAACGTTGCTGTCGACCTGTTTGTGCTCGTATGTGAGCGTGTCTAATGCTTACAATAGAAAAGCTTATTAACATTATCATAATTAGGACCTAAAGACTGGAGGGTCTGATTAAAATAATTATTGCAGACAAAATGACGAAGGGAATTAATTAAAATTTGCTGCAATAAGACAAATGAAAATCAACAAATAGATAATAATTATTATCTTAAGAGGAATTGCCAAAAATTTCTCGACACGGCCCACTTTCCAAAATATGACCAAATGACCAGACAAAATTCTTTAGATCCCTTCTTCAGAAGTCTCCCGAAAATGTCTACAATATAACCCACTTCTTTCATTTATATACCGGGCCTCTGATCGTGACTATCCACAGCTTCTAGTCTCGTAGATCTAAGCAATTCTTATCATCTCTTTTTTTTCATGCTCTGTTATCCATTCACACAAATTTATTAGGTATGTTACACGATGTTTACCTTCTTCTCTCTTATCTTCAATATGTACTATGAGTGTTAAATTCTCCGAGATTTCTTTCTTCATTATTTGTCCCAGAAATTTCAACCGTCTCCTTCTGATTATAGGTATGTGTCCTTGTTGTTCCTAATTTCCTTAAAACTTTCTCGTTGCTCACAATTTCAGTCCATTGTATTATCAACACCAGTATATAGGATCACATATGTGTCTATTCGAGTTTCTTCTTTAATGTGAGGAAATTGTACAGCATTTACTGCCGTATATAATATTTGCTATGACAAATCGGTTCAGCAATATTTTATTTTCTAATTAAATTTTCTTATCTCTTAATACTTTGTTTCGTACTTTATGGAATATATATTTCGCTATTCCAATGAGCCCTTCAGATTTCCGTTGCCTGTTACGACACTACTTAGATACTTAAGCTTTTGTACCTGTTTCATTATAATATTCCCAATTTGTACCTAACACCTTGGGTTGCCTCTCCTACTGACAACCATACATTATGTCTTAGAGTTAGTAGTCATTTTCTTCTCGTTTTCCTTTTATACCTTATCTAAGAGTTCTTTATTTTACCTTCTGAGTCTACTTTCAGCAATTCTTATGTTAAGATTATGCCAGCCAATAATACATCTGATAGGTGTTCTAGCGCTTTTACGACCATTCCCGTGTATAGGTTAAATACACCTGGTGAGAACATTGCACCTGAATGCGTCTCATTCTGTCTTTGTGTACTCACTGAATTTGTTTTCTAACCGCATCCAGGCTATCTATGCCCTGTAGAGGTTATTGATTATTCTAATGTTTCCAATATAACTCAAGCTTTTATATCAGTTCAAATGTCTTTTTGGCGTAATTTATCGAATGCTTTTGTGTAATGTCGGAGAAACAGGTGTAGTTCATCATGCATTTATACTGGTTGATCTGATAGCATTCTGGTGATAAAGATAGAATTTTTTCTTCCAGTGTCAAAGAAAATATGAAAATAATTGCCTACTATACAGATTTAATGTTTTCTTCTTTTTAAAGCTACATCATTCCTGACATAAAGCTGCTAAGTTAGTTTTCCTCTGAAAAAGAAAATACTTTATAAAATTAAATGCTGAAAAACGTGCATATATTAAAAAACAGCTTATATTAAATATTACTCAAGATATATATATATGTGTGTGTGTGAGAGAGAGAGAGAGAGAGATTTTTTTAGCGTTTTCCGTTTTATTTACTAATGTAACACACATACACAAACACAAACACACTTACGTGTGTTTGTGTTTGTGTATGTGTGTTACATTAGTAAATAAAACGGAAAACGCTAAAAAAATCTTGCCGCGTTTCGCTCATTTACGAGCTTTCTCAGACCGCATATTTTCTGAAGGGATCGAATACACTTCACAAACGAAGTGGTTTTTGGAATTAGCTTATTTTAAGGCAGTCCGAACCTGGTGTGTAAATATGTATGTATATGTTTTTGATAAGCAACTATGGTAAATAAATAAGACTATTTGGAATTCGTTTTTATTATGACATTTTTATTTTAAGTGTGTCATGATAAAAATTAAAATTATAACAAATTTCATTTTTTTTATCTCACAGTTTATAGTATCTTACATTGTTTCAGTTATTAATTAAAACAGGGAATGCAATGAAAAAGCCCGTTCATATATAAATGGGACTCGTAGATTATGGTACTTTCAATGCATTTTGTTCCAAGTAAATTATATTCAATGAGAACACATCCACGGTTCCATAGAAGAGGTTAGGTGGCTTTAGTCGCTACCCACACTTTTGCTGGAACTGAGAACTAAACAGAAGATTAAATTTGTCTTCGTGGTCTCAATCAATCAGCGTAGCTGTATCATTTTGTCTAAAACCATTCACTGTCCTATTTTTTTCAAAATAAATCCTAACACTTCATTTTTCGTCTTTTTATTGGATTTTATTTTTTAACATTACCTTCTAAAACTCTTATGTAAATCTCTTCTGCGGGAAAAGAGAGTTCTACAAACGAGACGTGCTATAGAAGAAACTATTAGAATTGAACTTACGGTTACATCTAGCCATTTCAACAGTAAAAGAATGAGACTGCATCTCCAATCAAGTCCTGCATTAAATTCACAGACTCTAGGTATCATAGAGATAGGACAATTAACATGAAAGTATTTATAGAAAATGCAAAGGAAAACTTCGTTACGGTGGTAGGAATGTTACTGAAGATGGGAGGCCAGGTCAGGTTCAATAACATTACTTATTCTTCTTTGGATTTTATCAAGAATCTCTAAATATATAGCAGGAATGCCATACCAGATCTGGCAATAATATTCAAAGCATGGACGAATAGTAAACTTATAAATTATGTAAGATAGATTCTGGCCAGAGAAATTGTCTAGCACGATACAGTGAACCAACTTTCCAAGTAGCAGTCCTAGAAATTGATTCAGTATAATATTTCCCCTTCATCTCAGCGAAAAATATGAGTCCGAAAAGGCGCAATAAGTCATTCACCCGGATTTTAGCATCAGCCATGCTGATAGAAGGAAAAAATTGTTCTCTCAGACTATTTAAAGAAAGCAGTTTCATTTCAGAGGCGTTGAAATTAACAAGCAATTCCTTGTCACAGCTAACAGCATATTTATTTCACTTTTGAGATCAGCTACCAATTTGACCTTATCAAGCCGATCAGAGTAAATAATTGTCATCAACATAGATATCGAGTTGAGAACTTATGACATCAGGAAGGCCGTTGAGGAAAATTAGAAACAACGTAACCCAGAGGAACGCCTGCATTAATGCAAAAAGATCGAGAAGAATGGCTATTCAATACAACTTTCTTTTCGCGCTCTGATAAGAAAGACTGAATAATTTCAAAAATTCATCCAGAAATACCATAACCTTTCAACTTGTGAAGAAGACCGGTATGCCAAACCCTGTCAAATGCCTTCGAGATATCCAAAGCGACAGCCCGAGATTCACCATTCTTATTCTAATGCCTGACACTCTTTCAACAATAATCGTTATTGCATCAACAATTGACTTAGAGAAGTGAAAGTCATATTGCTTATCTGAAAGAAGACCTTGCGAGATAAAATATTTAACCAATTCAGAATTAATTATAACCTCTAGTATTTTGCCAAAAAGAGGTAGAAGGCTAATAGTTGTAAGTATCAAACAGTTCGCCTGAGTTCTTAAAGAGTGGAACTACAAAAGAAGATTTCCAATAAGTAGGAAAGTAAAAAGCAACAAGTCGTTCATTATAGAGTTTAGAGAGAACAGCAACCAGTTCAGGAGCATATTTCATAACGACTATTGCAGGGATACCATCAAGTCCACATGCTTTGTGAGGGTCCAGTTTAGAAATGATAGCAGAAACCATGCTCGGAGTTATCTTAATAGAGACTCAGTTCTAAATGGAAAGTCAGGCAGAATGTGAAGAGGATTTAAGAGCAAAACATTCTTCTTGATCAACAGATGTTAACACCTCAAATTGAGTGAGGAATAGAAGACTTACACTTATTTAACACACTATTACAGAGCCGCTAGTATTCACGTGATCCAGCTTTGTTAGAGGTTATACGGTGTCTCATTTTATCAACAAACAAAAACTTAGCCTCTTTGGGTACACGTTTACAATTATTATTATGGCAGAATTGATATTGAATGTCCATAAAAAAACTCAAAAACGAAGAGTAATTCATTTTATGATGCTATGTAAAGAAGACCAATAGCTTTATTAAATAGCCCGTAAAACAAAGAAAAATATTTTATTTAAGAGTCCTTAAAGATCGATAGAAAAAATTAATTGAAAATAGTTTTAGTTTCCAAATATATCATTAAACTTATTTTATACACAATGCCAAAAATAAAGCGTACAAAATCTATAAAACTAAAAAAGGAAAAAAGTATAAAAACAACTCGAATCTGGGTACATTACATATAAACTCCAAAGTTGAAAGAAATTACTTAATCTCAATATAAAATATTGTCGCAAACACTTCTTAAACAATCTTGAAATTTAATCAATATAAAATTACTTCTCCATCAGAAGCAGACTTCTAGCAAATAGAATGTAAACAATAGACCCAAAAATACATCAAGAAAATATCCCGAGATTTAAATAAAGGAATATATGAACATGAAAGGGCGCAACAGTTGCATTCAATGCCCTCATTTGCCACAGGATTCTTCATGATCACATTTTTTTATCTGCCAAATTTAATTTCTGTAACGAGTTTAAATTAAAATCAAGCGTCCAGCCGTTTGACATGATTCATGATTCGTTTTCTTAATGTTTGTTGTTGATTTATGACAAAATTATTTTCTGGTGACGATATATAATAGACGAAATGTCAAAACAAAAAGTAAATTCCAAAATGGCTTCTATTATTCATGCGTTCGGATGATTACCCAAATTTTTTCATCATCAATTTACACACACACACACACGCACACATACATACATATATATATATATATATATATATATATATATATATATATATATATATATATATATATATATAAATTCAAACGTCATTATTAGTAGATACGAGTATTTGAAATAGACACCCTATTTTATATTACGTTAAATAGAGTGTTTTAAGAAAAAAAGGGAGACACAAATTCGA
>OZ010581.1:82622801-82632801 GCA_963932145.1 Acanthosepion lycidas
TAAATTACTCTAAATGAGATTAATTTCTCATAAAATATATGACTGAAAAAGAAAAACCTGTTTACAAACGAATGAAATTATTTTTTAAATGTTTCTTTTTTAGAAAATCTTTATAAAAATTATATCTGTTAACACCCCCCTCTTAT
This sequence comes from Acanthosepion lycidas, assembly GCA_963932145.1. Classification (NCBI taxonomy): domain Eukaryota; kingdom Metazoa; phylum Mollusca; class Cephalopoda; order Sepiida; family Sepiidae; genus Acanthosepion; species Acanthosepion lycidas. The sequence goes on from OZ010581.1 coordinate 82,622,948, forward strand.
TTAGTTTTAGGACATTTCGAGGTTTTTTTTTTAAGAGCTTAATGTTTATATTAGTTATAGGGACGTGTCCTTGGAGAATTTAAATTGATTTTTTTAAGGGGATGGTAAAGTATGAATCCCAGCTACAGAAAATCTACTCTGATTCATAAAATAAAAAATGTAATAAAAATAAATCATTATTTAATTAGAAAAGTTTTTAAATGCTTTTATGAATAAAATATTTTATGCACACTATTGTCTCAAGAAAAAATATTTTCGATGAATAATGAATTTTTGCAAGAATTTTTTTCATTTGTTTTCATTTTAATTAGAATACTTTATAAACTTTTAAATATTTTAAAATTTTGTATTAATTTTAGCGGTCAAGTGATATTGTTATTAAATTACAACTGTATTTACTAATCGTAAATAGAAAAGCTCACGACAATTCAACGAACCCCAATATTTTAAAAATAATTTTGAATTTATTTTATTCGTGTATAAATATGTCGATTTCTATAAATTTTGTAATATTTCCCTAAAAGTACCTAAAATTATTTGATTGTTTAGAATATTTTCCTACACTTTTAAGATTACTGAGTAGTTAAAAGAATTATATAGGCGTTCATGTTATATTCGTCAAATAATTGTTACCGCTATGCCCCCTTAGAAATATCCCAAACATAAATCTATCGAAAAATGAATGAACACTTCACGAATCAACCACCTCCGCATTAAAAATTGTTTTTCCGCGATATTTTAAACTAAAAGTAATATTTGTTTCAAATCAGATTATTTAAACTTGAAATCAGCTAATCTCCCTGAAATAAAGTTTCAGAAAAGTATATTTAATTTCTGAAAGTTTTTTTAATACAGAGATTGACCTACACTATTTATATTGTTCGGACTGTTGTCCTCATCTTCGTTGCCATATTCACGACGTTTCGACCGGGTGATTGGAATTTCCGAATCGAGGTAATAGCCTTGAAGATACCTCAGGCTCGAGGAAAGTGAGACAGACAAGCCGCCCAAATCAAACGTCACAAAACTGGTGAGGCTGTCAATCAAAACCTACAGAGGAATGAGAACATCATCATACTACCAGCTGACAAAGGCAATGCGACAAAACGGAATATACAGGAAAACTGGAAGGCAGCCATAGGGTTAGGGTTGCCACGGATCCTAATCAAGAACAAGGATCATTTCCCACATAAGACATACAGGCAGTTGTCACGACGTTACAGCGAACTAACTCACATATACGGCCTCCCCTAAATTCACAAAGACGGTATTCCGCTCAAGCAAATTGTTAGCTAGCAAGCTTCTGTGTGCCACCCTCTGAGTCGCTTCTTTGTGGATTGACCCATTAATAGGAAAATTACCATCATATGTCCGAAATTCCACCGATTTGATGGAAATAATCAAAGATGCTCCCATCCAATCCAGCCAGAGGGTGAGTCTGGACTTGGTGAGTTTGTTCAGCAAGGTATCCACAGACGAGGCACTATCTGCAGTCAGGGACAGACTGACCTCGGACTCATCCCTAGAGGAACATACAATTATACCAATAATCTGATGGAGATGTTGACTTTCTGTACACAAACAACACACTACAGAATGGGATCACACATATATCGGCAGAATGAAGGCTTAGCAATTGGCTCGTCATTATCACCAACAATTGCTAGCATATACATGGAATCCACATAACTAAATCCAACTCTAATGGTGAGATACGCAGCTGGCACCTTCATACTCTGGCCACAACAGGAAGAGGTCCAGCTACTACTGGACCATACGAACTCAGTAAAACCATCAATACAATTCACAATAAAGAGAGAAAACAACAAAAACTAGCATTCCTGGTTGTGCTAATATCGCGAACAGAGTGTATGGGTTCAAGACATCCGTATACTGCAAGCCAACATCCACCGGACAATACCTCAACTTCAACATCCACCACCCATGCAGTGTAAAGAATGTGATTTTCCGCTGCTTACAACATCGATCAAAAGTCGTAAGTGGCGATCCAGAGAAATGTATAAGTAGTCAGTATAAGTAGTACCCTACAACGTAACAACTACCCTGGGTACATGACAGCAGCTCCGACAAACTGTGACAGAATGTTGCAAGAGGATAACAACACTCAGAAAACAGCATCGGTCTGTGAAGCCTCCTATGTGAAGGGATTATCAGAAAAAATACAAAAGTTATGTGGTCTATATAACATCAGGACGAACTTAAAAAGTGGTTCAACACTTCGCAGATACCGCTTCCGAGAAAGACCTCCCCACAGAGAAGACCATGATTAAGGACTATGTGTAAGCCACTTCATGTAGTTGTGGTAAGAAATATACAGGTGAAACAGGCCGCCCCCTTATGATAAATTTATAGGAGCAGCGTAAAGCCTTAGCTGACCTTATATGAAGAGAAAGGGGAGATCACCGCCCATGTGGAATGAAACTGAAATAATAGAGAACATCACTGGAAAATACGAAAACTTATGGAATTGTCGCATATGCTAGGCCACAAAAATCTCCTAATCCGACCAAGCATATAAATGAATGCTATATGGGAACCAGTAATACGAAGATCTAGAGAGAAAAAAATAATAATAACAACAAAATTGTAATATGGGCTCTGTTAAAAAAATGATTATTGAGACAAAAATTCATAAATTGATGTCCTCACGGGCACATGGCATAGTGGATAAAAGCATCGGTTGAATTCAGTGACTTGACCCAAAGAGTTGTGAGTTCAATACCTGTCTATAGCAGAGGAACAAAATCTTGTAGAATTGGTTTAAATGGAAATAACTGATATACCCGGAAGAAGCAATCTACTCCCGTGGACGAAATAAAGGGTTCAGTTCAAAATTCCAATCACCCGAAGAAAGCCGAAGCATAATGAAGATGGCAATGAAGATGAGGACAGCAATTGGAACAATGTATGCCAAATATTGTTTGCGAAACAAATATGGTGGGAGATATTGAATTTTTATAGAAAAACATCTCGCAATAATGAGTGATTCCTACAATAGCTTCAAGAAAGATTTTCCATTTATAAAAAGGCATTTTAAACCTTAGGTATCACTTTTGTTTGGATGTACCTAGATTACTATCCATGACTTGCTACTTCATTAGCTATATTACAATATTTGATCTTTCTTTATTTGCTTTTTTAGTAATGTATTTTTAGATCTGCTGCTTTTAATTTTTATCCTTTTTCGCTCATCTTTTATTTTATTTTCTTTATATCTCATCTTTTGTTTTATTTTTTCTACGTGTATGGATTTGATATTCTGAACTTATATTTTGTATTTTATTTTTTTCTATATTGATTTCTTTGTTTCCATCTTTTTCTCTTTGTATTCTATGTATATATCTTTATCTCTTTCTATTTCTTTTTTCCTAATCTATTCACTCCTTCTTCTTTTTCTTTTCTTTTATCCTCTTCTCTTGTTTATTATTTCATTACTTTTGTTTCTTCTCTTCTTTTATTTTTTCTCTTTACTTTCTCTTTTACTCTTTTTCAATACCTTATCATTTCTCTGTCGACTTTTCTCTCATTCTTTTTCCACCTTTTCTATTAACCCTTTTTCATCCTTTGCTCATTATACTTCCACTATTTATTTATTTATTTATTTATACATTTTTCTTTCTTTTAACTTTTTCATCTTGTGTCTCTTTTCTTCATTTCTGTTTGTTTCTCATTTTTTCAACTTCATTCGTTCACCTTGCAGAATAAGTTTATAACTTCCCACCTTTTTAACTGGCCTCGTTTGCCGGTTTCTTCCACATATTCAACTTTTTCCAGATCAAAGAACCTTTTATTTCATCTTTTTACTTTTTATTTTCGAGACAAGTTCAGAAAGTTTGCTTTTTATTTGTGTTTTTTTTTAATAAGAAAAAAGCAAGCAACAAACGACCAAGATATTTGATGTGACGATCCTATTAAGCCGTTTGCCTTTGATGGATTTTCGTTAAATAACGAAATTTTCATCATGTCCGCTTGTTGGAGGGGGAAAGAAAAATAAAATAAAACGAAAAACGTCGTTAATTTGAAAATCACAGAGTTCCTGAAATTATATATATATATATATATATATATATATATATATATATATATATATATATATATATATATATGAATACATGCATATATAGATAGGATGGTGATGAATTTCGAGAATCATCTGAAAAAAAAACTATTCTTCTTTGCTTAGTCAGGTTACTCTAAACAGTACTTATTGTTCTTATTTGCAATACCTCATCTATAAATCAGAAATTATTCCACCCATTGACTGCTTTATTGATGATGTTGAAAAATATTATTGAACTATAATTGTAATTTCTTGACACTTCAACTCTTGCATTAGGAACATTTCACCACAAAAGATTTGTCAAGTAGATTCTTTGCCTTTTAACGAGCAAACCATTTATTAGGGAAGTAGGGTTCGCTAAAATTGATATAAGTGTAAAACCATGCGGGGTACAGGTCTTAATATCCTATTTTTTTACTTCGTTGAATTTTGGAAGCAGAAGAAAGAGAGGGAGAGATGTTGAACAGGCAGTAGAGAAATTATATATAGCTACCCCCACCTCGAGGGTTGCATGTGGCACAAGGCCAGATTAACTTGGGTTCTCCGAGTTCGTAGGCTTGGCCAAAAATATTCCCTTTCGAAGCCGTATAAACGGTTTCAGGGGCAGTCTACCTCCCCGAACGAGACTCTACCCTTCGGTGGAGCCTCGTCCGGGTTCCTCTCTGCCCGAAGACAAAGAGTTCGACTAGCTTAGATAGAGACAAATCTCCAACTAATTGCCGAGAGCAGTAGAGAAATACAGAATAAAAAAGCTACATCTATATATGTTATATACCGTACTTATGAAGACTAATGGGTATGTCCCAATCCTTATAAATACGTTTGATACTCTTGTATGTTGGGGTAATATACTAAGTAGTCCACTACTAGCAGTGGTATACCTACTTCACGCAGCTGGCGAGTATTGTATTTTGTTGATGCTATAAATATTACCATTTCCTTTCCAACCTTCTTTTGGTTATGCTTCATTCTTTTTCTAGGTTACAACAATATAATAAATGCGAATGTCAGTATGTATCACTTTTTTCAGCTGTACCCCTAGAGGTAGTAGCCCAAAACATACTATTTTGGAATAAGGCCGGCCGTGTGAACAAATTAAAAAACACTCAGGGACGGATTCGGATCCGGACCCGCAATCCTGAGATTTTGGATTCCCAAGTTTTCTTCACCGCGATTGTTTTCGGATTCGGCTATATTGTCTTTACTGATGAAAACAATTAAAGGGACACAACTCTCTAACTTTCAATAGCTCATGTTTAAATGAAAAAAGTACTGTTCTCAAATTACAGTGTTCCAAAATTGAATTGCCCGTGTTTGAAACTTTACTTCTAGAGGCCGTAGCCCAACATATCATACCATCTTTGAATCAGGCCGACTCTGGCCGGATCAGGACAAGCAATCCTGAAATTATGGATTCCCAAGTTTTCATTACTGCAATTGATTTCGGCGATTTTTTACGTGATTTTTTTTGCGATGTTTTTTTTTTTTTTTGTACGATAACAATTTTTATAACTGGAAATAAATTTGGAAATAATTGAAATTCAGCGAAAGTCATATATGAAATAAAAATAATTGTTTGTACGGAAAGTAAGGACCTACGTACATCAAATTGTCTTAACATTATGTGGTAACAAAAGAATTATCATTGAACTTTTAAAAGGTAAGCTTAAATATTACTACAATACAATATGCAGCGATCAATTTTGAGTTTTTCTGTAGTTTAGTGTTACCTATCGCATCTACCTATCGCCTATTGTGACAAAGGCCCAATCAAGAGCCGTCCGCAATGCCGCCCGATAGGGTGGTGTTTAAGCTAGTTATTAATATTCTAATATATCTGTTTCGAAAGTATTTCTCGTTATATCGATTTGAAATATACAGTGTAACCCGGATATAAGAGAGTTGTCGGGACTGGATACTAAGTCTCTTATATCCGGGTTTCTCTAATATCCGGGTTACACTGTATATTTAAATTGAACGCGAATACGGCATTTTTCAGATATTTTTTATTATCATATCATTCATAATTGGTGTAAATTTATTTGAGGCAGTAATTTTTCAGCTCAACCTCGTAAAATAAAAAAAGGAACAAATCAGAAATATCCTTTCTGTTCTTGAAAGCTTGAAATAAAATGCTTTATAAAAAAAATAAGTTGGGCCACGCAGCAGGTTTAAAATAAAACTTAAACGATATACTCCGTCATAATAAAAATTAACAAATATTTTATGCTTGTCTTGAATGAAAGCTGAATGCAATCAAGTAGACAAAAACGAAAAAGTATTGCTATATCATTCAAATAATGAAAACGCAGAGAGAGAGAGAAGGAGAGAGATATTCTGTGTAGCTTAGTATCTATTAACTACTTTATCCGCCGCTTCTTTTAAAACTAGGTACCGAATACAGAGTAGAAAATCTCTGTTCCTTTAAATCTATGCACTTACAGACACGCACCCGCACATAGATACACACACACACACATACATTTATATATATATATATATATATATATATATATATATATATATATGAAATAAAAAATATTTATGTATATGATGTCTAGGTACAACACTCAGTAAAGCTACGACGTAAACTGGATTGAAATTTGGCACACTCCTATGATGCCGACATAATGCTATCGTTCGTTAAATCGTTATTCAAAAGAACAAGTTTTTAATGAATGTTAGCTATAATAGTGAAAATTATTTGACTTTCTTTTTTACTTGCTTTGATCATCGTTTGAAAACTTACAGGGTGCAATAGATAAATTGCCGTCTAAATTACGCAAAAATCAAAATAATACCGACATCTCATTGTAACAAATATATTTGCGAAAATTACTCAAAAATATCTTGACCAACTAAAGTTACTCATTTAATAAAATCACCACTGACTTCAACTACGTTCTCCAGACGATTTCGGAATCACCTGCAACTCTTCTGGATAGTCTCCCTTTTTAAGTTGGTGAATGTTGCCATTATCCTTGCCTTCATCTCATCTTTGGTGTTACAAGGAGTTTTGTTGGTCTCTCATTCAACTGCGCCCCTTACATAATAATCAACGGGGTTGCATTCTTTAGGAGTCAGTTGGCCAGATGTAAGCGGTGATATGGTCGCAGAAATTGTTTAACAGATGACTGGGTTCTCCCGTTTGTGTGATATAGGGTCTTCCAGCAGGCACCCTCTTGACGCAGAGCAGCACTACCCTCCTCAGTGCACTTGATGTAAGCCTCCGTATTGAGTCTGTGGCCTCGTATGAAGAGCAATGGAGGCATAACGTCACCATCGCTAGTGATCACTCTAAACACCTTCGTAGTCACCATTAGACACATCCAACTTTCCGAATCCTCTACGCTGTCCTCAGATTGACACCCAAACACTCTGAAATGTTCGTATTGGAGCTTCCGACGCGAATGTCAAGCAGTTCAGCATGCCGTTTCCAAATTTCAGTGAATTGAGTCATGATGCTCTTTTTCTCACAGACCGTGACCAACTGACCCTACTATACTGTACAGTCGACAAAATCAAAAACAAACAACGTGCATGCGCGAAATTAAAAATGTAAAATGTCGACAATTTACCCATCACGCTCTGTAAATTTCAATAACTGCAGAGGGTGTATTCATATTCTAATCAAGCTTAAAAATTATACAAATCGTAAAACCAAGTTACGGTGTCTATCGATGATGTAATGTGTAAAATTATTTTCAACATGAAATTAGCTAAGATAATAATTTTTACATTAGTTAAAACGATCTTGTTGATCTCATTGCTCATATGCTATATTCATGGTATTCTCGGCGCCATTCTGTAGAACCACATATCTCTTTCCTCAAGTTTCTTCTTCTTCATCTATGAGGACATTGTCCAGCATTCACTGCCATATAAGAAAATTGATATTACATAGCAGTTCAGTTCTCCTGTCTTTGTCTTTATTGAAATTTTCCTCTTTCGTATTTTAGTCTTATATATGACGATAAACTACATCCAGCAGCAAGGCCTCTTATCGGGAGATTGGAGGTTTTGAGAACCACCTCTTAATTGTTGTTGTTCTCATGTCCACCCTGACCCGGGGTGGTAGCACCTATTAGGGTCCCAGCTACGGGTAAATAGTGGGCTCCCAAACAAAAATAATACACTATGAAAGTATAAAAATACAGTAATAGTAAAAATACCAACAATACATTTTTACTACCAATAATACATATTTATAGTAAAATGAACAGCAATTTTCTAGTAGAATTAACAACAATACATTTTATAACAAAATGACCAACAATACATTTTATAACAAAATGACCAACAATACATTTTGTCTGTAGTTGAAGGCATACAATTTCGCTCAAAATATATTTAGTTGAAGCGATAAAATTGTGTTCAAAATACTTAGATTTTGGCATTAAATGACCCATAGAAGTTACTATGCCGCTAAACAAAATCAGCCAACCAACCATGTATTCAATTGTGAAAGTAAAATAACATATATTATATTTTCATTACTTTCAAGCTCACAAGAAAATTAAATTTCGGTTTCAAATTACCTATAAAGAGTTGATATACTATTAAACATACAAACGAATCAATAAATACTTTGTTTAGGTTGAGGAAGATATTTTTAGTTTATGTAAATGCACCTTCGGATTTTCGTGTCACATTGTCGTCTATTAAAACATTTGTCAGATATTTAACTTTCTGTACGACCTTGAATTTAACATCTCCAATTCGAAGCTCGCATAACTCGGTAACGACCAAACATTCTGTTTTCTCACAATTAATGGTTATGCTTGCCATATATGGCTATTTTGTAAGCATAGCTTACAAAGCTGAACGTATTGGGAGCCCAGTAAGGATATAACTCACTACTCAGTCGTAATTGATCTAGGGAGACAAGCTTGATAACTATCACATCACGTCGAAGTACCCATGATTGCCATATATACAGTTAAAAATCATTTTTATCGCTAAATAATAGTTAAAATTTCTTGAAAATAAAGGCATTTTCATTTAAATACTACGTTTAAATCTTTTCTTTTCAAAAAGGTATTATTTTAATTATAATAAAGTCGTTTTAACTTTTTTTATGTGGCATTTGTATCCTCATATCTAATACAATATAAAAATTAAAAAGATTTAATTTTGAAGTCATGTTTTAATATTCCTTACAGAAATATTTTTTTCGGTTTTTATATATAATATTTTGTCGGGTTCGTCAAAAGTAAACGAAAACATAATTGAATGGCTGTAAAAAAATGCACTTACAAGTTTAGCACATGATCTAATTATATTTATAAAACACATTTTCATTTTTTTTATTGATACGAGAGACGAACCGAAAGTAATGCTTCGTATTTATTTTCATGGAAATTATAACAGATTCAGGGGACATAATGCGACTATTCAATAGAGCAAATATTCAGTTACAAAACCCAATGTTTGCACCTTTTAACAACTATTGGTTATACATTTTCGTCATTAAAGAACCAACATTCTGCATTCGTAATCAGGGCTTGTAACAAAGCAAAAGAAATCATAATAGTGAGAAGTTTCAACCTCTGATAGCCTAGCAACAAATCTCACCTCTGATGTCGTCGGCCAACATAATAAAATAAGAAGCATTCATTTTCAGGGTGACCCAATATTTACTCTAATTCCAGAAACTATATTTGATCATTTTAAGAACTTAATTGCAAGTGCCTCAAAATTATCTAAAAAGAATATAATTTCTTTGTATGTGTTAAACTTTATGTGTATTATAAATTTTTATTTACGTTGTCTT
>OZ010581.1:82637801-82730301 GCA_963932145.1 Acanthosepion lycidas
ACACCATGAGGATTAAAATGTATACATTGTAAAAAGACCGGATATTAAATATAGCTAAATTAACTTCAATGAAAAAATAAATTAAATAACATATATATTTCTTCTTTTCTCCTCAGTAATTTTATAGTTGTAAACTTGATAGCGAATAAATGTTAAATTTTGATTTTGTAATTAGCAGTTTTAAATTTTAATATTAAATTTTATCATATAATTTAGTAATTATTCGTTGGAATAAATTATTTTTTAATACTAAACATCTGAATAGATATTATAACATGACTTCGTTATCGAGCTTTTTGAATTTTCCTGTACTTGTGTTTTGATTGGTCCATCTAGCCTTTGTAACAACGTTTTCCCCTTGCGTAGGATTATTAATTAATTTGAAACTTTTAAAACCATTTATTTTACATCCAACGTCATCACTTGATAAGACACCGAGGGTGTTGAAACAAAATGGCTATTTTTGTAGTGATTTTATAACATATTTATGTTATAAATTTTTTTTCTTTAAAAATAAATAATTATATATATATATATATATATATATAGGCATACATATTTTCGTATATATGCATACATATGGGTATATATATATACATATATGCATATATATATATGCATATGTATATATACACAAGTATATGTGTATATATACGCATATATGTGTATATATACTTACATATATGTGTATATATATATATATATATATATATATATATATATATATATATATATATGTTTAAAGTATCTGATTAACTAATGTAGACATGTGTTTATTTATTTTCGATAAAATCCTTTCTTGATTACGTATAAGCTTTCTTGTTTCATTATTAAAGACAAGTCAGCAACAATGGCAGTGTGGTTATATTTAATCATTTTTATTTTTCCAAGTACTTTCGATATTTTCCAATATAATCATCAGGGTTTTGATAAATGTGTTTGTCCGAAATAAATTTTTGCTTTTGTGTTTAAACCGTTAACAATTCAGTGCATACACAAGTTAATTATATACTTTACCAAATTCATTCCTACTAACTTAAAAATCCGCAATAACTACTCCCTACCAATTAATTTATTGCAAAAAAAAACATTACATATTAATTTAAATGTCCCATGGGTGAATAATATATAGTGGTTACACCACAATCACGTTATCAAGAAGGCTTACTCTACACATGAATAATTCCTCCTCCATTGCTCAACATATACAAAGACATTCCTGTCTAAATTCACAATTTAGAAGAATATTGGTTGTCAATACATGTATACTTCACCAAGAATAATAATAAGCAGTTTAAAAAAATTAAAACCAACACTTAGCAAAATTAATTATGAATATAGTACATATGTTCTAAAATGCTTATAGTATATAGTTTTAAAAAATCTCTAAGTTACCGCTAAACAGTCTAAAAACAAGTAGATTATAGCATTATATTAATATTTCAATTATTAACTAAAATTACATTAAAATTTTTAAAATGATGTAATTGATGTTATATTCACGAGCATATTCAAAATTGTAATAATTTAACTACAAAGACTGTCTCTTACACCGTAATTTTTTTAAAATCAGTCTTTGTGAAAAAGCAAAAATTTATTTCGAACAAAAACAATTATTTGTCTTAGCCATCATAACGCTGGTGATGATATTGAAAAATGTCGAAGATACTCGGGAAAAATCAAAATTAATAAATATAACCACAGTACCTTTCTTGCTGTCTTTAATCATCGAACAAAAATGCATATACGGAAGGATTTTATTAAAAAAGTATGTGTGTGCGTGTGTGTGTGTGTGTAGGTGCTGTATATAAATTCAAGGGGTTTTACAAAGATATCATCCCATCCCATTATGAAAGAACAAATGACAACATATTGTACTGTTTATTGTTGGGTTTTTTTTTGGGGGGGGTGCTCTTTTTGAACGAACTCAGAACATTTCAACATTTCCTCATATATATATATATATATATATATATATATATATATGCGTGTGTGTGAGAGCGGGAGAGAGAGCGAGAGAGAGAGAGACCAACTGATTAATAGAATTAAAATTAAAACAAACCACTAATCTAAAAAGTAAGCTACTGACTTATATAAATAATTTTTGCATATTTGTTTATCTTTTTTCTTTTTAATATTTTCCCGTGCTCTTCGATCAACTCTAATGTCCATACTAATGGCGTTGACTGCGATCAACCTTAAAGTTTACGAGCTCAACAAATAATTTGCACTGCGGCGACAGCCAGAATAGCGCCATTCACTGCGTGGTTTCGACGACAAATTCTGAAATGTTCCTCCGAGGCTTGCAATTTGTCTTCATTAGTCTCCGTCCTTAGGGCACATACGTGGAAAACATCGTTTTCACAAGAGGCTGTTCTTCTTCTACAAAGATATTTTTTTATCTGCGTCGATAATTTTCTTTTCTTTTTCACAGTTCACCTTTCTTTCTTGTTTGTTGTTTTACCCTAAATGCACGCTTTCATTTTCTTCATTTCGTTTCAAAATTTTTATTTCGTTCATTTACTTATTTATTTATTCATTTGCCGTTTATTTTCTTCTGTTACGTCATTCTCACTTCTATATTTTCTTTGTTCTCTTTTTTGCTTTCATTTTTCTATTAATCTATAATTAATTACTTTAAATGAATAATTAATGCACATTCATTTTGATTACACTTATTTCTGCAATATTTTCTTATTTGTTGTTGGCTATAAATTAATTTAAACAGTTATTTTCACTCGTTTTTTATGCAGATTTTCACAAATGTGTACGGATTTAATTGTTACTTCACTTCACTTCGTACCTACACGCACACACACTCAAATATAGAATAGGGAATAAATCTGGTGTCACTTGATGCAATGGCATAATAATGATATGGATCAAACTCGTTATTTCATCTCGCAAACCATTATTCTACATCCGTTAGCGCCACTGCGGACGTTAGATAGATAGATAGATAGATAGATAGATAGATAGATAGATAGATAGATAGTATAAATCTGAATATTCGAGAAATTAAAGAAAAATATGCGCTCTCCAGTGAAATTTCCTTTAATATTCAGGCAGCTATAGACGAAAATAAATAAATATACTGTTTAATAAATAAATGGAGCGTCTACTCAAATATGAGTATCCGCTAAAAATAACGTTTAAAGTGATAAAAAGCTGTCGGATTGATAAATAAAATTCATTACCTTAGAAAAAATATTCAATAAATTAAGTGAAATTCATTATTATTATCATTATTATTACTATTGGTATAGTTTTTAGAATATGTCATGCCATTTGGAGATCACTTGAAGAAGAATAAAACGTACTATTGTTCTAGTTTTTATATATAAATAAATTTCAAATACCCTCATTTTTAAGTTGGGATTTTAATATTATTATTATTGCTTTGTTAAATAAAGAAGAAAATAGCTATGTACTTCGGGAATAAAAAAAAATGGGACAAAATTCGCCAAAAAACAAAACTTGCAATACATTTTCCGTGGCTGACGCCAAAGAGAATTGTTACTTTGAAAAAATATTGATCTGCTGTCGAAGGGATACATTTCAAATTCCACAAGTCTAATACTCTTTTTGTTTATTTCGTTGCATTTTTCAAACTTGCTGAAAAAATATTAATGCTTAATAAGTTTCTGACATTCCATCCGTATATTGCCTACATGAAGTGCAAAACAGTAAGTTGTAAACAAAATTAAGAATTCTTTTAAGCATTTCTTGAAGTCTTGCAAATAAAGAAGTGATTTAAAATGTGAGGATGTTAAGTCTAGCAATGTATCAAATAAACCGTTTATCGATATCCTCAAATAATACGTAATAATATATATCAGATAAGAACCAATATCTTGACCTTTCTTGTTAAATGCAATTCAATTGAATCGTCGAACGAATTATATCAGCAGAAACCTAATGGAATTTCTAGTGTTTGGGTATTTTTATATTCGTAAGCCTACATTAAGTTTTTATTCTCTGTCCCAAGGTGGAAGTATCACGTGCATTGTTATATCATATTTCTGTCCGCACGTGATGAGAAGGAATGGAAATATATTGCGATTCGGGTTATAGTACTTTATTAAATGCCTGGTAGCAGAAGTTCAGTTATAACAATAAAATTTCGCTATGCACCTTCAAAGTTGCATCACGTTTTCTACTTGATTTTTGTTAATATTTTCATTATTGGGTTCACAATATATTAAAATCTATGTGACAGCACTCAATGGACTAATATTTATTTCGCCATTGATATAAGAGTAGAGAAAATTTATCGACATAATAATTACGCGGCGGATATTTTGTATCTTTGCTCAAACAACATCTGGTGTTGGTAGCTCCTGCGTGTACAACCGGGACCGAAAATGACAAATCACACAAACAAAAAAACACCATACGGCACCACACAACAGCCGTAATGGGTTATGGAAACAGGAAGAAATGCTGATCTTCTTTCTTCCTTTATGTGCCATGTTCCTTCAGGACGTAAGAAATCATGGCTCTCTACATCTTCCTGTCCATTGTAGTTCCTAATAAGTTTTGTCTTTTTGGTATTTCTCCCAAACATTGATCTGCCATCCATTTGTTCAAGCCCATCAAGTATGTCACGCATTGCTCGTGAGTATCAGATTTTTCAGGCGCTCTTTCCTCATTATGTTCTCCTGAAATTTCAACTGTCTGTTTCTGATATTAGGTATAAGTTTCCTTTTGTTACCATTCTCTCCAAGACATTGTTGTTGCTCACATGTTCCGCCCATGTTATCCTCAGCATTCTTCTGTCGAACCACATTTCTGTTGCTTCAAGTTTCTTCTTCATATTTGAAGAGATTGCCCAGCATTCGCTGCCATACAGGAGAACAGATATCACGTAACAGTTCAGTACTCTTCTCTTCGTTTCCAACGAAATGTTCATGTCTCTTAATACTTTGCTTAGATTTTGAAATGCATCTGTGGCCATCCCAATACGTCTTCGGATCTCAGTGTCGCAATTTCCATCCTCTGTTAGAACACTTCTCAGATATTTAAATTTCTGTACCTGCTTGATTTTAGTATCCTCGATCTGCCCCTTAGGCTCATCTTTTTGCTGATGACCATACATTCTGTCTTCTTGTATTTTGTTCTTAGTCCTTTATTCACGCTTTCCTTCGCTACCTTCTGTAGGAGGTTTTGTGGTTTTCTTTCCGTGTCTGCTATCAGCAGTGTCAACTGTATATCTTATATTGTTAAGATTATGGTCACCAACAACGAACCCATGTAGGATTTCTAATTCTCCCAGAATTGCCTCACCGTATAGGTTGAATAAATCCGGTAAAAAGACACATTTTTGTCTTACACCCCTTTCTATTTTTGTATATCTGCTGAAGTCATTTTCCGTTTGTATGCAGGCATCTTGCTGCTAATATAGATACTTGATTATTCTAATGTCTTTCCTAAACATGTCATGGTTGCTGAGCAGCTCTAACAGATCTTGCAGCGTAATTTGTCGAACGCCTTTGCGTAGTCTATAAAACACAGGCCACGTACTTCTGCATTTGTATTGCACTTTTTGATAACATTATGTGCATTGATATCTCATTCCTTGTTCCGATGTCTTTCACAAGCCCACATTATTATTATCCTATTTCTGGTCTGGTTCTGCTCTGCGTTCTATTCATCAGAATTTGGATGATGAGTTTTGTTATGTGGCTGATTTTCCGGTGGCATTCACATTCGTTTGCGCCTGGTTTCTTAGGCTCTGCTATGAAAATAAATCTGCTTAGATCTTGCAGTATATTACCACTGTTGTAGATTTCATTTATTATTTCTGTAATCATGTCTATGCCGAGATCGTCTAAGGCTTCCATATTACAATTCCGTCTGGCCCTGCCGCTCTGTTTGTGTTTTATTTGACCAGTGCAGCTTCCACTTCGGTTTTTAATATTTCCGGACTGTCGGTATTTCTGTGGATTGCCGATTGTTCTCTTTCGTCGTGGAATTGATCCCCGATATGTTTGTTCCATCGCTGAAGTATTTTTCATTCTCTAATATGAGCATTCCGTACTTGGATTTTATGCAACATGTTGATGAGCATGTTTTTTGTCCTGTTAGTTCTCTTATTCTTTTGTATATTTCCTTTATCTGGGATGCTTTCTATTTTTGCACATTTTTCATTGGGCCATTTTTCTGTCTGCATTTGTTCCTTATTAGTTTGTGTAGTTATTTATATTCCGTTCCGTGTCTTGGCATTGTTTTCTGTCTCTTTTGCATTATGCCGAGAATCATATTTGCAATACATTCTTTTTTTCTTCGTCCATTTTCCTTTAGGATGATGTCATTTGCTGATGTCACTAAAGCTTCCTTTAGTGTGTCCCACTTCGAGTTTCCATTTCCATTTTGTCCTTTATATCTTCTTTCCATACTCTCCATATATTTCTCCTTCGGGTTCAGACGTTCAGGAGTTGGTTTAATTTAAATTGGGCGCTGCGTTAGGCTTCTTCAGTTTCTGTAGTTTCATTCTTAGTTTACATATTACAAGGAGGAGATTGCTTCCGCGGTCGATACTTGGATAGGCTTTGCAGGGAACAACTGCATTCCTGAATCCCTTGTTGGTAGTTATGTAGTCGATTTGGTTTTAGTTTCTCCTCCTGGGCTTCTCCATGTCCATAGACTTCTTGAATATTTTTCGAAACAGGTGTTGTCTATTACCTGGTCATTGACCGTGCACCACTGGACCCATTTTTCGTTGTGGGTTCCAAGTCTGAATTTGCCAGCTATTTTCCCATCCCTCTCCTTGCCTACTTTGTCATTCAGGTCTCCCATGATAATTATAATTTCTTGTGATTTACACTGAGCTTTGGCGTTGTCCATCATGGAGTAGAAAGATTCGATTTCTTCTTCCGTACTTTGTGCTGTCGGTGCATACACTATTATGATAGCTACGTTGAAAGGCTTTCACACACTTTGTTCTGGAGCTTAATAAGACAGATTTTATTTTGATTTTCAATAACCTTTTATTTTTAGGAAAATTAGGAAAAGATCATCAACCTACAATAGCCAATCCAAAACTTTCAAACTTTGTTTGGAGGAAAAAATAGCTATCATTACCTTCCCAGACCAAAATAAATTATTAAACAAATGATCCGGGCTCATCTCAAAATACAGGCATGAAAACAATTTTTTACTACGTTACTTAAAAATCGAAAACTGAAAAAGAAAATTAAAAAATAAAATAAATAAGTAAATAAAATGACAATAAAATAATTAAAATAAATTAACCCAAACAAATTACCAAATCACATCTGTTAGAATAAACGAAATAGAATAAACAAATAAAAAACAAAATCAATGAACCAAATAAATAAAGTAAATAAGAAACAAATGGACAAACCATTATGACCAAAATATTAGTTAGACTATAAAAATCAAACCAAAAATCAGACGAAAAATGAAGCTATAACTGTTATATAACGATAAAAAAATACTACGTTACTTAAAAATCGAAAAAAGAAAAGGGTAAATAAAAATATACAGTATAATAAATAAATAATAAAAAACAAGTAAAATAAATTAATCTAAATTAATCCAAATAAATAAGCAAACTAACAAACCGATCCCAATAATTAATCGTTAAAAAAACAAGTTAAGATAATCAATCCAAATAAATAAATGAAGTAATAAACAAATTAAAAACTGCTCCCGCCAAAATAATTCTTATAGTAAACTACAGCAATCAACCCCAAAATTGAATAAATAGCTTTAATTATCTTCCCAAACCAAAACAAACTATTAAATAAGAGATACAAACAAATCTTTACTACGTTAATAAAACACCGATTAATATTAAAATAAATATATAAGATAAGGAATAAAAATAAAATATAAAAATAAAACTAAATAAAAACAAGCAAAATAATCTAACCCAAATAAATAAACAAATAAACTGCTTCCGACAAAATAACCGCCAAAATAGACTACCCACAATACACCACTGACCCGTATATATAAATAGCCGAGAAAAAAAAACAACACTCGTAGCCTGACGATTGCGTCAAGCATGAAACAGCCTGTTGCCTCTAAGTGTTAATTTCAATGTTCACTTTTACATATATATATATATATATATATATATATATATATATATATATATATATATATATATAATAAAATGGTGCATCGTTATATTCTTACTTAAATCAATGCATACATGTACTGAAGAACTTACCTTAGACATATATAACTGCACATACGCAAAATTATGGTAAACTATGATTGATACTGAGTTTCCCGGAAATAACATATTCATGACCTTAGCCTCTGCATCTCCTTAATAGATCCGGCTCTAAATCATTTTACGCACATACATATAACTGTGAGTATTTTCATCAACACTATCAATTTGACCACACATACACACACATGCACATGTACATATATATATGTGTATGTGTGTGTGTGTACGTAGACCAAAAATGTAAGCCTCGGAGTCACTCGACTGTATCTTCATATTACAAATGAATTCACAATTGAATGCTAATGAACGCGTCTAAAGAAGCCAAGACATTTAACATTTTCTTACATCTAGAGAAGTATTTCACTTTTTCTTTCATGATTTTTTCCCTTTTGAACTTGGAAATAATTTCACGACTTATAATCCAGAAAGTCTTTTGAAAAACTGAACGTCCTTTTTTGTGTCTTCCCCTTTCCCTCTCCCTCTTTCTTCCTCTCTCCCTCTCTCTCTCTCTCTCTCTCTCTCTCTCTCTCTCTCTCTTGATACTTTCTGTTAATGTCATCATCTTACTTAATTTCTTCCTTCTTTGATTTACTTATTGTATCTTTTCTGCACAGATAACTTCTTTTCGTCTTTCACCAAAACACATGCTTATTAGTTCGATATTCACTTTGTGTGCCACTATAAGGAAAATTTAATAAAGATTATTTTCGTTGTTCATTGAATATGAGTGATTCTCACACGATACTCCAATAATGTTACCTTAAGCCTGACTAGTGTAAGCTTTATTTATCTAATTTACTCAATTTTCAATAAATTACAATTTCTCTCTTGTTTCATTGATTTTATATTAGTTTGTATCTAACTTGCTCTTTCCTATTTATTTAAACCGCTTATCTTTGTCTCATTCTTTGTTATTCACGAAAATACTCCTGACAGTTTTGCTTTCTTCTCTCTGCCCATTGCTCTCTTTTATACCGGTACCTTATTTGCTTTAAATTTTCAGACAGTTTTTAGGCTTTGCTTACTATTTTTTTTTTTTTTTCATCAAAGCGCTTTTTCAATTTCTCTTTCATTTCTTTCTCATTTCTTTCTCTTTTTATAGTCATTTCTTACCTGTCATTCATTTTCTGATTTCATGTTTTCTTTTTTCGCACAAATAAACTTCTTCCCTCCCTCTCTCTCTCATTATATATATATATATATATATATATATATATATATATATATATATATATATATAATGTCTTAAGTCTCTGTTATTTATTCGGATTTCTTCTTACTCTGCTTAATCACACATCTACTATTGACTTCTTCTCCTCCCACTACTACTTCAACTTCTACTTTGATTTTTTCGATTTTTTCATCTACTACTACTTCCTATTATTATTATTATTATTATTATTATTATTATTATTATTATTATTATTATTATTATCATCATCATCATCATTATTATTATAGTTGTAGTAGTACACATAAAAGTAAAGGTATTAGAGTATTCGTATGCTGTTCTTCCCCCTGCCTAGGGTTAGTGTAGTATCTGTAGCCTATACAGAAACCAAAAGCATGAATCTAATTATTCCCTTGATTTTGTTATAGAGAAAGAAAAGACAAAAGAACCAGTAAATATTCCTTTCAACATTTATGTCAGTAAGCAACACATACAAATATCTACAGAATTAAATAATAGAGGAGTCAATGTATGCGATCTTATTTTTTGTCTTCATTAAATAGCTGCCATATTTTCCTTTCTTTTTAGCTAACATTTTTTAATATTTCTTCTTCACTTCTTTCTTTCATTAAATTCTTAGAATTTCAGTCCATTGTTCTTCCTTCATGTTCCCAATATTCAGTTGCTTTTAAAGACCCGTTCACTTTAATTCCAGAAGAAATTAACATTGAAAGTTACTCATTAACCTTCTTGCAAGGGTCAAACAATACCATCTGCAACTTCCTTTTAATATGCGCACAAGATTACAAATTTCGTTCATTTATTCTTTATTCTTTTAATTATAATTTCTTTTTTGGTATTTGTTGTTCTTTCACTACCACTCACCAAAGCTTTCTTTTCTTTTGTCCATCTTTCCAGTTCTTGTTCATTATTCTTTACTATTTTTGCTACTTTGGGTTTTTTTTTTTCACTGTTCGTTTACTTTTTGTAAAATTTAATTTAATCGTTTTTGATCTCACTTTATTTTTCTTTATTTGTCAAATCAGTTCACTCGTTTCTCTTTAGAATTTTATATCTTTTTTCTATCTGTTTTATTTTTGCTTTTTTCATTATTTCCAAGTTTTTCTCTTAATATTTTTTCTTTTCTTTCTCTGCATTCTATTTGCTTTCTTTATTTTTCTGTTTCTTTTGCTTTAGGAAAATTCCACTTCTACAATCCTTACACACCAAATTGTTTAAATTTATTTTTAATTTCTTATAAATGAAAAAAACAGCACTTCTTCATAAACTGCAACACGTACTAGTTGCTTTAATTTCAAATCTATGCGTTTGTTTGCAAAGAAAAAGGTTAAACGCCAAGTCAAGGATTAGTTCAATTGTTTGTGACTTCCTGTGTTCTCTTTTTGCATTTAAATCTTTCACATTTCCTCTCTTCAAAAACATAAAATTTATAAATTTACTGAATTATTTCTTACCATGACAACATGGCAGCCGCCGCTTTATATCCGAACCACGAATCTAAAATATGTGGGACGTACATTATTGCAGATAGTAGAATTATTAATGTATATACGTGGGTGAGCTTCTGCATATACACTCGCCTATTCTGCATATATATATATATATATATATATATATATATATATATATATATATATATATATATATATATATATATATATATATATATATATATGGGGTAGAGGTATACGTGTGAGTGTACATGGACATCTTTACCTGTGTTCAGGCGAATGTTTATTTCCATATGATTTAATGCATGAATATACTGGGTCGTTATATATGGTGGGTATATGAGAGTACGTATATATTATATCCATAACAGCAAGTAGAAATATTTTGGATGGCCAGATCTAATAGAAAATCTATTGGATATAAAGCTATTCAATCAGAACGGGAAGCCCTGAGCTTTAGTTTAAAAATTGGTACCGGAATTGGTAAAGGAGACATAGTCATCACTATAATGAAATCATAAACAAAATAACTCTAAATTTACCAACGGTTTCACTCAAGGGCATTTATCATTGCTCATATAGAAACCAACAACCTAAATACATTGCCACAGAGACACCTAAATGCACTAAGCAAAAAATAAGGAAATCTATATCACTCGCTCTGTAAGACAAGGTCGGTTTGTGATCATGAACAAGAATACATACATAGAAAAAATAATTCACTACTCAACTCATACGGAAAAATAAACGAACAGAAAAATTAACAAGGAGATTAGGAAACTAATTAAAAATGAAATCAAATCATGGTATAGACTGATAGAATATCACCATAGAACACTCAAACATTACGGTCCTCCCTAAAACCCATAAAACAGGTATCTAGGTGCGCCCGATCATCTCAGGAATAGACAGCCCCCCACTCACAAAAAAAATGGGGAAAGCCATAACAAGAATTCTAATCCTTTTCCTTAGAACAATCAGTCTATCTCATATAAAGAACCCAGTCAGCCTACTTGAAAAACTAAAGAAAATGAACATGACTGACAAAATCATGGCCAGTCTAGATATGAATTCCATCCTACACCAACGTCTCTTTTGAAAAATGCCTAAATTTCCTAAAAAGATATCTAACACAATCAAAAGAAAAGCTCTCCTTACCAACAGCTAAAATAAAATCTGCAGTCTCATCAACCATCAATGCTATTTCACATTTGCTAATGATTTTTACAAACAAAAATTTGGATTGCAATGCTGTGATGTCATGTATCTTTTTAGAATTTCACAAATCTGGTCCTTTTCAAAAACATTTTACCCAAACAATCAACATATTTCCGATATATTGATGATGCTCTATTCATATATCGTCGTGATACTAATTTACCTGACCTAGTAGATACGCATACAATAGAATTTAAATACGAAATTGGCGAACAAAATTCCTTACCTTTCTTTGATATAAAGCTACACCACATTAATAACATTTTAAAACTTTTGTCTACTGGAAATCGCCTAACAAAAATGACGTAATAAATTTCTATTCTCATCACAACAACAAAATAAAATCCGTTATTACCATCGGGTTCTGCTGAAGTGCGCTCAGAATTTGTCGCCATCAATATTTACAAGAACAGGAGAAATACATTGAAAATGCTTTCAAGGTTCTTCAGTACCCCATATATTTAATATTCGATACGAAAAGAAAGGCTCATGAAATATTCCAAAATAAAAAAACGGCCCCCCTCCTGATAAACTCAATAAATCACTAACAACTAACTCTGTCACATCTACAAATGAAAAGAATTTATCGAAACTCAACATAAAATGTGTTACTACTACATCTAAAACAAGAAAAGAATTGGTCAATACTAAACAAAATAATAAACTAAAACTTGGTGGGAGAATTTACTCGATCACGAGAAAATTCCGAGTAAAATAATTGTCAAAAAATACATAGAAGAAACCTCAAGGAATCTAAATAAAAAAATTATATGAACACAAAACGTTCACGTTACAAAACGCATCAAATACGTTGGTTGCCGAACTTAACGAGACTGACTACAATTTTGACATAAAAAATGCTACTCAGTTTCAAAGGAGAAATCAATACTTCGATATATAACTATAAAATTGTAGAATTGTGCGTGTATATATATATATATATATATATATATATATATATATATATATAGAGAGAGAGAGAGAGAGAGAGAAAGGGAGCATCTGGTTATCAAGGTTGAATTACTGCTTTTAAACTACGAATATATATATATATATATATATATATATATATGTGTGTGTGTATATGTGTGTGTGCGTACATGCTTTTTTATGTATGAATATATAGAGGGAGACACATGTATGCTGATGTCTATATATTACTGGTATTTTTTACATTTATATATATATATATATATATATATATATATATATATATGTGTGTGTGTGTGTGTGTGTGTGTGTGTGTGTGTTGTTCATATACCTAAATAATTTATATTACTTGAAGTTCTCAATTGAGAATGTTCTCAATCTGACATGTTGATAAACAGATGATCATTAATAACCATAAATCTGAAGAAAACTTTTCACGAACATTCGCCCAAAACAACTAAAAATTTAAACGCTATTTTTATGCTAATTTTACTTTAATTACATACAAAACCCATAGTAATTATATTTTAATTCTTAAATTATAGAAATAAAGAAAAAGTGCAATAAAACAAGTTGTAGGTTCCTACTTTAATATTTTTAACTGTATGATAATCTTTGAAGCCTTCCATGCTAAATTTGTGCATTCTTTGCAACAAGTTGTCACCATTTTTCACCTTTCTTCTCATCAAGAATTATGTATGCAGACATAGAAATGTCTTTATGTTCTTCCAGAATTATTTTCAGACAAATACTCCAATAAATAAATGAATCCTCGAGATCATAAAGAAATGCCAATTAGTCATTTTGACTCGAATCATGAATGATGCTCGCATCACTGGAAAAAGTTTAAATTATCATTTGATGATATCTTCTAATCTTCAGTGAAGCATCAATTGATTATGACCACTGTTTATTAACATTGCTTTGACTGACGATTTTTCAGAATTAAATCTTAAATAAACATGCGCTTTAGTTTCTCTTTAGCATAAATTTGAAATAACGTGGATATCAATTCGATATTTTTATTCCAGAGAAATATGTTGCTGGAGTTACAAAGCCCACTTCATGGAAGACTCCTACGAGACTCCATACAAGTTGATCAAAAATTTGAAAAAAATAGTGACGAACTTTTCTTGAATTTGAACAACCGAAGGAGAAGAACGGACGTATTACAGAAACACAACTCTCATTCGACTAGCTTACAAGCCATTAGGACCACACGTAACATACGTATTAAACGCAGTCATTTATACAGATTAAACAAAGTGTATTATAGATAGATCATACAAAAGAATGTCCCGTACTTCTAGGGTAGTTTTATGTAATCGTGTCTGTCATCGCTATCTTCTTCCATCAGCATATTATTTTATCGCCAGTTGCAAAAAGCTTTCTTTCACAGCAGTTACTAAATGTTGATTCACTCTTTACTCCTTGGGAAGAATATTGTTAAGAGAAAAACAATTAGTACAAAAATAGGGTAAATAAAAGATAGTGAAAATAACATTAAAATTCTTCTCGTTTGAATTGCAGAACGATAGCAAAATTAATTTTCCTCACTGTGTATGCTTAATTATTTTCTCTTTACTTTCGTTATTTATCTTTGCCATTCATTCCCAAATGCTAAGTTCCTGGGAAAGATTGTTAGATTACCCAGTTTAGGGTGACAATTGAAATGATGATAAGTTCTTCATGTGTGCAGAAGAACATACATACAAGTGTGTGTGTCTATAAAAGATGTAGAGTTGCGCACTAGCCAGATTTATTAACTTGACAAACTTCCTCATAATTCAGATTTTAACTTCATTTTAGTTCTTTTGAAATCACCCAGCCTTTATATTTACGGTCATGAGGAAACAAGATCGAAAATAAAAATAAACCTTCAGTAGAACTCGAACCCCTTTTGAGGGGCGTAAGTTTTTATGCAACAACTACTTTATTTGTTGGGTTAAAAGATTAACAGCTGGTCAAATATAGCAATTATAATAATTTCAGCTTAACCGTTTTTTTATTGCTCAGCGCCTATAATTTTATATTTGTTAACAGATGCACTTGTAGCATAAATAGTTTTAATATTATCTTGGATCTTTTTATGCAGATTATATTTGCAATGAAACGCGACAAAAATTAAGATAGACGAAATATTAGTCAAAACTGAATAATACTTGACAATGTAGAAATAATAAAACTGAGTGAGCGTGCCTGAAAAAACAAAAACCTGAACGTGATGCAACATAGAATGTATGGTTTTCTGCTTAACATCTCATCATTAATCATCTTTGAAAATCTTTTCGAACCAGTGACGCACAAGTTTTCTACTGACTAACGCTTCGCTAACAATCTGAACAGAAACAATCCTTCTGAATAAAAGCATACTGATTCCAGCAACTAGTGTAAAAGACTGTCAGATAAACTTTGTACACACGCACACACACAGATACACATACACACACAGACATAGTCATGTATATATACATATAGATAGATAGATAGATAGATAGATAGATAGATAGATAGATAGATAGATAGATAGATAGATAGATAGTCATCCACAGACAAAACCCGATTGATTTGGTATCATTCGGAGACTCTACCCCCTAAGCCATTGGCGCACGGCAGGGATGAAGTTGAATTTAGACGTATTTATTTATTTATTTTAGATAAACACGACAATGATTGGAGAACTCGATTCGTCTTAAAGAAGAGTTTTTCATCAGCAGCAGTAATAGTCACTGTTTACAAATTCACTTTTCTCCCCGAGTGAATACACACACACACACACATATATATATATATATATATATATATATATATATATATATATATATATATATATATATATATATATATATATATATAAAATTAGAAGAAACAGTCCACGCGTGCTTCATATAGTTTATAAAATAGAGTAGAGAAGTTGGTTAATAAAACAAAGGCAAACGAAAGTGTACGAAAGGCTGTTTGTTCATTCTGTGAATTTGATTAAATTTTGTCTGGATGTTTGGTCTTTTATAATTATCTTCTATTGGATATTCCATAATGTAACATTTGACCGAAGATCAAATCAAGTTCAATACTTTTCTAATTTTCCTTTATCTTCCATTCATCATCAAATACAAACATTCCCAAATACCCTCACTCCCTCTAAAACACGAGAAAAACATTCAAATTTCATGCTAATCCCCCCCCAATAAAAATTGCTGTTCAGGAAGTCTTTCTGGGAATTAACTAAAATATTCTTGTGCTTTTTACCTTGAAGCTAATATTACTGTTTTTCTTCAATTTTAATACAAAAATATTATGTAATAAAATTTAAAAGAATAATGAGAAAATAAACAGCTGCAGATTAAAATAACGTCACAATGTAAAATAATAAATAGAAGACAATTAATAAATCTATAGTTTAAAACTGTACTATGAAATAAACCTATATCTCCAAAACAATAAAATTGACGCTAATATAAAGTAAAAAAAAAAATGTCAAATTAGCAAATTTCATCAAAAAAAGCAACAGCTAATATATTACAAAATTTGTTTTCAAAATCATAAAACTCATTATTTTTATATTGGTTTACTTTATAACCTTGATATCAAAAGGTTATCAATAATCTATTAAATCACAGTAATAATTTGTATCAAAGATTTATAGAAAATAATATTATTCTATATAATACATTAGAAATACTTATAAATACACTAGCATAATTGTAATAGTCGTCCAGATTCTGTTTTTGCTTACCTATAGCTGCGATTAGTACAAAAGATCATATATGCAAACGTTCAAAGTAATTCAGCAATATATTTGCATGTAATTTTAAAATAGTTACATCCAAATTGTTTTGTTACATCAGCGATCTCCAAAATAAGTTTTGTCACTACCCACCACGATTACTTCCAGGAATTCCATTACACCGAATCTTTGCGTGTATTCCTATAGCCATACAATATTACCTTAAATAGATTATGATTTAATATAGCTTTGAATATTAACCTATAGCTCCGAATCGTATTAATAGAAATTTAGCAAGACAAACAAATCGCACAAAATATGAAAAGACAACGTGAATAATTAAAAGAAATTAATTTGATTCCATCCGATTCTCCTCTTTTTCCTCTTAAAAATATAATAATTACTTTGGATTGTTTACACGGCAATCGCGCACTTTAGACTCAATTTGTTCACGCAAGACTCAATTGTTTCGCTCATTATCCCAGAAAATTTAGATTTTACCCCATCCGGAATAGTATACCCCTATTTGCCGACTGCTGTATTAAAACAATACTTTTGTTGTGAGTTTATATAAGAATCGTTCTTTGAGTTATTTCAAGAAAAATAAATAACTACTGGATCATTTTTTTTTTTTTTTTTTGCATTATTAAAATTATATATAATTCAATAGCCAATAATTATCCTTTCCAGTTACTTAAACACATAAGGAACTGATGAGCTAAAACGTTTACAATCCTCTGCTTAATGAAATATTGATACACCATATCACAAGGGAAAAGGTTTTGTCCTATCAGCTATTAACGAGGTATAGTCTCAGAATTATTCTTTTGGTATCTAGAGTCTGGTTGTTAAGAACACGGCCATCTTAACTAGTGGCAGTTCTGTAGAATGAATTTATTGGTTCAACATATCATACAAGTGTCTCTGGACTGGGTCAACACAGTAAAGTATTTCTGTATAATTCGTGCAAGTCATATTTTCCTGTTCAGAGATGCTACAGCCATTGTAGAAGACTGTTGGTATGTGTTTGGTCTTTTATGTATCTAGTCTTCATCGATGTTGAGTCGAGCTGTTACGCGACAAAAACAGCCTTTCGCATGAATAAGACCCCAGTGTTTCCCAGCAGAATGTTGCCTTATCACTGTCTTTAGCAGCTTGTTATTTTCCCATTGTGTATCTGGGTGCCATTGCTTCCTCGGTATAACAACGCATACGTACGCTGCGATCCACTTTATTCCAGACAAACGATATCCACATGACCAAGTAGCCTTTTTTGTTGATACAAAATCCACTTTCGACGCTTTCGGCGATGAACATTGCTTAGCACGTATATTCTGCATGGCTTTCAGCTAAGCGTTATCGCATACAACTGCGCATTGTGACGCGTTCCTTTTTTCACTTTATTGAAACTATCTGCAGTTTTCGACACAATAGCTATTATAATGGCTCGTTATCGACGGGAATGCTTCACTTTTCACATCGGTAAGTCTTGACCGCACAATTTCTTGTCGGCAGTTGTTGATTTTTTCCACCTCAGACCTCAGACCTCTATGTATTCATCCCCAACTAAACATGCACCCCACAATCACAAGCCGTGTCGTTTCGTTAATGGTTCGATACAGTCTTCTGGCTATAACAATTTTGCTTTAACAAAATCAGTCAAATCTTTGTTCGTATCCATAACTGCAGCTTTCAAATGTGTAGAATTTTAAATTCAGAGAATCCTGTAATTTTATTTACTCTAAAATCAAGCCCAAATGTTTCCCCATTTATATATCACAACACTTTAGTGTAGGTACCTCCAAAGATTTTCTAAAAAGAGTATAGAATCGTCAATGTTTGTCTACTCACCCCCGTTAAAAATAGACTCTTCTATAAGAACTAGCTTTGACCAATCAACACCACACATTGTGAAACTAGGCTTGTTATTGGTCGAGACGACCCTAGAATGTGTATCCATGGTCAAAAATCTGTTTTCCCGCCAGGCCACTGGGAGCCTACTTTGGTTTCCCAAAACAAATAAAAGGACGAATTTCAGTCCAATTCACCAGTCAGATCTACATTTCTAGAGAGATACCGAACTGACCCACGCAAGTCAAAACTCTGACCAACCAGGACTTTGCCGCGCAAAATATCTGACTCAACAATCCACAAACACACTCTATCTCTCTTAAGAACATCACTTACAATACTTTGAAAAGTGACATTTTCTTCTCATTAATTAATAAGTATTAGTAAACAAACAATCAAATTCTCACAAAACTAAAGGTACGCAACTCCTGCCAATTATACAAACATACTTACACACACACACACTAATAACTGAACTCGCACAAAGGACAATTTAGTACGTAACTGGACACTTAGTTTAATTTTGTGAACAAATCTGAATAGGAATTGCAAACACCTTCAAACATTCACAATAATATTCTACACAGCGAAATACACCTATTTTCATTTATCTGTTTAAGTTCAAATCAATTTTTATTCCCAAAATTGTATATTGATTGTACATAAATGCATTTTGTTCTATTGAAATCTGATAATCGATGTTCCTTCCTCACTTGCCTGTTGATTGATTCGTTTTTTTTGGAGTGTCTATCTATATTGTTGTGGATAAATATGTTGAACATGCCCGTATACTAACCATCAAAAAATAAAAACATTCTGATACCAAATTCAAATTCCTAATAATCCCAACAAGAGCATACCATGCTGAAAGAGACCACAAACGTGATAAAAACAAATTTTACCGTCAAAATATCTGTTATTATTAAGAGGAAAGACCAATTTTTTTTTTATTATTTTATTAAATTTGTTAATTCTTTCTAGCACATTCGAAATTATGGTTAAATATCTTGTTTTTCTTGCGTCAGTGGGTTGGCTAAAGATTAGGTTAGGGATTTTTTTTTTTTTTTTTTTTTTGCGGTAAAAATAAAAAGTTTTGGAAATTCCTGTAAAAATCAAATAATTGTCGGATTTTAATGAAATTTTCAGGACTTATTCACAAATGAATTAAATTATTCTTTAAATATTTATTTTAGAAAATCTTCATAAAAATTTACACCACTTACTTATTTTCATGAAATTTTAAGAAATTAAAATTCTAGCCTTTTCATATTTATATTAGTTAAAAGCGGGACTCCTTGGAGAATTTAAACCATCAATTTGTTTTTGTCAAACAGAAACACCATTTACCGAAAATCTGCTCAAAATGGTAAAATAAAAAATACAATAAAACTACGATATTATTCAATTAGAAAAGATTTGAATTGCTTTTATAAATAAGATATATTAAGGACTAAATAAAAAAAGATATTTTTATGAATAATGTGTTTTAACAAGAATTCTTTTTTTATTTTTAAAATTTTAATTTAAAAAATTTATTAAGCTATGCATTAATTTCAGCCTTTTAGATTATATTATTATTAAGTGAAAACTATGTTTACTAATCATAAATGGTAAAGCTTAATACCAGTCTTCAAACACCAAGATTTTTTAAATAATTTCAAATTTTTTATTTGTATATAAACGTGCTGATTTTTTCAGTATTGGTGACCATACGCAGCATTATGAGAAAATAAAATCGATGATCATAATGAATTTAAAGCCAAAATTTCTAAAATTCAATAAAACATTAGATTACAAAGAATATTTTCCTAATTTTTTTAAGATTACTGAGTAATTAAAAATTAAATAAAAAGGCGATCACATCACTTTCTCTAATTATGTTTTACAGATAAATATCTATATTACTGACAAATAACATTTACAACATATGTGGTGACATTGAATTTATATAAAAATTTTAACAGCATACTTTAATAAACATTTCATCTGCGTTATTTATTTTTAATTATTTTTTTTTAAATTGCCATATATAAGTAATGATTCCGTTGATATTTTTTATTCACCCTGTTTGTTTACAAGTAATTTATATCTGCCTGGTTAAAATCCAATTTTGTGCCTGCACAAAAAAGAAACGTAAAATAAATATAGTCTTGGCTTCAAAAAGATGTTTATATAGATAAACGGACATGAATTATTAGGTTGGTGCAAAAATAATGACGTAATAATGTCGTTTTTTGACGTTAAAAAATACGTCAAAAAACGACATTATTACATCATTATTTTTGCACCAACCTAATATTATCATTATTATTAATAACATTAGAATTTTTTTAAAATGAGTGAAATAGCATCATCTACGGAATTATATTGACTTGTTACTAATGAAGCATTACAGAATTATTTAAATATACCGAATTTTATTTTCGTTTTTATCGGAGTTAATTAAAAAAAAAAGTGGTAAATACAATAACTAGTTTTTCCGTATTTAATTGAAGAAAAAAGATACAAATGTGTAAAGATAATCTGTTGTTAAATTAATATTCTTATAATTAATAAAAATATTACAAAATTATTAAAATACGTGAATTATTTCTTTTATTTTTGCTAAAATATATATCAGAAATATTTAAATAAGTGAAAATAAACGGATGTTGAATTAATTTTATTATTAATAAAACATTTATAGAATTAATATAAATACACATGATTTTAATTTCATTTTAACTGGATTTAATTGTAAAATATGTAAATAAAGTAAATAACATTTTCCTTTTAACTGAAAAAAAATAATATTAAAAAATGACTCCACGTGGGATGTGTCTGAAAGAAAATTCTCCTTCGAAACTGTGATGGAGTATTGTTGAACTTGAAACATTTAATAGTTCAATAAATATAGTATGAAATTTTGACTTTAAAGGTTTTTACATTATATATTTCATTTGGATAACCAAAGTCTATGTCACAAAATATCTTTACCGTTGCCAACGTAAAATGTTTGGAAGTCCTAGATAGATACACAAACATGAGAACGTGTGTGTGTGTGTGTGTTAGAGAGAGAGAACACTAGAAGAAAAATGCTACTGGTCAGTTTACTTCCACGTGAAATCGTTGCATGTACGTCATTGCTCCGAAGATCAGTGAATATTTACCATTCAAACCTATAAATCTCTTTGCAACCGCCTATTTATCTATGTGTGCTTGTAATACATATAGCTAAATATTAATACGTAAAAGCTACACATGTATGTATATACATATGTGATCGAAGGACATATTCTATGATATCAAAATTTACCTCATTAAACTTGCGTAAATAGTATACAAATCTTCATGTCCACAAAGAATGAATGATGACTATAGTCCCTAAATAACTCATCGTAGTTCATACAAATATGATATGAATACAAACAAGTTAACATTGTCCATTTGAGTGTCTACCTGACACGGACAGTCAGTTGTTTTCACGCTTGGAATATCAATCAGCAGTTCATTGCTTGACCTCCGTTATAAATGCATTTAGATAGGCAAATGTGTATTGCTATATGTAGGTGAAAACGTATACACATACAGATCTCCATCTGAATATTGGAACATATATATTGCGCAGTTACATCAACAAAGCGCAAATAGTTATCGACATATTCAAAATAGCTTGATACGTTCCAAACACATATATATATATATATATATATATATATATATATATATATATATTACTTTAGACGTTATACTTAGTGGATACACGTATTTGAGTAGATATCTCTTATTTCAATCAATGTGAACCTATGTCTACCGGCCTATGTATTCGAGAGACTTAATAAAGAAAATGTGAGTTTCCCTCAGTGTTAAAACCACCAGTCAGACACGAAAGATTGTCACAATCAAACAAAATTAAATTATCGTATTTTTGGAAATGCATATCCTTTGTTCAGATCTCTCGAAGCTTATATCTACTTTTATCTTCTTATTCGAAACGTAAACAAGTCTATAATGACTTAATGGATTTTATTTATAATCCAGCATTTATAATTATTTACTCCTGTAGTTATACAGTGCTGCACATTATGCGTGGACTTGTTCTTAGAAAACAACCATTCCTTAATGCACGTTTGTTTAAAGCCACAGATATGAAATGCATTTCTTTTACTTCACCGTTTCTACTTTCGTATGGGTAAACATAGATAAAAAGTTACTTTATGACATAAATGCTTGTTTCTTTTTCGATTACTACCTACATTTACTCGTAACCAAAATTTGTTCCTGATGCCTGTTTTTTATGGTTATCAGTTTGTAGCTTGTTTGCCATTTTGTATTACAATGTAGAAGAAGGTATACATCAAAGTAAGAAATGTTTATCTAACTATTTATTTGGGGAAATTATTATGGAAAAGTTTTGCAATAGTAAGAAAAATTTCTTATCTGCAATATTAATTAAGTAATGTTTCACAGCTGCAACGCGGTGAGTCACTGAAAATTAATTCGTGGTTAAATTTGGTTCAGATTCATTAACTTATTGAGAAGTGCCAGAGAGACTTATTATTTATTGGAAACTTCGAAAATAAACGAAAAAAATCGAAGCTATAAACAAATTATATATATATATATATATATATATATATATATATATATATATATATATATATGTGTGTGTGTGTGTGTGTGAATTCGATTGGTGGGAGTCTTTTGTAATTCGGGGTAACGAAAGTTCGTTTTATAAATCTGGTCATGGTAGCAGCCGGAAGAAAGTCTGTTTCGAATCGATAGTTGATAGTTTTGAGGTCAGAACTTGATAGTAGTCATCTTAGAAATAACTGCGGCGTCAATCTGTTGTGTTTTCTAGGCTCTAAGAAGGGCTGAAAAATGTCTTAAGCAGATGATTAATTAAGTATATCATGCGACACGCATGGCTGGTTTATCTTGTGTGGTACCTTCTATATTTTTACCTCCCGACTATCTGTTTATATCCTATCGAATGTCACGCTCTGATTAAAACAGAATATAACTTACATAAACGAAAAATTCTTGAAAGTACTTCTATGGAAAATATAAATGTACTCCCCGGATTTTTTTTCAATTTATCTCCGCTCCTATTAGCCCCCCCCCCTGCCAGAAAGGGTTAGGGAGATTTAAACCTGAAGTCAGACCTGACTCACAGTTGGGCTCTAATGAAGATTTTTAACAGAGACACAACTGCTGTTTTCGCAACATGTTTCTTAGCCTTTAGTGTTCCGATGTTGTCAACAACAATGAAAACATTCATCCACTTGTAGAGCAGGTCCTGGATTCTCACAAAGTACAAACGCTCGAAAATATCGACATATTAAAAGGGTAGAATTTGTACACTGCACGGGGTCCTCAAGAGAAAGGCAATATTGTGAACTGTGAGCATGTGTAAACTGTGGAGACTTAGAAATCAACACTGTATGTTGAGTGGCAGCCTGATTAGACCATGGGAAGCACAATTTTTAAAAATCTGAATGTCAGTAAAACAGAAGAAATTAGATAAATATAGAATTTGACGTAGATTAAATGCATTTTTTCATAGCGTCAAAATAGCGATTTCATTTAGTTCTCTAATCAAAAGCAGCAGCATTATATATTAATGCTTATATTGCTATTTTTTACCATGTAAACTAGTTACTTTTCAAAATGAATTTGTAAAACATCCAAGACTTGCACAGTATTTAAATGAATTAACTTTCAAGCTATTATATTGTAAATTCTATGACAAAAAGCATTATCTATAGGAAAAGACTTCAACAAATAAAGTTAAATATCATGGAGAACTCATCAGAACAAAATGAGACAGAATAAAATGAAATGAGAAATCCACATCGATATGCCATATTTATATCCACATCCTTAATTATATTACGGTGTTTATTTTTCTATTCCAAATTTATTAACAGGATTAAATGTGGATCACACATCTCACATTTTATTCTGTTACTCATTTTGTTTAGATGAATGTTGCTAGGATATTTAATATTAATTGCAGATAGATATATTGGTGGCAGACAGTAACAAAATCTCTTAAATACTTTAAGTTTCACTTTAAAAAGTCTAAGTGTCTAAAATAATTTCTCAAAATTTGCATATCTTCTTCAAATACACATTCACAATTATGGCTAATATGCCATGTTATTAGATATCACTGACTAATCACCTGTGTTATGTTCAATGATCTTGTAGAGAAAATCGAACTCGTAATTCGATTAAACAATTACTCCAATCGATTTTACTTTAGCCTCAAATATTCTCTTCTACTAAAAATGGTTGAATTTTTATTTTTTATGTTCACTAACTATAATGAATTGAAAAGAAGAACTATGAGTACGTTATTTTAGATAAAATTTACAGCCAAATTTTGCCTTATAATGACTGGCAAATAATTAACAGACAATTGGTCTCTGCAATAATCAAACGTATACCTAATTGTGATCCTGTCAATTGCATACCCTTATTTAGGCAGGATAAAATATATTTTCAGGTTCATGTTGGATACATAGTTGTGTTTTAGCAGTTAATATCTGTGCATGTGAATGTGAATACGTAAACGAAGGGGAGCATGTGTTTATGCTTTAATAAACAAACATTACGTCGCATGGTGCAAAACCAATAACGACTCTTGATTAGATATTTTTGCATTAAATATATTTCTTTCTTTTCAATATTTTGTTCCATTGGATTGGCTGAGCTACGATAACCTCTTCTTAATTCTTAATCTAGAAAAGTGATACTATGCGTTGATCTTATCCTCTTTCTCTCTTCTTTTCGTCTTCACTTCCTTCCTTTCTCCTTTCAATCTCCTCTTCACGTGCGTTTTCTTTACTTTGGTTATGCTCTCCTCTTTTTTCTCGATTTTATTCCACTCCGTTTACTTTATTTTCTCTTTCATTTATTTCTACGTCACTATTTCACAATCTTTTTTTCTTCACTTCATCTATTCTCTCGTCTTTTTCATTCCTTTTCTTTCCATGTTTCCTCTTAGTTTAGGATTTTTGACTTACCAAATTGTCCGCCCTTGGCTACACCAAGTTCATTTTGTAAGATTGCAAAAGAAAGCCAAAAAGCGATAACAGATAAAATTTAAAAAAAATAAAAACCTTAGCAAGAATAAACACAAAATTATCCAAACAATATGTTTCCCTTTTATTTCTGATTGCTTATTGCAGATAGAAAAGGTTGTCATGCATGTATTTTGTGTTGTAGCTGCAAGTTAGAATTGGTTGATCGTTTGACAAAAACGTATTTGGATTATCATCAGCCAACAGGGGCAGATAACCAAGGTATTATTCCAGTGTGAAAATGCAATACTGTAATTATTTTAGCTTAACTGAATATATAGTTAGATTACACAGTTTATCTCGACAAAACCTTAGCGTGTATATAGAGTAGACGCATGTATACCTACAGGTAATCATGTGTCTTGCATACACACACACACACACACATATATATATATATATATATATATATATATATATATATATATATATATATATATATATAACGTGAGTGCTGAAAAGTTCTCGGTTGTAACCAAGACACTCTTCCCAAAAAGTATATGAGGATTGGTTATTTGATTAGATTTTGAGAACAGCGTCGGGTCAAGAACTTTTCACCACTTTCTCGTGTGTTTACAGACTTGCACACATACAGACATACGGGAATACACACACACACACACACACACACACACACACACACATATATATATATATATATATATATATATATATATATATATATATATAACCTGTTCACATACATTTGGGTCGCATATGTGCGTGCGCGCACGTATAAAGCGTCAAGATAATTTAATACAATAAAATATACTAAACATTTTAATCTTGCTATAACATGTGAAAATTCATCCTTAGCAAAGATATGTTCTGGATGTCTTTTTGTATGTTAAGAAAGCTTTTTCGTGTATGTAATTTCTACGAAATACGATTCTCACTCAAAGCCCTATAGTCGTGTCCTTCTGTTTTTTGGTTTGGTAATTGTTAACGAACTCGATTCGTTTACCATTTCCCGTGAGTTCAATTTTGACTGAGTGCCCCAAACATGTAGCCATATTCGATTTCTCGGCTTTCATTGATAGAAAATTATTGATCTTTTTATTCTTATTTCATATATTTGGAAAATAGTGGAATGATTGATACCGCAATTTAAATAACATGTTTCTAATCAGAGTAATTTCAAACTTTACTTAATAGTTCAAATAAATTACATACAAAAAGTCTTTATTCATTAGAATGTGTATTCTATTGTCTGTTTCCACCATTGTGACAGAAACACAATTCCACGCTTATACCATTTGGCTGGTTTAAACAAGCCTTTTTCAAACTCATCTACATTGTCGAACACGCCAGCGCAATAAATGAGCCATGTATCTCAAAATGTAGTAATCTGATGGTTCAAGGTCTGGATCTGTACGTAGCGCTTCCAGCCAGTGAAGCTCCTCAAGTTTGCGATTATCCAGATTGGCAGTGTGTCCTCGGAGTCACATCTTCGATTGACCAATGCAAAGTAACTGGTTTTCAAAGCATCATATATTCGTTGCAGTTGTTGAGCATAAAGGTCAGTATTCCCAGCATGAGTATCTGGGACAAAACTCAATGTTCAACGCCACCTCGAAATATCACCAAACGCACATGACCGTCTGCTCAAACTGTCCTTGTTTGACAACAGGTTCTGGAGCCTGGGCAGAACGAAACCACTGATTTCACTTTAGGATTACATTCTCTGTTACAATTCGACGCCAAAAACAAAACAGGTATCTTGAAGATTGTCCATCAGTTGTTTGAAAATGTTCAAACGTTATTGAACCTGGTCATTGGTTAGTTCATAAGGAAGTTCTTGACAGCGTCTGTTCACGTGGCCGAATTTATGGAGATGTCGACCGACGGTGCATTATGAAGGACCAGTTTCTACCGACAATGGACGAGTGCTTATACACTGCTTGTGGTTGCTGTTGTTCATCCATTTCAAACAAGGTATCATCTTTCACAACCGAAGTTCTCCCTCACCTTGATTTGTCTTTAAGGCTGGTGTTACGTTCCTTGAAACGTCTGAACCAGTTTTGTGCCACCGTTCCTGGCCCTTCTACGTCATTAATTTCTTTTGCGCTCAGTCCTTTTATCCACAGGTAGCGTAAAATGGCTCTAATTGCAATGTATTCACCACTCAATATGAAAGCTGTAAAATAAAGAGTAAACATTTAATGTTTGTATGTTATATATGAAAATAAAGTATAAGCAATTCAGCAAAGATCTGACAACAAATTGTATCAAATTAAGGATATAGCATAGCGATACAAGTTGCCAAAATCATGTGAAAATTTGAAAAAAAAATCTTTGTTTTACTCAACTTGGTAAGTTATAGAGAATAACATTTTTTTTTACTTTTTTATTAAAAGTTTCTTTTCTATCTTTGACATTCATGAATATCTGAATTGGCTAAATTAAAAAATAATATATTTTTAATACCATAGAAATGACAGATATTAAATGAACTAAGAAAAATGTAATTAAATGAAACGATTTTTAAAATAAATTTAATCATACAAAAATTGAATTTTTTCGGTGACAAATCATTTTAGGTCAACTCAATAAATTAAAAAGAAAGTCCTATAAATGAATATATCTAGGATTTAAGCAAACTTTTTTTAATATCCCTGTTAAGAAAATTCATTAAGTTTTTATACTAGTGGTAAGCAGTGTTTTACACAGATGATTAAGTAAGAGCAGATTTACTCAATATTCCAACTCTTTTCTCACAGATATAGCACACATTGGTAATGCTTTCATCTAGAGCGTTTTGATTCTTACACTTCTTCTAATATATTTGCAAAACTTTCTCTCGCAATGTTTACATATTTGCAATTTTTTAATTATTTCATTTTTACATTGTAGCATTCAATAACTGAAAATATCTTTCTTTTTGTTCACAATGACTAAATATAGTAACCTCATCTGAACTGGGTGATATGAAATTCAGAGTTCCAGAGAATTGTTTTTATTGAAGACAGATTCTGGTTTTTATATATACCGTTGGTTACCGTGATCAAATCTTAATCGTTTAAAAAGTTTCCGGTTGATCACCCTTCCTACGCAGTAACGTTTATTTTACTCCTCTTTTTAACCAACTTACTTCATTTGTTTATTATGTGCTTTACAGTTTCTAATTTAATTGGTTAATATTGAATTTTTTTTATTATTTTAATAAGCTGGTTTGTGCATTCCTCAGATCTAAAAGTCTATCTATCTATATTTGCCTTCCCGGTCTAAATACGACATTCAATATATATATATATATATATATATATATATATATATATATATATATATATATATATATATATATATTAGGATATTACAGCAAAAACATGTAATGATCGCTACACAATTGCAGTTTCTTCGGGCGATTATAAATTACTGACGAGTGAATAATTCATTTGGTTTCAAAAGCAAAATACATCCTCATTTTTTGAAAAAAATAATAAAAAATAAAAGCTTGAGGGCTTTACCCTGATCAACCAATCGAATATGACCTACGTTAAATTCAAAATAAGCGAAAAAGAAAAAAATAGAAATTATCTTATAAATCTGTCATGACAACGATTTGATATCTAACACCAGCCAGACATCAACTTAACGACTGATACAAATGGCTACATTAAATGTACATATATCAGACAGACAACTCTCATGAAAGCAGTGTTGTAGAAAGGTAATTTAACCAAATGCCTAAATAGCTATAAGCTTTGAGGATTTCCCCCATAAAAATCTTTTGTAGTTGATAAATAAGAGGCCTCTTTAAGAAACTAGTAGATTATCTAAACATATTGAATTATTTGGTAAATAATATGCAACCTTTAAATAAATATAATCCATATAAAATGCTAATAATATCAACCAATCAATGTAAAATGTCAAAAATACTAATTAAATGCAATACATCCATATAAGATGTTAATAATACAGTCTTATATGAAAAATAGTATCATCCCAATTTATATTCACCCCAATTCTAACCACCCTCCATCTGTAATACGTCTTCGTCTCTGGAACGTAGGATTAGCAACCACTCATCTGACAAAGATGTGTTTGATAAATATAGCGATGTTTATAATATTGTTTTAAAGAATAGTGTTTACAAGTACGCTGAAATCACGTATAGAAAATATGATGATAGGATAAAGGAAAGAAATAAAATAAAGAAAAGAAATAAAGAAAGAAATAGAAATAGGAAGTGCATTTAACCAAATGGTCAGTACAAAGTTAGGCCAGAAGTTCCTTAATTTAACTAATAAACATTTCCCTATAAGTAACCCTCTTAATAAAATATTTAACAGAAATACGTTAAAACTAAGTTATAGCTGCACCAATAATCTTGAGAAGATTATAAAGTTACACAATAATAAAATTTTAAACCAATTTAATAATCTGGATCATAATGCACGTCCCAAGATAAATATTACTAATGATACTAGTCAATGTAATTGTAGGAATTCAGACCAATGCCCATTCCTACAATGTTTAACTAAATCTCTTGTTTATCTAAGTAATACAATGTTCTCTACATTAGAGAATCCGACGGTTGAAAAATTCTATATTGGTAATACTAACAATTCTTTCAAGTCTAGGTGGTGTCAACATATCTTGTACTTCACTAATAATACATACAGAATACATCACTTTCTAAATATTTTTGGGGTTTAAAAGTTGATAATAAAACTCCTATGGTGAAAAGGAAAATTTTGAAAATAGAAAGGACACGTAGATCCTTATATGAACCCTGTTTTATGTGTTTACTTGAAAAATTGAAAATTGTCAGGTTCTTTGATAAGAATTCTTTATTAAAGCAAAAATCCGATTTAACGGTTAATTGTAAACAATGTCTACCCTTTACCTAGCAATTCAGTTAGACTTTAGTTTTTGACAATCTTTTTTCTTAGATTTTAGTTGAACTGTGCTGCACCATATATGGCTTATCTTTCTATTTGTATGATTAATTTTGGGTTTAATTTAGTTCTTATTGTGAGACCGGAAACTACCTACACAATAGACTCTTCCAGGCCTATATTAAGTTGGCGACATAGCACTCTACAGGAGAGTGACGGAGAGTGATAGAGAGTCTAGTACGACTACCAGTGTTGGACACTAACTTATAGTAAGCGCCGCTTACACTATCTCTGTAACATGTTGTTAATATATCTTTCTTACATCTAATCTGTGTTCCGTGTTTTACTTCTGTGGGCCCAACTTTGGCACCCACATCAGTTCTGTATTGATATCCTGGTAGTATTATTAGTATTTTTGAATTCAGAGTTGTTGTTCTTCTAGACTGGTTGCCAATGAAAATGTAGAGGTCCCAGATCGCCCTTCTATTTAACCCCATAGCTGATAATTCATTAATGTCTTTCCAAAATTACCGTAGCAGTCTAGACTAGGATTCGAATTCATCTCATTGATTTCTTTTTCCAAGTCGCTAACCGTACCGTATCTACAAAATAATACAATACGCAAATAATTTTAAGAACATCTAAAATTGCTTGTAGTGTGAAACTTGTAGTTTGAAGACTTTTTTATTACATCAAATATTCGTACGCACGCTCGTGCGTGTGTGTATGTGTGTGTGTGTGTGTTTCAAAGATCTAATCGCCTGTTTATCAAGTAGACTTGGACCATCGTCAACATTCTAATAGAATTCTTCCTTCTTTAGCATATTTGCTTACTTCGAAAAGTGGACAGTAGATATACTTATGCAGATTTCAATTTTCAAATCCTATACTAACTTTGGTAAATTCATCGAATAAATGTTGTGTTTAAATAATTGTCTCAAAGTCTAGGATTTCACCGATGTTAACCATTTCGTGTGTCTGGAGAGTATTTTTGCTCAGCGGAAATGGAGTAAAGTGCATTGGATCGGGCGAGACGGGAAATTTGACAGGATAACAAATGAGCGACTTTAATGTTTTATGTTAAATCAAGAAGAGAAGAACAGAAAGAAGAGGATAAAGAATTAGCAAAGAAAGAAAAGAAAAAAGATCATTGCTAAGAAAAGGGAAGAGGTAAACGTAGGATATGGAATCTAAATATAATGAAGAGAAGAAAGAAGTTAATGGAAGAAAGGGGATGAAATAAAGAAAGTAGGAATAAAAGG
This sequence comes from Acanthosepion lycidas, assembly GCA_963932145.1. NCBI lineage: Eukaryota > Metazoa > Mollusca > Cephalopoda > Sepiida > Sepiidae > Acanthosepion > Acanthosepion lycidas. The sequence goes on from OZ010581.1 coordinate 82,669,553, forward strand.
AAAGAAGATTCAAATGAGACTTCTTACCTACCCTCTGATTCTGATGGAGTGAATAATTTGAAAAGTTACTATAAAGTATTTACTTCTTTTCAGCATTGACAATGTTACCTCTGTTAGACACTCTCCAATAAGTTCCAATCGTTTTCTTCTACATAAACACCATTATCCCCATCGCTGCTTCACACCTTATCCCAACACAAGGCGGCAGTCATTTTCGATACATCAGACGTATCTGCCCTAAAAACATGCAGTAAAACAGTCAATCTTTAGCCGATGAATACAAATCCTGTTCTTAATGACGAAGATGACATTTTCGAAATCAAGCGATAAGTGATTATGGTAATGTCTTTAGGTGACTACTCCTTCATTCCTCGCGCTCTTCCACCTCTCTCTCTCTCTCTCTCTCTCTCTCTCTCTCTCTCTCTCTCTCTCTCTCTCTCTCTCTTAATGGAGACGAGACTTAGCTCTATGATACGAAGCCGATCAAATTGTAAAAAGGATTTTGTTTACTTCAGTCGTGTTATATTCGAATCTCAAATAAACATAAAAAAACATTACATCTCTCGATTTATCTTTTGGTCAATCAATCTCTCTCCCTCTCTCTCTCTCTCTCTCTCTCTCTCTATCTATCTATCTATCTATCTATCTATCTATATCTCCTTCCGTCTCGGTCCCTGTGTATCCTTCTTTCTTTCTACAAGAAAAAAAAGCTCCTTGTGAGAATATTCTCTCTTAACTAAAGTTATTTAGATTAAATTCATCAACAATTGTTTCAGTCGGTCCATCATTTTGCTTGTTTTAAGATTAAAATGGGTGTCGTAGGCGCAGAAGAAAGGATTCATTTTAGAATAAAGTCTTATATATACGGTGAGTAAGAAATGCAACAAGCTCACAATTTTAAAATCCTAAAAATCCTTTCGAAGAACGAAACGCATAACAAAGATGTTTTTTTCTATTCTGTCATTCAATTATTTACTAATAATCTCATATATATATATATATATATATATATACATATATATATATATATATATATATATGTATATGTATATAACCGATATATATATATATATGTGTATGTATATAACTGATATATATATATATATATATATATATATATATATATATATATATATATATATATATATACATGCATATATATATATGTATATGTATATAACCGATATATATATATATATGTATATGTATATAACCGATATGTATATATATATGTATATAACCGAGATATATATATATATATATATATATATATATATATATATATATATATATATATATATATATATATGTATATGTATATATAAATAAATTAACCGATTGTTAATTCGCCGAATACTAGTGTCACTTGAAAAAGAAAAAATGTTCCTGTCGTAAATATAAAATCTAATATAGAAAAATAAGAATCACTGCATGACTCAAAACGTCGTAAAGGGAAGAAGATCAAAATACGCGCCTGGTAAAAAAATTACTTCATAAATGATGAAACCGAGAAAATCAAATACAAGTTAAGTATGAAGCGATTAAATGATTTGTCGCTTTAAGCAATTCAAAACTCATTAACACTGAGAGGACGATTCTTTGTTTCATAATTACAAACCAGTGAAATTCGTGCCGTCCTCATTACAGAAATAGCCCTAAAAATCCAAAGAACAACTAGAGAAATGAAGTGTTAGACTATTAAAAGAAAACACAAATTCTCTTTTTTTTCATCAACAAAGACGAATCAAGCCTTGGGTTCCTACAAAAATATAAAGATATATAATTATTTCAATAGGCTAGGAAAATGCCACTGTTAACTCTGATATCGAAAATTATTTTTAAAAATCAGCTGTATGATTTAATAAAAATTAATAACTAAAAAGAAAAAGTTAACTATGGAGAGAAAGTTGATTTTTCTCTTGAAAAATTTCATCGCTTCTGTACCATCAAATGGAGAGAAATGATACAGCACGTCACGTCAGATTAACATATGTTTGACCTTCCTAAAATATACAATGAAAATATTCCATTAAAGCTTCTATTGTTCATTCCACGTTCTTATACGAAATATGAGATCCATTTTGATCTGTTTAAATAAGTAAACAATTTTTCATCATAAATGTTTTGTTGAATTTATTTTCTAAAAATCCAACAAAAGAAGTTTTATCTATCATACGAGACAGGTTGGAGAAGGATTCTTCTCTAATTAACTATATCACTATCCCAATAAAAAATCCAATGTTGACCTCTATTCAGATGACACATTTCTATAAATCGTATCTTTGATAATATACAAGATATATATATATATATATATATATATATATATATATATATATATATATAAAGATAACTATACATTTTCTTCGACCTCATTGTTATTATTATTACAATTATTATTATTGCAATTATCATACATTTTGTTCTTTTATAACTATTAATAATTATCACTATTATAATTGTTATAACTTATACGACTATTCATTATTTTATTTTCAAATATTGTTTTATAACGATTGTTTACGATGGGTTATTCCAGCTGGTTAATACCCAGAATTGATTTGAAAAGCTATCATGAGACATTCGATGAATGGCGTGGTCACATTCGTTCTACAAGCGTTGACACGTTCGAGCATTTATAATACGTATTGGAGAGTTCTATTCGCATGGAAGATCATGCACCTACAAATATCAGTGAAATGTGGATAACTATCGAGACAGTATGGATCAACATCCCTCCTCAGATATTCCAACCATTTCTGGAATTGATCCCGCATCGAATTACTACATTATGTACTTATCCCATTACTTTTAGCAAAACATAATTACATAAAGAGTTTCACTAGATGATGAATTCATAAACAGACTAGACAAGACAACCAATGCTTTTGGAAAACTTCGTTTGAGAGTTTAGAATTAAAAGAGTTTGCACTTGGAAATATCTATGTACTGTGCTGTGGTCATATCAACTTTCCTGTATTCATCAAAGTACATCACGCACATCATCAAATGGAGCACATTTCACAAACGATTCTTTAGAAGTATATGTGCGTACACATAGAACGACAACGTTCATAATTTCATTAAATATGCGATGACTACATAAAGCATAGTATTTATCTTGATATTGTCTCATCTATGATGGGAAGATTATGCTGCAAGAATGCCTGATTTTAGATTTCCAAAAATTACAACATACAGTGAGCTTCTTGGGGATGAGCTTGGTGTTGGAAGAGCCCTTATCAAACACAAAGATAAAAACAAATAAGATCAATTGGGGTGCATCCTAAAAACCTGAAAGAGATTATCCGAAATCATGTAAACTGAAAAAAAATCTTACAATGATAGAATCAGTCATTATGTGAAATCTAGGATAGAATATTGGAGTGAACTGAAGTAAAATCGTGCAAATCTGTCAAAGCAAAATCAATTAATTTACCTCAAATGCGGGTTATTTTGTGAAAATAGTAAGGTTTGATTTTCATGCGCGGAAAACAAGCTCATTATATATATATATATATATATATATATATATATATATATATATATATATATATATATATATATATATATATATAAGAAGAAGAAGAAGAGGGTTTCACTTCTCCCTCACCTTTGTTTGCATTTCTCAAGCCTATTATTCTCAATATTCTTCAATCATGATGATCTTTTGTCTTTTTCATAATAAAATTATAATAAAACTGACTTTTTTTAAATAGTTTGTATAAATGTTATTTTGTTTTATCTTATTTTTAGGACATTCGCTGTTTTTTGTTTGTTTGTTTTTTGTTTTTGCTTTTCTTTTTGCTTTTCTTTTTGTTTTTTTTTTCACTTTTTTTTATAGCCAATTTGCTTGCATAGTTCCCATGGATTTACTCTCCTAAATCCAATCGCTTTATTATATGAACAAGATTTTTTTCTTCTCCCCATCATATTTGCAACTTTACTGTTTTCCCAATTTTTGGTTTTAAATAAGCAATAGCAATTCTTCCTATTACTCAGGGTTTCGCTTTACTCCTCATATAACGCAACTGCTACTATTTCCATGACTTGTTTTGCATATAACTGCCTTTGATTTTGTTTAAATGAATTCATTCATCTTCAATTTCCCTTTCTGATTTTCGTTGCCTATTTATACGAATCTCCTTTTATCTTTCTTTCGTCAGTTTTAATCTTTCTAGTTACCACTATTATACATATTATTAAAAGCTAAACAAAGTATTAAGAGACAGGAAATGTTTATTAGATACAAAGAAAAGTGCTGATATGTTGTCATACCCATCCTCTTATATGGGACAGCGAGTGTTGGACTATTTCTTTACTTTCTATGAATTGAGGATACGTGAGACAACAGAGATTTGGCTCTGGATGCTGAAAATGCCATGGACGGAACATACGAGGAACAAGGAAGTTTTGAAAATAGAAACAAAAAGGAAACTGGCATTTAGAATCAAAGAGGTCTTGGAGATTCTGACATTCAAAGGATATATTGAAGGTAAGAGGATTAGAGGGAAACAATGAGTTACCTATCTAATCGTAGAAGATGGTGGAAGAGGGACTGAAAGGGATAATGAGAAGACAAGAATTGCTTAGAGCTACAAGGGTTAAGAATATATAGAGAGCCATGATCGCCTACGTCCTAAAAGTAAACGGCACATAATAGATTATTCCTTCCTGTACATTTTCCGTTTATCATTGTTGTTTGTACTCTCTCTTAGGCTGATCTATCCATTTCCTCATTCCCTTTTTCTTTATATAAATCTGCTATTCTATCTTGGATGAAGAGCTTATACCTATTACGCTTTTTACTCATTCATCTTGCTGGTACTAGCAATTGAACCAGAATTTAGACATTGGTCAATCTTGCCTTTCATCTGCTTTTCTACGGCTTAATTTTTATTTCTAGAACAATCGTTCTGGTTATGCTTTGTCATACTTTCTACTTTTTCGCTCTTTCTCCTTTTGTGAAATTGGGTTATAACATTAAGTGATACTTACAGTAATGATTCTCATTCAATGACCAATTTGTTTCATTTCAACATTGGTATGGAACGCTCGTACGTAGTTGCACTTGGCGTTTTTTAGGAGTCTTTGTAGCTATTGCGGGCAGTTCTATTGCGATAGATATTGAAGAATTATTCAGTGATTTATGCCTTAGGTTTGGTATCAATCTGGACACTGATTAGTGAATGATATGACGTACATAGTGGAGGTAAAAAAATTGATAAGCACATGAAGGCAGGAAGTTAGGAAGGGAGGGAGGGTCGAGGTGGTTCGCCTGATGTCATTGTCGTGTCTAGGACCCGGGCAGGTTTTCCGAATGATCTGGATTCCGATGTTCATAGTCGACGGAGAAGTCTCTGCAATGCCCGCCTTTGTTGGGGTGAACTAACGACTCCTTATGGTGGATATTGAAGCCACCGCAGATATGAAAGCTATCCGAGGGGAACTGAGTAAGGATATTGCCACGATTATCACCCATGGGGACGATAGAGAAAAGACGAATGTGGTAATATGGATAAGTACCACCCTGAATTACATATGGGAGGTCGGGTTACTCGATTTTGCGTACCTGTCGCAGAGAAAATCGTACATGATGTAGACATGTTTGGCTATGAGAGGTGAGGGAGTTGAGTAGCCAAATGTAGAACTCCCATATATATATATATATATATATGTGTGTGTGTGTGTGTGTGTGTGTGTGTGTGTGTGTGTGTAGTCGGAAACAGGGTGCGGAAGAATTAGGAGCAAAAACATTAATGATAAGAAGAAAGGGAAGAGAGTAATCAGACGGACAGTAGATAGCTATTAACATTGCATTTAAATTTTTACAGATTAAAGTTGATTAGAAAGCAAGAAGCCGGAAGGGAGTTACACAAGGGAGAAGTACGAAATAAGAAAATTTTAGCATAGAATTTACGGCTATATATAGCCACCTCAACTGCAAATTGATGAGATCTTAACCCCAGTCTAGTGCTGCACTTAAATTCAAAAAAATCAAAAAGAGCTTATTCGAACACTTACCATGAAAGTATTTATAGAAAAGACACAGAGACGCAACCTTACGGCGGTGGGAAATTGACTGAAGCTGATCTGCCAGATCAGGACCAACAATATTGCAGATACTTTTGAAGATTTTATCAAGGAACTTAAAGTAAATAGCAGGGGCAACGGACCAATATTCTAAACATGGAGGAATTATAGACATAGATCTGTGAGATAGATTCTGGAGAGAAAATTTTTTCGCCCGACATATTGAATCTACTTTCTTAGCAGCTGACCTAGCAATGGATTCAGTATAGTTTTGTTAAGGCAACTAGGCTAGAAGGACAATTCTGATTTAAGAGCCGTGGAGAAGTTGGCGAGAAACCATTCCACTATCTTTGCCAAGTGTTCATAGCAATTCATATACTTTGAAGAAAAGGATGTCATGGAGAGTCATAATTGCCTATGTCCTGTGGAGACGTAGCATTAAAATATAATTAAAGTATTCAACGATGTAAATTCGTTCTTTGAAAAGTTTATACCTTGAATGCTTTATCCAATATAACATTATTCTCAAATCAGATTTATGATATTTAAAGTGGAAATGTAATTCCTCATGCTATATAACTGCACAAAAATTTTCAATGATTTAGTTTTAGTTTCATAATATAATTACAAGTAGATAATTCCACGCTGGAACCTCCTATATATTATATGCGCACGCGCATATGTATGTGGAAATATGAGCACTTGTCTGTGTGTATGCTTTTATGTGATAGAGAGTGTGGTGCGTGTGTGTGTGTAGACGCAATTGTGCTGATGTCGAGCTTAATGTAGCTAATCAGTGTATGTATTAGGTTGGTGCAAAAATAATGACGAAATAATGTCGTTTTTTGACGTATTTTTAACGTCAAAAAACGACATTATTACGTCATTATTTTTGCACCAACCTAATATATTTAGTATATATTGTGCATTCAAGCAGTAATTTTCCATTGATACACGTTTCCTTACAAACGATTTTTCTTGACTTTCCCTGCAAGGGAACCTATGTTACGACCCAGTTAGTATAGGTATTTTCTGAATGTCGATGATCGTTCAACCATACTTCGGGTCACTTTTAAGATTCGGTGTTATGCAAACAATTCTTCTTTCCAAAATTCAAATACCTTTAAAATTCGACGATAAGTGGTATATTTTATGGCGTCATCGCGGCTATGTGACGGTGAGCAAGATTCTTCATCCGCTAAATGTATCGACAGGTGTTGAATACACTTAGAACGGCAATTCCAATGCTTTTTAGCATGCGTTTATATAAAGTCATACATACACAGGCGAACGTATAAATATATGCTCATGCAATCCAGAATGAGAATCACGCCTTAATGCCACTTTACTGCAATAAACAGAAATACCTGTTAGAAAGATGAAAAAAATACTGAAAAAGAAAAAGTTTTTGAAATAAAGAACTGAAAACGAACAAACTGAAATAGAATTTTCTTTTCCATTAATCTGAAAAAAAAAAAACAGAATTTTCTCGATTCCATTTGAGAACACTTAATGAAATTTATTTTTCAGAATTTTTTTTTTTTTTTTTTTTTTTTTGACAGAATAACTTGAGTAGAAAATATTCGCAACTTATTCAAATTTTATAGAAAGGCCGAAATATTACGACAATGTCCTTTGCCGGCTTTGATCACTCCTTTTCAAATGTTCTGACAACACAGAAATTTTAAGATTATAATGTGCTAATGATACCATGATTTCTATGTCAATATATCCCCGTTTTCACCAACTGCCAAGACATAAACTCCACAGTTTCAAGTAATTACTGCATTAACTTTTATATTGATATTATTATATATTTTATTATATTAAAAAAATACACTCTTGAAATCGATATTCAGTCATTATCCCTAAAGAAAAGTCTAATATATATATATATATATATATGATGATGAAGAATAAATAAGAAACGTTTATCAAAAGCTTCGTTATTAAAGCTTCATCAGAGATTGAAAAAAAAACAGAAAAGGAGAGAAATTCTGATAATTTCAATTTTGTGTGGTTTGATTTTCATTTGTCAGTCATGTATCACGTGTAGTACAATCGTAGATAATTCTATATGTATGTAAGTTTGTAAAACTTCTTATTTGTCGATACGGTCATTGAATGGTAATGTGTATTCATAATTGTGTATGTCTGGTAGTAGTTTTCACTTTTGTGTAGTCTGATTTTCATTGGACAGGCATGTATATCCAGTAGACAACATTCTCGTTGGCTTTATCATGTGTCAATATGGGAATGTTTTATGTGTGTACTGACTGTATTTGATAGACATAAGTTAGATTCTTTAAGAATGGATTGAATAAAGGTTGACGATGTAATATAATACTTTAGACGTGTATTTATAGTTGGTAATAATGTTATTATTAAGATTTCAAAGTATTTTCTCGTTAAAGAACTAATTTCCTTTTTTTAATTAGGATCGCATTAGTAAAATCAAAGTTATAGACAGTTTTGTTCCTATGCAATACGAGGAAGTTTGAAATATTGCCCAAACTCAAATCTCTTTTGTGTTCGCAGATGAGGGTTTTTAGATCATGTGATGTCTCCCCTACATAAAAATGTTTATATTGTAAACAATTTATTTGATAAAAATTGGCATTTGAATTAATGTTGAATCTATTTTTCTTCCTAATTATATCCCCGATTGTCTTGGAAGTGGTGGTGAAAATCTTAGTATTAGGGATAACTAATTTGTTTCCAAGTTTAGTACAAAGAGTTTTGTTGGCTATTTTATAATTTATAAAACAGGATCTTTTCATTCATAAACAGGTTCGGGGTTTTTGTATATTATTTGAATTGTTCGCGAAGATGGATTTCTCGCCATTTAAATCATTAACCTTTGTATTTGTTTTTTGTATGAATAATTCATGAATTTGTAAATTAATTGCACCTTTATTGAAATATATATATATGTGTGTGTGTGTGTGTGTGTGTGTGTGTGTGTGTGTGTAGTTGGACTGATGTCAGTTTGTGACCCTAGGTTTCACGGTCTCTGCGATCATCAGACAAACTGATTAATATTTGAAATATTGGGTTTATTTCTGGTTGCGAATATCGGTGCTTTATGCTAGTGGTAGGAAAGATTGTCGTCAGAACGACAGCCATACCTATGCAGACATACATACACGCAAATTCACACATTGCAACTCACACAAACATAAACATATATGAACAGTGTGGAACTGGGCGTATATGAGCATCCATTTGTCGTTGCGTGCATACGTATGCAATTGGTCGCTGTATTCAACATTAGTTCAAGTGTCAGTATCAACGCACAGATCGCTCGTCTATTTTGTTCGCGGAATGTTTTCTCGCACGTACATATATACGTATGCCCGTGCGTCCACACACCTTCTATGCGTTTGATTATTATTATTATTATTATTATTATTATTATTATTATTATTATTACTTAAGATGGGATCTGTGTAAGACTGTGGTAGGTAAAATTGTTATTATTTTTAATTTTTAATGCTGTTTAATTACTAATGTAAAGTTGGTTATTTGCTTGTTTTTGGCGATTGCGCTTATGTAAATGGTAGAAACTCATTTATAATACTTATTGGTATTTATGCGGTGGCATTAATTGTATATATATATATGTGTGTGTGTGTGTGCGTGATAAGAAATAAAAAATATCAATGCTTGAACTCGCAAATACTTCAAGTTTTGACGTATTCGATTCATTTGGTTGTACAAGTCGAATTGCTAACTCTCAATATATATTAAGTTGCAAAATGTCATAAGTTACATATCGATATTTTCTTCCTACTTTGTCCCGAACCTCGGAGAATATGATACGTAAAATCTATTAGTATATAGACTAATAGTCATTTTACGTACTTCGAAAGGCTATCTTCAGACTCAAAAAATATCAATAAAATCATATTTGATCTGAAGAATTCCTTTTGAAGGACGAAAAACATAAGATAGTATCATTGTCTATTTTTCATTCATTTACTCACCTTACAAATTCCAAGCCAGATCGCAGGTGCGACAATCAATGTTTTTTATGTGTATGTACTTCTACATGATTTCGCATTTCTTATTCAACAATATTCACTACTCTTACAGCATGGTGATTACTAGCTTTTTCGTGAAACAATTTATAGTATGAAAACATGTTATAGTAACTAGAGAATATATATATATATATATATAATTTAGTTATTAAGGTATAACAAGGTCTGAGCGTATGTAAATATATGTAATGTGGATATAGGTATCAACACTGGATGGCGACAAACTGATTCTTGCCTAAACGCACTTGATGGGCTGAGGATTTAGTTTATACCTGAAATAGACTATCGCCATCTAGTATTTATATCTATTTCCACACTATATATATATGTGTGTGTGTGTGTGCGCGCGTGTGTGTGCGTGTGTGTAGTATATGTGTGTCTCCGCAATATTATTATTATGCAGATTAAAAAAACACGAGACTGAATCTCTCATACGTAATATTAACTGAACTTCTCGTAAGTGATGTCTAAGAGACAGTGTCTATCTCCTCTCTAGGGTGGTTGTTTAACTGTTTTGCGGTTCTTTCATCTGCGTTCTTAGCAGATGCATTTCGGACGATCAGGTTGGTATGCACCCGCCGGATAGGAAATCATCTCTCAGATCAGCACTCCACCTAGCTACTTCTCTGAAGGACACTGGGTGCAAAGTCTACTCTGGTATTAACTAAGGGGAGTCCAGTATATGCTAGACACGCGCACACACACACAGACACACGCAATCACAAACGCATATATATATATATCCATATATTTGCTTATATATATATATATATGTTTTAAATATAAAATTTAGTCTCACTTTCATAATCAGATATAAAGTTCTGACAAAAATAATAGATTTGTTATATTTTTATTTTTATTACTCTAGAACATCTCAAAAGAAACTGAAAATATTTTTGAAACATTAACATATGTTAGCTCAAGAATTAACCTTTTTTTAGTAGAATTTTAGTAAATATTGTTTTATTTCTTCGAAATAATCGTTAAAGAAATTTAAATTTTGACATCGTCATGTCAATGTTTTTAAAACAATGCTTTGCTTTTTTTTTCTTTTGTCTTTTGTTGGGAGGCGTTGTTTCAGTGAACGATTCAAAGAACGCTCTCTTCTTGATTCTATTTTGAAAACTATTTACCATGTACGCCTAAATATTTTTCCACTTTCCGTCTGCCCACTATTTTAAGAAAATAAGGTTATTTTTTCGACATTTTTGTTGAGACACACAATTAGGAAAATATACTGGAGATAAAGGAAATCAGCTAAACTACTCAGATATTAGACACTCTTTTGAATTGCAAACTCTTCTTGGGCAGAGATAAGACACTTTTGAAATCATCGTCCATCTATTCTTATAAGTCAAGAGGAAACGAAACTTGTACTTTATTTTATATTATAACATCGATAGTTTAAATTATCGTTTGTAGATATTGAGCAAACATTAGAAGGAAAGTTTTCTTTTAAAAGACGATATATATATATAACATACAATTTTTCTTTTTTGAGTTTTTTTTTTTAAATTACAATTCAAATTTATCTTTCTTTACTATCTCACGAATCTTTTGCTAGTAGCAATTATCTTCAGCTGGCCTCTTCAATAGAATATTGTCTTTTATTTTAAAGTTATAAATAGGTCAGTACCATAACATTTGGTCTGTTGCTATGACTACATAACAGGCTCATTTGTTAGTTCTTTCTTTTTTTAATAATTAAGGAACCAATTGTTTCAATTTTAAGTTGTCATTCGCTTTCCTTATCAAATTATGTAGAACTTTAAATTCATTAGTCATCTACCTACTGACAGCTAAAGCATACGAACCTAAAGATGATAACAGCGACACAATAATATCTTTAGAAAATAACACCGTCAGGGTCTATTCTAGTCAGTTTTCCAGTATCGAAGGGCCAAACACGTTAACATTTCTTAATGAAGACGATCTACTTCTGTGTGCTGTGTCCTTGCATGGTGTGAAATATCATGACTCTCCACAATTTCTATCCTTTTTATCTCTTAGCAAGCTTTGTCTCATTACTATCCCACCCAGTCTCTGTTCTGCCATCAATTTACACAAGCTTGTACGATACATTAATGAAGATAGTGAGAAGTCAAAAATAAAAACCAGTTGTTTCTTTTCAAAAAAATTCCCAATTTGACGCAAACATTTCAAAATAAATGTTCCCATTCGAAAATCTGTTTTGAATCATTTCATGCCTAAGCAATGCGCTAATGCTATTGATACGTAGGAGTTTACAGGGAGTGAAAGTGAAAGAGAAGACTGAGAATAGGGAGGATTGAGGAAAAGACAAAAGATGACGATTAACGTTTCATTTGATTGTAGCTATCAAGAGAGTTCCAAAGGTGGGAAATAAACATTTGAAGTAGAAGTGGCGGTTTTATTTAGCAATTTCAACAACAAAATGGTGGGACCTAAATGCTCACCTTGTAATACGCTTAAATTCATGTATTCGGGGCACCTGTAAAAAAATCAGAGCAATGGCCATGAAAATTTCTGTAGAAAGCCACGTCACGTCGATGAGCAAGAGACTGAAGTGGAAATCGATTACATTACAAATCCTTATTTGGATTTTATCAAGACCTCTAGATGTACAGCAGGAGCACCAGGTTCTCTGTGGTTAGGGTTAAGTGAAAGCTTTTTTTTTTTTTTTTTTTTTTTGAGGCGTTAAAATTTGCAAGCCATTTCTTGTACTAGTTAACCATTGATTGGAAATACTTTTCAAGAACAGCTGCCAGGTTTACTTTGTCACATCTGACGGATTTGCTACCGAGACTGGAGTAAATGGTAGTCTAATCTGTTTAAATATCTAGTTGGCAACTGATGACATCGGAGAGATCATTGATGAAAATCAGAAACAGCGTAGGACCCAGCATAGAATCTTGGGGAGACCCACGTTTGTATGATAGGATCTGGAAGAGGACTCGTTCAGCGCGGCCTTCATTTGGATTGAACCAAATATTCGTCCTGTGGCTGGAACTTGCATAGAAGGACAGCATGTTAAGCCTGTCGAAGGCCTTCGAGATATCTAGAGCCACAACCTTAGTTTCGCCGTACTTATCTAGAGCTTAATAAACCAACTCAGTGATGACCGTGAACACATCAGCGTTAGACCTGACGAAACGGAAGCCATGTTGTTTGTCCGAAATGAGATCGTGAGCAGTAACCACTTCAACATTTGTTAGAGCCTCAAATACTTTGCCGAAAAGCGGTAAGAGACTATTAGGGTGATAATTTGAAGGGTCAGAGTGTACTCCAGAATTCTTTTAGACAGGAAGTACAAAGAAGGACTTCCAACAAACTGGAAAGCAGGAAGTAGTGAAGCAGTTGTTGTAGACTTTGGAGAGAACTGAAACCAGCTGAGGAACACATTTCTTAAGGAAAACTGCAGGGATCACGTCACATTCGCTTACCTTGTGAGAGTCTTTGAAAATAATGTCTGAAACCAGTGACGGTGTTATGCGTATATCACTCACTAGAACCTCCGTTCTAGGTGAAAAACAGGCATGAAGTCGAGCATGGAGTTGGAACAGGGTGATTAAAAATATCGCGATATCGCGTAGGAAGTCAGGGAACCTGTCTCAATCACCGCGTTGATAACAGAAAATATTCTATTAGTAGGAGGTTCTTGACTAATGGGATAGCGAAAAGAGATATTTACAGACACTACCGTATGATCAGTGTTGCCAAGAGGGCAGAGCTGCAGAATATGACATGAGTTAAGAGTTAAAGTAAAGAAGAGATCAAAAAGAGAAGCGTGTTCGTCAGAATTACTAAGGAAACGCGTAAGTCCACCACTTGTGTGAGAGATTGAGTTCAAGTTTTGAATGTCAGCGAGGTTAGTGACACAGTGATTAAGTCATCTGGTATGGTGGGCATTGAAGTCGCTGAACAAAAAGATATTTGCAAACGGGTGTAGAGAGAGCGCCGTATCTGTATTATCAGAAATACTAGCACGGAATAATGATTAGAGGAATGCGAACGATAGAGAAAGAAGAGATAACTGACTGGGTTTAGTAGAGAAAGACGGAGGGCATTGATATGCTTTATTAAATCAAACTTGAAATATAAGTTTGAAAAAAAAACGTATTTTTAACGATTATAAAGCCTATATAGAATAGAATTAACTTTCATGATTTTCCAGTTTTAATTTTATGATGAATCTTACTCCTTAATTTAATGAATGAATGAATGAACTCGTTGCGAGTTGCACGGCCATAAAATACAAGTGGATATTCCTTTCTTATATCTTTAAATATTTCAGCTTTTAACAACTTTAAGAAAATATTGCAATAACAATCATAAATATGAATGCAGTTCATTGTTTATAGAAGAAAGAGGATACAAATAAGAACACTTTATATTGTTTTCACTTTCACCGAAGCAGATTTCGAACAAATGAGAGTGTTATCTTCTATCTTTCCTTTCTTACTTACTTTCTTTCTTTCACTGAAACCAAACATCGTCTCTGATTCGTTTTGTCTCTGATACGTTTTTCCGTGCAATCAATTATTTTTTAGGTATTGGCAGGGCGTGACGTGCGTGCTAAGAAACTAAGGAATAAGCCAAACAATAGTTATTTCAGAACACACGGTCCAACACAAATACACACACGCATTATATATATATATATATATATATATATATATATATATATATATATATATATATATATATGAGGGAGAAATTATAATTGTTTCAACGGGAAAAAAGTGTGTATTTTAAAGAGAAAACTGTGGCTGCAAACGTTCAGACAAAAGACAATGGTTAAACATCTTCACCTGATGAAGGTCACATAACACGAAACAAGTGTAGCAAAAAATATGGAAAGTAAAGTATAATATGTAAAAAAATCCACATTATAACCAAAAACGTTTGCAGCTTCTCTTTTCCCTTTAATATATATGTGTGTGTGTTTGTGTTTAATTTCTTATTCTATTCTTCCAATTTACAAATACGTTGTCACACACACGAATCATATTTATAAATACATTTTCTAAAGTTCTTAATTTTATTCGTAATCTTTCAGTCATTTCTGGTTATTATTAGGAATGTCATTTTGTCAAACTCATAACGAAAATATTTTGTTAGCTTTAACCTGACATTTTAGGAATTCTATATTTCAAGAGAGAGAGAGAGAGAGAGTTTGGGTGTTACTTTTTTTATTTCTTCTTACTCATTTTACTTTTCTATGTTATTTTTCCAAAATTGACATAATTTCTATAGAGATGGCTTCTGAGATTTTGAAATTCCTATCAGTTTACATGAAAAACTAAAGGAAACAATGAATAAATAAGACATACAGAGTTTATATATAGGGAAAAACTCTTTTCGGTTAATACGTACATATATTTTATTTCATCCAATTAGATACCTACATGTATATCATGACTTGAATTCGCTAAGTTTAGGACGGTCATACATCATTGTAATATGCCATGCCATATCTGTTTTTTGAACGTTGACTTTCAAGTGAGGCCAACTCTTAGCATTTGAAAAAAAAATGGCAAAACACATTCTCCCTTCCACATTATTTCTTCCATTTCGCCTTCTGCTGAACTCGGCTTAGAAAACCCCTATACATATTTATTCATAAATATCTTCTATGTACCAACACACATACACAAAATGATCCTTTTTTCTCATTATGTGTGTGTGTGTGCTAATTCAGAGTGTGCAAAGTGTCACTACGTGTATCTTTGTTTTTGTGCTTGTCTTAGTTCATAAATCGAAATCGTGCAGAACAAGACTTTGAATAATTTGTGTCCTGGTCAGATGTCATCACTTTGAGACACGAAAGCCCATGGGATATAGAGTTACTTCTGCGATAAATTATTGCAATTTCCAAATCAGAATTAGTTATTTTCTATTAATACACGTGGTTAAAAGTTTGTATGCAACCTTCTTCTCATCTCTGACTGAGTTTTGATTTCTTTGTACGTAAAAATAAATTTTACACCTCAGTGTCTCTAGGTGATCGAATAAAAATTAGAAGGACTTATAAAATTAGTTACTAAAAAGAATTTAAAAATGAATGTTTTTAATTCACAGAACTCAGTTCAACTACAAGCGAGAATTGGGAGAAAGTATAAATAACTGGTTACTTTCGTATATTTGATAGTATATTTTGCTTAATTAACATCATTACAATAAACTTCACAATGAATGTGAGAAGGAAGGATAACAAATGGAGCAAAACATTGATTGAATGGTACGTGATAAAGCAAACGCAGTGAGAAACGATCAGAAAGATCATGAAAAGATGGCAATGTGGTGTTTTCTGGTACAATGTGACAGAGAATAAAACTCACGGTTGTCATGTAACAAGTTTCAAAAGTTACATGATTTTTCCAGTAATAAAGTGAACCCACAAATAATTAAGACGATATATAACAAAGAATGTCAATCAGTGTATCTCTGGAAAACAGTGTTTGAAATTACTTAATATTAAGAAATTAAACATTAATACTGAACCAATAAAATTTATTTATGCATATATTTATTTTAAGAAATATATGCTAGATGTAATCAAATTCAATTTTAATATCTAACTTCATCGAGTTGGGAAGAAATGTGTTTAATACATATATATATATATATATATATATATATATATATATATATATATATATAATAAATTAAAATGGTAATCTGTATGGAATTTCCAAGAGGATAAAGATACAAGGAAAGCTCTATGTCCAAGACAGAGCGTAATTATCCATTAATGAATATCAAACACTTAAAATACCATAGGTAATAATCTTTATTTCATGAAAGCTATAAAAATACAGCTTTTTATATCTTTCATGAAATAAAGATTACCTATGGTATTTTAAGTGTTTCATTAATATATATATATATATATATATATATATATATATATATATATATATATATATATATATATATATATATATGGGGTGCCGAAAGGAATGTGTCTGTTATTGTAAAAATGATGTTATTGAACACACCATTTTGATCAATCCATATTTAATTGCATCGTCGCTAAAGAACAAATGAATCTATCGTGTGCAGCGTGACATATACAATCATAAATGAACTCATAAATATTTATTCCTGTTCATATTACGTATTTCTACCCCGTCCAAGATTTTATTTGCTAATTGCTTTTCTGTTCACCTATAAAATATTTGTTCTTTTTTCTTTCTGTCGTTATTGACTGTCACGAAACCTCCGCGTATCCTGCTACTTTGAGCATCAAGCTGAACATATCTTCTTTTATACAAAAAAATTTTATCAACACGAAAATATACAGATACACACACGACAAGTGAAGCATACAAATGAAGACTACATGTTCATGAAAAAACGTCGGATGTAGATAGATGTGAACAACTACGGAAGGAGCTAAATTGGTGCATTAGTGAATGATGTGTACAGGCGAATGTCAGAGTGCACTGAGAAGTAAGAAGCATGGCTGCTTTGTCGTACAAGGGATGCTATAATGGGCCTGTTAGCGTTTGCGGGCGTCTGAGTCGAGCCGATCATTATATTGATGGAGGAAGCACAAGCAAGAAAACGCGCGCTTTGACCTTTTATTTGGAGGAGCTGATCCCGCTTTCAATGTTGATCCGGATTCGTATGCAAAGAAACAGGTACACGAACTGATCGGATGTTGCGGGCGATAATTTTCCATACGAGAGGGGAAAGGAAAGCTCACGCCAGGATCAAAATGGAGCCACATAAATTTACATTAATGAAAAGAAGAAAAAACATACGAACAGAAGAGAAACGCACTAGACACACATAAACAGGTACACCCTCATAAAAGCTGACAAAGAATATATGAAACCATATATACACGCAGACACACAAGTCACACTCAATCACACACATACATATCAAAATATATTAAATGTGTACATGTGTGTATGTTTGTGTGAATATTTAATACTGTTTTATGTTATCGGAAAGAACTTAGTACATAAAGATGTGCGATTTGCCAATCTTTATGTAATAAATTCTTCTGGTGACATAAAATCATAAATCATAATTACTCGATATTGAATAGAATATTATTTGCTTAGTTTAATATTTAGAAATTATTGAATATAAATAATACACAGCAATGTAGACTTTGTAATATTGTATAAGTGCAATACAATAACAATTTTACTTAAATGCTTTAATATTCTGATGCTGTAAACATAGATAGATAGATAGATAGATAGATAGATAGATAGATAGATAGATAGATAGATAGATAGATCTGAATTGCTAGACTACCAACAAAGATACTTTGATTCTAGTAGTAAACGTTTGTATAGAAACTGCCACCAGGTTTCAGAAGAACTTATAACAGACAAATAATGAGTAGTGTGACACAAAACATCTAAAAAAAAGTCCTTCTCATGTTTTGATGTCACGAAGTTTAACTCCTTCAAAATAATTGCAAAGCTTAAAGGACAATTCTTAAGCCTGAATCTTTCCCGAACGACATGGTTTGAATTCACAGTTTTCCTTAACTTAAACTATCTGCTATCCAAGTGTGCTATGCATATGTATGTGCGCATGTATCCCATGTTCACTGTAGGAAACAAAGTTTACATTAGTTTTATAAAATATACTTCTGGCAAACAATATTTGATTAATGATTTTTTATTTTATTTCGTTTTATCTTCCGAATATATTCTGAGGATAATGAGCATAAAAGTCAAAATTTTCTTTTGTATTAATTAAAAATTGATTTGTAGTAAGAATTGTTATTTTTATTTTCATCCATCCTCTTCACACGTACATACATGAATAAATACAAGTGGCCATGTAGACAGTCGAGGTAAGCTGCTGAAAAAAAATTTTCGATTAAGAAGCTCTACTAAAAATAAATAAAAGAATCTTCGCTCTAAAATTAGCAACTTGACCTTGCTAGTGTAAAAAGTTCGATCTAATGTGACCTTACACAAAACTGATCTAATCTAAAAGCCAGTTCTTTTTTTTTATTATTTTACACGATAGGCTCACTTAAATTGTACTATGAATTTATTGGAAATCATTTTGAGCGGGACCATTAATTAGTTGGTTTCATCATTACAACATCGTCTTTGTATTCGCAAAGCGTAGAGATTGTGGTAATAGACTACCATAGTCTCTTATTACAAGTTATAGTAAAATAGTCTTTGATCCTGTCAGTCAGTTAAATACTTATAAAAATAGCTATGGCTTAAGAAGTTACAGAACCAAACTTACTAGAGAAGTAATGGTTGGATTTTCGGTTCAAAATGGCTCACCCGATTCTCTTGGCATCATCTTATTGATATTCAACTTATACAGAAACAAATTAACACCGACAACATATCCCACGCACATATTAGGGACGAAGAAATGGGATAGATCCACTGGCCCCGAGTGCCCGGGCAAATTATTCAAAGTGAAACAGTATCCGGCTAGCACTGTCATTATTCATAACCCAGTGAGCGAATCACGCATCAAACTTGTAACCAATGCTAGTTTCATCCATCAATTGATATCAGTTCTGTTCACAGACTCGCAATTATACATGCTCAACATGTACATGTCTGTTGAGCAAAGAGACTTCTCAGACGTATTTGTTTATTGGCATCTCAACACGTTAGTACTTGCAGGTAAAGTTCAGTGGTTAAACAGTAGAATGTATTAGGTCTCAAAAAATATAATTATGATTTTGGTCAGTGATGGGAATTTTAAATAAATTTTTGTACAAATGATTTTTTTCTTAAAATAATGTTGGCTTTATGTCAGGGAAAATAAATCTCATTTTATCTTTTTCGTATGAAAGAAGTCTTTATTCTAACATGGTTTGAAGCCTCAGTTCAAATAGTAGCTTTGGATACTAAATTAAATTTATATTTACAATAATAATTCAGGTTTCATTTTAAAGCTACTTATTTTCCAAATATTGTGTCATTTTAATAAATAGTTAGAATTTAAATAAATTACTTTTTTGCTTTGAGCGTGTTGAATTTCAAATATTATGTTACTCGGAGAAAAATTACTTTTTATCAGAAATAATATGAAGACAAAGTTGAATTTATTTAAATATTATTTATCAAAAATGTAATTATCTTCATTTTCAACGACTGGGGCCCAGAGAGAGTGAAAAGTAAATATGCTCTTCCACTTTTAAAGAAATCTGAGTTTTTTTGTTTTGTTTTTTTTTTTTTTTGTTTTGTTTTTTGGTGTGTGTGGTGGGGTTGAACTTTAAAAAAAAAAAAAAGCTCATAATAAATGATAGCTTTCATATCCCACCAGACACTAAGTGAGATTTATATGGATGGTGTCATGATTTTTGTGTTGGCACTGGTTTCTCATTTTGTAATAATCACCGATTTTTTTTCGTTTTCTGATGGCAAGCAAAAACCTCATAGATCCAAATTCAATTTTTGCAAATTTTTCTAATGAAACTGAAATATACTATAAACTACAAACTGTCGGACAGAAAAGGTAACAAAATAATTCTAGACACATTTCTCACCCATTCAACCTTGATAGGTTCATTCATACTTCAGAGTGAAGAAATACATAATTACTTTCTGAACACCTTAGTATTCAAACTAGTATCATTCTCGTTAAAATCGCTCCGTTTCTAAAGTTTTTCACTTAATTTCTGTAATTTTAGTATGATTTTTAACGTCTCGTTAATTTTCTTTTTAAATTGAAAACAAATTCTCTAAATAGAACAGTTGTAATAATGATAATTTAAACAATTATGCTATACAAGTATATATTCATGGAATCCTGAAATTAAAATGTGACGATATCGATGGCTTTATGTGACATTAACAAATATTTATGAAGTACTCCCCAAAACTGTAGAAAATATAAGTATTTATTTTAAGAATGCTAATTGCTTAAGCTTCTCCATTCTTTCATTTTCCGTAAATTGTTTTTCTTCTTATTGAGGAAAGGGAATTTATGTCCCTGAAAAAATAACTGAAATATTTTTCGTTATTTTCCTGCTAAATAAGAGATAACGTAATGTACCCAGAGGACAGTGTTTATTTGCGTTTTTTCTTTCAGTTACAATCTTTTGTGATCACATCTTTTTCCATTTCCCTAACATAATTAAATATGGCGTCTAAAAAAAGACGCTTCCTACCCAATTTCCTTCGTACGACTTAGACTTTAGCACGTTCATTCCTGAGGGTAATTTCATCTGATTGATCTTGGAAGATGCCCACTTGACTGCTTTACGAAAACAGGTCGTTTTCTCGGCGACTAGCTTTCTAAAATAATATTTACACCAAGTAAAATATTTCAGAGTCCTTATCATTTGAGATTATACATGTGTGCGTATGCATATCCAAATGTGGGTGCGTGTGTATATATATATATATATATGCTACAAAATGGACGATTATTTTAATATATTTTATTGTTATTTATATAGACACATATTTAAGCAAATGCTCTGTTTATAATAAACAGTATCGGCCGGCCTGAACGTCAGGAAAATTTTCATAGAAAATATGCGTACACCGGCAGGAATCAAACCTGAATCCTATACGGAACCGTCACATAGCTTTATGTGCTATACCAGTTTAGCTACAGAGGAGCGTCTTGCCAGTAAGGTCACTTTTACGGCTTTTAAACTACATGGAAATTTGTAGTTTTTAAAGAAGTAAAAATCGAACTTGCCAACCAGATGCTTCTCTATAGCTAAACTGATGTATATGACTGTTCTGTATAGGATACAGGTTCCATTCCTGTCGGAGGACGCATATTCTCTATGAAAATTTCTCGGGTGTTCAGGGCGGTAAATGTTGTTAATACTGTTTATTTTAAACAGAGCCTTTACTTAAATATTTGTATCTATATAAATAAAGTATAATAATAAAATATATATCACTTCAGAAACATTTTAGTGGATACTCATTTTCGAGTAGAGGCTCCGTTTAAACAGTATTTTCTTTTCGTCTACTGGCCGGAATATTTGAGAAATTTTACTAAAAGCAAAATGTGCACTCCCAAGAACTATTCCATCTTGCTTGATCAGCGCCGTCCTCTGTGGCTGGGTCGATCGAAAGTATATCGGTTCTAACGACGGTTTCTCCTGCGAAGAAAGGCGCAGTTTCGAATTCCAACGGAAAGTGCATATTTTCCTTTTAAAATATTTCTTGAATATTCAGGCCGGTAGTCGAAAATAATTGTCATTGACTTCTAGGTTATTTTTCCGCATATAGGCGAGGACAACAATTCTATTATCCTTGGAAATGTTCCTTTATAAATACTCAATTCTTTTCTATTGTTGTGGAGATCTCGCAGATCAAAGCTCATTTTTGTATCGGTTGGCCAGCTAACACTATTATATTCAAGAGCCTGTCAAGATTTCACTCTCTTGTGTCACAGCAGCTATCTTCACTAGATACGCGTTAGTGATTGGCCTGGTTGAGCAGATTAAGTGTGTCTGAGCTTCAAGTCAGCTGGATTTAGTAATTTTTCAATTCGAGTTATTCACGACATCAACTCGCCGCCTTTTCCGGGAATAAACTGCTTTAATATTGAACTGCCATAATTTATCTTTGGTAACGAAGTAGTACTTCGTTTGAGTATTTATAAATGGAATATCATTGCATTCTAGTAGATCCATTTCGTCTTTCTCATGTGCACAAACGGCAGCGAAACATTCCTTCTCGAACTGGCCATAGCCCAGTTTTGCTGGCGTTGAAAAAGAAATAAAAATCTTATCGCAGTTCAGATTTTTCTTTAATTTAAGTCAGACCGATTGATGTCTTAATTACAGTTCAGATGCCTTTCATGTGAAACTTCGTTCTCGTTGAATATTAGGATATCGTCAAAATAAAAGACAAGGTCTTTATCAAGAATCTCTTCCATACTACTTTGGAAGATTTCAGAGTTTGACGAAATAACAGGAAGCCTTTTTAAATAGCAACTGTAATTGATGAATGTTGCTAATTTTGCATTATTCTGCCCATGAATCATTAATTGCACTCTTAATTTCATTTCTTTTACGAGCCTTTCGTCCTATTTACTAATTCCGATAGTTATTTTTAAATTTTGAAACAATCGTGTGGAGGCGCCAAGTATGAACACTAAAAAGGAATAATGAATCTTTTCGGTTAATTCACCCCAAATAATGTAAAGTTACGTATCGCAAATATTAATTCACCCAAGAAATTATAGAGTTTAAATCTAACTTTGTTTAGCTTGCCTCGCAACAACTCCAAACCTTAGAATTAAAAATTACGAAAAAACAGTTATTCAAATTTCGTAAGTAAGGATGATATAAAAAGAAAAAAAATCTGTTTTTGTTTGTTTATTGAGTGAGCGTGAATGCAGATCCCACACGTAGAAATAGGACCACCCGAATCGCCAACATTTTGGGCGATAGCAATGATCATCCCAGCCAGAGTGCAATGGAAGGGCTCTCGACCTGGGCGAATTTAGTATGAATTTAAGTAAATATAAATTATTTTTATTTTAGGGTGAATTAACAGAAAAGATCATGAATAATTATTTTCCAATCCACATTTTACCGATACATATTTGATCAATAAAAAAAGAAATTGATTAAAGTAAGTCAAGAAATTATTAAAATCATGTAAATCAAAAAAAATATGAATACTAGCTTCACGTACTTTATTATTATTGCAAGAATTAAACAATTTTCATATCACAACGGATAAAGCAAGTGCCCTAAAATGTACAAAATTTATATATCTATTTATATGTGTTCTCGGGCCTATACACTTCCCAAAATAAGTAACCCGATATTTTTTTACTTGTTGAATTGTTGAAGTTATCAACAGAAACAAGCCTAGAATTTTCATCGCTCCTCAGATAGTTAAATAATTTTAATAAAAATACCGCCATTATGAATTATGTAACAAAGCTTGATAAAATATTTACTCTTTGGGTCTAGTCATTGGATCTAACCAACGTCTTAGATCCAGTTACTAGACCCAAAGAGTTGTGAATTCAATGCCAAGCTACGGCAGTGGTGAACCAAAAAACTTGGAGAGTTGAGTTAAAGAGAAATAACTGAGACATTCGGAAGAGGCATGCCACGTGGAACTAGAACAATCTACCCCGGTAGAGGAAATAAAGGGTTCGGCTTGAAATTACAATCACTTGAAGAAGGCCGGAGTGTACAACGGTTGAAAACGTTGTGAATATGGCACTGAAGATAAGGGTAACAGTCCGAATAATGTAAATAATCATAATACCTCATCTCAGAGATATAGACAAATATTGATAAAATATTGTTAACATATATTCTGAGATTTTGAAACCATATTAACGTTCATTCTCGTTTACATTGTCATTTCTTTCTTTCCTTTGTGTTAATCATTAATCTCGAAGTTAAACTAGCTCATGGCCAATTACTAAAAACGTGTAACCATTAGTAATGCATATATTCGTTTCGACAAAATCCGTTGGTCAAACATCTGGTTCATCCAACATCGATTTAGTCACTACAAACATAAGTTTTATTATTTTGCTCAAAATGGATGTATTTCTTTATTTACTCACCTATTTTGCATCTTTTCCTATCATAGAATTATAATTTTTCACAATCCAAAATCGTTTTTATCATTCCCGTATTTATGAAAAAGTCTTATTATTGATATTTCATTTTACTCAATACTTTGTCTTCCGATCCTTACTGCAATGAATATATTACGACCAAATACTTTTTTGGCTTACGCTAATGCGCTTGTATATATATATATATATAAAACACTTGTATAAATTAATCTATGCTTCTCAAAGACGTTATCTGAACTTTAACGATTCTTTCACCTCGTAATTAAATTGGTGGGTTCAGTCGATGTAAAAAGCATGTTTAAATTATCACACGGAGGGAAAACACTAGAATCACGCTGGCTGCCCCATGGGCATTAAGGATTTGCATTACACCCCGATTAATCAGTTGAGTTGCCGAATCACCAATATTTAAGCCAATTAAGAAAGAACACATCGAAATCAACAACAAGATTCTGTTAGCGGCGACCGAATGTCGAGTTTGACAATAGCAGGTTTTGACTAATTACGAAAGAATGTAACTACTTTTTCCCAAAAGCAGATAAGTAGAATTTTTGATTGTTTATAGAATTTTAAAAGAAACTTTTCACTCTTTCCTTGAGCAATGCTCAATTTTCTATATATATTTAAAAAAAACTGTTTATAAAATTCTGTGGCGCCTGTTTTGTTTTTTTTTTGTTTTGTTTTTTTTATTTTGTTTACTTTGTTCCTACTTCCCACATGCACTAAAGTATTTGTTTTGATAAATATTAACTATTTTTCCTAAGCCACATTGTATACGAATATCGCATATCATCGGATTTGTGTGAGCAGAAATACTTTACGATAGATACTAAATAATAATTTCGTTATTCTGTCAATTAAACACGAATTAATCTCTTAATTTCATTTATTTCTAAATTATTTGAGAGGATTCATCAACGTTTGCCATATTTACTAACGGTGGTGGAACATAGTGGGGACACGGAGTGGCAGACCCCGCCCAGGGAAGCGCACTGTCATGGGGCACAAAATCGCCCGGTGATTGGCAAGTTTAATGCTGGCACTGAGAGTGAATTGCAAGCAAATTTTTCCAGTATCTGTCTATATTTCTGAGATTAGGTATTATGTACACTATTTACATTTTTCGGACCATTGTCCTCATCTTTGAAAATTCAAATACATTTTTATTTGATGCAACAAGAATTGTGCATTGACAAAATTTGAATGAAAAGATGTCAAGACTAGAGCAATTCATTTCATTTACTTTGAATTCGTAAAGCCGCGACATGCAACCAGGCTTGGTGATAAAAAAAAAAATTGTCAATAACACCATCCATATTTATAGGTCTAAATTCTTCATTTCGACGCTTAATAAAGCCAAATTGGTTAGGCGTTCCTGACCCGGAAATAGTTTTTTATTAATTTTAGTTTGCTAAAAGAGTGCTC
This sequence comes from Acanthosepion lycidas, assembly GCA_963932145.1. Classification (NCBI taxonomy): domain Eukaryota; kingdom Metazoa; phylum Mollusca; class Cephalopoda; order Sepiida; family Sepiidae; genus Acanthosepion; species Acanthosepion lycidas. The sequence goes on from OZ010581.1 coordinate 82,695,568, forward strand.
ACAGGACACCACAGAGACAGATTTGTAAATTAAGGCACACATCATCGCCGTAATATATTGTAAAGTTTAAAAACTCAAATAGGTTTTTTGGTTGAACGAAGAGACTGTCTTTTCTTTCCTTTTTTTTTTTTGGTATTAACATTTGGCAGTCTGTAATTTCACGACCGAGTTATGTTCCATCCAAATCACCCGCGTATGATACCGCACCTACTTTGAATTTTTCTACCGTGTCTTCGTTTGAATCAACGTTCAACTGGAAGTCACTGAGACTTTCAATATCCAAGAGGAATCCAAATTGCTCATGTAACTGACTCAACCTTGTACATCGATCTTTTAGTTCTGTATTCAACCTGTCCAGTACTGCCTTCAAGGTAACATCCACTTCTTCTCTCACATTTAGAGGCTCATCTTTTGTCTCTTCTCTAGCCATTCTTTTTTTACGACACACCCTTCTTTGTTGATCAATATCAATACCCAATTCTAAGTATATTCCCTCGCCTTCTGCTATTTAATTTTTACAGAGAATAACACATTTTTGCAGATTTTGAATGTCAGCTCGAGCTTCACTGAAATTTATTTGAATGGACACGGCACATAGAAGGAAATAATTAGATAATGCGCAGAAACAGATCTCCCTTCGTAAAGTCCCTGCTGCCACAAAGCTTCACTCTACAGAAATATTTCTTAGCCAATTGCAGTACGATTATGTTGCACATGAAAACGAATGCAAAATGAACACATATCCAGGAAGCATGCCAATTATGAACCTTCAGCAAGGTGATGTGAAAGAACGTACATGCCACTGTGTTCTCCAGTTTCGCAACAACCATGAAAGAAGCATGAGAGAACCCTTCAATTTATCAGCCACATGGTCGATTTTATAAATAGCATTGGCACATGGATATACATATATATTCAACGACGTCAACACCGCAAAGTCTATGCTATATCACGCAGCCGCCGTTACTTAGTATTGGTAAAGAGCTACGTATTATTAGGTAACTGTCTCTAATTTTTGTCACTTCATTTTATATACTTGAAATTCTATATCTTTGTCATATTATCATAGTTTCCAATGAGGTGAATTGGACTCGCGTTTTTCTTTATATTAATTCTGCCTGTATTATTGTATGGTTAAATTCAGCGATTTTCTGTCTGCCTTCACAAAGATGGGAAAGATTAATTTTTAATCTGAGTCTAATATAAAACTTAATGTTTATAAATTTACGCATGGAAAAATTCATATATATATATATATATATATATATATATATATATATATATATATATATATATATACATAGGAAAATTAATGACAAAGTAAAAAAATTTTTTATGAGACGCGTTTCGTCGTCTAGGACTTCATCCGACTAAAGTGATGTTTACGTTCATGTACGAAAGAGGGGGCGCTAAAATTTTTAATTTTTAAATTTATTTTTTATAATATTTGTTTGGATATATAGTTTAGACAATTTCAATTAGTTTCTTTTTGTTTTAATTTTATCGCTTTTCTTATTAAGTAATATATATATATATGGTTAAGAACAAATTATAAAGAAAATCAGTAGAAAAGTCAATATGATTGGAAAAAAATCCTACAATTTCTACTTTGAAATCAAAAAAATATTATTTATTATTGAATAAGTGCCATGGAGATGGCCTCAATACGCTCTCGGGGGCGACTGAAAGCCCAGGTTTCGTTTATGTTAGCCAATGGCACCGCTGGTTGATCTTCCTCTCTATGACTTAGTAAGCCAGAGAATTCTAATCGGAAAAGATCAGAGGCCAGGAATTAAATGGGCAATCATCAGAATAATGATTTTGGGAAGTTGTTTTGGTCAAGAAATTTTCATCAGTCCCCCGTAAAATTTTGTTTCACTTCTAAAAAGAATCAACATCTTTAAAATTAAATCAGCTTAAATGTTGTATTTCAACAATACAATCACGGCTAAAGCATTTCTAAAATAAGGCTAAATCAAAAATTTGTCATCCATTAAAACAAGGGAAAGATTATCTATAGTAGCCATAATGTTATCAGAATATATTTCTCTCCTTAAAAACTAAAGGGTTTTCAATTTAAAATACATAAATAAACCCGATATATACTAAAGTATTTTAATTATAAGCACCTTCTTTGCTAATTCATGACAATTATTCCCCCCACTAATGTTTGTATTTGCTTTTGTTGTTTCATTTATTCATTTCATGTCATGGACAACAAAACTATTTCTTGTCGAAATTACATTTCACTTCTCTTCGCCATTTTCACTTATATTCTATCTCTTTTTTTTTTACATTTTTGATTCATTTGAATCATACCTGCAAAAGAAAATTCAGTTCCTTCCTAAACGCTGGAGGGAAAAACACATTTTCCATGTATTTCTAGGTAAGATCATTGTACTTTTAATTATTTTAGGTACAATCATCATGGTAATTTAATTCCAAATTTCCACTTCATAATTTGATATTGTAAATAAAGAGAATATATATGTGTGTGTGTGCGCGCGCGTGCGCGAGAGTGTGTGGATGTGTTTACGCGTGTATGTATGTATATATATATATATATATGCGTGTGTATACATACATATGTGTGTATATATATATGTATATATATATATGTATATATATATATATGTATATATATATATGTATATGTATATATATATGTATGTATATATGTATATATATGTATGTATATATGTATATATATGTATATATATATGTATATATATGTGTATATATGTATGTATATATGAATATATATGTATATATATATATATATATATATGTATATGTATATATGTGTATATATGTTTATATATGTGGTTATATATATATATATATATATATATATATGTATGTATATATATGTATATATATATTTATATATGTGTATATATATATGTGTATATATATATATATATATATGTATATATATATGCCTGTGTCTATGCATATATATGTATATATGTATATATATGTATATATATATATATGTATGTATATATATATGTATGTATATATATATATGTATATATATTTATATATGTATATATATATGTATATATATATATGTATATATATATGTATATATATGCCTGTGTATATGTATATATATATATATGTATATATATATATGTATATATATATATATATATGTATATATATATATATATATGTATATATATATGTATATATATATATGTATATATATATATATATATGTATATATATATGTATTTATATGCCTGTATATATATATATATATATATATATATATATACGTATGTATATATATATATGTGTGTATATATAGTATGTGTTTATATATATATATGTTTATATATGTGTATGTATATATGTGTATATATGTTTCTATATATATATATATAAATGTATATATATGTGAGTATATATATATGTGATCATATATAGTGTGATATATGTGTATATGTTTTCTATGTATATATATATAAATGTGTATATATATATGTGAGTATATATATATATATATATATATATATATATATATATATATATATATATATATATATATATATATATATATGCGTATATATATATTATGATATATGTGTGTGTATATATATATATGTCTATATATATATGTGTGTGTGTGTGTGTGACTGTGCGTGTATGGATGATGAAACAAAGTGGAAATTTTTTACTAAAGACGCGTTTTGCCAGAGAAAGTTTATGCTTTCTTTGGCTTCTTCAGTTTGAACAAAAGCAAAACAAAACTGTGTGCTAGGAAAATATCTCTGAATCTCTGAGTGTAATAGAAAGAGTCTGATTTACAATCTCACAATGACAAACGGTTCTAATACAGATAAACCTGCAAACACTGAGGCGGGCGACTCTCTTCAAGTTTGAAATCAGCATGTGATTATCTAGGATGATTTATGATATCCACATAACTTCCCCTATTTCTTGGATCTCTGGGAATCGTCTCAAACACCTGCAGGTCTGAGATATTCTTGAAAGAAGTCGACAATACTCCTGGGGATATTTCTGATTATTTAAGAGGTGACTTGCTAGCAGTACAGCATCAACAGTGATGTAGATGCAAAGATCAACAATGTCTTATTCCCACCTCAAAACGAGTTAACTCGCAAAAGAGATATTTACAAGCATTCATATTGTACACTTGATGTACTGTTTAGTGTTAAATTGCCAGTCAATCTCTATCGAATGTTTACTGACATAATGACTCTTTACTTTGATCGACAAGCCAATAAGGAAGGAAGGACAATTCAAAAGTCCAATTACAGACAGCGTAAGATTAAATGAGTTCGCGCTGAAATGGCGACGATTCCAATTTCCTTGTTATTATCATGGCGAAAGAGGTAATTGAAGCCTGCATTTCGTAGATTATTCTCTGTGTGGCCAATTATATTTCTGCTGATTTGTTTCTTGATTAATATTCTTTACTAAATCTTTTCATTTTCATTTGTTATCATTCTCGTTTCTTTGCATTTGTCTCGGAATATACGATAAACTATTTTAATCGATAAATAACAATAGAAGACTTAAACAAATAACTTACTGGGAAACAATTACGAAACTACAATTACACTGCCTACCATGTAGTTCGATGAAATAAAGTATAGTAATCCAATTCTAGATAGGACATCTACATAAATGTTTATGATTCTGGGATATCGATAGGTTTGAATTTTGATCACAATTTTGCAAAATTGTTCAATCATTTAAAAATCTTCCATTTAATGGTGAAATACGAATCCAGATATGCAAGGTTTTTGAGGCATGCTTGTCTATTATGGCTTTTCATATCTCAGGGTAAAGTATGCGTGGCATTCAAGCAGTTTCCCAGATTAAAAATGGGAATACAAGTTTGATTACTGTCGGGTGGCATTACTTTAAGTAAGACTTTCGATACCTAGATCGTAGACGTTAATTTCACTATTAAAAAAGGTATGTCTACTCAAACACTTACATCCACTAAATATGCTAATAGCAATAAAAAAAATAATGTCTAATTTTGAAAAATCCATTAACTGCTTTAAAACTACTATTCAATAAAAAAAAATGCTATTTATATTTAAATAATTAATTAACAAAGAGGCGAATTAAGATCAAACAAGGGAATATAAAACTACCCCGATACTTCTTGCAGAAGTATAAAAATGAAAGAGTTGTAGATTAAGAATAGGAACGTAAAAATGATACACGATTGCATAACATGATGAAGCGTAAAACTAATGGGGGATAAGTTATTTGCATCTTAAAAACGTTATTTTGTATCTTGCACACACACACACACACACACAGACATATATATATATATATATATATATATATATATATATATATATATATATATAATGAGTAATATAATATCTCGACCAGTCTCAGTCTCCCCAAATATCTGTCTAAATAATTAAACATCATTGAGGGGGAAGAACTCTTGTTCAGGCTGATAGCTTTTCAGTGCATATATATATATATATATATATATATATATATATATATATATATATATATATATATATATATATAAAAGTTGCAAATTAAAAAAATAATGCTTTTTATGAAAGTATTTATTTATTTATATATATATGTTTGATATTTCAGATTGACATCAATCTTTCTTCAAAAATAACTGTTTACAAGTAGATTTTCTATACAACATTAATAACTTAACAAAACAATTCCTAAAATGTAAATACCCAATAAAATAATAAAAGAAACACTAAATAAAACTATCCACATATATCGTAACACACTTCTCACATACAAGAAAAGTAATAAAAAAAAACAATCGGATTCCCATGGTTTTTAACCACAATCAATATTCCCACACACTTATTCACAATTTAAAAAAGGATTACAACAACCTCCAGTTAGACAAAAATTTCAAAGACATTTTCGATAAACCACCCATAAATGCAAAGAAACAATCACCTAACCTATCAGCTATCCTCATCTCTACCAAATAACTAAACAATACAAACCAATCAGGAAATTACAGATGTAACAAACCTCGTTGCTTAGTTTGCAAACACTTAATAATAGATAATGTATTTTTTGTACCCAACACCAATATCAAGATACACCCACCTAACCTCACCTGCGATAGCCATAACATAATCTACTATTTATTCTGCATGTTATGTCCTAATAGTGGATATATTGGTGAATCTGGAAATAATTTTAGATTTCGCTTCAACAATCATAAACAAACCATACGTCAAAACAATCCTTATTCCCTCATACCTGAACACTTTACTCAATCAGGACATTCATTAGAAAACTGTAAATGTTTATTGATAGATTCTGATTTCAGTTCCACATACACACACAGAAAAAAAAATACTGGATTTTAAAATTAAATACGTATAAACTAGGGTTAAATAAAGATTTGGGTATTTTAAATCTTTATAAATATTTCAATAGTTAAACATTTTTTTAGATATAGTTAATTTTTTTTTATTTTTTTAAACAAAATCTAAAATATTATTACAGTTAGATTTACGTTAAGAATATTCGAACACTGTGGCGTTCCATATCACGTGACGTCCGCATCTCGCGACGGACGCTACTTGTAAACAAACAGTTATTTCTGAAGGAAGATTGAGGCCAATCTGAAATATCAAATATATATATATAAATAAATAAATACTTACATAAAAAACATTATTTTTTTAATTTGCAACTTTTTCTATATATACATATTAAGAAAGTATACGTGGCTTCTCATTATGCTATATGTGTGGGTGTGTGTGCGTGTGCGCGCGCGTGTGAAAAGTATTTTAATAGAACTTGTTGCATGGCTTTAATGTAACTCAGCCAATAATCAAAGGGTTCCTTATAATACATGCATGAAAAATGCCATCTTATATGATTATTCAGTTGCCAGTGAATACTGGCCTAATATGAGCTACATTCAAAGAAAATAGGCCATCAACAGTTCAAGAATTAAAATATGATTTTTTTTGTCCTTTACGGATTCACCGAAATGTGTGCAACCATTTTCAATATCTTGATTCACCACTCATCACGTTCCGTTCAGTTTGTTTTTTGTTTTTGTTTTTTGTTTTTTGCTTTTTTATTTTTTTAATGCAAACAGAACATAACTCTGATCTTTCGTCCCCGCCTAAAGTTTCAATTTGCTCTTTCTGGCTTTACTGAAATGTAAAATGGAGACTCCATACGGTGGCGAGATTTAGGAGAATAATTCTGCTGATGGCGCTCGTGAAATAGGTCTTACAAACTGTTTTAAAGAACAAAAAAGATGCTAAGATAAAGATTATTTTGAAGAATTCTAAGGCGCATTGCCCTAGGTAGGCTATTTTCTCCCTACTCCTAAATAGTTGGATATTTTCTGGACAAATCTTGTACTGGTAAACGCAGGTCTTTTCTTGTGTGTTGAAGAATTGTTTCCCATGTTCAATCGTCTCTCACGCGGTTGTTAGGGAAATTTAGATGGCAGAGAGTTCGATTCGCATTCATATGCTCGGAAAATACAGCACGTAGCACTTATTGATACAGGAGACGAGCTTCAATCAATCTATTGATCTTTAGAATATAATCAAGCAGACCCAGATTAATTTTATTTTGAAATGTTTTCATCAGATTCGGGCAAACAATTTAAGAAGTGTCAAAACAGTACAGAATTTGTTCTTTATCATCATGTTAACTCTATTTTTTCTAAATTTAAAAAAAAAGAATTGACGGTTTCGAGTAAAATATTTGTAAAATAACTGCGTGTGTTCCTGAAAAATATTTTATTGTATTTCTGCCCATTTGTGGAATTCGAGGGTTGGAAAAATATCTTTTGTTATCGTTATATTTTATATTTTTTAAATTCATCCATCAGCAAAAATTATTAACTGTTAAAGAAAAAATAAATTGTAAAAAATTATGACAAAGCAAATTTGAATTATGGCTGCTTCACTTCGTTTTTGCTAGCAAGATAAAAGAAAAAAGACGAAAATAAAGAGAATTTGTTTTTTGAGAAAATAAAATATTAATTAATCTTTTTCCAGTGAAAATTGTATTTTAAGATTATCGTAATTATTTTACTCTTTATTTTACTTTACAAATATTTTTATTGGAATATTTCAACAAATATTTCAAGAACGCCCGAAGGAGACAGCCTGAGTGTGGAATAAGCTAAAATTTCACGAACACTGAAGAAAGACAAGCGCATATGTTTGAATAGAGGTATATAGCAACATGTACAAAACTCATTTTAAATGCTAGATTCATGAATTCTATCACCACAAAATTATAGCTGACAAAAAACTTTTTTCAGAACCACCCTAAAAACAACTGTGAACAGATCGAAATTCCTAATTGCAGAAGATAATCATTTGTTTTCTACTATCTCCATCAAATAAGTCTTCTATTGAATCTGTTCTTGCTCTAACGGTCTTTTTTTTCAATCTGCAAATGAACATACACCATTTATTTACCTAAATTTAAAAGTTATTCAATTTACTATCAATCCAGGTACAAGAATTTTACCGAAATTCTAAAATCGTTATCATAAACTGGAATAAGCCATAGAGAAATAGCATCGAAACTGATAATTCCTCTTTAAACTGTATGCGGTGATACGTTAGGTCCAATGCAAGAACAATTAAAGTAAGGAAACCAGAAAAAAAACAACAACGGTTGAAATGAACAAACCCTGAACATACAGATAAAAACAATAACATTAACATTTACAATAAAAATGAAATGCAAGGATGAAACTTCCATTAGAAACATTATTAAGAAATATACAACTCCAATCAACAAAAGAATAAAATTAAATTATCTACTATAAAACATTTTAAAACTGCAAACATCATCTCCAACAACAATAACTCACCTGCAAGATGCAAACATATATATATATATATATATATATATATATATATATATATATATGCAGAGAAGTTTTCGTTCTGATGAGCTGAACATCTCCGCGTTCATGAAATTAAAATTATAAACGAAATGGATAATTAAATTTTCCATCTTCTTATTATCATTATAATGCTCTGTAGTCTAACTGATCTCTCCCTGGATTTATATCCCTCCGGGAATTTTCCCTTCCAGTTACATATATATATATATATATATATATATATATATATATATATATATATATATATATATATATATAGAGAGAGAGAGAGAGAGAGAGAGAGAGAGAAAGTTTATAATTTTTCCAACGAGAGAAAAATGTATATTTTAAAAAAGAGAGAATCTGCAAATATTTTTGCCTATAATGAGTATTTGTTTTAGTGAATATATTATATTTTATTCTTCATATTTTTGCTACATGGGTTTCCGGTCTCGTGACTTTCTTCAGGCAAGTTAAAGGGATAAATTTTTAAAGGAATAAACTTTCCTAATGTTATTTTAATGCTTCCTTGTTCATCTTCTGTATTTATAGTGAGCCTTGATATTACTTTTTCGACTGAGACTGTCAAATCTATTTCCATTTTTGCGTAGCGTGTCCCCGCTAGCCTGCAGATGAATGCACATATATGCATATGCATATATATATATATATATATATATATATATATATATATATATATATATATATATATATATATATATGGGTAATAAAATCTTTAGACACTGGATAAAAACACAACCGCAATTTCGACCGCCAAGGTCTCTTCTGGTGGTTAATACAGCTAATTAAATTACCTTCCACGCAACAAAACTTAAACAAGATATTACGCCGGTAGTAAGGATTACTTCCAGTCTAACGTTAACTTATTGTAACATTATCTTATCTTGTGGAAGGTAAAATTGCCTTAAAGATTTTATTACCTATACATTTATTAATACCTGTAGAGGTTAGTGTTTCTAAGTTTTATTGAGCACTTTTTTATCACAGAAGTTTTGAAACAGCCATTTTTAGTATTTGTTTACTTGTTTATATATATATATATATATATATATATATATATATATATATATATATAGATAGATAGATATATAGATATAGATATATAAAACAATATTCTGTATGATGATGTGAACATTTCTCGATGAATAAATGAAACTAATTCATGTATGCTCATTTAATGGGATTTATTTTATTGCAGTTGAGATTTTTATTAGTAAAGGTATATCACTGTTTTTGTTTTGTTTTTTTTGTTTTTTTCTAATGAAAACATTACGAAAATTTGATCGTTGTTTTTCACTGAAGGTGCCCATCTCTCTAGATGTACACACATATATGTTTACGCATGCATATGTGCAGACGCCGACTTAATCCTTCGCCAAAATATTACAGTTCTTTTTTTTTTGTATAGTTCCTTTCGACTCATTATTTCCTACTGACATTTTCCTTCGATCCGATTTAAATTATTTCCGCTGGTTTAGATTTCCTCATTTGTTCTTTTCTCTTTCGTATCTTACTCCCTCTGTGCGTACATTTTAGCAAACAATTTGCTGCAAGAGTTTTGCTTAGAAAAGATCTCTTTTTATAATCTGCTTGATCACACCAGTCAAATCCCAACAAAAAAACTCCTGACACAGGAAATATTATTCTTTTGTATCCGAATAAAAAAATAGATACAAATACACAACTGGAGAAAATGAAAGATGGTGGAAATATATAAATGTTCACTTATTTTTAGTTTGATTTTGTTTGGTTTTATTTTAATTTTGTTACTCTCCTAATGTTTGTGGAAGATTTTCAATCCTTGAAAATTATTATTTTATTCTATTAAAGATAAATTTTGTTCCAACATAAAATTACAAAACCAAGAAGATAGTTTTTCTTACGAAACATTATCTAATTTCCTTCATATAAAATGTTGTCTTTTTCACTTGTGAATAAATATCTTTTCCATTAATTGAGTAATTTTTAAGCGTTCATTGGACAAATTTTAGATATAAAAATATTCATCTAAGAATATTGATAATAAAAACTGAAACACGAAAAAAATTAACAATTTCTAATCAAATATTGATTATTTTCATGAATGAGATTAATTACTTTCAAATAAGACGGCAATCAAATATGGTTATTTGCTTTTTAAGCGAATGGTTCAATCGTGATATGAATCAAGTTTATTAGAGATTTATCCCCATTCAAATTTTCATGTCATAATTAAATGCTTAATTATGAGTTCGTGTCTGGGGAGTAATTTCTTGGTTTAATTGTTTTTAACTATATATATATATATATATTCTTTTTGTTTCCATCATGTTTCTTTTTAAATATCCAGCATTGTGACAACAGAAAATCTATCAAGAATGGCGAAACATTTTAAGAGTCTGGAAGCAAATTTACTGTGGATGAACTGGTGATTAAAGCACTTTCTAAACATTTTCATCTTAGTGAATTATTTTCTCTTTTAATTAGAATAGTATTTTTTATGTCAAAATTTTGGTCAGTTCCATTTCGGTGAAACGCATCTCAAAGACTTTTTACATTTTGTCACACACACACACACACACACACACACACACACACACATATATATATATATATATATATATATATATATATATATATATATATATATATATTGAACAATAAAAAATTATTAAAAAATTAAAATCTTCAGACACACTGGGTTGTAGATTTATATTCTTTCGTTTTTTTATTATTATTCCATTTAGATTCCTCGACTAGTTTCGGCCGAAATGGCCATCATCGGGAGGAGAAATATTTCTGCTTGCTGCTAGCACTAAACTACAGAAATGAATGTCTTCATGGAGAAAATGAACTTTTGTCTGTAGTTTTCATTTGTTTTTTTATTTTTTTATCTTTTTAACATGAATCTTTTAACATTCCTTGTGTTGGTCAAACAGTCTCTTTTAAGTTGTTATTTGAGATAAGAGCTGGATAGATACATGCTGCTATGAATTCTCTGGTCAATTTGATAGTTTTATTAGACCTGGTGAGGGGATGTGTCTCTGTTCAGTGTTTGTGTTTGTGTTATTTGGTTCTTAGGGAGTGAGTGAGTATGATATGTGTAAGCGTGTGTATTGCTGTGGGTGTGTGTTATCATTTGGCTCATTAGGGAGTGAGTGAGTATGTTGTGTGTAAGTGTGTATATTCGTGTGGGTGTGTGTATAAGTGTATAAGTGTGAGGCCTCAACACCTCCGTAAGCATGTCTGTCTTGTGTGGGTGAGAAATGTTGGTAGGTTTTGATTTGTTGATTTATATATTGCTACTATCTGTATTGTTAAATTTATGATTTAGCCCGGCGGATATTTTGTTTTTAGACGTTGTATCTACTTATTTTCATGGGACTCTAAAATCTTTCTAATGTTATCTGCTCTGAACTTTTCTATTCTCTCAATTATAGTGAATTTGACATGGGTTTTGAAATCATGTTTTTCCAGGCGGAAATGTTGTTCTACAGGTAATAATTCTTCATGGGGAATCGACTTAATTCGATTACGATAATTATTAATTCTGTAGTGAAAGGGCCATTCAGATTTTCCTACATATTGTTTCTGGCATAGTGTGCATTCTAGGAGGTAAATTATGTTATGACTTCTACAGTTAGAATCGTGGTAGATTTTGAAAGTAGATTTAGTGATTGAGCTAGTGAATGAATTCGTGTTTATAATATGGTTGCAACATAAACTTCTTTTGTTGTTCCATGGTTGGGAAAATCCTGTTGTTTTTGTTCTTAGTTTATTACGGATTACCTTGTCCCCTAAAATGTGGTTACTACCTATGATTTCTTTTAGGTTCTTAGGTCTACGATATGCAAGAAGGCCAGGTTCCTTAAACAATTTTTTTAGGTCTGGTTTGAGATGTAGTATTTCCCAGCGACGTTTGATTATTTGGGATAGTGGAGGCAGAGTGGGGTTGAAAGTGGTTACTAGAGGGATGCGGCTAGATTTATTTTTAATCTTGTACATTAAGGTGTCTTCTCTAGGTGTAGAAATTGCTTTATTTATTTGTTCCCTGATTAGGTGTTGTTTATAGCCACGTGTTGTGAATTGATGCTCCAGATTTTCAATGTGTTTATTTAATTCTTCATTGTTGGAACACATCCTTCTGATTCTAAGCGCTTGTGAATAGGGAAGGTTCTCTTTGAGGTGTTTAGGGTGGGAAGACTTAAAGTGTAGATAGTTGTGCGTGTCGGTGATTTTAGTGTGTAGTGTCGTTTGTAGTTTCCTGTTTTCATCTATGTAAATGCAGGTGTCTAAAAATGTTACTGATGTTGTGGATTTTTCATAGTCAAACTTAATTGAGTCGTGCACTGTGTTTAGGGTCATAAGGAATTGGGTAAGTTTGTCATCACTACCCGTGTATACAAAGAATATATCATCGATATATCTTGCATAGAATACGCAGTTGCTACCAATGGTTGGATAGATATGGGTCTCCTCAAATTTTCCCATGAATATTGTAGCATATGATGGAGCTGCAATGGTGCCCATGGCACAACCTCTTATTTGAAGGTAGTGTGCACCATTGAAGTTGAAAGTATTCAATGTAAGGACATGCTCCATGAGTTTTATGATGACTTCTGTGGGGGGGTCTTGTTTTCTTCTTTTAGTAAATGCTTCCTGAAGGGCGGTTAGCTTTTCGATGTGTTTAATATTTGACTAGAGTGACCTAACGTCCATAGTCACTAGAATAGCATTCTCTGGAACAGTTTGTATGTGATTAATTTTGTTCAGTAGATCTGTTGTGTCTCTGATGTAGGATTTTACTTCCTTAGCTAGCGGTTGTATGTAATGGTCTATGTATTTGGAAATTTTTGTCGTGTGGCAAAATATAATTAATAAAAAAAATTTGTTACCTAATAATATACATACTTATACTTGATGTGAAAATAATTCTACATACTGTAAGGGATTCTAATACATTTACTTGTTCTTAAAAGAAATATGGTATATAAAAAATTAATAGTGAAAATATTTTTCAAATCTTTAAATATACAAATAGAAAAAATGCCGTAAGAATTTTTACCGTTAACAATAAAATTAAAAAAAAATCCAGACGACATGCATTTAACGGATGTCAGATTTCATTAAAAAATACATCCCTACCCCTACCAAAACGTAACTAATAACTGATACATTAAAATACAGACATAATGAACACACAAACACCCCTTGTCTGGTTGAATTGGATTTCTCTGTATTCTTGGAAACGCGAATTATGATTTTTGCTGTGTCTTTAAAACCCTGTAATTTTAAAAGTTACTCCAAAATTCGCTTGAGGATGAAATGGAACTAATTGTCTTTAATTTAACTACAAAATTAAATTCGGAGCTTTCAGCTTCCATTTTTGAAACATGGTTAGAAATGTGTAGCGAAAAAAACATATTTTAAATCCATTAATTTATAATATTAATGCTCTTTAAATTTACATTGAGCACTATTTTGTAAAAATAAAAATATCTCTAAGAACACCGGATTATATATCTTACTGTTCTTTCTTTATTTATATATATATATATATATATATATATATATATATATATATATATATATATATATATATATATATATATATATATATGGAGGTGTATAATTTAAAAAACATATAAATGGTTATTTATAGTGTATACTCATATTTGAGTAGAAGGTTCCATTTTTTAAACAGTGTTTATTTCGTCTTACGGCCTACGCATTCAAGAAAACTTTAAAAAATTGTCCTCTCCGGTAAGATTCAAACCTGCTTTAAAACATTCAGCTACAGTAAACTTCCCAGTTAAACAAGGTTTTATTTGCATTAAAGCAGATCTGCTCGTTCAGACTTCTCTTGAAAGTCATATCTGTCAGTTTCCTATCCGAAATATAAACAAAGCAATTCCTAAAGAATTAATGGATTTTTATTTTAATCCCCCATATTTTTATTATTTCATACGATATTTTTATTGATTACCCCCATTTGAGTAGAAGGCTCTGTTTTTTAAACAATTATTGTTTCATCTGCCAGTCTGCCCACTCGAGAATATATATATATATATATATATATATATATATATATATATATATATATATATATATATATATATGTATATGTATGTATAGCGTTAATGATGTCATATTTCGTGCCAAAGAAAGTGTATTTACGGGAATTTTACCGCACTAGTGTATTCAGAAGAAATCTGCAGCTGAAGCACACAATGTTTGTTGATACTTATGGCGCCGATGCTCTGTCAGAAACAACATGCGGAGATTGGCTTAGACGATTCAAAAATAATGATTTTGATGTTGAAAATAAAGAATGCTCTGGCGTACCAAAAAAGTTTGAAGACGAAGAATTGGAGGCATTACTTCATAAAGATTCATGTCAGGCGCAAACTGAAATTGAAGAATCATTAGGAGTTGTTAACAGAACAGTTTCGAAACGTTTGAAAGCATTAGGAATGATTCAAAAGCAAGGAAATTGAGTACCATAAGAGCTGAAATTGAGAGACGTCGAATGGCGTCTTGTCACGTGTGAACAGCTTTTTTAACAGTAGAAAGGTTTTTGCACTGTATCGTGACCGGTGATGAAAAGTGAATACACTACGATAACCCTAAGTGTAGAAGATCGTCGGTTAAGCCCAGCCATGCACCAACATCGGCAGCAAATTGGAATATCCATGGTTCGAAGCTTCTGCTCTGCATTTGGTGGGGTCAGCTGGGCGTAGTTTATTATGAGTTGCACCATCCGATTATCAGTTGTTACGATCAAAGGCACTTGGCCTGACTGAGCAGTACTTTCATTCTTATGAATATACCAAAAATGGATCGACTCGTGGTTACGCTCAAGAGACGTATTGTTTTTCCGACACGGAATACAAATGCTGCCAGAAAAATGGGAAAAAGCAGTGGCTAGAGATGGGCTATACATTCAGTAACATGTTTCTTACTAATTTTTGTAAATAAAACATTACTTTTTATGAAAAATCAGCAAGAACATGTTCAAGGTCCTTATATATATATATTAGGTTGGTGCAAAAATAATGACGTAATAATATCGTTTTTTGACGTATTTTTTAACTTCAAAAAACGACATTATTACGTCATTATTTTTGCACCAATCTAATATATATATATATATATATATATATATATAAACCTAAAGAGCCAGGTAAACCTTCCTGGGTTTCACCTAAACGGATCATCAGGGTAAAACTGGCTAAAAACTTTGAAATGAGTATTAACTAAAATATATACAAATACTTATGTAGCCACTTCCGATGTTGTCAAGCTCTGTGTAACCATTCTAGACATGACGTCACTAATACGATAAAATTATATTTGGATCCGAAATGGAATGTTCCAAAAAATGCCAGGTTGAAGATTATATGACCTTGTCTACGATACTGACAACCTTTAATTATTGATAATGACCGAGACGGTCGAAAATAGTCGACCAAAATCTCAACTTTGCAGAGTTTATCCGCAATTTTCATTTGGATATGTCATAACATTTATTGTAAATGTAGAAAAAAAAATTAAATAGGAACAAATTAAGCAAACTGACCGCGTAAGTTTAATTTAGTACAATTTTAAATATATATGTGTGTGTGCATGTGTGCATGTGTGTTGTGTGTGTGTGTGTGTGTGTGTGTGTGTGTGTGTGTGTGTGTGTGTGTGTGTGTGTGTGTGTGTGTATGTTGTGAGTGTGTAAGGAGCAAACTCGTATTTTGACGTATGAGCAGTTCAGCGTTTTCTTCTGTGTGCAGCGTCTTTTCAGGACTTGGGCGATCATGTCTCTGCACAACTTCCTGTCTTATTGTAGTTCTTATGGCTCTTTTCTATATCTCCTAATTCTATGCCAGCTCTTTAGGGAGGTTATTCGCTGCTTTCTTCTGTCCATCTGTTTCTGCAAGTTTCTTCATCTGTGAGGAAATTGCCCAGTATTCACTTCCAGATAGGAGAACCAATATTACATAATAGTTCTCTTTGTTTTTAACGAAATGTTCCCGTATTTTAATCCTTCATTTAGCTTTTGGAAGAGAAACAGTTCAGTAGGAAGAACGAAAATGTAATTGTTCGTTTCTTATGTTACTTGTGACACATCATTTCAGTATTTGATTTGAAAACCAATATAAAATCATATTTATGTAGAGAGACAGGATAGAAAGAAAGTGTATGAAAATAAAAATTGTGCTCACTTAGCTATATGAAAGTTAATTTGATAATAAAAACGTAAAATATATTGAAAATAAAGTTTAGAAGTAAAAGACTGGATTATGTCTCGACGACGCTTTGAGTGAAAATGAAAAACAGCATAACAGTCTTATAAATTGATAATTTGTGTACACTGCTTTATGCATATATTTTCACAGGAGCAGAATTATTAATTAGAAGAAATATGTTTATTGATTATTATCTTTATTTGTAGTGAAATAAGAAGGTGATTAATTAAACATCGATGAATAACAGTTGAATACACTGCACACATATACAAGACACTATAAAAGCACTCATATGCATGTACACAGAAATAATTTGGGTTATGGAGCTTATGCAGCCATTAGCTCCAAACAGCTGAGGTCATGCTTACCTTGAATTTGTATATTTAAAATCCTAATTTTTTACTCTAATATGTATATATATATATATATATATATATATATATATATATATATATATATATATATGTATGTGTTTTGTGTGTGTGTGTTTTGTGTGTGTGTGTTTTGTGTGTGTGTGAGCATATTCTTATTCATATTAGCCTTCTATTCCGGAAATGTACATTTTAAGCCCAGAAAGCACTAAATTCTACATGACTATTTTATCAAGAAAACTTTTCTCTTGTCAGTTATTCTTTCATCTTCTCCAAACGCATTTTCCCTACCATAAAATTATCCTTCCTTTTTAATTACTCTCAGGTCTTTCCTCATTATTTGATCGTCTTCATTTTTATTCGATTTTTGTGTTTTTCTTTAGTAAAGTTCGCTTTTTCTTCTCGGAAGTCTTTTCGCTTTTTTCTTCTTTGTTTCCTGTCATTTTCCGTCATATTTCACATGTCTTTGTTTATCGCTTAATTTTTTTTATTTTTTTCAGTTGAAACTTTTGAAACAGCTTCCGTTTTATATTTTCCTTTGACTGTTGTATTTTCCTTTCCTCTACATTTATTTATATTTTACCTTTCTTAGCCTTATATCATTTCTTTCATCTCGGCGCATGCCGACTTTCATGTTCATTTTCTCTTGTCTCTTTTATGCCTTCTTCGACATCTGTCATAAACACTCAGGAATTCTCTTGTTTTTATATTTACAAATGAATATAAGTACAGACATAAGTATACAGTTCTACGTGATTTTATACATACATATATATATTAATGACGTCATAATGTCGTTTTTTGGCGTATTTTTAACGTCAAAAAACGACATTATTACGTCATTATTTTTGCACCAACCTAATACATATATATACACACATATATATATATATATAAAATTTTAGAAAAAAAAAAAAAATATATATATATATATATATATATATATATATATATATATTACGTTTACACGTTATTTTTATAATAAATAATTGTCGGAATTTATCCATTTCCTAATATATGTAATTGTTTATGGACACGCGCGTGTTATAGTTATACACATCATTAATTTACGTATGTGAATTGAAATATAATAATGGTGTTACATATCATGAGTTATAAGAGACTATAATATTTATAATTAATGCTTTAACTCTATATATTGGGGCCATAATTAGATAGATAGATAGATAGATAGATAGATAGATAGATAGATAGATAGATAGATAGATAATCTGTTGGAATAAAAGTTCTTAGTGTTTGTTAATAGGTGGTGTTAGAACACGTGATTTTTTCACACATAACTGAAATATATATATATATATTCTCAAAGGTAACGTTTCAACACGGTAAACGATTAGTGCGTGGTTTGTGAATTCTAAAGGTTTTACGTCAAATGGGAAAATGAAGTAAATGAGATAGATTTTCAGCATTGATGGTTTCTTTTTATTAAGGAAACGAAACTAACGTACACACACCAAAAACAATACGTTTTACTTATGAATACTGATCGTAAGTTGTTAACTGGGTTCAGAAGTTGAAATTTTGTTATGTAGACCGACTGATGCAAATCCAAACGCTGAAAAATGAATGCATTTCCATCCGCGATTCTCTTATTCAAGAAAATCAAGCCATTTATGAAAATAACAATCACAGGTGATGAAAAGTGTATTGTTTACAATAATGTGAAGCGAAAACAGATTCTGTGGAAAAACAAAATGGTCTACCGGTAACCACCCCAAGAATCGGTTTGCACCCGAAGATAAATATACTGTTTATTTGGTGAGATTAGAAGGCCATTATGTATTATGAGTTCCTTCTACAAAATTAAATGTTGACTCAGACAAATACTGTGTCCAAATGGATTGATTAACCGCAGCATTCAATGAAAAGCGTCCGACAGAACACAAAGATTTATATATAAATAGAAACATTGTTGAAAAAAACAAGCAATAAATTAATTTTCGTGGCGGTGAGAGTTTATTATATGAATTAGAAAAGCAACGAGTTATTTTTGCAATGTACTTAGGAGCGTCATTTAGCAGACAAGACTTTTGCAATACTAATATATACATACATGCACACATACGCACAGACATATATATATATATATATATATATATATATATATATATATATATATATATATATATATATAGAGAGAGAGAGGGGGAGAGAGATACAGAGAGAGAGAGATAATGCACTGAAAAGTATAAGTCATTATATATATCGACTCATTTATGGATCGTATGATGCTAACTTCTTGACTTTGATGAAATTCTAAACACAAAGCAAGCCTGAAAATTTCACCTTCTTTAAACAAATGGTTCATAATTTATGACATTTAAATGTTTATATTTGTATATCGGGAGCTGCAAGCATGAATTTGCCAAATTTGAGACTTCGTAACTTTTGTTTTCAGAAAATATCAAACTAAAACTTTTTGTTTTCCTGTAGTTTCCCCCCACCACATCCACCCACCAAATAAACCGATTCCTAACTTCAATTTAAACTCTATTTCTCCGTGTTTTGGATGTTACCCTTCATTCAGAATAGAGTAAAATTTTTCCAGGAATCTGAATTTTTGGCAAGTCTTAGAAACTAAATTAAAAGAGTTAAAATACAGTGCTATTTTCATTTAATGTATAAAACATTGAAACATAGACTTTAAAAGCATTAAATAATTTCTTGTTGATCAAAACATATCAATACAGTAAAAAATAGTTTGATAAAATTTTAACGCTGTTGCATTGTTTGTTTTTTTTTACTTTTTCAATATCTGAAGATGTTTTTAAAGTTTATGTGATATAGTATTTTTGTATTACTAGTAAGATTTCTTATTTTCTTTGGTTCATGAGTTGTTTGGTGATATGCGACTTATTTCGACTGACTATTTTTAATTTTTGTATTCGTTCTATGTAAGGTAAACTTGATATTATTTTTAATTTAAATACTTCTGATATCACACGCTTTATATGGGTTGTGAGAATTTAAATACATTTATAATCTTATTTACCGTTTATTTTACCAAATATGATATTATCACTAAGGAACATATGCTATCACATTTGTGTATCATGTGTTAAAGTTTTGCGCATTAGCAAGACATATGGCAAGTGAATCTAAAGTGGAGGCTATAATTACTATATAAGATATTGTTTATATATATGTATATGTGTGTGTGCGTTTGCGTCTGCGTGTGTGCGCGCGTGGGTGCGTGTGTGTGTGCGTGTGTGTTTCTCTGTGTGTCAAGCAAAGAAATAAGTAAAAAGCATAAAGAGGTAAGCTTATATACACACACGCACACATATATATAGAGAGAGAGAGAGAGAATAAACAATGGACAAGTTGCCAAAACCTAAACCTCTTATCCAGATACAGTCACGAATAAAAACAACAATACTGAAAAAAGAAAGAGAGAAAAAGGCCTAAAGACAAACTTACCTACTCAGGAAAGTTCTCGAAGTCCAGATTGCCTCGACCGAGCAAGATCGTGTAAGCGTGAAACTAGGCTTAAGGCTAGAGCCATACTTACATAGGATTTAACTTGATATATATATATATATAATTATATATATATATGTATATATATATATATATATATATATATATATATATGTGTATATATATATATGTGTGTGTGTGTGTGTGTGTGCGTGCGTGCGTGCGTACAAGAGACAAACGCTGATGCTGGGTTGAACGGATGTGTTTTCAAAGAAATCGATCTCATTTTTTAAAAGAAAGTCTTAATTTTTTTAATTAGCTATTTATTCTGATATTTTCTTTGTTTATAATATGCATTATTATCATGCATTATAATCATTAATTATTAAAATGCATATTTCTTTCTTTTTAAGATAAGTCAAGATATACATCGATTGTTTTATTTTTTACATAAGTGTCATTTAGCAAGTTTACTTCGTTAAGAATGTCTGTTATCACTAAGAATTATTATATTAACAACATTTAATCTATTGTATTTATTAAATTACTTATACATTGACAATAAAAATACTACTCTATTTATATTCGGTCGAAGCATTTCTCTTTTATGAAAGAGGGCGTAGTTTTCGAAAGTGCATGAAAAGCATTTCGGGTCATAACGTTTGTTTTGTTTATCTTTTACTATTGGTTCAGTAGAGTCGATTTCTTTCTCTATTATTTGTCTTTCAAATATTTTACACAACAACAATAACAAAAATGTTTTCTCATACATTTGATGATAATTTTTAATTATTTTCTTATTTATTGATTGGTTTCTATTATTTGTCATAGAATTTGCCATTTTTAAGCAGAAATTATGATATTAGTATTAATAATAAGCGGTATATTTAATGACGAACTGTTTACTCCGGCATCCAGTATCAAATATATATGTGTGTTTATGTGTTTATATTTCTGTGTATATTATGTATTTTATGCGCATATATATATTCATTCTATGCGCATATATATATATATATATATATATATATATATATATATATATATATATATATATATTGAATAATCAAATAGATACAAATATGGAATGCTCCACGAATTTGTGTGTAATCTTATAATGTTCGCTCCTTGCCATGGTGGAAGGACTTGCATGATCCAATGATTCTGACAGCGATGACGTCGGGAGTTCTAAACGTCTGGGGGCCACTCTTTGCAGCAAAGTTGAAGATGAGGACCCACACTAAGCTTGACCAAACCCCAACGATTGATTACAACAGATCACAAAGATTGAACCAGCGGATGAATAGGGCAACGCATGACAGACATACTACAGAAAACGCTACTGGAAATAATAACCGAGTCAGGGGCAGTTCGTTGCAGTTTTATAATTGGATCCTGCATGTATCATTCCTTATTTGTCGCAGAGGAATGTCATGAAATCAAGTGTATGACCCACTTCCTTGTCTACCTCAAACAAATTCACGCCATCGGTACTTTTTTCTACTCACCTTCTTTCATTTACCTCCAACTAACTCTTGCAAAACAAACGGCTATAGGGAATGGATGACTGGGGTAGGTTTTCTTGAAACTGTAAGTTTCTAATCCTGAACCTGTATGTTGGCGGTGGATGTTTTATAGTCGCCCTACTTAGATCCAGTGACTAATTAGAAATCAGCTCTGAATTTGTGTCTTGGTAGGCCTGTTTAGTAGTACCGCTGTCCACCGCAATCGAAGTAGGTCCAAGAAAATGTGAACAAAACATCGAAAGTTGCTATCACTACCTGGCTGGGAAATTGCACCTGGCGAGCCACCACCCATCATACGGTTGAAACAACAAGAAACTTAAGATTACCAATATGATCTTTGAACATGGAATGTTAAAAATCTTCTCGATAATGGCAACACTGGCAGACCATAAAGTGGCACAAATCTAGTCACAAAAGAACTGGCTAAACTCAATGTGGGCATCGCAGCCCTTGAATGAAACACGGCTTTCAGGGGAGAAAAGACTCGAAGAAACTGGTTCTGGCTATAAATTCTTTTGGGAAAGCAAATGTGAAGGTGAGAGAAGAATCGAAGGAGTTGGTTTTGCCATTAAAAGTTGCATCATATAAGACCATCAAGTGTCATCCATGAATGATTTTTTATGAATCTTCGTTTACCACTTCCTGAAGAGAAATACATCACTCTCATTTCTTCTGCTTATATTCCAACTTGATGAATAATCAAAGAATAAGTTTTACCAACAACTAAGTAATATCATTGTCAACATACCACCGAAGGGCAAGAAAGGATCATCACCTATGAGAAAATGTCATCAGTAAAGGAGGCATCGGGAATTACAACTGCAACCAACAATTGCTACTAAACCTGTTTATTCATCACAAATACACAGTTCAGACTCCTTTTTCGTTTAAAGACCACATGGATGCATCCCTGATCAAAACACTGGCATATGATAGATTATGCAATCATACGGAAACATGACGATAGAGACGTCCTCATCAAGGTGGGGTTTAAATACCGATGTCTACTGGAAAGATCATCGCCTTGTCACCACACGCATGAGAATTACCATTCGAAAATAATTCAGCCACCAACTCGTAGAAAATATGACATCTCAAAACTCTAAAACCCTGACACTGCATCCACTTTTAAGTTAGGAACTTAGTTCTAATCCAATCAACGACCAATCTGTTGATGAAGAATGGAGGACGATTCGTAATATAGTCACAGAAACAGCAAGCACTGTCATCAGCTTCACCAAGACCAATAACCAGAACTGGTTTGATGAAAACAATATTTAAATTAACAACCTGATTGAGGCAAAGAAGAATGCTGGTCTGAGCCTTCTAGCAGAAGGCTTCACAATACTAACATTATGACCGATCCACAAGTCGCGCTCCTACACGGGAAGAAACATTTTTCAACCCTCCTAAACAGAAACTCGACCACAACAGTAGACATCCGGAGAAACGTTCCAAATCATCCTCCTCAGTTATGGATGAACATAAGGCCTACTTTTCAATACTTCAAGCAAGCTATGAAACAAATGACATCAATAAAGCTCACAGGCCCAGACAACATCTCTTTCGAACTGATCAAACATGCAGGCTTAGCTTTACAAACTTGCATTTTAACTTTCATTCTGAAAATGTGGGTATCCCAACAAGTTCATAACGAAGTAAAGGTGCAGTCATCATAACGATTATCAAAAAAAGGTAACCCAAAAGCCTGTAAGTAGTATAGAGGAATCTGATTACACTCAATCAATGGAAAAAATCTTTGCCAGGATCCTTCTAAATCGGCTCCAAATCATCGCTGAAAAGATACTATCAGAATCTAAATTTGGGTTTCGTGCTTGTCGTGGTACAATTGACACGATTTTATGTGCAAGGCAACTCCAAGAGGAAAGTAGAGAACAACGAAAATCCCTTTCCTAGTTTTCTATGACTTCGAAAAAAGTCTTTTATTGCGTTGCTACAGCTATTATGTGAAAAGTTAAGTTCCGCATCGTTTTAGAAGTTCCGACCACTAGAACTTTCTTGTTCAAGATATACATGACAATATGTCTGGATGTGTATTCCACCAAAACATGCTTTTCCAGTGAATTTCCAATAACATAGGAAGTAAAACAAGGATGCATCTTGACACCTATGTTATTCGCGTTGTATCTTTCTGGAATGCTTCAAAAACTTCCTCCTGACAATCCAGGAGTTGACATCAGATATCGATATGATGGAGGAATTTTCAACCTTAGTAAACTTCGATTTAAGCGTCTAACACACACGAAAAACATCTCAGAATTTCAATATGCTGATGACATCGCTTCTCTCTGCCATTCTGTTGTATCGTCGAGGTGAATGATACACAGAGAATAATGAGTGCTTAATATATTTATTCAGCACCAGTATCCGGTGCTAACGGATAAATACAAAAACACAGAACAAGTTACAAAACAATTAACAAGATAAATTACAAGGAATAGAGGAAGGACTGTATAGCCAAACGAAGTAAGATCAATCTGAATATTAATCAGCTTAGTATCAATTTATTAATCAACTGTTGAAGTCATTAATCGTAGACTATTTAAGGCTATGACCAAGGCCTTCTGGTAGAGTGCTGAAGGGGTGATAACTACTATACAACACATTCAAAAGAAGAACTTTGCTATGACCTATCATTGTTTTGACCTTACAGTAAAGAAGAAAATCAAGGTTCTTGTGCAGCCAGCCCCAAAAGCCTTTTTACCAGATTTTGATATTACCATCTCTGATAGACCTCTCAGGCAAGTAGATCATTTTCCTTATCTAGGCAGACTTCTATCAAACAAGTGCACCTTAGAAAAGGATGTAGAATACAGAATTGGAGATACACACGGGTAATTTAGAAAGCTAATCAAATACGTCTTCAACAACAAAAATCTAAACTTAATAACAAAATTTATGGTTTATAGTTCTATTGTAATTTCAACTTTGCTACCTTTGTGACATCTTAAACTTAGAACGCTTTCACCTATAAAAGCTTTGCTCAATCTTAGAAATACTATTTGACCAAATACCAAACTCCTGAAAAAAGTCGAATCATTGATCATGAAACACAGCCTTCGATGGTCACGACATTTAGCACGAATGGAAGAGTCAGAGTCAGTTATTCAGTGAGCTCTCTTCAGGAAAAAAATTACGGGGTTGCCATCTTCGAAAATACAAGGACTATCTCAAAACAACACTGAAAGTCACTAGACTTTAGCCTAAAACTTTTGAAACAGCTGATATTTTATCACCATTGGAGCCAAAACTTTTTGAAGCCACCAGAAGAGAAAGGCTCGACAAAATCGACTTTGTCTTCCACCAACATTATCATGCAGCCAATGCCAACGGCTCTTCCATGCAAGAATTGGTCCACTTAGTAATCAATCAATTAGTCTTTTTCTTTGAAACAAGAAGAAAGATGACAAGTTTTCCCCAAAGAAGGAGGGATTTTTTTTTATTTCTGTTTCTTTAATGATTTTGTATTAATTTTTCAAAAGAAATTTCGAAAAGCAGAAACTATATTAATCATGAAATAAATTTATCACATATCAGAAAATAGATAATAAGCAAACAATATTTTTATTTAAACATTTTATATACAAATATTTTTTTTCAAAGAAAGTCTTTTATGCCGTGCTATTTCTTATTTTGTTTTAGAGAATTAAAAAAATAGCACAACCAAAATGAAAATTGAATCGGTTGTGAAAATCTGGTAAAAATCATCTTTTTAATCGTTCTTAAACGTTTCTGACCCGTCAGTATTGATGAGAAATTATTTATGGCCAGGGGCTCTTTGACGGTAGATACAGATTGGCACATTGCCACCATCGGATTGGAAGTCTTTTGCTGAGAGAAATAATTAGGTAAACATCTACCAGAAATTGTTCAAAATCACTATGTATTTCTTTTTCGGAGTATTACTGTCTATTCGTCAAAATTGACAACAGATAAGCAAGCATTTTCATGCCACTGATGAAGCAGTTAAGCTAATTATGTACAGTCATTTGCTCATTCATTCAATTAATCTTTCGTCTAACTTCCATCCTAATGTACAAGTGAAAAGAATAGACACACGATTAGAACCGGGCAGAAGAATTATATTCATATCTTTCCTACGATGAAATACAATTCGCCACAAAGTAGAACTTGCATACACACACTATTTTTCAGTTGAAATGGTTAGTTGTAACCGTAAATTCTATGCTAACAGTTTCGTTTTATTGCATTTCTCGCTTGTGGAACTCTCTTCTGGGATCTTGCTTTCCAGTCAAATTTGTTCTTCAAAAATTTAAATGCAATGATATTCGTTAACTTCTCTCTTCTTAATTCATATTCTTCTATTGTTTTCTCTCTTTAATAATGTTTTTTCTAATATTCTCTTACACTCAGTAACTCTTAGGGTCTTAGTTACTTTATTGCGTTGCTTGGGATGAAATTACAAAAAAAAAAAACATACATTTGGACACAGATTCTGTTTTTAACGAAAGGCGTAGGTTTTCCACCACCTAATTTGTATTCCTTTTATGCTATTTTATGGGTTAAATATTTCTTCAAATTTCAACCCGTTGTCTATTTGCTTTCGTTCTGTATCGTTTTGTTGAAAACAGTTTTGTTGGTATAGATATACTTCAAACTGTCACACTAAATCTGACGTAATTTATTCACATAAATCTCTATATTGATATTTTCTTAGAGTAACATAAGACCACGATAGCAGAAAAGTCAAATAGTGAATAATTATTTTCACAAGCTTCAAGGTATGGGTGTATTTTGGTGGACAACCATATATGGAGAGAATTTCCCATAACGGTTCTCTTGACATAGAGTCAAATACTTTGGTACGGTCAATGAATACTATGTACAAGAGTTGCAGCTGTTCACGACATTTCTTTTGTATTTAAGGCAATGTGAAGATCATATGTATTGTTCCACGGGATGGTTTGAAACGGGCTTGTGCTTCTGGAAGAATCCTTTCAGCGAGAAGTCTGAATCGTTTATTCATGATATGGATCAGAATTTTTACAGCTGTTGAGATTCCACGGTAATTTCTGCAGACATCGGGATCCTTTCTTCTTATAGATGGTAATTATTGCTGAGTCTTTGAAATCTTGAATTTCAGCGGCTTTTTTCTCTCCACCTTTGATTTTTCAGGTTTTGAGTGATCATCTGTTTGCTGCAAGCCTTTGCTTGTTGGTATAGGATCCTTTGTGTGGCAAACTGTTGGTCGTTTTGCAAGCTAATGAAAGTTTATCTTTACTTGGTATTTAGGTGCTGTAGTCTTTCGTCATTGTCATTAAACCCATCTTGATTTCTCTATTTCTTGAATCCAGTGGTGTCTTTACAGAATGTGATAATAGCTTACTTCAGTTGGTCCCAGTCTTCAATGGATGATGGTAATTGTTGAGGTAGTTCATCTAGAAGTTTCTGCTGGAAGTTTTGGTTGATATTTTTCTTTTGAAAGTTATCAACATGGAAATTCTTGATGATATTTTTTTATGTTTTGATGTTTTCTTTTGGGCTTGATCTTCATTTTCATAATTGATGAGATGCGACGATGGTCTCACCAGCATTCTCTGGCACCAGTGAGGTCTTTCATTTTGTATACATATTGTTGATGTTGGGATCGAACGATGACAATGCTTGAAGCGTGTTTGTCGCCAGGAGATTTTATATATGTTCCTCTGACAAAACAGGCTATTAGTGATCACCAAGTTGAGTTTGACGCATTTAGTGGTAAGGAGAGTTCCACAGGCGTTGATATTGCTAACTTCTTTTTTACCTATTGTTCCATTCCATAGTCTAAGATCTTTCCTGACTCTGGAATTGAATTCTCCTGAAAGGATTATATCAACTTCCTTGGGAGTAGAGGATAGGATGTTATCAAGCTTAGAATAGAATTTTTTTTTATCTCATCTTCAGCATCCAAACTTTATGTATAAGCGCTGATAATGGTGGCATGTTATTTTTACTAGCTGGATTTTGAATGTCATAAGACGTTCATTGATTCTCATAAGTAGTTCTGTCAGTTTTTGAAGGAGATAATTTCCAGTGGCAAAGCTTACTCCAAAGATTCTTGTTTGTTCATGATCAAGTCATTTCCAGAAGAAAGTGCACTTGCCTCGCACTTTTCTAAGTTACCCTTATCTAGTTCTGCTAGTTTCACTCATAACGACAATGTAAAAATTGAACTTCTTCAGTTCACAGGAAACAAAAGCTGTTCGCCTTTATGGTCTGTTTGATTTGGGATTGTCTATTAGAGTTCGAATTTTCCATGCTCCAGATTTCATGGTACTTGCTCATGAGGTTTTTCGATCACATGATAATGAACCCTCAGGACACAATTTTTCAGACGAGTGTAGGTGAAGCAGATTGTTTTCAGGGCACATTTTCTAGTCTCCTCCCATTTAATAGTGAACAGATAGAATCCTAAACATAACTGCTAACGCATGAATATCGCCGTCGAACCCCTTATCTGTTTCAATTAAAAAGCTGGGCGACTGAATCGAATATTCATCATATGCGTGCCAGTTATTGGCTAAGAGATTCCAGCTATCACATGCCTGCTCTCGTCGCCACAAGACTTTAAATTTTGTGCTGTCCCATAGAATAAGACCCCTGTGCATGTGTTTGTTTAACGTGTATTTCATGTTGCAGACCAGGAAGCACGCAATTCTTCACAAATCAACCAGACGTATTCAATGACAAGGAGACTAATACGATTGGTGTTGAAAGATTTGTTTCAGTCTTCACAGCCGTTGGGTTTAATTTCTTCTGTCTGGTCCACCGTTGTGATCATGTCGGTTACATTGTTCTTTGTCTGGTCTCTCTTGCTCGATCAGACCGCCTTCGGAGGCCCTATCAGAAACTAACCTACCGACAATATCACTCTCAGAATCATTGTGACACGTATGCTTCTTTACTACGGTAAGGTGACGACCCAAGAAGTATAAATAAACACCCAGCAATAAAATAAACTTTATTAATTTTTTTTCAGAGAGTTTTCAGTCTTTAATTTATTCGGCTATTAAACTTTTAAATTCTATTATATAACTCAGTTATTATTATCAACCAAATTCCTAATAAGACATATGGACTTATAGTTCACAGAATTCTGAAACTTATGACTTTAGATTTTGGTGTGGTTCGGAATCATTAAATGCTGAATTGGTGAGTTCCTGTCTCAACAGTCTAGATATGTTACAACAAACATATCATGGCACTATCTACTGATAAACTTATTAAGAGTAAAGCAACATTGGAAGTCTTTTAGATATTCACTAAACGATTCCTCTACTGCCTAAGTTTGAGTAACTCAAAACTTACATTTTATTAACACATTAAGGATTTTTTTCTAATTGGTTAGCATACGTGTTGCATTATCACAATTTATAAATTATAATGCACTTTTTAAATTTTTATTTCATGGAATTTGTTTCAGTTGAACGGTCTGACTTTTGATTTCTATATTACTCAAGCTACACTTTGCTTTTTGTTTTAGTCCCCACTTTTTTCTTTTTATTAAAATTTATTTTGATTCGCTACTTATCAATTATAATGATTGATACTGTTTTGGTGGTTTTCACAATAGAAATCTAAAAAGATAAAAATGCATGTACAAAATGTCTCTGCGTCGTCAAATCACGTAATCCTCGGATAACAGTAGAAAATAATTCCCTTGAGAATAACAAAGCAGGAATACATGTTGGCTACATTTCTAGCTTTCATTATTGTTCGTTGTTATTATCATTTCTTTACCGCTCCAATTCAATTTTATCACTTAACTAAATACAACAAAAATGCGTTACTAATATATACGATAAGTATTCGCTTTCGTTATTTCATTCACTATACGTCCTACTGAGATTATATCGATCTAACTTAGTTTGCTGATATAGATCTACCCATCTCAGTTTGTTCATGTGTATGTTTGTATACATCTCAAGCATAATTGCATCTACTTCAGTCTGTTCATTTCTATCTATATTTTATGAGGGTTTTTGAAAAATACTCAACCCGGCCCGATTCCCCAAATATGACCCGATAAACATTTCTTTAAAGGTTTCTTGATCAGGTCGAGAAATTTTCACGCTCTCTCGAACTATTTCCCCATATTTAAGTATATCTTACGTTTTATAACTCTATTTACATATATTCATTTTTGCTTTCATCTATCTCAGTATTTATCTATATGTAAGTAAATCAGTAAGTCCGTTGTGCAAGTATATTTTTCACATAGTTTATTTTTCACATCAAATATAATCTCATTTTCAACATAATTTCATTCCTTATGAATGCACTTAAATATGCGAGTGATGTAATGGTTTGCGGTTTTAATTCCAATCGAGTTTGTTACATTTCATTTCGTGCAAATAACTTTGGTAGAATCCATCTCTTGTCATCACACCGAACTATGGATTAAATGGAAGGAATGTGTTCTTTAGATTTGATTGGCAAAGAAGGACAGAGAAGAAAGACAACTCTTGCTTCGAATCAGCTGTGTATGAAGCCAGCAATTCCATCCCTTGAAAACCTACCTAGTCGCTATGAAAATCACAGCAGTAACCTTAACATGTTAATGCTGTTGCCCTCATATGACACATTGGCGTGCGCGGGTCATGTGAGAGAGAAATTTACAGATCAAGCTGCAGTCATATCCACCCAACCTGATACATAGCTATCATTCTATTTTATTGTATTTTCTATTTATTTGTTATTTCTCCGATTTTTTGTTTCTTTTTTTTTTTTTTTTTGTAATTCTCTGATACTAAAACCAAATTGTAGTTCCTCTTTGTCCAATTTCTTTTAATTTTATTCTTTTTGATCCCGTTTTATTTTCTCTTCTTTTTTTCCTTTTTTAGTTGATTTCTTCAAATGCTTTTTTTCAGCCTCTTATATATCTTTTGATATCTTGAGACCTTTCGGTTTTATTCGGAAGTATGCGCAAAGGGAGATAACTGGGAGCTGAGTTTTGAATCCTTATTGTAAATGAATTTAAAATAAAACCGAAAAGTAGTGCTGAAAAGGAAAAATATAAGAATAGTAGAAAATGTAATTGTATAAATTACATAAAATGTGACAGTCCCTGCAGATTAAGAAGCAAGCAAAACAAAACAAATCCAGACAAAGGCAATGAGCCGGCTCTGTCGTGTGATCTGTAGTGAAATTAGTGTCAAGTCACTTGGATCACAATTACAAGCCGATTAATTGACAACCGCCATGACAGGAGTAAAAAAAAAAGAGCATTTGCTTTTATTACACAGTTGTTTTTAAAGTTTTTTTATTTAATTTGTTCTTATTAAAATAATGTTATAGTTTCTTCTTTACTTTCTGCTTTTATCTTTCAACTGTATAGGATTTTCTTTTATGAATGAACTTTAATCGAACAGTAACAAAATCGTACGCATAATATATATATATATATATATATATATATATATATATATATATATGTTTACGCGCGCACACTTTCTCTCTCTCTCCTTCCCTCTCTCTCTCTCTCTCTCTCTCTCTCTCTCTCTCTCTCTCGCTCTGTCTCTCACACACACAAGAAACTCACTCCGAAAGTAATGTCTTACTTTATTATTTTGAACCATAACATCAGAATCGGATGTTTATGGTAGATGAACCTTTTTCCAATAACATAAATTTAGTTTTTTATATATAGTAGCTGAACTTCAATCGGGCAAAATGAAATCGAACAGGAAAATGTATGTGAGACAAAGGTTTGTCATCGAATACTTTCATGTGGAGAAAAATTGCACCCATTAATATTCATCGACACATGTTAAATGTTTATGGAGATGAAACAATGTATGGGAGCATTGTTAGTCAATGGGTAATGTTTTTCTTCAATAGTGGTGACAGCATTTCATTGTGTGACAAGCCACACTTTATGCTATCCTAAACAACTGTCAACCCACGAAACAAAGAGCACCTCGAAAATACCTATGCTTGCTCTATCCAGAAGTGTTATTGTGATCGATGTATCTGTTGTTTACGTCAGTTACTTTCTAGTATTCATAAATCACCAACAAGTTCGCCCTATTGTTGTATTTATTAATATTGAGAGATGATGTAACTGACATACACAAAGCAAGTGTCATTCTATCGCGTGTAAACCGGAAACAGCCTGTCTGTATAAACAGAATGTGTCATAATGGAAAGAATAGAGAAAACTATTTTTTCTACATTCTAAGCATGTTAACTTTACTATAAATCTTTATTCAGCCTCTCTCTATCTCTCTCTATCTCTCTTCTTCCCTCTCTCATCCCCCCATATATATATATATATATATATATATGGAACATGCCGCAACATTTTAAACCAAAAACATGTTTCCAGGATCCAATAGACAAATCACTCAGTTTCAAAAAGAATAACGTTACTAACTGATTAAAATGGCGGAAATATATTTACGAATGCGCGAAGCGTTTTAAACAAAACAGACAGTCACGAAAAGTGAAAAGGGCTGCAATAAATGAGTTACCAATGAATAATGATAATACACGTTTGGTGTGCGATATTTGTAGCTTTGTTTCCTTACCCCTTTCAAGCTGGCCTGACTAAGCGTAGCCATACATTAAGACCTCCATCTGACAACACAACTATTTTGTGTAGATTTATGCTGCCCAATAAATAAAGCATGTAGAATTAGTTCCGGATTAGCTCGACATCGTATTCTCAGAAAATGTGTAATTTCCCTGCAGATCAAAATGATTTCATTTATGTTACTCTAATGTTTTTAATCTCACAAATAATGATTCATATTTATTTAAAATTTTCTAGCGCATTTATATTTTTACATAGTAATTTTTTTGTATTGCATTTTTATTAAATAAATGTATTTTCTTGGTGTATATGTACGACGGTAAAATTAGTGTAAGAGTGTAAATTGTCAATACAATAGATATCTTGATTCTTATTTTAATAGTCATACACGGCTAGGTAGCAATCACATATATATATATATATATATATATATATATATATATATATATATATATATATATATAACGTCACACATTATGTAATGGACTGTAAGTCTGACAATTATTTTAAGACATTTTTATGTTTATACATTCTTTTTATAGATACACATATTTAAGTAAATGCTCTGTTTATAATAAACAGTATTAAACAATATTTACCGGTCTGAATGTCAGAGAATTTTCTGTGAAAATTTCTCAGACATTCAAGCTGGTAAATATTGTTTAATACTGTTTGTTAAAAACAGAGCATTTACTTAAATATTTGTATCTATAAAATGAATGTATAAACATAAAAATGTCTTCATATATATATATATATATATATATATATATATATATATATATATATATATATATATAGGGTGTATCAAAAATAATTTTTACAAACATTGAGGGAGAGTTCCTCATATCAAAACAAGGACAAAAGTCCATAAATCATATGTCCGCAAATCCCTCGTTTTTGAATTATTAAGTTGAAAAAAGTCTTAGGTAGCACTGTTGCCATGTTGACTAGGTTACATTTGTCATTCGTGTACACTTGTGGCTAGTCAGTTTTCAAAGTTTAACGTATGTAGTATTAAGATAACTGAGAAGTGTTCCCTTTAACAATGGCAGGATATTCCTATCCTGAGCAGGTAGATATTATATTTACATACGGCTCTATCAAATTGCGTTTCCAGACCGCAGGCAGTCGAGTCATCCAAGCTTTGCTTCTGTTTATCGTGACAAAATTCGTGGTACCACAAACGATCGGGGACGCATAAGATCAGCTCGTACGCCTCTCCACGACTACAAGTCAATCCAGGTATCAGCACGCGTCAAATGACACTAGCATGTCGTGCATTTCATAGTATCGCAAGGAGTGTCCTTCAAGAGCAGTTCCTGTATCCGTAGCAACGTTTGCAGGTTCTTTCACCATCTGATCACTCACCACGTGAGAATTGTTGATGATGGTTTATTGCAAAAACTACCGATCCGTTGTTTGCCTCTTCAGTCTTGTTTATGGATGAAGCAACATTTGCAAAAGATGGAATAACAAATTTACGCAACCAACATTTGTGGGCGTATAGGAATCCCCATGGTGCAATACAGGCTAGACACCAGCATCAGTTTACAATTAATGTGTGAGCTGGAATTGTAGATGATTGTTTGATAGATCCATATGTTCTCCCAGCACGACTTACAAGAGCTATCTACAAAAACTTTATTTCGAAAACACTTCCAAAACTGCTAGAGGATGTACCCCTGCTAATGCGAAGACACATGTGGTTCATGCATGATGGGCGTCCAGC